>CM062251.1:24726242-25326242 GCA_031216285.1 Syzygium syzygioides
GAACAAAAATGGGTTCTTGAAAACTTCTTCTTCTTTTTTTTTTTTTAAACTAAGTCCTAACTCTCTCTCGTCCGACGACGACGGGAAAGCTCATGTGAGCTCGAGCCGAGAAAGATCAGATAGCTCGGTCCTGTCCCTGCCCTGGTCCAGGGAGACCGAGGTCCGCTTGATGAACTCGAGGCAGTCCGCGATGGCCTCGGAGTAGAACGAGTTGGACCGGGAGTAGCACCGCAGCTTGGCGCCGTAGTCCGCCCGGCCGGGCTTGGCCTTGACGTGCGCGACCACCAGGTTCCGCTGGCTGCCGTTGCTGGAGCTCCTCTTGATCCCGCCCCCGCTCCGGCTCCGGCTCCGGCAGAAGAAGCAGCCGCTCTTGAGGAGCTTCAGGGCCCGGCCGCACGGGAACCGGCACCGGCTCAGGACCCGGAACAGGCTCGCGAACCGGGCGCGCAGCCGCTTGACCGAGAGCCGCCTCGGGTTTATCCTGAAGCCTCTGATGCTGCAGCTGGTGCCGCCGCCGCCGCCGCGGCTTCTCGAGCATGATCTGGGCATGTTCACCCTGTTGTAGCTGTCGCGGCTCATCTTGATCACTAGAGAAAGACAAAAATGTGATCGGACAAGAGCTCGCCGGATCATATAAACGACTAGGACGAAGGGCCGAGGTGCATGATTTCGGTGGGAAAACGAGTGGGAAACTGCGAAGGGGACCTGGAAATTTGGTGGTGGGTCTGTGGTTGGAGGTGGTGTTCTTACGCAACGTGTCTTTGGGGGAAAGCTTCTTTATAACCCCGACATACGGGGGGGACGATTAGCAGGTAGATTATTGTATATAAGTCAAAACGAGCGACTAGAGGAACGCCCGAGGGTACGACAACCGCAGGGCCTACGTGTACCTCTCCTTGAATTTGACCTTTGATTTGGATCGGTTCCATCGGGTTGGTAACTCGGCAAGGCGATTGAAATTTTACTTTCGGATGAAGAAAAACAAATGGTTCGAAAGTCTTTTGAATTTCGGCTCCAATTCCGCCGTGCCATTTAAAGTCGCGCCGCGATGAAACGGTTCGGAAATCGGTGACCCCGAGCGCAAATGTCTCGCTCCGGACCAACATATGATGTTGAAAGCTATGTATAATATATCGTTTGGAATACCTCGAAAGCGTAAAGCAAAGTTAAGTCGACCGTAAAGCTATTTCGCGTGGCTGAGCGAGCAGAATAAATGAGAAGGGCTGGTTTTTAACGTCCATGATTCCGGGCCATGAATGTCTTGCATCGGACCAAAATCTGATATTGAAAACTGTGTGCTATGACGCTTGAAATGCCTCGAAAAGTAATTTTGACTCTAAAATTAGAAATTCAGCCATAGAGCTACTTCGCATGGTCGAACGAGATTATCAATCAAAATTGCTGATTTTTCAATGAAAATCCACCGTATTACATGGTCATGGCGAATCAAATTTCGACACGTGAAATTTCGACATAACCTGAAAATGACGGTTTTAAACTTCTTCATCCACATGGACCAAACTTAAATCATTATACCATCATGAATCACACCTTGCTCCATGTCTTATTACATAATCAACTGGGCCCACCCCTTTAAATCTGCGTCAAGCGAAAATTATGCAGTCGTTACTGTCCCTCTGTATCCTGGACAATTGCCGAAACAAACAAAAAAACACATCTCGGGATCGCAAAAAATTCCTCTGACTTTCACTAGCTGACAAAAGCTCAAAACGTAAGTCCAATTAAAACTGTTAGCTTTTTGGGCCGACGAACAAAAACGACACGGAGCTTTGCATAGGGATCTGGACATCCAATCGAGATTATCAATCAAAACTACTGGTTTTTTCGATGAAAAATCACCACATTACATGATCACGGCGAATCAAATTTCGACATAACATGAAATGACGATTTTAAACTTCTTCATCAACATGGACCAAACTTAAATCATTATACCATCATAAATTACACCTTGTTCCATGTCTTACTACGTGATTAATTGGCCCCACCCTCTAAAATCTGCGCAAAGCGAAAACTATGCAGTAGTTACCGTCCCTCTGTATCCCGGACAATTGCCAAAACAAACAAAAAAACGCATCTCGGGATCGCAGAAAATTCCTCTGACTTTCACCAGCTGACAAAACCTCAAAACGCAAGTCCAATTAAATTTGTTAGCTTTGTGGACCGACGAACAAAAACGACACGGAGCTTTGCATAGGGATCTGGACATCCAGCCGCAGACAAAAGCGCCCCCCCGCGCGAAAATGAAAACGGCAGCCAGCTTTTCTCACGTCCTCGTCGCATACGCAGCCCCGAAATTTAATCGCGCGGACCCCAATTAGGTTGATTTGGGGAATTTGTCTACGGTTCGATGGGAAATTGCCGTGTGATTTAATTAATGCCCGCCTTAATGTCAACACGATTTTTCGGCTCTTTTGGAAAAACTGAGGCGTTCGTACTTGTTTCCAGCTAATGTTGCTATTAACGAGGAACAACGAGATGATTTGTTTGTCTTTTAATTGATTTCGGGGCCTGGGGGTGGGAGGGGGAAAATGTCAGCGACGTAGGTCATCAACTTTGTCGACATCGAAAGGCGCTTCTTGATCGATGTCCGACGGGCTGTTTTCGTTGTTGAAGTGGGGGTAGTTAGCCGAAAAGCAGCGTGCCTTGCCGCTGTCTATGGGGCAATAATTTTGGCATGGAATTGGGGACCAATTGAAATGCCAAACGAGCCGGAACCAGCCAGCTTTGCGGTCCGATCAGCGCCGATTAGCCTATGTGGCACGGTCGGCGTCCGACGCGGACGATCTTGAATGGGGATGACGTAGTTTTGAGTATCGACGATCTCGAATGGAATGCCGAGGCCTCGGCAACCTTGCTTGCCGGCCCTTTTCCGGCAAAGGGAAGAAGATGAGCAGCAGAGAAGGAAAGGATAGTGGGGAAAAAAAGAGAAAAGAAAGAAAAGAAAGAAATTGAAAAAAAAAAAAACAAAACCAAAACTACAACGTTTCAATTAAAATCGTCACTGTCAGACATCGAGCGTGCCGCCACCACGTAGGGTGACTGACATTGACTGGACCGCAACGTCGGCAATTTCCGACCTAAATTGACCGAATGAACCACACGAGACAATTGTCATGAGGTTTAAGGCTGTAATGCCCAAATTAGAAAGTTACGACTGAATTAAAATCTGTAAAATGAGTTCATGACTTTTTGGGTAATTTTCTTGATGACCTAAGCAAAAATACGAACATTATACCTTGTTAGTTGAGAGCATAATTTATGTCAATAATGACCGACCCAGAATTTTTTGAGACGTTGGAAGATGAGGTCCATGGATTTTCGTGGGTAATTTTCAAATAGAACACAAAAGTCAAAACAGGGTGACGTCAATTAAACTAGCAATTTTGTACTCACTTTGGGCGGGATTAGGAATTGGAGAGCGACACCATACTCCGTATCCTCCGCTCCTACCGCGATAGGATGCTCATCGAGCAAGCATTTGCAAAATAAAAAATATGATTAAGAGATGATGACACAAACCGTTCTTAAACTTTGGCCCAATATTTAATGTGATCCTCAAATTTTTAATTTGTTCGATGTAGTCCATAAACTTTAGCATAATGTTTAATATGGTCCCTGAACTTTTGGTAGATATTCAATGTGGTCCCTGAATTATATAAAAATGTTCAATTAATCTATATGAAAATGTTCAATGTAGTCCGGACTAGAACATTTTCATATAGTTCAATAACTAAATTGAACATTTACCGAAAATTCAGAGACGACATTAAACAAATTAAAATTTCAAGAATCACATTACATATTATATTAAAGTTCATTGATCATATTGCACATTGAGCTAAAGTTTAGCGACTGCTTGTATCATTTTCCCTATAATTAACAACAAATCCAATCGATTAAAGTAATTATAAATAAAAATAATTGTATTTTTTTGGGTCTGGTCGGGGAGGAAGTGAGCGGTGCACAGATTATTGGGGGGCAATCCGGTTGGCCAACGTGCTCGATTATAGTCCGATATAATATAAAATCACGAGCAAAGTTATTATAATTAAATAACGAAGATTAGATTAAATGAGGATTAATTAAAAAAAAATACCAAAAACCGGACCGTCCCAAAAGAATGTTTAAAGACCAAAAGAAAGTCAGTGATGATGGTTCATGGTTGGACCGCAAAAAAGTCAAAGATGACTTTGCTTTGTTGACTCGGACTCGGTCGAGCTTTTCCCCGCCGTCCACGTCTTCTAACGGAGCTCGCCGTTCGCATTTGAATTTCTGGGCGATTGCTCCCGCGACGATGAGTTATCAACTTCAGTGTCGGTCAAAGTTTTCGATTGAGCGGACTAAGTAATGATGAAGGAAGGGATCAGCCATGAATAACAATTGTTTTTTTAGTCCATTTTCATTGATTAAGATGGGTCGTACCATCATTGAAATTGAGTTTTCGGATCGACCGTCTTGTCTCGTGGATAGTTAGAAAAGAGCCCCGAATCGAGATTAATTGCAATTGGACTTGCCAAAACTCTTGTCGGCTCGACGGGTCCAATAAGCCTGTCCGTCAAATGGGTGGGTCTGGACGGCAATTTTTAGAACGGTTGGACGAGACAATTTCCTTTTTCAATTTAGTGAAATTGGACGAGTTAGCTCAAATTGGTCCATGGAGAATGTAGCATCTTTTATGCTATTTGAGGTTATTTATACAAAAACCTCTCCCTTCTCTATGGTCTGCTACTGCTCTAATGAAGTCATGTTCACCGTTGAAATCGACAAGACAATAGAGACAGACAACCTAGCTTAGTCGGTTAACAACTAACTTCTAAAATGGTTAACGTTGTCTCGAAAAGTCAATGAAAATTACATTTCTCTTATAAAGGGTGAGTAATTACAAAGATACCAATAACTATTACTCTTCCTCAATGAAAACTTAGGAAAAGTGACAAAAAAGTTCTAAACCTTTTGTATTGATGCAAATTTAGTTATAAACTTTTTTTTTTACCAATTCAGTCTTAACATTTTGTATTGATACCAATTTAGTTTTAAATCTTTTTTTAGTGCTTATTCAGTTCTAAACCTTTTTATATTTGTGCAAATTCAGTCTTTTTAACTAATTTTGACCGGATTTTGTTGATGTGGACACCAACTGATGACCAGCGCTGACGTGGATAATTTTTAATAATATTTTAATATTTATTTAATATTTTCTTTTTTTCCTCCCTCCTCCTTCCAATTGATTGCTAGATCGGTGACCACCAAAGGCCAGAGGCCAGTGAGGCCAACCTTGCCAGCCACTGGCGAGGTTCACCCTCGACAATGACAACAAAGGTAAGCCTCGCCAAATTCGATGAGATCGGGCCTCGCCCAGCCGCCGGCGAGGCTCGAACCCTTGCCGGAGGCCGTGACGAAGGCCTTTGGTGAGAGCTCGAGCCTTGCCAGTGGCTGGGCGAGGCCTAACCTTATCGAATTTGGCGAGGTCTAGCCTCGCCCAGCCACGGCGAGTTTGTGCTAGTGGCCGGCGAGGACCTCACTGGCCTTTGGCCAATCGCTGGATCTAGAGGAAGGAGGGAGGGAAGGGAAAAAAAAGAAAATAAATAAATAAAAATTCAAAAAAATATTAAAATATTATTAAAAGTTGTTCACGTCAGCGTCGGTAATTGGCCGCCAGTCGACTGGCGTCCACTTCATTAAAATCGGGCCAAAATTGAGCGAAATGACTGAATTGACACAAACACAAAAGGGTTTAGGACTGAATTGACATCAATATAAAATGTTTAAGGCCGAATTAACACAAAAAAAGTTTAGCACTAAATTAGCACAAAAGGCAAAAGGTTTAGGATTGAATTGGCATAAAAAAAAGGTTCAGAACTAAATTGACACAAATATAAAAAATTTAAGACTTTTTTGGTACTTTTCTCGTGAAAACTTAGTACTACTATCCCAACTAGGGGTGTCAAAAATACTTTATCCGAATGGAAAAGTTAAGGCCTTTTCAAGTTGGTCGCTCTCTTCCTAGACCGGATATTAGGTAAAAAGAAAAGGGGTCATCATAATAATTTAGGATCAAATAGGATTGTATACATGAACCGAACTGAAACATATCAAACTAAAAACTCTCTCGCTTTCGGAGAGCACGAATCCCTCCGAGAACATCTCCTTTCCTATTATCATTTGCACCTCAATCACCCATAATATGACTCTCGACTCCGTCCTTCTTGTCTGAGGCTCGATCGCAATCTTAGTCTCTCTTTCCGTCTCGCTATTGTTTCTCCAACCCTCACATGATATTATAGCCCCAATCCGTCTCCATTGCTCGTCCCCCATCCACAGCAACCTGAACGCATCTCTTTGTCTACTCACACCCACCGGGTGCATTGGAGCCTTCCCTTATCGACAAAGACAAGAGGCGAGACGAGCCGGGATGCGAGGCTTGCCACCGGTGGACTCGACTCGACTTGACCCGGCCTTGAATTTGAGCTAATCTTACGTGGATGACTCGGATCAAACTAGATCCGAGGTCAGAGAGAGATAGAGATGTGACCGGGGGTATTTGGGTAGCTTGGTTCTTGTCACTGAGCTTAGAGTTGAGCCGCGGGGTTGTAGGTTACATCGGGGGCAAGGGACAATGTGATATGAATTTGTGCGGAAGATGATCGTTCTACGAAGATCTATGAGTTACGAATTGCTGACCTTCACCTCCAATCGAACCTATGATTGGTAATCTCGGTATGAACGCGACTTGTTGACGAACCTGTGTCAATCAATCCACGCTATAACGCCACGAACAAAAAAATTCGCGATCTTGCTCGATAAGTTAAATTCGATCGCCACAAGGGAGCCTTGATAAGATCTAGTCATCAAGAGAACTCAAGAAGAAAACTTTGCTAAATAAAATTCTGTCTCTTCTTAGAAATCTATAAGTAACCTTATATAGGGTGCTAACCCTAATTCTAATCCTACTAAGATTAAAATTACAAAAATAACCTTAATTATTAAAAATTCGTTCAAAAATAGAAAAAGGCCTAAAAGTTCATCTAAACGACTCCAAATCGCTAAAAAACGTCATCGATCACTACTAAAGTAGTGAGTATTGATCAGCGGCCCGTTTCCAAGCGTCCATCCAAATTTGAGTCAATTCGGAGTTCATCAATTCTAAGCTCCTTCGGAATTCGCTGGACCAAAAGTAATCATGTTGCGCCAAGGAGTTTTAGAATTTTCAAGTTTCGAATTCAGATTATTTTCATTCTAAATATCTTGAACCATGATGCCAATAGCTTGTTTGAATTCCTTCGCTCTCGCTCGAGTGATCGGGCCTAGCGGATAAAATAACGGGTTCCTAACACCTCCTCCTCGATAGGGTTCGATGTCCACATCACAATGGCTACATCTTGACTAGAGCACGGCAGAGGACAAAGAGGAAGGGAGGAGAGAGAAAAGGGGGATGGTTTCGTAGAGTGCGTTACGTGAGAACACCACGCACAAAAAAGAGAGAGAGTATAATTCGAGCCTATCTGAACCGTGTTCTACGTAGCTAGTGTTGCGATAAGCCTACATTCGGATCGGGTCATATCAATGGAAATCCAACCCAACTCGAACCATTGACATCCCTAATTAATACGTAGTTACTGCTAATATTAGGGATGTGCAAAACGGATCACCTGAACCGAGAATCACTCGGATTAGACTAAACCGGTCGATTGGGTTCGGTTCTTAAGAGTGTTGGTTCAGTTCCTGATTTCTAAAAGTGGAATTGATATTTAGGCGGTCCAATTTTCGCTTTCAAAGGGGAACCGGACCAGATCAACTGCATATACCTTTTTTTTCCTTCAAAAAAATTAGTAAAATGTGAACTAAACCCTAAATAAAGTACTTCAATCCTCTCAACTTCTTGAGTCTCGTCCAGTTGCCACCGCAAGGGGGTAATATTTAACACCACCCATAAGAAATAAAATGATATTCTAGACTTACCAGTGTACAACTAAACAAAGGAGTAATACTTAACACTAGTAAAATTGTTTTTGATGGGTCTCTTCTTTCTTTTTACTTCCATTATAGACGTTAGTAATACATGTGTAGTCAGGCGTGCTTTGATTAGTTTATATCGATTCGTCATTGTATTGGCTCGAATTATTTGTAATTGGCATGGGAAATACAATTTCAGTTTCAGAATATATGACATCAAGTAGTGAGAAAAAAAAACGATCAATTTCATTGGATAGAGAATTGGATCGAACCGAGAATCGATCACCTCTAATTAATAAATTGGGTATTTTACAGGACACTTTTTTCATGTAGGTCAATACTTTCATTTTGAAGAGCAAGTATGAACCGGGTTCAAACTTCAAAGACTTCAATGCCTCGTGTTTGCCTTTGTGTTGCAAAGAGACTGTTTACAAGTAATCGATTGACTGAGGTACGCATGCCATCAGTTTCCATAAATTTAGTCTTTTATGAGAAAAACTCAGTGCATCTCGAATTACGCATTACCCCTGTGATCAACTTAGGTGGACATATAAAAAAAAGATAGGCGCGTTAGGATTTAGGAAGTCTTGACATCTCTAACTTATTTGACTGCACTTATCTTTTTTTTTTGTTGAATATCTTTAATGGATTTAGAATGAATGAGTGGCATACCTTCTTTGACCTATTTATTTAATTTCTGTTGTGTCGCCTGTGGAGAGCAAACATATTCGAGATGCAAAATTAGCCTCAAATTGGAAAATCTTTATCCATGGTGGAACTTATGTGTAATTTAAGTTCTCTCTTTATCATATTCAAATATTACACTAATTTCGATAAATATCACCAAAATGAATTAAGATTTCGTGTAATTTCATTCAAATAATCACGGATTCTCGTTACGAGGACTCAAATCTGACCCGACTCATTCATTTGACAACTATGACCACTAGCATAGATGATATTTCTGCAATCAATCACATGATAGACGTGTTACAATTGCGTTGATTTTAATTTAGATCTCGAAGTGTCACAAATTCTCTTTATCGTCTAAAACTTCTTGATTTTTTCTTAAGTTTTATTTTTGGTGGTAGTGCTAGAATACCGAAACAGTGAGACTTGAAACCTCGGAAAACCAAAAAACTGTAAAAAGGCTCGACAACAAGAATCAAAAGAAATTCAGCAATGTCTCCACTGTCTCCTTGGAGAAACGCACCTCGACATCATCGCAATCAACGAATCATGCTGGTTCATCAACTAGAGCGCGTTTGATCTTTGCTTTTCTGGTTCGAAATTCACTGTCAAGTTTGGATTAATCAAAAAAGACGACGACCCAAGAGATTCTGATCCAACGCGGTTTGATCAGAACAAACCAAGAACGATCCAACACATGTTCGTGTGCTCCTTGAGTTGGACGGATGCAACTCGTGGAATATAAAAAGGCCAAGAAATTGGTCGTCCACCTGGATTCCCAGTACATTCAGTATCCAGATGGGTAATATTGTCGCCGATCTCGATCCTCGCGGTTCTTGAATTTTATTAATTATTGCCAAGAAGCTGGGCGATGGTGGGCACACGACGCACTTGGCTTCTTGGCAATGGCAAGTAGACCCAAGATTTGCTCCAAAACCTTCTAGTGGCAGTAGTTCTTCTAGGGTTTGATTCTTGGACGAAGCAGTTCGATGGAGGCGGTGAACAAAGAGGAGACAAGAACGGGGGAAGGATCAACTATGTCGTCGTCTCCTTCGCCGAATGGTGCTTCCTTCTCTTCACCACCTCCCGTGCCTCCGAACGATGAATCTTTGTTTTCACCTTCAACTGAGGCGACCCCTACCACCACGATCACCACGACCCCGACCGCGACCACAGCCGCCCCCGTTGGTGAAGACCCATCTCCATTTTCTTCATCCCCAGAAGCTCAAATCTCGTGGCCGCCGGATGGGAAGCTAACTCTCAATTGGGTCTTGGATTTGATGTCCAAATTCGATTGGGCATCAAGAAATCTCACTCCTTCAGAATTCCCAACTGTCCTTCCCGTCCAGGTGTTTGATCGCCTCGTCCTCACTGCCTCCAAGATTCTGCACAAAGAGCCTAACCTTGTGAGGGTCGATCTTGATGTCGATGACAAGCGTGACAAGGACTGTAGGGTGGTTGTTGTTGGTGATGTTCATGGGCAGCTTCACGATGTTTTGTTCCTGTTGAGGAGTGCTGGTTTTCCTTGTGAAAATCGGTTCTTTGTGTTTAACGGGGATTATGTGGATAGAGGGGCTTGGGGTTTGGAGACTTTCTTGCTCTTGTTGGCTTGGAAGGTGAGTTGTGATGCTGCGAATACGTGTATCTCTTGATCTAGATGTCTGTCTTCAGCAATGGACAGCATATTCCTGTTGCATGCTTTATTGTCATTTTTAATTCATCCAGGCCCTGCTTTATGATTCGCGAGTACCTTACATGAGAAGAAAGATTTTATATGTCTCTGGACATCGATAATAGAGAATGGATTGATTTGAGCGAAATGTTTCAATGGAAATGCGTGTATCATATCCTTTATGTTTCCCTCTTCAGTAGTGGGACCTGAGTTTGAGCCTAATTTGGAATTTTACTTACATGAATCTTTGTAATGTAACTTGAGATGGCACCTCTGGAATGAGTTGTTTGATTATGCTAGTTCCTGGAGCTTCTCAACGAGATAGCCAACTGTCTGTTCAGTTCTTATATTTTTCCTATGTCGATATACATTTGTGATTCTTTTTGATTCTAATATAGCTTAAGGCAAGGGATTTTCTTTTTCTGTGACCCATATTTCATAACTTGTTCTTTGGATCAATCTTTTTACAAAAATGGCAATTTCAAATTCAAGTAGTTTCATATGCGTTCGTTTCCTGTTAGGCTACTTATGTCCCTTCTTTTTTTCATCTGTTCTACCATTGTACTGATATATCCTTTTGTGGGGAGTATGATTCTTCCTGGTATTTGTGTGAAGATTCTTGTTTGGTTTGTTTGATTTTTTTTTTCATCCGGAGGACAACATTCTTCTCACTTGAGTAATATGCCGTGTCAGGTTTTTATGCCAGAGAGAGTTTTTCTTCTCCGAGGGAACCATGAATCAAAATACTGTACTTCTGTTTATGGTTTTGAGCAAGAAGTTTTGGTGAAATATGGTGATAAAGGAAAGCATGTCTATAGGAAATGTCTGGGATGTTTCGAGGGGCTCCCTTTGGCGTCAATCATTGCAGGGCGTGTATATACAGCTCATGGAGGGCTTTTCCGAAGTATACCCGTCACACCATCAAAGAGATCGAAGGGAAAAAAGAATCGCCGTATAAACTCAAATCCTGAAGTTAGTACTTTATCTCTTGGTTCCTTAGAAGAATTATCTAAAGCTAGGAGATCAGTTCTTGACCCTCCATGGGAAGGGTTAAATCTGATTCCAGGTGATGTGTTGTGGTCAGATCCATCAATGACTCCCGGTCTTTCTCCGAACACAGAGAGGGGCATTGGATTATTATGGGGTCCGGACTGCACAGAGGAGTTTTTGAAGCGATATCAACTAAAGGTGGTACCCCTGATGTTTTAAGTAATAAATATTGTATGCTTTCTATCAATAAATATGAGTGTTGTTTGGCCAAATCTTTCAAGTCTAGTTCAACTTTTATTCTACGCTATCTACTATATGGATGTTGTTTTCTTGATTTCCAGCTATTGTAATTTTACAATACTTTGCTGTTTGATTGATAAGGACATCCCTTAGAACTTAGTGGCAGACCTTAACAGTGCCACCATTTTCTAGCTACCTGAGCGCTGTTCTGTTTCATTGGAAACATATAAAGTAGGCTAATATTTGCATGAAATTTCTACGCCGAGCCGAGCCATGCCGTTCAGTTAGAGGGGGATGGTCATTTATTTACATGGCCATTGATTTTACATTGACATGTGAACTAGGCTTGAGGGGAAGGACGATGGTGTAATTCTCTGCTAGATTAATATGAACGTTTAAACAAAATCAAGTATGATGGTGCTTGACATGACAAATGCGTCCTTTTTTTGAGTATCTATACCACCCTTGTTTGTTTAAGTTAGCTACTTGTTGCTATCAGAACAGGAGTAAGCATATTACTGGACATGGACTCCAGTAGCAGAAAGTTCATTTCTAGACTTTAACTATGACAATTATCTAATGAATGATGGAAACTCCGCTGCCAGTTCAATACTTATGAGGTGCCATCGGAACTTGGTTGATGACAAATGGCTAAAAATCAACATTAATTTCTTCCATATCTCCTTGTTCTTTTTTGTTTTTCATATTCGGGTTTTACTTGAATCTCTGTCTGGAGATGAATGCGGTGTATCAATTAGTCATTGCTCTTTATCTGTTTTTCCATCTACTTAAATATAATTGAAGCCATATCTTGCAGAGGACTTTAAAGGCTGATTTTAGGTCTGTTGGCTGCTGTTTTTTCCCCAGTTAATTATTAGATCACATGAAGGACCAGATGCGAGGGAAAAGCGAAATGGTCTTGCAGGAATGGACGAGGGTTATACAATAGATCATGTTGTGGAGTCAGGGAGGCTAATTACGCTATTTAGTGCTCCAGATTATCCACAGTTTCAGGTACTTTTGGCCACTTCTGTTCTACTTACTAGATTGATTGATATAGCACATACGTTCTTGCTCCAAGAAGATGCATGTTGGTTTGTCAAACCTGTGCATTCACTAGCTCAGAGAGATTGGATGTGGCATCTTGTTGAAAAAAAGGGAAAGCTAGACATGCAAATACACCTAGAGTATCATTGGATGTGTCAATAGAGAGTATAGAAGTTTCAAGGCGATTACTTATGTTTCTGCTTAGATTTGAAATCCGTTTTCCAAATTAAAAGGCCTGTTCTCTTTACCCATCTTCCTGTGGAATATTTCCGCTGATGTGGACAGTAACATATTGTAAGATCAAGTGCCATTGTTACACCTGTACCAGTTGCCATGGACAATGTTGTCTGATTTGCAGGCAACAGAGGAGAGATACAAGAACAAGGGGGCGTACATTACCTTGGAACCTCCTAATTTTGATAACCCTACTTTCGACAGTTTCGAAGCAGTTGCACCTAGGCCTAAGGTATTTTTATCACGCTTCACTTTAGCGGTGAGATTATAACTAGGCTTTGAATGTAATTGCACTTGTATTAGTCGTGCTGTTATTATTGTCGTGTGGAACTCTACTAATTACAAACCAAGTATTTTGTTGAGGAGAATTTGATGAACACTTGGTGCAGGCAAAACCATATTATGACTATCAGGATGTGATAGATTCCGACGAGGAATTGGATCTGACAGCAATGGTTTCTGAACCTTGAAGGATCCAGTAACCAGTTTCGCGAGTCTGAACTTCATCTAGCTGGCGTATGCTTCCTCGCGAATTTTTTCCTAAGGAAGCTATAAAGAGCTCTCGTATATTTTGTGGGTCAAGCAGCTTCACGGGTGTAGAGTAGTTGTTTCAGTATCATAGAGATTCGTCATAGTGATTCTTTGTTGCGTTGATAATACGTATTTTCGGGGTTATTTATTTCCGATAATACAAATTTCAGAATTGCGTCGATAAATTACATATAACGGCTTTTGAAGACACAATAGTTGCTCCCTTACCTTTGTGTTGCCCCCTCTTGTGTCTGTGAGGAGCAATAAAATGGAATACTTGCTGTTTGCTTTTAGTGCCTTCTTTTTGTTTCTCTGGTATATTCGAAGAGCATGACATCAGAAAGTCGAGCAGATTAACAGATGTGCTGATTCAGCTAAAAAGAATTCTCCGCGCTATAGTTTAGAAGCTTCTCTTGTATGGAGTGGGTTTGGTCACTGGATTCACCATCGGATGAAACTATCTAATCTTGGCCCGACCGTCGCTGGGCATTTCTGTCTATTCCTATTCTGAAGTTTGCATCAGTTTTGTCAAAAGCAGTGGTACTGAGGCAGACGCACCTTTCATGGGCTGAAATTCCTTTGGTAGCTTGCTGCTCACTTGATTCATCACGTTCTGATTTTGGTTCGATTTGCCAATGTTTTTCGCCTGCTGCCCGGATTTGACTTGGTAGGGATACTAACCCGATCACTATATACTCTATTCCGTAAGGTTGCGTTTGCTCATCCCGATTTGAATTGAGATATAATAGGATAGGATAACGTGGGATTAGAAATTATAAAAAATCCTTTCCCATGTTGGGTGCAATCCAACTAAGGATTCAAAATCTTTGAAAATCAGTTCCATCTCCGTTTTCCTCTATCTGATCGGTCTCTCTCTCTCTCTCTCTGTCGCTTTCGCCAGTGAGCGGCCATATCTGTCCGAGTCTACCTCGCTGCTTTGAAGTAAAGGTATTGACTTTTTTCTATTTCTTTCCGAAAATTTTCAAGCTTCGACTGAATTCAGTGAATTGTATGCTTCCAATTTGCTTCCTGTATGTTCGTTGAATCTGAATCATGTCCAGCAGCTGTGCACGGCGTGCTTAAATTCTCTCTGTTGCATAATCAGAATGGAACACCTTAGATGTCACAAGGCTGAATAATTTGCAAAGCCTAAGGCTCCGTTCGTTTGGAGAAAAATATTCTCCTTTTGGAAAATATTTTTTCGGAAGTCATTTTCCTGGAAAATGTTTTCCCGGAACATAATTTTCCGGTGTTCGGCGATAAATATGAAAAAGTTTCGGAAAATATATTTCGCCGGTGATCGGCGGCGGCGGCGGCGGCGGCGGGCGGCGGCGGCGGCGGCGGGCGACCGGTGGCGGCGGGCGACCGGCGGCGGCGGCCGGCGGCGGAGGCCGGCGGCGGCGGCGGCCGGCGGTCGGCGGCGGAGGCGGCGGCCGGCGGCGGAGGCGGAGGCCGGCGAGCGGCGGCGGCGGCTATCGGCGGCGGCGGCGGCCGGCGACCGGCGGCGGAGGCGGCGGCCGGCGACCGGCGGCGGAGGTGGTGGCCGGCCACCTTAGTGAAGAAGAAGAAGAAGTTCCGGAAAATGATTTCCACTTTTGAAGAAGTGGAAATCATTTTCCAGAAACTTAGGCTATTTTGTAAGGGGGGTAGGAAAATATTTTCCTACGGAAAACATTTTTCGCCCCCCGAACACCGGAAAACCCGGAAAATATTTTCCGGAAGAATATTTTTCCCCAAACGAACGGAGCCTAAAACATTACAGAATACAGATGACTGTGTTAATGGTTGGTTTAACAATTGGTCGATCACGTCTTTGTTCATTTACTCACAATGATGCATATGGGGGTTTGTCATTGTTTCCCATGGCTTTCGCGTGCCATCATCGGGGTGAGTTGATTGACGTATTCAATGGCAAGAAGCACCGGACTCTAATCGGGATCACGAATTTGCCTGCCAGGATGGAGCTAAGCAACATTAGTTTTCTCGGTGACTGAAAGCGGGAAGAGGTCGTTGCCGGTGGGAGGAGCAGTGGCCATTGGAGTGTTTGATGATGGTGGTACTAGGCAAACGAGAGGAAGGGCGGACGTCTGATTTTTTTATTAGATTTTCAAATTTCACGCATCTTATCTGGGTATATTCCACCCTTGAGGTGGAATTTTTTTGTCCGGACCATATTCGGGCTATATCCCGTCATATTCGGATTTTGTATCACTCCAAACTCTAGTTAGGATAAAAGCTATCATATCTGAAGTTTTATCCGGCCCACCAAACGTAACCTAAGTGGACGATTTTCTTTTACTTAGCCTGACTAATGAAGTGAAATCGTTGTCCTGCCACCGACGAACTAACTATAGCCTGTCGAGTTGCCCTCTCGATCCGCGCAAAATATGGTGTGCGCGGCCACTCTAAAACAGCAAATAGCAATGTGATAGAAGTTCGTGGGCTTGCTATGTTGATATAGTAGCAAGCACGGTTCATAATCGATCAAAGTGCAATCAAGGACTTTCGGGATTCCAGACGAGGCCATAGTTCAGGGGCTATATCCTTCGACCGCCGACCGCCGACCGCTGACTCTTCCTATAGCTTCACTAGACCTGTTAAATGGGTCTTAAAATCTATTTATGACCCATTTAAAATAAATTGATCAATATAACTTTGAAAAGCCCATTTTAAATGGGTCTTAAAGTTTCAAGCTTATCATAAATGGGTCTTAATGGGTTGAGTATAGAATCCATTTCGAACCCACTCATTAAGTCCACCCCTTTTTATAAAAATATTTTTTTAAAAATTGAATATTTTTATTTTTATTCCTTCTTTTCATTTTTTTTCTTTTATTTTTTTTTCTCTTTCTCTTTTCCAACGGTGGTCAGCCACGGCGACGGCCAGCGACTGGCCACAAGGGAGGAATGACCTCGGCACAGGTCGGTGAGGCCTCGGGCTCGCTGGAATCAGGCGAGACTCGAGGTTGCCAATCCAGCCTCGCCGAGCTTAGGCGAGGTCGAGTTCGCTTGAGGCCGGCGAGCTCAAGTCTCGCCACAGGCAGGCAAGGCCAAACTCACCCGAGGCTAGCTCGGCTCGGCTTGCTGGAATCGAGCAAGCTCAAGGCTCGCCTGAGGCTGGTGAGTCTTGGCTTGCTTGAATCGGGCAAGCTCGAGGCTCGCCTGAGGCCAGTGAGGCCTCGACCTCGTCAGATCAGCGAGCTTGAGCTTCTCCGGCCTCCGGCGAGCTTGTCCTCATTCGTGGCCGGTGGTTGGATGCCGGCTGTCGTTGTGGCTAGCCACCAGCCAAAATAAAGGAAAAATTAAAAATAATTAAAACTTAGATTTTAAAAAATAAAAAATAATCAAAAATTGTATTGTATGAAAATGTTTTCGTAGTATAACTTTTAAAAAAAATCATAAGAAAGAAGTTTTTCTATATTGAGTTAAATATAGAAGTGTTTTAGCAATATGGATCAGGTTGAGTCGAGGATGAGTTGGGTATGGATTGGGCCATGTATGGATCGGGTTGGGTCGGGATATTTACATTACAAATAAATGGGTTATAAATGGGTTAACGAGTCAATTTGGGTTGGACCGTTTATGACCGGATCCAATTTATCCATTTAACAGATCTAGGTTTCACCCGGTGTGAATGGGATGAGGTGGCCCCTCGTAACCCCGTGACGTCCGGGTGGGGGCGTGCGGGCCTCGGCATGTCGGATTTCGTTCTATCTGGGTAAAGAACAAGAGAGAGAGAGAGAACGAAACGGAAGCATCACTGCGGGGGCAATCTTGGCGTGTTCCCACGAGCACCCATCCATCTCTGTCACAGTGTCACCTTCGTCCCCATCATTACAAGATTCAAAGGAAGCGAGTACAAAGGAAATTCACTGAAGAGACAGAAACAGAGCTCGCATTACCCATCATGAAAAAGGCTCCAAAAGGCAAAACGCGTCCCTGCCGCCGATGTTAAGCAGCTTCCCGACCTCGGCCCACAGAAATGGGCACGCAAAACGACAACGAACACCCCCCCCCTCCCCTCCTCTGCTTCACGCCAACTACCGAATGTCCATTGTCCAAAGCCTCGTTCTGATCACCGACGCAGCAATTTCATTGCGTCCTACGCTAAGTAAAGATTCAGCTAATCAAGTTTCTTAGAATGCCAGCACCTACCTAACCACATCCCTTTGAATGGGCAGAGTGTCCAAGAAAAGCTTATTCCAAGCCATATGACGTCCTCGAAAATCCAAGCCCTTTTCGTTTTTCGGGAAATCGTTGAGATTCCTTTTTCGCGCATCTGATCTAATGGACGGCATCGTTCTCATTTACGTGCATTGTGCCACGTGGTGGAATGTAATGAAAATGTTGGGCGCTATGAAATCACAATTCAATGGAGATTAGCTCTAGTTTTTCAATTCCAAAAGCTATGAAGTTCCTGTTGATCGTTAGAAATGCCTCCAGATGTGAACCAAGCAAGTACTTCTTTGGCAGGCATGTCGATAGGGGGTTGCAATGGTGCAGCTCTCCTTCTCAATTAAGAATGTACAGCTTCAGTACTTTGTTGTTTCTTCCCCTTTCTCCCTTTCTCATTCGAATTGAGAATCCTATGATTTTACCGCCACGCAAGACAAAAACTTTATGTCCTCCCTGAGTGTCCTAAAAAGTTCCCAGAATTTGCATTCATGAGTCATGGCAAGGCAAAGCAAAGAAAAATTCCTCACGAAAAGATGGATGTCTTTATTGAGATCGACCCAACCTCCTTTTCTTTTTCGGTGTTCCGCCTATCATGCGCCTTCTCATCGCGACATGCCTCTTAATAAGAAGTTATTGGGTGAAGACATATTGGTCCGAACCAATCATACCAAAAGGAAAAATTCAAAATTTATGACATTAAAATGTGCATCAGACCGGCTAATATGATAATATTTCAAGATGAACTTTATCAAGACATGGGTTGGAGGAGACGAAGCATGTGCCTTGGTACACAAAGTCATCTAGTACCGGGCACTTCTGAGGCTGTCGTGTGCACAGATATGTAAAAAAAATACAGGTATCACCTTGCCAAAATAGAGGAAGAGCGACCGAAATAGAAGAGCGCAAGAGGGGAAGAAAACCTCAGGGTTTGGAGAGGGTAGGTTGAAGCAACAAGTCTTCTCTTCCACATCTGCGTTTGATTTCTTCTTTCCTAAGTCTATCCTATCCTGTCTTCATCGTCGCTGATGGACATGTGTCCAAAATTTGCGTCTGCTACATGTCTATTATATATGTCTGCTCATGCTTTCACTTGTTAATTGTTGATTATCTCTTGACGTAGAATGAGAGAGACGTAGAGGTAAATTCTACCTTTTCCTTTGGTTTTGATAATCGAAAACAGAGTAGGCCAACGTCGGATGTTGTTGCACTTGGAGTTTCAGAGCATATTTTTCCTTGTGAGCTTTACCTTTTGTTTAAGCTGATAAACTATAGGAGCCATCGTTTCTTGCTCATGATGGAGCTAAATGACTAATGGTAATGAATGATAAGGCAAAAAGAGATTTTGTTTTTTTCCGGGTCTTGTTGCTCTGGCTAGTATGCAATTCAAAGTTTTCTTCTGGGATCTGAGACCAAGTTCTTTTCATGTTCTGACTTGCCAGCAGGCCCAGCATTGATACTTTCCACTAATTCAGTTGGCAAAGCAGAACCGTTTTCCTCCCACATCTCTGTCCATAGTGAGAATCTTTTAGTGCGAGTCACTTTCATATATTCCTTTAATTTTGTGTTCCTGTTGCCATTTTTTAATATTTATTGCAAACTTGTCTGCTGAAGACAAATTAAACAATAAGCAGTTCTTTGTATGGTAAAAGCATTTCGATGTTCACTTTATTTGGCCTCTTTCACAAAGGATGGCTTCTTATCTGATTCTTGTTGTTTGACAAAAAGTTGCATCATATTACAGCATATACACACACCTTCATTGCTCTCTGTACCGTGTAGGGGTTGCAAAGCATTGGACTTGGAGGTTGAAGGAGTTCTTTTCCAAAAAGAGATGGCGTTTTTAGATCTTTTGTTAATTGCTTCAATGCCAGTTTTGAAAGTGCTCCTTGTGACTGCACTGGGATTATGTCTTGCTCTCGAAAGTGTTGACATAATGGGCGAGAGCACAAGGAAGCAAATGAATAGAGTAAGTTAATCTCAAGCTCCTCTTTTGATGCTGATATTGTATTGCATCTTACGACAGTGAAATATTTGTTTCATCAGGTTGTATTTTTTGTGTTTAATCCGGCACTAGTTGGCAGCAACCTGGGTGGGACGGTTACTTCAGAGAACATTGTTCAATTGTGAGTTTCTTTCAGTATATTAGTCATGTTGCCCTTGTCTGTAATCATCTGTCATTGACGTGTCTCTGTTCATTTTTTGGTTCATTTTTTTCTTGTATCAGTAATATGCTGCTTCATCAGCCACATTAATTACTGAAGTAACTTTTTCAAAATACATAGGTGGTTCATGCCAGTCAATATCCTGATTACGTTTATCATTGGATCGGCACTTGGATGGATACTTGTAAAGGTCACTCGAGCACCACAGCATGTACAAGGCCTTCTATTGGGTTGCTGCACCGCTGGTAAGATGCTTTCAATTTGTGAAAGGCCTTAAAGTGCCATTACTTGTGATGGAATCAACGGTCATCCCTGCAATTTAATCAAATTTTCTTCATGCTGTAATGCCCTCAAATCTGCTTTATCATCGTCGTGTCTAATAACATGATGAAGAGTCAATTTTATCTCAGTTGAGTAACCAAGATGGGGCAGAGGAACCTTATGTATTCAATCCATCAATGACTGTCTCCACATTGTTGCATCGTTAGATGGTTCATGTGCGCAATCTGGGGATGGATGTGCTCATTTGTCAGAATCTACTAGATCTTTCATTGTGATCACTTTCTTTTCTTTTCTTTTCTTTTCATTTTTATCTGAACAGGAAATTTGGGACATTTGCCTCTAATCATCATCCCAGCAGTATGCAAAGAGCAAGGCAGTCCATTTGGAGCACCTGACGTTTGCCATAAATACGGGATGGCTTATGCTTCGCTTTCTATGGCGGTATAGTCTGCAGATGCTCCACCTGCAATTAACTCTTTTGCCTATAGCATTCTGTACTGCCATAGCTATGGCTAGCTTACAATGCATTTAACACCTAATTATATCTGAAGAATAAAGGACCTGGGTTTTGTATAAAACAACTTCATGAATAAGTGGAATCGATGCTGTTCCTCTCCAGGTTCATGAATGTTAATGTGTTAGTTCTATAGTATTAATGTAGAAACCATTGATGTGCTACTGCGTTCCAGTACGTTAGGTGTTCACATATGCATACGTGAGCAAGGAAATCATTAAATTTTCATTTAATCTTCTTCTTTTCTCTTGAGAATAATGTATACTTCCATACTTCGTCTAGGCTAATCAATGAATGGTCTTCTGTATGTCAGATAGGAGCTGTGTACTTGTGGTCTTATGTTTTTAACATTGTGCGGATGTATGCAAGTAAAATAACG
The DNA here is from genome assembly GCA_031216285.1 of Syzygium syzygioides. NCBI lineage: Eukaryota > Viridiplantae > Streptophyta > Magnoliopsida > Myrtales > Myrtaceae > Syzygium > Syzygium syzygioides. The sequence continues at coordinate 24,747,136 of CM062251.1, forward strand.
AGAGAAGAAGAGAAGATAGACGAATCGGTGAAAGACACAGAATCTACAACAGATATGAAGAAGTTAATCCAAGAGTGCCCTGAAGCACTTGTTCCATCAACGAAGTGCTCCTCTATGGATGACTTGGATGAATTGACGCTTCCTTTGGTAAAACTTGAGGCGCAGAGCCAGGTAATTCAGACTGAATCTGAAATAATGTCTACTGGGATCTGTTGATCCTAACGGCAATACAATAATTTAAATTTTGTTTCTCTTGGGAGGCTATTACTTATCAGGGAATCTTATCAAGTTGATAGATTGAATGTTGTCAACCGATTGGCAGGTCTCAACTTGGGGCAAACTTAAGCATTGCTTAACAAAGATCTCAAAGAAGATCAATCTCCAGACACTGTTGACACCATCAACTATTGGAGCGGTAATCTCTGTCTCCTTTTTGTAGTCTACGGTTAAACTTCTTTTGATGATCGAAAGGGTGTATCTTCTTTTTCTGTAATTACTAGATATATTGCGGAGCTTGTCATCAAAATGGATTAATAGTATACATTCAGTGTGACCACTGATTTGAGAAACTTTGTCACTTGAGTATTGCATTTTGTTGTGAGTGAGATGTCCTGCTGATTCAATTTATCACCATGTCATAGATAGTCGGATTTATTGTGGGTGTGGTTCCACGCATCAGAGGTTTACTGATTGGCACTGGCGCTCCTTTAAGGGTCATAGAAGACTCTGCTTCTTTACTGGGGTAATTGCTCTTGCTTCCAGCTAATCTTCTGCAGCTAGAAAGCCATGAAATGCGCCATATATGTTGGTATAAGGATTGAGTTCATATTTTGTTAGCTTGGCATGTACTTTATTTCTATATTACCTTCTACACATGGTGTGATGATGTTTTGTTTAACTTCCGCTTTCAAGAATTCTTTTCCCCTTGAATATCTCTTTTCCTTTGAGCCTATGAAAGTAAAGCTTCTGTGGACTACAGTGGTTATCGTAAACTAAATTTGAGTTTTTATCCTGCTTTTCAACACATAATATCTTGGACTCTATTTGCTTGCAGATGTAACAAAGTCAGATTCTAATGTACCATTTGTCTTCTTCTCTTTCTTTCCCTGCTTTCTGGAGCCAGTGAAACATTGGTCACTGGATACATCACCGTTTGATAATTTTCTCTTCCTGTTAGCTTAGTGAATGTTTGGTGTGCAAGAAGTGTGGCTTTTAGGCTTTCAATTTCACGTATGGCGGTAAGAGTTGCAGTTTGCAGAATATTCCTGTCACATCTTCTTTACTTGTTTAGCCCAAAATCTTGATTTTGACCTTGATTTGGATAGTTTTGCTCTATGCTAATACTTTCAAGTGGTAACTTTCTTAACTTAGGACATCGAAAGGTTTTCTTCAAGAGTGAGTAAAATATTTTTGGTCTAAGTTTCTGCACCCTACTGATTGGCAGTTTAGTTGCTTATAATTGCGGGTACTCTCATCTCTTACAGACAGACACTAACTTGGATTCTGACAATTATTTCTCGATTTAATTTTTCAGGGATGCGGCTATCCCTGCTGTTACCTTGATTATGGGAGGAAATCTTCTCAGAGGTACGATAATGTACAAGACTCGTTTGGATATCACTATTTTGGTTCTAAGCCATCAGTCATCAAGAGAAAGTGAAACTGAATTCTCTAGATAGCCATGGTTTTTGTTTCAAACCCGAAGAATGACGCTTAAAAGTCTGGGTGGTGTTTCAGGAATAAGGGGTTCGGGCATTCAGCCATCTCTGATTGCCGGAGTTGTAGTGGTTCGTTACATCTTACTTCCTCTCTTCGGGATTGTTATCGTGAAAGGTGCACTGTACTTTGGTCTGGTGCATGAAGATCCATTGTATCTGTTTGTTCTCCTTCTACAGTATGCCCTTCCTCCGGCTATGAACATAGGTATAGTCAGCTTGCAATTCTCAACATGAAAATTGTCCAATTGTTTTGTTAGCGATCAGTTAGATCATTTATGGCATTTTGATCAGTTATATAAACTAACCCTTTGGCAGGCACGATGACCCAGTTGTTTGGAGTAGGAGAGAGCGAGTGTTCCGTTGTGATGCTGTGGACATACGCCTTGGCTTCGGTTGCACTAACAGTTTGGTCAACGTTCTTCATGTGGCTAGTAGCTTGACTTTCTTTGGCTAACTTTCTTTATGGACGATCTCCTCACTAATAATAGCTAGTTTCGTTTCCCGGGTGGATGCATATATCCTCATGTTCGAGATTGATTTTGTGACATACATGGAAAATAAGGCGTCACTGCTTTCGTGCATTGACCACAGCACTCGTCATAATTCTTTCCTGCTGGCAATTGTGCGTGGCCAAATTAATACCGCTGGAGAATTTTGGTTGTTCCCTGTTAGCAACAGCATTGGGATGTAATGGTTTTTATTCAGCTGATCAGCCTGATTTTGCGGTTTGACAGAAGCCTGATTGCACGAATATTGCTTGTTTATGATTTGAGTGAATAAGTAAATTACTCATTCCACATTTTAGGCACTAATTAGATTCATGTTTCTTTAAAAATTAAGATGGTATGGTAGGACCTGTGTTTTCATATACATTAGCGCAAAAAAGTTCTCGTGCCAAGACTAGGATTATGAGAAGTTGGTCAATATGTGCCGTGTCTGGTTCGAGCCAAGCAGATCGTGTTCGCTTTGCCTTTAGATTTTCGGACGTCTCGTGGATTTATCATACATTGGACTGTTTTGGTGTGTACGAAATTGTCAGCATGCTGGGGGATTAAATAGTAGGTAGTAAACTTCTTGAGTGCCCCAAGGGAATCTTCAGAGGAGGGAGCTCTTGCACAACTTATTTGAGGCCAAGTCAACTTTTGTAATTTCAAGTGATTGATAATGTAGTCTGCATCATGGAAGGCAGGTCACTGTCGCCTCTGTGAAGCATAAGTTGGGTTTTGAACATTCGTCTGTGGAAAGTTGCTCTTCCTGTTCTCAATTAGATTAATTGCCTTGTCATTTAGGTTTTACGGGAAATTTAAAGGGGTTTGCTGAAAGATCTCATGGCTCATCAATTTCAGCACAATATCTTCAGTCATTGCTCTAATTGCCAAATTTGCATAATTTCTCTCTGATTGTGTAACTTATTAGACCAGGCGCATCAGAGCGCAGGATGACCAAGAGAAGAAGATTCAGAGGCTATTGTGTCACCCTGAATGCCCTGGACAAGTGAAATTTATAGGCCTAACTGATGTCATTGTTGGAAGGAAGCAATAGCCACAATTGTCCGTTAAAAGTAGAAAGCATTAAACTATGCATGAAGGACTTGAATCCTGTATAGTACCCACTCTAATCAATTGTGTAAGTTGTGTAAATAATGGAGTTTTGGGGTTTAAATCAAGTCTGTGTATTGACTTGCAAAACCTCGATACAGTGAAAAGGAACAAGACTAACATCACTGTATGGAGACCCTTATTTGCCACTCTCAATAGGAATTGGGATGTTGAAAAGCGAAAATGATACAAACAGTCCATGAACTTTACATCAATGTGTAATGTGGTCCATATAAACTTTTAATTTATTTAATGTAGTTCTTAAACTTTAGTCTAATATTTAATGTGATATTGAACAATTTCATATAATTTAGCGACTAAATTGAATATGTGCTAAAAGTTTAGGGACCACATTGAAAAAATTAAAAGTTCAAAAATCATATTGAATATTAGGCTAAATTTTAGGGACTACATTGAACATATTAAAAGTTCAAGGACCGAATTGTACATTGGGTCAAAGTTCAGTAACAGTTTGTGTCATTATCCTCTCTGGAAAGTACAGTGAATCCAATTGCCCTCTCCTTAGGGCATTGTTAGTCCTAATTGACTGAAACATATAAACAAGGTCTCCCATAAATCAAAACAAATTGAAGCTATGTTCAAAGAATTTTCAGCTCAAGATCGGTGTGGCCGACCTGTGCCTTTTGCATTGCGAAGAGGTCCCTTGATGCTTCAATAAACTACTTGTGCACCTCGTTGACCCGCCAAATGGATTCTGGGATCATAAATAGCAGTATGAACCACATGATAGGTGTTAAACTTTCGTTAGGTCATAACATTAAGACACTCTAGGCATCGAATTTTTGGAATTGTTCAGAAGAATCAGTGCAGAGCTCCATTCTTGTTTTGAGAATGTGAAGTAGAAGAAAAGCTGCAAAATATATTCAGAAGACAAAAACCGACAAAATTCCTACGTCTTCCATGGTGGATTTGGAGGTTTTCTTCAAATCACTTGGTCTACCGACCACCCCATGCATCGGATTTTGGAAGGGTAAAGAAGACCTATGAAGAGAAAACCATGAAAAACACTACTGGACGTGTGGGTGCATAACAGTTCTACCGTAGATGCGTGACTCATTGAACATCATTAATCCCACAATATCATCGTCTTAATTCAGCAAATAGAGTCATACACATACCCAAAGATTCCCCAGAAGAAAACCGGGGTCAACTTGATTGCTCTAGAAAATTGCAAATTTAACTTTCCACCCCCTGTAGACATTTGACTGTCGGAAGATAAGGACAAAACAGCTACGTGAGCTATAGTTTTTAAGTCAAACGAGCTGCATCAGACAACGAATTGTGGGCGAGGCCCGGTAAAAAGAGAGGAGAAAGGTGAAGACAGAAGTTATATGACCGAAGCAGAAAACTGGAACCAGGGAGCAGCCCATCTCCATGGCTATGCACACAAATCCTTCACTTTGATTTAACAAATGCAATCTACAAAAGGAAAAGATTGTACATGCTAGAATTTCCATTTGGACTATTATAATAAAAGGACGATAAACGAAGTGTTTGCTGAATTCTGTTGTTTAATAAAGTACATTCAAAATATTCTTATATATCCGTTCTGTCTACGCTGGAGAAGGAAGCTGTTTGTGCAATTGAGGACTCGAGAACCGTTTATAAGTTCCCAACACAGAAAGGAGAAAGTGGAAACATATAGCTGAAGTGGAGCTGATGGCTTACCGGATGTATGAATCCTCAATCCTATTCAATTTATCACTTCGTAAGCCCAGATCAAGAATTGATAACTACCCCTATATTCTTGTTAAAATATTTTTGAACCATCCAAATTGAGCAACGACTATGTTTAGGGCGCAGCACGGGGTGCAACTAAAGTACCCTTCAACTTCTCCAGCGACAACAGCTTTACTAAGCAAACGGTATGCAGCATACCAGGCAGTATACTGATGAATGCTATTTATCATGCCACTAAGTCAATCATCCTTGACCTCACTAAAAACGTGTACATCCAGCAGAACATATTGCTTGATAGAGTGAGCTGGATCGTGACAAGAAAAGATTGAGTTCAAAGAGTTAGACCTCGGGATCACGCTCCATGAGGAAGGTCTCTTGTATACCGCTGGCCACAATGTTACAACTTTAGCCAGCACCCAAGAGGGAAATGAAGTTTCTCTTAGTTGCTGGCCTGAGACCCAACCAGGTCCATATATGTTTTCAGAAATGTAGTATAGAGCAGGTACTGAGTTTTCTCTATGTTATAAGACAGAAGATCAAAGGCTCCATAAAATGCATAAGGAGTGCAATGGCTGAGGGGAAAAATCTTACTGCGCTACTAGGAAAATTCCCCATTAAAAGATGGATGGCTTTATGAAGATCTGACTAGCGTCCTTTTCATTTTCCGAATTCCGCCCATCTGTGCCTCGACCTTTTCTTAATCGCGAGATTTCTTGTGATGAAAAGTTAATGAGCACTGACATGTTAATCCGAACCGATGATACCATAAAGAAAAAATTCAAGATTCATGTCATTGTAACACGGTGCATTGAACAAGCTAAATGATAATTTTCCAAATGAAGTTTGTCAGACATGGGCGGGAAGAGACAAGGCATATGTTTTGGTACGCACAGTCACCTGGTGTTGTGCTTGCAAATAAAACAAGTGAACACTTATCACCCTGCAGAAGAAGAGGAAAGAAAGACCAGAAAAGAAAAAGAGAAGAAGAAAATCGTCAGGATTTGAAGAGGGTCGAAGCAACACGTTTATTCTTCCACATCGGCGTTCGATTTCTCGTTACGTAAGTCTATTCTATTCTGTCTTCATTATTCGTGATGGAGACATGTCATAATTGTTTCTGCTATATGTCATTGCTTACGGCACGTTGAGATTGATTGTCTTTTATATGTCCTTTTATAGTTAAAAAGAGTCGTAAAAGATTTTTCAAATCATAATAAAAGTTTCGACCAAAAAAAAAATCATAATAAAAGTTAATTTTTAAAATTATTTTCATGAACTTACTTCCTGCTCTTAATTGTACATGTTATCTCTTGTTAAGTGTTTTTTTTTTTTGGGGTAAAGATCTCTTGTTAAGTGTTGATTATCACGCGAACGTAGAATGAGACAGAATAGAGGTAAAACTATCTTCTGCTTTGGTTTTGATAATAAAAAACAGAGTAGGCCCACTTCGGATGTCGTTGCATATGGACTTTCAGAGCATCTTCTTCCTTTTGAGATTATCTTCTGTTGAAGCTGATAAAAAGTAGAGGAGCCATTATCTCTTGCTCATGATGGAGCTAAGTAATATAAGTTATTAAATGATTAGACGAAAAGAGATTTTTTCTTCTGGGTCTTTGTTTTTGCTCCAGAAAGTATGCAATTCAAAGTTTTCTTCTGGGTTTTTTTATGGGATTGTCTTGCCGATGCGGATATTTCATATTAATTCAGTTGACAAAGCAGAACCTTTTTCTTCCACATCTTTGTCCATTTTTGAGAACCTTTAGTGTGAATCACTTGCATATACTCTTTTGGTTTTGTGTTCAGGCTGTCACGCTTATATATTTAATATGAACTCATCCACTGAAGACAAGTTAAACCACGAGCGGTTCTTCGCACAGCAAAAATAGAAGCCTGAAGACTTCTTTTTGGTCGGCCCTTTTTCAGCCTCTTTCACAGTAGATGGCTTCTTATCTGATTATTGTTGTTTGATGATAAGTTGGGTCATGTGACAGCATATACACCTTCTTTGCTCTCTGTTCTGTGCAAGAGTGGCGGAGCATTGAACTTGGATTCCTGAAGGAATTTTTTCCCAAGAAAAAAGATGGGATTTCTAGATCTTTTGATAATTGCTTCGATGCCAGTTTTGAAAACCCTCCTTGTGACTGCACTGGGATTATATCTTGCTCTTGAGAGTGTTGATGTAATGGGGGAGAGCGCAAGGAAGCAATTGAATAGAGTAAGTTAATCTCAAGCTCCTCCTTCGATGTTGATGTTGTATTGCAACTTACAACAATGAAGTAAATGTTTCATCAGGTTGGATATTTCGTGTTCAGTCCGGCACTAGTTGGCAGCACCCTGGCCAGGACAGTTACTTCGGAGAACATTGTCCAATTGTGAGTTTCTTTCAGGATATCAGTCATGTTACCCTTGTTTGCAATCACCTGTCATCGACATATCTATGTTTTTCATAGTTCTTTTTCCTTTTTTCGGGTATTGGGACTGTGATGCTTCAGAATTCACCTTATCCCGCATTCATTATTGAAGTATTTGTCCAAAATGCATAGGTGGTTCATGCCAGTCAACATCCTGATTACGTTTATCATTGGATCTGCACTAGGGTGGATACTGGTGAAATTCACTCGGGCACCGCAGCACGTGAAAGGCCTTACATTGGGTTGCTGCGCAGCTGGTAAGATATCTTCAACATGTAAAAGGCCTGAATGTGCTATCACTAGTGATGGAATCAATGGATTTCACTGTAATTTAATCAAATTCTCATCACTCTGCAATGCCCTCAAATCTGCTTTATCATCATCACGCCCGGTTACATGATGAGGAGTCAGTTTTGCCTCAGTTGAGTCATAAAGATGGGTTAGTGGAACTTTATTTTTTCGATCTGTCAGTGACCGTTTCCACACGCTTGCATCATTAGCTGGTTCATGCGCACAATCTGGGTGTGGATGTGCTTCTGTGTCTGAATTTACTAGATCTTTCATTGTAATCACTTTCTTTTCTTTTTTTCTTTTTGGTGTATCTAAACAGGAAATTTGGGACATTTGCCTCTGATTATCATCCCGGCACTATGCAAAGAGCAAGGCAGTCCATTTGGAGCGCCTGATGTTTGCCTTAAATATGGGATGGCTTATGCTTCAATTACTATGGCGGTATGCTCCGCAGATACACCACCTGCAATTAACTCTAACCAACTGCAATTTTTTGCCCACATCGTTCTATACTACTGTAGTTATGGCTAACTTACAAAGCATTTAACACCAATTATATCTGAAGAATAAAGGATCTGGGTTTTGTATTAAACAACTTCATGAACAAGTGGAATTGATAACGTTCCTCTCAAGGTCCATGACTGTTAATGTCTCGTTTATATAGTATTGATGAAGAAACCTGTGGTGTGCTACTGCATTCTAGTACGTAGCATGTGCACATATGCATACGTGAGCCATGAACTCTTTGAATTTTATTTAAATCTTCTTTCTTTTCCCTTGAGAATGATGTGTACTTCAGGCATACTTCTGAGTTGATGAATGAATTGTCTTCCTACATGCCAGGTGGGAGCTGTTTACTTGTGGTCTTATGTTTTTAACATTGTGCGGCTGTCCGCAAGTAACATAACAAGAGAAGAAGAGAAGATAGACGAATCGGTGAAAGATACAGAATCTACAACAGATACGAGCAAGTTAGTCCAAGAGTGCCCTGAAGCACTTGTTCTATCAACCAACTGCGCCTCTACGGATGACTTGGATGAATTGACGCTTCCTTTGGTAAAGCCCGAGGTGAATAGCCAGGTAATTCAAACCGACTCTGAAATAATGTTAAGCCTATCGTAAAACGATATGTTAAACTTTGCTTGTCTTGAGAGCCATTCCTCATCAGGGGATCTTAACAAGTCGATAGATATAATGTTCTCAAGCGATTGAGGAAGTTGCAATTTAATCACTCTAAGATTTCCATGGCAGGTCTCAACTTGGGGCAAAATAAAGCAATGCTTAACAAAGATCTCAAAGAATATCGATCTCCAGACATTGTTGGTACCATCAACTATTGCAGCGGTAATCTCTGTTTCTGCTCTGCATTTGCTTTTCTGTCCCTTTTTCTATTCTATGGGTAAACTTACTTTGAAAGGGTGTATCTTTTTTTCCGGAATGCTAGAAATATTAAAGAGCTTGTCATCAAAATGGATGAATAGTATACAGTCAGTGTGACTACTGATTCGAGAAAATTTGTCACTTAAATATTTCATTTTGTTGTGAGAGAGATGTCTTGCTGATTAATTTCTCACCGTGTCGTAGATTGTTGGATTTATTGTGGGTGTTGTTCCACGCATCAGAGGTTTACTGATTGGCACTGGCGCTCCCTTAAGGGTCATAGAAGACTCTGCTTCTTTACTGGGGTAATTGCTCTTGCTTCTAGCATTACTTACCGTAGCTAAAAACCCATGAAAAGCTCCAAACATGTCGGTACAAGTGTCCAGTTCAATGTTTGGTTAGCTTGGCATGCAATTTATTTCTATGCTACCTCCTACACAGAATGTGATGATGTTTGATTTAGCATCCACTTTCTAGAGTTATTTTTCCCCTTGAATATCTCTTTTCCTGTGAGTCTATGAAAGTAAAGCTATCGAGGACATCTCTCTATTGATTCTTACACACGCGGCTACCACAAACAAAGTTTGAGTTTTTGTCCCGGTTTTCACCACATAATTATCCTGGACTATATTTTCTTGCAGATGTAACCAAGTCAGATTCGACTGTACTCTTCACTTTTCTTTGTTTCCCAGCTTTCTGGAACCAGTGAACCATTGGTTACTTAATACATCATTATCGATAATTTCCTCTTCCTGTTAGCTTGGTGATTGTTTGGCGTGCAACAAGTGTAACCTTTAGGCTTTCAGTTTCATGTATGGCAGTATGGCTTGTAGTTGAACTTGTTTAACCCAAAACCTTGATTTTGACCTTCATTTCCGCAGTTCTGCAATATGCTAATACTTTCAAGTGGTAACTTTCTTAATCGGGACATCGAAAGATTTTCTTCAAGAGTGAATAAAGTAGTTCCGGTCCAAGTTTCTGGGGCGACTGATCGGTGGTTTAGTTGCTTATGGTTGCAAGTACTCTCATCTCTCGCGGATACTTCCCTGATTCTGACACTGATTTTACAGGGATGCAGCCATCCCTGCTGTTACCTTGATTATGGGAGGAAATCTTCTCAGAGGTACGATAGCGTAAAAGACTCATTTCGATATTGCTTCTTTGGCTGTGAGCATCAGTAAGAGCAAGTAAAACTGAATTCCCTACATTGTCATGGTTCTTGTTTCAAACCCCAAGAGTGGAGACTTAAAAGTCTGGGCGGTGTTTCAGGATTGAGGGGTTCGGGCGTTCAGCTACCTCTGATTGCTGGAGTTGTAGCTGTTCGGTACATCTTACTTCCTCTCGTTGGGATTGTTATTGTGAAAGGCGCACTGTACTTTGGTCTGGTGCATAAAGATCCACTATATCTGTTCGTTCTCCTTCTACACTATGCCCTTCCTCCGGCGACAAACATAGGTATAGTCAGTTCGCAATTCTCAACCAGCAAATTGACCGATAGTTTTGGTTGCGATCAGGTGGATCATTTATGGCATTCGATCAGTGATACATAAACTTACTTTTTGGCAGGCACGATGACCCAGTTGTTTGGAGCAGGTGAGAGCGAGTGTTCTATTGTGATGCTGTGGACGTACGCCCTGGCTTCGGTTGCACTAACAGTTTGGTCAACCATCTTCATGTGGCTAGTAGCTTGACTTTCTTTCGGCTTAACTTTCCTCATGGAGGGTGGATGCATTTTTCCACGTGTTCGAGATTGATTCAGCGACAAATGTGGGAAATAGGGCGTCTCTGCTTTCGCGCATTGACCACAACACTCGTCATCATTCTCTCTTGGCGGCAATTGTGCACGGCCAAGTTATACCGCCGGAGATTTGGTTGTTCCCTGTCAGCAAACAGCATTGGGATGTACTTTTATTCAGCTTATCAGCCTGATTTTGCATTTTGGCAGGATTCTGCTTGCAGTGATAGTACTTGTTCACGATGTGAGTGAATAAGTACATTACTCATGCTACTTTCACCTCCACATCTTATTCCTTATATCTAGGCACTGATTATATTCATGATTCTTTGAAATAAGGATGGTATGGTAGGAGCTTAGTTTTCAACTACATTAGTGCAAAAAGCCTGCAACTAAACCAGCATTATGAAAATTTTTGGTCAATATATGCTGCATATGTTACGAGCCAAGCTAATCGTGTTCTCTTCGCCTCAGATTGACATTCGTCTCGTAAATCTATCATATGTTGGGTTTGGTGCGTAAAATATTGTCAGCATGCCGTAGGCTTAAATGGTAGGTAGTGAACTTGTTCTGAGTGCCCCGAAGGGAAGCTTCAAAGGAGGTAGCTTTTGGAAAATTCATTTGAGGCTTTTGTAATCTAAAGTGATAGATGATCTGCCTAATGGAAAGCAAGTCGCTGTTGCCTATGTGGAGCATAAGTTCGGTTTGGAACAACATCGTCTGTAGTTAGTTGCTCTTCCTGTTCTCCATTAGATTAATTGCTTTATCATTTAGCTTAATGGGAAATAAAGGGGTATGCTGAAAATTTTGTGGCCCTTCAATTTCAGCTCAATATCTTCCATCACGACTGCACCTTAGAGTACGGGGTGACTAAGAGAGGAAGATTCAGAGACTATCTGCGCCACCACCCCGATATGTTAGGGCCAACTAGATGTCAGTGTTGGAAGTATCTTGAGGAGCAAAAGCCACAACTGTGCTGAAGTAGAAAGCAGTAAACCATGCATGAACGACTCACATTCTGTACAGTACCCGCTGTAATTGATTGTGACGGTTGTGTACAGAATGGATTTTTGGGGTTTCAATCAATTCTGTCTTTACTTCCAAAGCCACAAAATAGCGAGAAGGAACAAGGCTAACATCATTCTGTGCAGACTCTAATTAGCCACCCTCAATGGGACATGAGATGCTGGAATGTACGGTGAATCCAATTGCCCTCTCTTTAGGGTTTTATTAGTCCTAATTGACTGAAACATATAAACAAGGTCTCCAGTAAATGAGAACGAATCGAAGCTATTTTCAAAGAATTTTCAGCTCAAGATCAGTGTGGCCAACCCTTGCCTTGTGCCTTTCGAAGAGGTCTCTTAATGCTTCGACAAACTTGCCGTGCACCTCGTTGACCTGCCAAATGGAATTTGAGATCATAAATAGCAGTATAAACCGCATGGTAGGGGTCAACTTTAGTTAGGTCATGACATTAAGACATTTTAAGCGTCCGATTTTTGGAATTGTTCAGAAGAATCAGTGCAGAGCTCCATTCTTGTTGTGTGTATGGGAAGTCAGGCAAAAGAAAAGCAGTAAATTATATTCAGAAGACAAAAACCCGACAAAATTTGTACCTCTTCCATGGTGGGTTTGGAGGTTTTCTTCAACTCAATCGGTCTGCCGACCACCACATGCATTGGATTTTGGAAGGGTAAAGGAGACCTGTGAAAAGAAAAACATGTAACACACTACTGGAAGTGTGGGTGCATTACAGTTCTACTATAGATGTGTGACTCATCGAAAATCATCAACAATCCCACAATCTCATCTTCTTAATTCAGCAAAGAGTGTCATACATACCCAAAGATTCCCCAGAAGAAAACTGGCGTAAACTTAAGTGCTCTAGAAAATTGCAGATACAACTTTCCACCGGGCTTCCACCACTTGTAGACATTTGACTGTAGCAAGGTAAGGACAAAAAAGCTATGTAATCAAACAAGCTGCATCAGACAACGAATTGCGGGCATGGCCCAATAAAAAGAGCGGAGAAGAAAGTTGAAGACAAATTACTTGACCGTAGCAGAAAACTGGAACCAGGGCGCAGCCCATCTCCATGGCTATGCGCACAAATCCTTTTCTTGATTTAACAAATGCAATCTAAAGGAAAAGATTGCACATGTTAGAATTTCCACTTGCACTATTATTTATGAAAAAAAGGACGATAGACAAATCGTCGGCTGAATTCTGTTGTTTGATATAGTAGCTACAAAATATTTGCATTTATTCATTCTGTCTACGCTGAGAAGGAAGCTGTTTGTGCAATAGAGGACTCAAGAACAGTTTATAAGTTCCCACTACAGAAAGGAGAAAGTGGAAACATATGGTTGAAGTAGAGCTGACGGCTTATTGCATTTGTGAATCCTCAATCCTATTCCATTTATCACTGCATAAGCACATGTCAAGAATGATAACTACCTCATATTCTTGTTATAATATATTTGAATCGTCAAAATTGAGAATGACTATGTACAGGGCGCAGCACGGGGTGCAACTAATGAATGCTATCTGTCACACCCCAAAGTCAATCATCCTTGATCTCACTAAAAATTGGCAAAGAAGGTGTAAATTCAGCACAACACAGTGAGCTGAATTGTGACAAGAAAAGATGGAGTTCAAAGGGTTAGACCTCAGAATCATGCTCCATGAGGAAGGTCTCTTGTACACCGCCAGGCACAATGATACAGCTGTATCCAGCACCCAAAAGGGAAATGAAGTTTCTCTTAGTTGCTGGCGTGAGACCCAACCATGTCCATATATGTCTCAGAAATGGAGTGTAGAACACCTACCGAGTTTTCTCAACTACGTTATTAGATAGAAGATCAAAGGCTCCATAATATGCATAAGGAGTGCAATGGCAAAGGGGAAACTTCTTACTGCGCTACTAGCAAGCACTTTTATTTTTGGAAGAGGCATGAAACCAGTAAGATCAGCAAGCGCAACAACACCAATCGGAAGAACTGAATGTGGCTCATATCCAAAAACTGCATGCACAAATATTTGAATAATTTATTCCCGTATATGAGATGACAACATCTCAAAGGTTCTTAGGCTAATAAGAAGTCCAGAAGACGAAAGAGTTTGGCATCAGCAGCCCGCTCTTCATGGTTCATAGGCTAATCAGAAGTCCAGAAACACAAAAAGTGGCATCATCAGCCTGCTCTTCAAATGAAGTTTTATCGCATATTTGCACTGCAGATTAAATTATACATAAAGACTGATGAATCTGTGATATTTTCTCTTGCGTCTCAATCAAGACCCACAGGACAGAACGATTTGATCCATAGGAATGCTACCGCAACTCAAAGGAATGCAAAAAACACGCAACAATCTTCCTGCGAAATTCCATGCCATCTTTTCGATGATTCATACTAGAACTATTGCAACTTGAACCACCAATTCTCATTCTTCCTCAATTAGATACGTCATGGCCAAGCCCTTATCATTGGAAGGAAACTTTAACTCTAGCAGAGTAAGTTCATCTGCCTACTTTAGAAGTCCACACCGAATAACAACTATCCAGTAATTCAAATTGACCTTTAATTACCCTTAACATCAAATCTATGGCATTGATATCATATTCATCAAACCTTTTCATCCCAACCTATTTCATTAAATCTACTGGAAGAACAAGAACAATGTGAGGGACTGACCATAGGCGCGATTAGGATCAAAGGCTTCTATATGCTCCACGTGCAGAGTAACAGGGAAATAACTGCAAGCATGTTTACATATGTACCTGAAGACCAAACCCACCATATCCGCAAATCAATCACATTCTACACAACTCATACCAAATTACTCAGAAGATCAGTTCATAAGCTTTGAAAACAAGACCAAAAAGAGAGGAAAAAGAGATAAGAAGCTAAGAGCACCTCGACAACTTCCTGCCTAATCTGTTTCTATCATCAGTTGGAAGGAACATAAATACCACGAGCAACCCAAAGACCCTGATCAGTAAAAAAAACCGAACAGCTATTAACGATGCACAAGCAAAACTTATGACCCCAAAAGGCAAAAACAAAACAAGTACTGCGGAACAAAGAGCTGAGAGAGCTCACAGCAGGGCCTTGGAGGGAGAAAGGAAGAGGAGAGAGAAGACGACCACGACGGCGACGAAGTGAATAGCACCCAACCAAATCCCTAAAGCCACTATAGCGTGCCATATATTGGACGATGGAAACTCCTCTCTACCATTGAACACCCTCAGCTTCTCCGGACGATCTTCATCAATCTCGCTCTCCTCACCCATCACCCCCGAACAAAAATCAACCAATACCCACCAAAAAAGTCGCAACTTTTTCCGCTTTTCTATTATCTGCAACTGGGGATTCTCAGAATTTCGACCCAGAAAGAGGAAAGGTTCCAAGAATGAGTTCTTTCTGCCTTTTCACAAGAAAGGACGAATTATGAATTTCACCATCACCAGCACCCTTTTCTTGAAAACGCCTATGGTTTTTCTGGGGTGTCCCATCTCCACACTCTACTGGAACTCTCTCTCTCTCTCTCTCTCTCTCTCTCTCTCTCACATGGTCACGTTGCACAGAATGCAGGTGGCAGATTGCCCCGAAAACAATTCAAAAGAATCAATTGTTTAAAACGGGGATGATAGCTTGATAACTGGGCAAATCTGAGGACCCAATGCCAGCTTCTTGCATGCGTACGTGAGTTTGAGTCTGCTACTCAACCGGAAGCCTTAAAAATCGAAGCTTTTGGCGATGTTCGCCAACGTTTTTGTCTGTGAAGGGACGCGTGGCTGCTATAATGTCGGTGTGGTTGCGGGGTTGGAGACCGACCAAGGCTTGTATATTTTCTCAAGGCTTGTATCCGACGGTTGCCACTAAAAGCCTTCCCATTTAAAAACAAAAAAAGAATTTTCATCCATTACCAATTAATGTCAACATAAATCCCTCCAAAACTTTGGAGGTAATGTACATTTGCCCTCAAAATTTCAATCTCTAAGTTTTTATTTTATGTCGGCTGTTAACTCTTTGCTATTTTTTTCGTTAGTATATGCATTGCACCACACGATTTTTTAAGGGGCTAATTGCAAAAATAAATAAATATAAACTTCAGTCTGAGTAACAATTATAGCTCAAACTTTTTTTGGTCTCAATAAAAAGCACAAAATTTTACTCGAGTTCCAAATTTAGCCCCCATGATGTGAAATTTTCAAATTATTAGGGCCATATTTGCAATTTAAGTGAAAATTTGTGATTTTTTATGAGACAAAAAAAAAGTTCCGGCCAGAATTAGCTATTTTTTTTTTGAATTAGGCCATTTTTTAGGGGGTAACAGTGTGTTTTTTCTCTCTTTTATCCTTTAATTGCTTAAAAAATATATAAATTAAAAATATGATGAAGCTAAATTAACTAAATACTGGAAATAGAAAAAATAAGTATCAATAATAATATTTAGCAAAAAAAAATTCTAAATTCGATAAACACGGCCACTTTCGTAGAACTAAATAAGACATTAAAAAAAAAGAATAAGCACGAATTGATTAGTCATCGTGTATTTTTAAATTGTTTCAGTGATGTAAAAAATGATTTGATTAATGTTAAAAGGAATTAACGTCATCAACTCATAAAAACATAATTACCCACAATATAAGGTGATCTTAGAAAATATTTCTTTTATATTGAGCAATCAATTCTTTAATTATCAGGTATCCAGTTTTCATAATTAAAATTATAACTATGAAGTGTTATTTAGCTAGCAAAACAATTGCAATTTTCAATGTACTTACTTTTATAATTAATGGTTGGAGTACATAACAAATCATTATAAAGTATGTTTTCAAGATTTTTGGTGTACGTATAATTTTCCAATGTCGAGAATTTTGTTTATAAGTGAATGCCAAATCTTTCGGGGGCAAAAGAAAGCAAGTGTCGGGTCAATGAAAGTTCTCCCTCGTTTCATCGACCGCGTAAAATACGAGTTAAGATTATGGATAAATAAACCATCAAAAATTTCAAATTGTGAGCAAGTCTGCGCATAATTCGTCTTACAAAGCCAGGTTAACATCAGTACTCACGACTGAATACATGATTGATGATGATGGATCAGCCATTTTGCATAACATGGTTGTGCTCTTGCCACCCTCGATTGGGCGTATTCAGTAGCCCTCTTTAGACTCCTAATTGATCGAGACATATGAACGCAGGCCGCCTCCAGTTAAATGACAACGAATCAAAGCTATCTTCAGAGAATTTTCAGCTCAAGATCGGCATGGCCGACCCGTGCCTTGTGCCTTTCGAAGAGGTCTCTTAAGGCTTTGACAAACTCACTGTGTGCCTCGTTGACCTGCCAAATGGATTTCGAGATCATTGATGACGGTATAAACCACATGGTAGGTATCAATTTTTTGTCAGGTCACGACATTAAGACACGCTAGATTTTTGGAATTGTTCAGTAGAATCAGTGCTGAGCTCTAGTTCTTGTTGTGTGAATGTGAAGTCGGGTCAAAGAGAAGCTGCAAAGTATATTCAGAAGACTGGAAACCGAAAATCCGTACCTCTTCCATGGTGGGTTTAGAGGTTTTCTCAAACTCAATTGGTCTACCGACCACCACATGCATAGGATTTTGGAAGGGTAAAGGAGACCTGTGAAGAGGAAACCATGTAAAACAATACTGGACGTGTCGGTGCATTACAGTTCTACTGTAAGAAAATCCCACAATCTCATCTTCTTGATTCAGCAAAGAGAGTCATACATACCCAAAGATTCCCCAGAAGAGAATCAGGGGACACTTAATTGCTCTAGAAAATTGCAGATACAACTTTCCACCAGGCTTCCACCACTTGTAGACATTTGACTGTAGCAAGATATGAGATATGAACAAAACAGCTAATTGAGCTTTAGTCTTCAAATCAAACAAGCAGCATCAGACATCGAATCGTGGGCATGGCCGGGTATGAAAGAGCGGAGAAGAAAGGTGAAGACAGAAGTTACTTGACCGTAGCAGAAAACTGGAACCAGGGGGCAGCCCATCTCCATGGCTATGCGCACAAATCCTTTCCTTGATTGAACAAATGCAATCTACAAAAGGAAAAGATTGCACATGTTAGAATTTCCATTTGGACTATTATTTACAAATAAAAGGACGATAAACAAATTGTTTGCTGGATTCTGTTGTTTGATATAGTAGATTCAAAATGTTTTCATTTATTTGTTCTGTATACACTTGAGATGGAAGCTGTTGGTGCAACTGAGGACTCAAGAACCGTTTATAAGTTCACAATGCAGAAAGAAGAAAGTGGAAACGTGTTGTTGTAAGTAAAGCCGACGGCTTATTACATTTGTGAATCCTCAGTCCTATTCCATTTATCACTGCATAAGCCCAAGTCAAGAATCGATGACTACCTGATATTCTTGCTAAAATATTATGAACCGTCAAATTGAACTATGTATATGTTTAGGGTGCAGCAGTGGGATGTGACTAAAGTATCCTTCAACTACTCCCGAGACAACAGCATACGAGGCAGTAAATCTAATGAATACTATTTATCATGCCACAAAGTCAATCATCCTAGATCTCACTAAAAATTGGCAAAGGTGTAGATCCAGTGAAACATATAGCCTCATAGAGTGAGCGGAATTGTGACAAGAAAAGCTTGAGTTCAAAGAGTTGGACCTCCGACTCATGCTCCATGAGGAGGGTCTCTTGTACACCACCAGGCACGATGATACAGCTGTAGCCAGCACCCAGGAGGGAAATGAAGTTTCGTTTAGCTACCGGCGTGAAACCGAACCATGTCCATATATGTCTGAGAAAGGGAGTGAAGAACACCTACCGAGTTTTCCCAACTATGTCAAAAGATAGAAAATCAAAGGCTCCATAAAAGGCATAAGGACTGCAATGGCAGTGGGGAAAAATCTTACTGCACTACTAGCAAGGATTTTTATTTTGGGGAGAGGCATGAAACCAGTAAGATCAGCAAGCGCAACAACACCAATAGGAATAACTGAATGTGGCTCATATCCAAAAACTGCACGCACATATATTTCAATAATTTATTCATATGTACGAGGAAAAAATCATCTCAAAGGTTCTTAGGCTAATAAGAAGTCCAGAAAAAGAAAAAATTTTGGCACCAGCAGCCTGCTCTTCACAGTTCACAGCCTAATCGGAAGTCCAGAAACATAAAAATGGCATCATCAGCCTGCTCCTCAAGTAAAGTTTTATTGACAATTGCAATGCAGATTAAGATAAAGACTGACGAATCTATCATATTCTCTCTTGCATCTCAATCAAGACCCACAAGACGGAACAATTTGATCCACACTATCACAACTCGTAGGAATGCTATGAAAACACAAGAATCTCACCCCAAGGTATTTAATGCAATCGTTTCATTGATTCATACTGGAACTATCACAACTCAAACCACCAATCCTCATCTTTCCTCAATTAGATGCGTCATGGCCAAGCCCCAATCACGGAAAAGTAACTTCAACTCTACCAGAGTAAGTTCGTCTGCCTACTTTGCACACCCGCACTGGCTAACAACTATCTATTGATTCACATTGACCTTTGATTACCCTTAACCTACATCTTTGGCATTGAGACATATTCATCAAACCTTTTCACCCCAACCTATTTCATTCAATCAACTGCAAGAACAAGAAGAGTGCAATGGACTGACCATAGGCGCGATTAGGATCAAAAGCTTCTATATCCTCCACGTGCAGAGTCACTGGGAAGTAACCGCAAGCATGTTTACATATGTACCTGAAACCACCATCGGAGAATCAATCACATTCTACACTACTCATACCAAATTACTCAGAAAACCAATTCATAATCTTTGAAAACAAGACAAAATGGCGATGAAAGAGGGATAAGAAGCTAAATGTACCGCGACAACTTTCTGCCTATTCTGCTTCTACCATCAACTGGAATGAACATAAATACCACAAGCAACCCAAAGACCCTGATCAGTCAAATACCCAACAGCTATTAATGATCCACAAGCAAACTTGTTGACCCCAAAAGGCAAAAATTAAAACAAGTACTGTGGATAAAAGATTGAAAAAGAGCAAAGAGCATGGAGAGCTCACAGAAGGGCTTTGGAGGGAGAGAGGAAGAGGAGAGAGAAGAGAACCACTACGGCGTCGAAGTGCATAGCACCCAACCAAATCCCTAAAGCCACTAAAGTATGCAAAATATTGGACGATGGAAACTCCTCTCTACCATTGAACACTCTCAGCTTCTTCAGGTGATATTCGATAATCTTGCCCGCCTCACCCATCACTCCCAAAACCAACCAAAACCCACCCTAAAAAATCTCAAACTTTTTCCGCTTTTCTATTATCTGCAACTGTGCTGCATTGATCTGCCACTGAGGATTGTCAAATTTTAAGCCAAAAAGGACAAACCATCACTTCCACCACTCACCATCACTTTCATCACTCACCATCACAGTCGTCCTTTTCTTGGAAACACCGATGGTTTTTTGGGATTTCCCACCTTTATCCTCATTAAATGGGTATGGTAAGTTGGTAAACCTGGGAGAGACCCAGTTATTGCCATTTGCTTGCACGTGACAATTTGAGTCTTGTGCTCATCTGGGAAGCCTCCAAAATCGAAGCTTTGGCCATGTTCGTCAATGTCTTTTCCGTGAAGGGGACGCGTCTCTGCGATGATGTGATTGTGGGGCTGTGCTGATGCGTCGTCCAGACTGAGCAAGGCTGTATCTAAGAGCTGCCATTAATTGCCTTCGAGTAACATGAAAAGAAGAACATCAGACCCAAAAAAAAGCATGAAAAATCGAACTTTCATTAATTGCCAACTAACAACAATATCATTTTTCCGGGAATTAATCAAAACCCTCCAAGGTACTACTGATCTACTCGTCGTCCGAATTTTTTAATTTTGTTACGACCCTTAATTCTCTCATTTTCTTGCCAGTAACACTTGAGCGCTGATCAGAAACCCAGAAACACACAAATGGCATCATCAGTCTGCTCTTCAGATAAAGTTCTATCGTATTTTTGCACGACAAATTAAAAATTTTATATAAAGACTGATGAATCTATGATATTCTCTATTGCATCTCAATCGAGACCCACAAGACCAGGACAATTTGATCCACAGGTATGCATGCTGTCACAACTCAAAGAAATGCAATGAACACACAAGAATCTGACCCCATGGTATGTATACCATGCCATCATTTCATTGATTCGTACTGGAACTACCACAACCTAAATCACCAGTCCTCATCAACCCTGGTCCTTATCATTGAGAAGCAACTTCAACTCTAGCAGAGTAAAGTTCATCTGCCTACTTTACATGCCCACAACGACCAACAACTATCCATTAATTCAAATTGGCCTTTGATTACACTTAAACCTCCATATTCGGCATTGATACCATATTCATCGAACTTTCCCAATTAACCCCATTTCATTAAATCAACTGGAAGAACAAGAAGAATGTGATCGACTGACCATAGGCGTGATTAGGATCGAAGGCTTCTATACCCTGCACGTGCAGAGTAACTGGGGAAAAAACTGCTAGTATGTTTACATACGCACCTGAAGACCAAACCCACCATCAGAAGATCAATCACATTGTACGCAACTCATACCAAATTACTCAGAAAAATCAATTCATGAGCTTTGAAAACAAGACCAAAAGGAGAGGAAAAAAGGGATAAGAGGCTAAGAGTACCTTGACAATCTTGTGCCTATTCTGCTTCTATCATCAATTGGATTGAACATAAATGCCACAAGCAACCCAAAGACCCTGATCAGTCAAAAACCCAGCAGCTATAAATGATCCACAAGCATACTTACCGGCCCCAAAAGGCCAAAAATAAAACAACTACCGCGAAAAAAAGATTGAATAAGAGCAAAGAGCACCCAACCATAGTGTACGGCGTCGAAGAGAATAGCACCCAACCACAGCGTACGGTATAGTGGACGATGGGAACTCCTCTCTAGAATTGAACACTCAGCTTCTTCAGATGATCTTCATTAAAATCGCTCTCCTCACCCATCACGTCCAAAATCAACCAAAAACACACTCCGAAAAATCCGAACTTTTTCCGCTTTTTCTGTTTTCTGCAACTGTGATGAATTGATCTACTACTGTGAATTTTCAGAATTTTAACCCAAATAGAGAAACGTCCCAAGAATGAGTTTTTTCCGCTTTTCACAAGAAAGGACAACTCACCATTTTCACCATCACCATCACCAATTTCTTGGAAACACACCGATGGTCTTTTGGGATTTGCCACCTCCACACTCTAATTGATGTCTCTCCCCGTGGTGACCTTACACAGGATGCAGGTGACAGATTCTCGAAAACAGCTAGACTGTGTTTAAATTGGGATAAGTTGATAACTGGGTGAAGCAAAGATTCGAGTATTGAAAAAATCATTATAAAGTATGTTCAAACATTTGGCCCAAGTGTAACTTTTTTCAATGGAGAGAAATCTATTTCTAAATAAATGCCAAATCTTTCAAGGGGAGATGAAAGTAGATGTTGAGTATTGGGTAAAATACGAGTAAAGATTAGGTTTAATTCCCAAAAAAAATTCCCAACTTTAGGTTGATTTTCAATTCTACCCCCAGATATTTTTTTTGTTTTAAAGAAATCACAAACTTTCGTTATAATCTCAAATCTGCCCCGTGTCCAAAAATCGCCACTAGTTTCTTCAAAATTGTCAACATTAGGGCTAGTTAGAGCTTCATTATCAGAATCCGATTCTTCACCAACGCACTTACCTGTCAGCATCAATAATTTTAGAAACAACCCGTGCCGAATTTTTTACGCAGGGCAAATTTGGGACCAGAGCAAAGTTGGCAATGTTTTTTTTTACAAAAAAAGTTAATGGTAAAATTGAGATTGAACCTAAAGTTGGGGTTTTTTAGAGAATTAAGCAGTTAAGATTATGGATAAATGATACATAATATGAAATTATGAGTAATTCTGCGCATAATTTGTATTAGTAAGCCAAGTTAACATCAGTACTCACGTTTTGGTCCACCCTTCAATGAGGTTGATGCATATCTGTTCCCTCACGTCTCTCTATCAAGAGCTATTAGCTATAATGCCTTTCCATGACCCACCTAACCATATGAAAGCATTCACACGATTATGTAAGCATCCAAAGAGTGATTTGAATGTTTGTGCTGCAAAGTTTTAGGTCATGGGGATTTGACAAGATCAAAGGAAGAAAATTGCACCGTCACCATTTGATTTGTTCGTCTGTCTCTTCTATCTTGCTCACTAGGAATTCATACAAAGAAAAAAGGGGGCATAAATGGTTATTGCAAATGCAGATTTAATCCAAACTAAATTACAAATGTCAAACTGTAGCCATGAGTTAGAAGAGCAAAAGGCAAAGGGAACTGCACTGTTCAAAAGTGTCCTTATTGAGTATGCCCAGGAAAAGAAGAATTGGGCATATGAATGGTTTGTTCAACCTTCAGAATTTAGAAGAGTTTGCCGAGAGAGAGAATCAACATCCCAGTCTAGACCACCACACGAAGCCATTTACTTCTCCTCGGCATTGACCGCCTCTTGCCTTTGTGGCTTCCTGCTGTTTTAGTCTTCTCAGCACATGCTTCTTCATCTGCACAGCCCTTTTCCTGAAATCAGTCAACGTTATTACCGAGCTGAGTCTTAGTATAATGTCAGAACTGCCGAGTCAAATTCATGAAGACATTGGACTAATGTTGCTATGGTATCTGCAGCTCACTTGTGTTGAGAGAGCATGTGGGTTCTCTCGTCCGTGTTCCCTCGAATTCGCGCTCTCCGTTGAGGTCACGGCCAATTCCGAAGTGTGCTGATTGACATTTCCAGTTGTCGGGACGGTGGAATAGCTTGACTTTGAAATGATTCCGACTTCGATCTCTAGGCTCAACTATGACCAAAGAAAAGCTATGATCAGCTCTTAAAACAATATTAGCTTTTCCAAATCAGATTACTGCTCGGAAAAATAATTCAGGAGCCGGAATTAGGACATGAACTTAAAAGTCATTCGTAGAACCTGTAAGACTTGGTCCTCGAGCATCGCCACTCGATCCATCAACGTCCCTCTGTGATGAGCTTCCTCCAGTGCAGATGATATGGTCATGAAGTGATCTTGTTCTTCTGCTCTGATTTTCTCCGCGACCAGGCCTGAAGGATATCTTGCTGATAAGCTCTGCCTCTCCTCCAGAACCAGTAGCTGTTCAATCAAGGCATTGTGCTTAGAAACTTAAAAAATCAGAGAGTAAAAGATTTTGCTATGACCTTCCATCAGTTCTACGAGTTCAATCATTTTCAATAATGATTAGAATGGCAAAAATATGGAGACAATATCTGTTCCTGTTACCAAATGGTCGAGGTGGTCTAGTCTTTGGAGCATGGATAAAGCCGGGACGGGACTCTTCTCTCCTTCCTCCTCCATGAATTTTGTTTGCAGACTATTTTCAGATTCTTTCCGAGTTTGTTGTTCGGATGCTCGAGCCTCCATTCCCTTCTAAACATCTGCTTGAAATTATGTATCACGATGAAGTCACCAACTGCACGTCCAAGCACTCACCAGTCACAAACTTTTAGCTCACGGCTAACAAGGAGAGTCGTGGAGGTAAGGACAATTTTCTGTATAGAAAATGCAGACTTTGAGGCAGTTTTAAATGAATTTCTTGTTGCAGGGAAATTAAATGATAACCACCTTGCCATGCTTTCTTGAAACCATTTACACAAGTTCCCGATAATGGTTTTTATTTTCCCTGTCATATCTCATCCAGAAAGTTTTATGCATTAGAATATTACGAGGGACTTCATTCAACCCAACCGTTTATCTCTTCTTTGTAGATAGTGCAGAAGAGTACAAGATGTAAATCACATTTATTCTTTTACGAACTCAAACTTCTAGAACAATTGGTTGTACGGTTTGGTTTTGTCTTCGAATCAAACTGGACTCATATTTGGGCTAGCTGTCTCTCATTCTTCATAGTAAAAATTAGCCAGTCAGCCACTCAAGAGATACGGGTCCAGAAGTAATTATTTTTGCCCTCTCCTTTAAGTGTGAAACCATACTGTTAAAACCTGTAAAAGAAGAAAACGCAATTGCAAATGCGTCATTTCGGTGCCATCAGGGTTCATCAGATACATCTTAAACTCTCGCCCCAGACCATTGGACGGCTAGTCAGCCTGGGGATGGATTGCTAAATGCTAAATTTGCTTATATTACTGCAAACCCACTTCAAGTTTCTCGGACAGTACCATCGAGTATGTCTGAAATTGTACGACGATAGCATGAAATTTGCACATAAGTATCATTTACAATTCAACATTCTGTGCCTTGCAAAACTGATTGGCAGAAACATGGCATTTGGACCTATCTAGTCGCAACCATATTCCACCAAGAATCCTCATTCTACACAGAAATTTATGCAATGCACCTGAATCTACAAAAAGCCATCCCTCCGGTCTTGTTCCTCGGCTTCCTTGTTTGCTACTTGAACTGATTTGAACCACAGAAATGCCTGTATTTGGGCATAAACAATTAGCTGAATATTGCCACCGCAAGGCAAGAATCCACAACTCGGTACAACTTCAAAACTTACCGAGGTGGGGATGCCAGTGAATGCAAAGAAGCCGAGCACTGGGGCATAAAAGATGCTGTCCGAATTCAAAACTCCAAAAACAGGCCTCTGGTTGATGTACTCGAATATAGACCCTACCTGCAATAGGATTTCGTAAAGATTGTCAGCCAATACTTTCTGTGCGGAACAGGACAAGGAAAGCAAAAGAAGCTTACTGCAGCAATTGCTGTCACTGCAGAGGCTAATAAGTAAACAAAGAAGGGCACTTCAAAGCCCTGTTGAGGCACATTCTGTGCTCCCTCATTCCGAGCCCATGGAGGAGGCTCATCTGCATCTGGTCGAGCCCAAGATGGAAGAGTCTCTTCGGACTTGCTCGACTCAGTAGAACCTTCCGTGACAGCAAATACTTGGGTTAACTTCTTCTCCCGATAATCATGTTGGATTCGGTTTCTAGTAGAACAAATAAAATCCTGGATATTCTGTCCAGCACCGAGGAATGTCTTGGCATACCATTGATTCTGTCGTCCAGGATGACGAACTAAACATGGATTACACGAGGAAACCACAGTCACAGTCATAGCTCCCACTTCTGATTCTTCTACAGATACTGGTTATCCACCTAACATCAAAGACACCAATATAAAGCAAATTAATTCGAAAGGAATATTGGCCACACGCGCTTTCTTTGTTTGGATCACTATCGAGCTGGTTTCAAGAGCACCCGTACTAACCATGTAAGATCAATCGTTTCCATTTGCCAAGTTCCACAATAATCCATCCTAAACAGAAAAGATCAATCTTTTTGCATTTACCATGTTCCAAAAATCAATCCCAATTGAGTGATGTAATCGGTCTGACTACAGACTAGGAATGACTATCACTCAATCTAGCAGCTGCACCTACCAAAAAAGACAGGTTATTCGATCACAACGTCATTTGTATTATATCAGAGTAATATCCCACTCTTACTCAAATACTATGTGATTCAAGAAGGCATCGGAAATATCTTTCGTCTGCCAAACGCAGTCATTGAAAACTCAGGACACGCTATCATCCTATACGCTTTCTACGAAGAAACGAACGTTTTTCATGCGCTCCATCCTATCTTTAGCTCGATGCACTCATCAGAAGATTAAGAAAAAAACAAACAGAAAGCGCAATCGTTGAACACAGACATCCGAATGCAGTGCGGGGACAAATCCTAGACTCCCAAGTTTCCATCACCGCTAAGGAAGACCCGTGACTCAATTCCGTCCATTCGTTTCAAGGAACTAATCAGCAGCAAAGCTCAATGACAGCGAAAACACCATACCCATCAAGAACCAACTTTCGAATATGAGAAAAGAACGGCTTTCGAACCCAAGAAAGCGCCGAAAACGGCCATTGGAGCTCACCTTTTGCAAGCATTTACCGAAACTCCGGTCCACACAAGCGAGAGAGAGAGAGAGAGAGAGAGAGAGAGAGAGAGAGATTTCAGACCGTTTGTTGGTTTGAGCCACTCAGGATTTTTTCTCTAGTGTGGTGCTGGTATCTCAGAATCTCTCTATATCGGGCTTGGTTGCAGAGTTACTGTTTAAGCCAGTTACAGGATTGGGTCGTGCTCGTACTTGTTATGCACCCTGATTGGCCCATATGGAGAGAATTAAAGGCCCGGTCCAATCATTTCCGTGGACGGGCTTGATTTGATTTCAAAGCCTCTTAAGCAACAAAATTAGGGATAATTTTACTGGAAATCCTAAAACTTATCGTGAAAGTGCAATTGAGTACTAAAACTTTCAAAAAATGCTATCCAGTCTTAGAACTTGTAGTAAAAGTGCAATCGAGTCATAAAATTTTCAAATAGTGTAATCAAATGAAGGACTTGATTGGAGCAATTTGACAAATTTTAGGATTTGATTGTGCTTCTTGAAATTTTTAGGACTTAAGTGCACTTTTTGAAGTTTTTAGGATTCAATTGTACTTTCGTGACAAGTTTTATGACTTAATTGCACTTTTTAAAATTTTTAGGATTCGATTAGACTTTCGTGACAAGTTTTAGGACTTCCAATGCATTTATCCCTAAAAATTAAAATTAATCCTATTTGACTCTTCCAACTAATGTCCCAAAAAAAACTTCCATCCTTTTTTGGTTTTCCTTGCCGAAAAATCAAGAAATAAAGAACAAACTAAAAACACCCACTTCGAATTGCCCGTGCCCCGCACCGTCCCTGAGGCCCGAGCGACTGGAGCATAGGACCTCAATTTTCCGGCCCCGGATGCCCAACTAGCCTTTCTTTCGGGGGCCGGAGTGCGCCACGCTCTATAGCGCTCTCGCCGTTTTCACCATCTAGGGACACAATATTCTCTCCTACCTATTATGGAATGAGAATGATTGTCACAGGACAGCATTGCTTGTCATGCTAGTCTAATCAGATTCTGGTGCAAGTAGTTTATTTGCGATACACTGAGTTAGACAAAAGGGAAGGGGGCGAAAAAGAAGAGAGAAAAGGAGGAGTGAAAAAAGGAAAGGAAAGAGGATCAATTGGATGCCTTCAAAGGCTGCTGTTGCTTGTAGATTCAACAAAAGGCAATCATAAAGGAAACAAGCAAAAAAAAAAAAGAATAAGGGGAAAATTGGCCAACAACCACTCTCTCCCTATGAGTCCGTGACAGCATCACTCATAACATTCTCCAAAATCCAAGCTCCATTTGCTTTTCACCATCATTATTTTCTCCTTATGAATCATGATTAGTGGCAATAATTACCACAGCGGCTTTTACAAGAACTTAGCAACTTGTAATATATATATATATATATACACACACACATACATATTGATTTCTCAAACGACAAGGGATGTGGTGATGATTGAGTTGTGTCCCCCCGCTTTTGTTTTCTCACACTCCACAAGCATCACTTTCTTCAGCGGATCATCAAGATACTTGTGTTTTGCTCCAAAAAATGAAAAAAGAAGAAGAAGAAGTAGAAAACGTTATAACCCACTTTTCTTATTGAAATGCTTGTTAATGGTAACCTCGGGGCATATGAAATTAGTGAAATAGAGTAATTTCATAAGTTACAAGAGAAAAAAAATTGGACATAGGAGATAAAAGACAATAATCCCGCCGACTGTGGGAGACGGAAGATGGTAGGGTTTATGCACATGTGAGACCAGCGAAAACTCCTATGGAGGTGCTCTTGCCAAAAAAAGATAAACTAATGGGAGGTGGTTAGAAAGAATTAGACCTTCCGCACCTAAATGTGACAAGAGCCCAATCAACCAAGCCAACCTAGTACAACCACAATAACATAACGGAAGCAATGAGAGAGCATTCAAAGAAAATAGTAACATCGAGATTTATGTAAGAAACCATTTCTATGCGTAATGAGAGAGGTCACGGATAGTATAACGAGGTTATAGTCATACCAAGAACTACAAAGACGCGAGTTTCCCCTTCTACAAGATAGTACACCACAAACTCCGAATGACAAAACATGTGTTATCGCTACTCTCTAAGAGCACACACAACTTACCCGAAACTCGATACTAACCCCGTGGAAGAATAATGAATACAACAAACTCTTGTGTCTTTAGTTCGAATGCAATGCAACCTTAATTGCGCAAAAAAAAACCCTGACCCCTCTTTCTCTCTTTTCTCTCTTGTGTGCTCTCTTTCATTTATGTCTACTCTAATTTTGGCAAGACCACATATTAAGACTAGCCAGAAGCTATCTTGGAAATGGACACGCTATAACCACCATGGACTTAATCCTTATTGATACACACACTTAGCCCAGCAGATAAGACAACCTACCTAAAAGGACTCCTTCATTAAAAAACAACTTGTTTATTTATTTATATATTCATAGATCAATGATATCAGATGTTAAGACTTTCAACTTAGTTAGTCTCTAACGTACACATATGAACCACCATGTCTACATGCATAGGGTTGGGCTCCATCTCAAGATATTAGGGTGCGACACTCGGAGTTACTTTGATCAATAGGTCTTGTAATCTGAACACAAAACTCATCTCACTCAAATTAAGCGATTAACTGTTCAAATAACCCGTTAGATCAGATCGTGAATTCGCCCAACACTTCAGAGGAAAAAAAAACCAATTTAATGCCATGTATCATGTAAAAGTTGCATTTTTTAAAGCCAAAATATTTCCAAAAGGTGGAAAGAAACGGCCTTCCTCTTTCCCGAGTATATTCCCTCCAGTTGTCACTGACAAATGGTATATCCATATATATTATTGGCAGAGAGGTTCAAGAATTTTGACTGACTGCAAGAGTAAAATTGGCCAATCAGCACCAGCATCTTTCTTACCATCTGAACAGACAGACAAGTTTCCAAAAAAAAAAAAAAAACAAAAAAGGCAGACCAGAAAAAAGAAGAAGAAGGATAACCATTGGGGATTTGATATGGCCACACACAAGGAGATGCAAAGAGACAATTTTTCTGGTCTCCTCTCCTTTTCTGGGATCTGTAGTGTAATTGCCCATTGAAAAAACACACAAAATATCAAGGTAAAGAAGATGCCAATTGGACATCCAGCTGTGGGTAAAGAAGATGCCAATTGGACACCCAACTGACAGCTGGACTTGTTGCCACCAAAATCGATGAAGCTGTAAACCTTTTAGAGAGAGAAAGAGAGAGAGAGATGCTGAATTTCTTCTTAAGCAAAGAGTTGGACTAAAGCAAAGGTGGTGTGTTTTGCACATGGACGTGGAATTTTGTTCTGTATACACACGACGATCATGGAGGCTCATAAACTAGCACAAAAATGATTGGAAACCGACAAACTTGGGACTATAGGAACCAAAAGATGACAATTTGCCCTTATTAATTGATTGGAAGTTACGTACAACGAGATATTCTTTCCAATATCTTGCATAAAGGCTCGCAAGTAAGCGAAGGAGAGGAATCACATGTCTATCCCATGAAAAGAGGAGCATTCATAGGGTCCATCTCACATTAATGATCGAATAAAATATGAAATACAGTCAAGGAGCGTGAGTGCCGGAAAAACGACGTTAAAGTCAGAAAGTGGATGCATTCAATACAGATGTGTAAAACCGAGATTGGACAGGCGTCCAAGATCGCGCAGTTATTGTCACCGCCTTCAAACTTGGCACTGATCTTCTCATGACCTCGCCTCTAAAGAGTAACACCGAATGATGGAGTTGAAGTCGAGGCGCCCCGATCTTATGATTTAACCCCCATCTCCATTAGTCCTAGTCGGTTACGTTTCAATCTCACAAAGACATGACCTTCACCGACAAGGTATCTAAACACCCTTTTGATTGCAAATCACATGTACCTCTTGATAAGGTTGCTTTGTTGATGTGTGATGATGACCTTGATAATTACACTTACCAATTAGTCTCCTCGCACTAACTCTCATGGTGGGTTGTTCGATTATATGACATTTATTTGGCAACTTTTCTGATAATATAATGATGGGGGCGTGGATACTCAGTTAATACTGATTATGTATCTAATAAGAATGAAGTCAGTTGGGTTGTCAAGATTAATGATGATTAGGATTTATGAGAGATTACCCCCAATGATCATGCTTGGCCCGTTGAGGGGCAAAGATTGGTTTCCTTCTTGAAGTGACCCTTTCTTCTCATTCCCCTTCCAAATAGAGAGTCCAAGCGCAATTCTAGTATAATCATCGATGAACAACATTAACACCTTGCTTGGAGTTTCACATAATAACACTCGTTTGCACATAGTAGATTATGTTGAACCAATGAATTTATGCCCGCATATATTCGCGATTCGAAGCCTCGGAGATAATTTTATCTTAGCTCTTTGCTTTTACAATTACCACTTCAAAATTTTCGGATTTTTTTTTTGAAACATCATAAGCTCGCACCTCAGTATCCTCAATAATAGTCAATTTAAAATGCCCATCTTTTCACTCCGAGAGGTCTATAAGATAGTTTAAAGAGATCGGCTACGGCAAATCTTGCGTTTGAATCGTAATATATCTCGCTCGGAGAAATTTGGGGGTCGCACCGCCGCCTCGCGATCGGAACCTCGATGCTACCGGACATAGTCCGAACGGTCCACCCATATCCGCATCGATCTAATTGAGCCGAAAATTCATATGCCCGTCTCGTTCCTGTAAAGAAACGATGAATTTTTTGAAGTACACTCACGGATATAACGTTTGTACAGAATGCTCAATAATAGCATTTGTACTAGGATGCCTCGTCCTCCTCGTCCTCGTCCACGTCCACGTCCTCGTTCACGTCCTTGTCACGCACCCAAGAAGTAAATCATAAAAGCTGGTCGAAATTATAAGCAAGAGGGAGGGACCGGAGTTAATGCGGGGGACGTTGCGGCGTGCGCGTGCATGTGCAGCCGCTATCGAGACACTGACGTTGTTGCTCCGAGGTCGTGGAGAAAATGGCCGTTGGCGGATGTCGGCTCAAATCCCAACGTCGAACTCGGTGAGTTGGTGACTGAGTTGGGTTGTGGTGGGGAGCGAGTCCGTGACTGTTTGGCTGTGCTGTCGTTGTTGCTGTTCCTGTTGCTGTCCGTCCAGAACGTGCTGCTTTGCGGCTCTACTGCTGCAATAATTCTTCCCAGCTCTCTTACGAGTGTTCTTTTATTAACGGTCGGGGATTCGAGCGGGCCAAAATACTCTTTTTAATTGTTTTTGTTTTGGTGGGTATGAGACTTGACTACTATTGGCATGATGATGTTTGAATGTTACGGGGATGTTGTTGCATCTGTTTCTGTCATTCGTTTGGGGTTAAACTCTGTTTGAAAGCCCATTTTCCTTAAAAAAAATTTCAAACCGGTATGCTCGTGTATTTACTCAAACAGGTATCCCTTATCCCTAACTCAAATATGAATTTTGTTAACGGTTCCTCCCGGATATCCTGTAAAACCGGGTACGTGTTTGCAAAAGCGGATTCTCCATGTCGGATTGGTCATTCTCTACGTTGGAAGTCGTCTGCACGTACGCATTTTAACTGGGAAATCGGGCAGACTACGGTGGAGAGTAGATATGGGTAATGAAAAACAGCTTTGGGAGTTTTCTGTGCAGCAAAAGTTAATTCTAAAGATTTTCAACGGTATTAACCCTATTGTCCATAAGAAAAAGTAGACTCCACGTGCGGTGCACTAATAGCACAGACAAAAAAACTTTTTAGATCTTTGTTATTGGTTATCGAATTTGTTAAATTGCTAAGCAGTGTCATCCACATTAAACTTGTGGTGATCATTGCTTCACTGAACAATGTGACAACACGGTACTCCCTCTTTCTTTTCTTTTTCTTCTCTAACATGGACATAAAGAGAAAGTATTTGGCTTTTCTGACATGTACACATGAATCAGCTGTTTCTTAGCACACATAGCAATTCTAA
Organism: Syzygium syzygioides; assembly: GCA_031216285.1. Taxonomy (NCBI): domain Eukaryota; kingdom Viridiplantae; phylum Streptophyta; class Magnoliopsida; order Myrtales; family Myrtaceae; genus Syzygium; species Syzygium syzygioides. The sequence continues at coordinate 24,779,931 of CM062251.1, forward strand.
AGATTAAGTATGTAACTTTTTTTGTCAAATTGTTGCTGCAAGCAAGGTGCATGTGATAATAATGCAATGGGTTACTGCAAAAAGGCCAAGAAAGAGAGAAAACAAGCACCTGTCAATCGCCCAACACCCACTACCATCGGCAGCAACCGCACTATCCTCTGAAACCTCTGCAATTTAATCCTTGTTCACATTAATGTTGGCGCTTGCGCCTTCCTTTTTTATTTGTGATAATGACACAAACAGTTTCTAAATTTTAATTTAATGTAAAATTTGATCTCTCAACTTTTAATTTGTTCAATACAGTCCATGAACTTAACCCAATGTTAAATGAGGTCCCTAAATTTTTAATTTATTCAATGCGGTCTCTGAATTTTTTATATATGTTTAATATAATCCTTGAACTATATGAAAATATACAATATAGTTCCTGAATTAGAATTAATGGAAGGACTACATTGAACATTTTTATAAAGTTCAGGGATTATATTGAACATATACCAAAAATTCAGGAATCGCATTGAATAAATTGAAAGTTTAGCGATCACACTTAACATTGAATTAAAGTTAAAAAACTATATTGATCAAATTAAAAATTCAGGAATCAAATTACACATTAAATCAAAATTCAAAAACCCTTTGTTTTTCCTTTTGGTTTCTTTCTTTTTTTTGCTGCATTTACTCATCATTGTCTCCTTTTTTCAAGAGAAGCTCGCATTTTAATACACTTCTAAGCTACCCCCACCCCATCCCACAGTCTTCCGTGGTAAAACATTCTTCCTCTGTCTTCCCATCTTCGTTCTCTATCTTCCACATCATTCAAATTCTCTCTCTTTCTCTCTCTCCCTCTCCCTCTCCCTCTCTCTCTCATTTATAAAGCTTGATTGGTTGATGCCCTCTGATTCTTAACCACCGAAGGGCATAGGCTGTTCAGCACAGAGACACTGGACCAGGCACAGAAAGTTGAGCATGGCTTCCCTGAGATTGAACAGCGGGAAAAGTTGTCTCCTTTTTCTGTTTCTCTCTGCTTTTGCGGCAGAAATCAGCACTTGCCTTGGTTCCAAGGTGAAATAATGAAACACCCCACTTCGATAGAATCGACACCGATGTGGATTTAATCGGTTTTCTAGCTTCCTCTGGAGGTATTCAATTGGGGTCTCTGTGATTCTTCTTTGTTTTCAGGTGCATGTGGTTTACATGGGAAGCGTAACAAATGAAGACCCAGATGACTCTTTGTGGCAAGACCACCAGATGCTTGCTTCCGTGCACAGTGGAAGGTCAGTTTGGTGTCATGAACCAGGATACAGTCGAACAATGAGTTCCTCTGTTCTTTACTTTCTTCTGTGTATTGTGTTCTATCGCTGCTGGAAATCATGTTAGCTTCTTTCTTTTAAGTATATTCAAGCATGTGTCGATATTGTTTAACAGCATGGAGGCAGCACAGGCATCGCATTTGTATAGCTATAGGCATGGTTTCAGAGGCTTTGCGGCGAAGATAACTGATCAGCAAGCTTCTGAAATTGCTAGTATGTGATAAAGCTAATGGTTGAACACTTCTTCTCTGTTGCAATGATATCGAATTCCTGCAGCTTTTGTTCTGTTCAATTTTCGCGGGGACTAAGAAGATGATTTTGCCGTTGGGTGATTGACAGAGATGCCAGGAGTGGTCTCTGTGTTCCCAAATACCAAAAGGAAGCTACACACTACACATTCTTGGGATTTCATGGGTCTTGTGGGTGAAGAAACCATGGAAATTCCTGGGTACTCCACAAAGAACCAAGTGAATGTCATTGTCGGTTTTATTGATACAGGTGAACTTGCTTAAACATAGTCCTCTGTATACATCGGATTCTTGGACCGTTGCTTGTTTCAGAACTTTCTGGCCTGAAAAGCAGCTATCTATTCTAAAAGGAGAACCTCACTCTAGTTGTTACTCCAGTCCTGGCAGATTCATCAGTTTAAGCTAGTCTTGCCGATTAGGTTGGTTGTGTCATTGTTGGGGAACACAACTTATAATTTCGGTATTGATTTGCTCTTTTGGGCTGAAGAGATGTCTATGTATTGTTAAGTAAATTGCTACAGTAAGAAGTAATACTTATTTTACATGATATTGAACAAATTATCACTTAGCTATCTTCCTTGCATCCAAATCTTGGATTTGATTGTAAAAAGAATGTAGGCATGATCCGTGATGTCACTTTTTGAAGCAGGAATATGGCCCGAATCATCGAGCTTCAGTGACGAGGGAATGCCTCCAGTCCCCGCCAAATGGAAGGGGCAGTGCCAGTCTGGAGAAGCATTCAACATTTCATCCTGCAACAGGTAATTTTCTGCTTTGGCCTCAGTATTATAAATCAAGCTCTGCAAATTGATTGATGTTGAGGACTCTTGGCATTGGTTAACAGAAACTTTGTAATGCAGGAAACTGATTGGAGCAAGATTCTATTTGAGTGGCTATGAAGCTGAAGAGGACATGACCAGCAAAGTTACATTCAAGTCTCCCAGAGATAGCTCTGGGCACGGGAGTCACACAGCCTCTACCGCAGTAGGCCGCTATGTTCAGAACATGAACTACAGTGGCTTGGCGGCAGGAGGAGCCAGAGGTGGTGCACCAATGGCTAGGGTTGCTGTGTACAAGACGTGCTGGGATTCTGGTTGCTACGATGTGGACTTACTGGCTGCCTTTGATGACGCTATTAAGGACGGTGTGAACATTTTGTCTCTGTCACTTGGTCCCGACGCTCCTCAGGGCGATTATTTCAGTGATGCCATCTCTCTCGGGTCATTCCATGCAACCAGTCATGGAATTTTGGTGGTTGCCTCTGCTGGCAATGAAGGGAATGCTGGTTCAGCAACAAATCTCGCACCATGGATGATCACCGTGGCAGCAAGCTCAACGGATAGAGATATCTTATCTGATATCATGCTGCAAAATGGTGCAAATTTTACGGTAATACTTGCTTTTCCAATGATTTCTGGATTCTTTAGATCTATGGGGCCAAAAGTAAAGTATTTGTTTTTTGTGGGGTAATATAGGGTGCGAGTCTGTCAGTTCTTGAGATGAACACCTCCGCGAGAATCATACCTGCCTCCGAAGCCTATGCGGGATACTTTACTCCTTATCAATCCAGGTGAAGCAGAAGGTACTTGAAAATGTTGCAATATAGATGCTAACGATTAGCAAACATAAGAGTCAATTCTCGCCTTTATTGCTTTCAGCTTCTGTTTAGAGAGTTCCTTGAGCCGTGCTAAGGCCAAAGGGAAGATTCTGGTGTGTCAGCATTCAGGAAGCTATACCGAGTCAAAGCTGGAAAAGAGCGTGGTAGTAAAAGAAGCGGGTGGGGTTGGGATGATACTGATCGATGATACCGATAAAGATGTTGCTATACCATTTGTTATTCCTTCGGCCATCGTTGGAAAGGGAACCGGGAGGAAGATCCTATCATATATAAATCATACACGGTTCGTTTTATGCCTTTGTTGATGGTAAATTAAAAATTGCCAAAGAATGCAAACTTGTGTATTTCTCTGACAGAAATGACTTATTTGCAATGAACAGAAAACCAACGTCCAGGATTTTCTCTGCAAAAACAGTATGGGGGGCTCATCCTGCTCCCCGGATTGCTGCATTCTCTTCGAAGGGTCCTAACTACATAACTCCTGAAATCCTAAAGGTAAGTTGTTTCTTCTTTCCGTATACAACTTCGGGCGTATGGAAGCGTTGCCCTCTTAATCATCAAACAACATCAAGCATTCACATTCTTATCGAGTGCTTTGGCTTTTAGCCCGACATCGCGGCTCCTGGACTGAATATCCTTGCAGCCTGGTCGCCTGCTGTTGCAAAAATGCAGTTCAACATTCTCTCGGGTACCTCTATGTCTTGTCCTCACGTGACCGGCATTGCAACCTTGATAAAGGCAGTTCATCCAACCTGGTCGCCTTCAGCTATTAAATCTGCAATCATGACAACAGGTAAAATTCTCAACATTTCAAACTTCGCATAACCATGTCATTCTTTTAAAGCTACATTTGTTTAAATCCCATATATTTGAACTGCCAAGTTTATGAACATGCCAAAAAGTGGTGCATAGTCAGAGAAAGAGGAAAATGAATTGTCTTATCCTCTTTGTCGTTAACCTTTGGCATTGATGTAAAAAATGCAGCCACTATGTTAGATAAGAAGCGAAAGCCCATCACAGTGGACCCTGATGGCCGGAGGGGCAGTCCATTTGATTTCGGGTCTGGTTTTGTGAACCCTACTCATGTCCTCAATCCTGGGCTTGTTTACGACGCACAGCCTGAAGATTACAAAGCCTTCCTGTGCTCAATCGGTTATGACGAGAAAAAGCTGCGCCTGCTTACAAGAGACAACAGCACATGCAATCCCAGACCTGCATCAGCAACCGGACTGAACTATCCGTCCATTGTGGTGCCACACCTCAAAGACGAGATCTCGGTAACTCGGACCGTGACGAATGTCGGGAAACCGATAAGTGCTTATGAAGCCATGGTTTCGCATCCTAGAGGAATTAACGTCACAGTCATGCCAAGGCAGTTGGTTTTCGAGAGATATGGACAGAAGATCAACTTCACCGTGAAGTTCAAGGTAGCTGCGCCGACGCAGGGATACACGTTTGGCTTCTTGGCCTGGAGGAGTAAGACGTTGTTGGTGACAAGCCCTTTAGTCGTCCGCCGCGCATCCTTGTCGTCCGATATGGGGTTGATATGATGAAGGAAATTGCCGAATGTGAAAATTAGTCCTTTAGGATCTCCAAGAAATTGTCAAAGCTTTAGAGCATACAGAAACATATACAGTTGTAGAATCAAATGAAGATTAATATCAAAGGCCAGAAAATCAGGAGTGCAAAAGTTGAGGTCAGTCTGGAATGGCATCGCATGAATCAAGAGGATGAAATGTCCTTGCTTCATTTTTTTGGCAGAGTTCTCGCTGTCTTTGAATTCTTCGCTCTTGCTCTTGCAAATTTATTTAATTTTATATAGCATGGGAAGCGACAAGTTTAAGTGAAAGACTTTTTACTAAGGTTAGAGAGTTGAAGTTTCTGGCTAGTCCCCGAATTATAAAATATTCCACCGATGTCACGAAAATCGAATATAATAGTAACAAGCATTCCTCTTGGCTACAAACCTCCTTTCTAAATAATAAACGAAACATGTAGTTAGACAGACTTCAAACAATCATAGATAAGAGCTAGCATGAGCTCATTGAGAGGACTTCTCCATCTTATATGTCATTCTGTGTTAGCAACACATAAAAATTTAGGAGTAGCCGATATCTTCTGTCAATAATTAATTTGATAAAATCACCAAGAATTCCGTCTATTTACATTATGAAAAGAATAGATCATTGAGAACGATTTATTGGTCAAACCTTTTTTTTTCTTTTGAAATCATGAAATTTCAAAGTAACCCATCAATAAAAAGTTGGTCAACCGAGCACTTGATCTGTATAGCACAACTTTTTTGTTCGAATGACAGCTTCTCCACTCATAATATCCATAGAGCAACGAGCGTCTACTTTGGTGCACATAGACAGGTACACATACTTGCGTATGGGGCTAATATGATGAAGCAAATTGCTGGATGTGTAAATTAGTTTTTAGGATGTCTAAGAAATTGTCCAAGCTTTAGAGCATGCAGAAGTATATAGATATTTAGAATCAAAGTGAAGATCAATATCAAAAGCCATAGAATAAGGAGTGGAAAGTGGTTTGGATGATGGCATTACACGAGCCAAGAGGATGAAGTTTCCTAGCTTCAATTTATTGGCAAAGTTCTGGCTATTTTTGAATTCTTCGTCCCATGTCTTGCAAATTTAATTAATTTTATGTAGCGTGGGAAGCAACGCAATTTAGGTGGATGACTTTTTACCAAGGCGGGAGAATTGAAGTTTCTGACTAGTCCCCAAATTATAAAATACTCCACTAACCTCGTGAAAATTGAATGTGAGAGTTTAGTGAGAAGCATTCATCTCAACTGCAAACCTCCTCCCTAAACGTTATATTAAGCATATAAATAGTCAGATTTCAAACAATTATAAATAAGAGCTAGCACGAGCACACTAAGAGGACTCTTCTATCTTACATGTCACCTTGTAATAGCAAAGCCTAAAAATTTTAGGGGTAGCCAATATCTTCTATTAATAATGAATATGATAAAATTGCCGAGAATCCCATATGTTTACATTGTGAAAATTAAAGGACGATTCACTGGTCAAACCTTTTTTTTCTTTTAAAATCATGAAGATTGAAAATATCCCATCAATAAAAAAGTTGGTTGATTAAGCACTTGATCTATATGACAAAGATTTCTTATCCGAATTACAGCTTCTCCACTCAAAATATCCATGGAGCAACGACCGTCTACTCTGATGCACATAGATAGAGAGGTTGACATGTACTCGTGTAGGAGGTTAATTTGATGAAGCAAATTGCTGGATGTGTAAATTAGTTTTTGAGAATCTCTAAGAAATTGCCAAAGCTTTAGAGCATATAGTAACATTTACAGATGTAGAATCAAAATGAAGATCAATATCAAACGACATCAAAGGCCAAAGAATCAGGAGTGAGAAGTGGTTCAGATCAGTCTGTAAGGGCATCACACGAGTCAAGGGGATGAAATTTCCTTGCTTCAATTTTTTTTCAAAGTTCTAGTTATTTTTTTATTCTTCATTCCTACTCTTGCAAATTTACTTAATTTTATATAGCATTGGAAGCGACAAGTTTAAGCATATGACTTTTCACCAAGGCGAGAGAGTTGAAGTTTCTGGCTAGTCTTCAAATTATAAAATTCTCTACTGACCTCATGAAATCAAGTGTTTCTTTTAGCTACAAACCTACTCTCTAAACAATAAACTAAGCACATAGATAGTAAAAATTCAAACAATTATAGATAAGAGCTAGCATGAGCTCCATGAAAGGACTTATCTATTCCTATATAAGAAAAACCTAAAAATTTTAGGAGTAGCCAAGATCTTCTGTCAATAATGAATTTGATAAAATCACATAGAATTCCATCCGTTTGCCTATTGTCTTTGTGAAAATAATAGATCTTTAATGATGATTACTGGTAAAACATTTTTTTTTCTTTTCAAAATCATGAAGATTGAAAGTACCTCATCAATAAACAGTTGGTTGACCGAGCACTTGACCTATATTTCTTATTCGAATTACATCTTCTCCACTTGGAATATGTATGGAGCAATGACTGTCTACTGTAATGCACATAGACAGGGAGGTTTAGGCTGCGCATGACAACTTGCCAAACAGTGTTTGATTCTGTTCTTTTATTTCCAGAATCAGTTTGGGAACATAAATGCATTTGTTTAATTTTTTGATTCTGGGCACAATTTTGTCAAAAATTGTTCCCAAAATCAGTTTTCAAGAATAAAAAAAAAGTAACTTTTTGATTCTGGGAACAATTTTGAGAATTAATTTTTTTTTCTTCTTCCTTTTCTTGATTTTTAACGTAGCTTCTAATGTCCGGCCTGAGGACCGCCCTCGCCGAATCTGACGAGAATAAAATATTATTAATAAAAAATATTATTTAAATAAAAATATTTTACCGGCCATGGCCGGCGACCAGGCCATGGCCAAAAAAAAGAAAAATATATATTTTCAATAAAAATATTATTAATAAAAAAATATTTTACCTGCCATGGCTGATGACTAGGCCATGGCAAAAAAAGAAAAAATATATTTTTTAATAAAAATATTTTAATGAAAATATTATTAATAAAAAAAAAAATTTATCGGCCATGGCCAGCGACAAGGCCATAGCAAAAAAAATGTATATTTTTAATAAATATATTTTAATAAAAAAATATTTTACAGGCCATGGCCAACGATTAGGCCATGGCCAAAAAAAGAAAAAAATATATTTTTAATAAATAAATATTTTATCAGCCATGGCCGGCGACCAGGCCATGGCCAAAAAATAAAAATATATATTTTAATAAAAAATATTATTAATAAAAAAAATATTTTGCCGGCCATGACCCAAAAAAATAAAAATGTATATTTTTAATAAATATATTTTAATAAAAAATTATTAATAAAAAAAATATTTTACCGGCCATGGCAAAAAAAAATAAATATATATATTTTCAATAAAAAATATTATTAATAAAAAAATATTTTACCGATTATGGCTAGTGACCAGGCCATGGCCAAAAAAAAGAAAAAAAATACTTTTAATAAAAATATTATTAATAAAAAAATATTTTACCAGTCATGGCCGGTAAGCAAGCCATGGCCAAGGAGGAAAAGAAAAAAAGAAAAGAAAAAAGAAAAAAAATATTTAAATATTTAAATATTTAAAAATAATATTAATAAAAAGAAATTTTGTGGCGTTACCAAACACATTTCTGTTCTTTTTTTATTCCAAGGATGGAATTTTGGGCCGTTAACAAACGCCTTAAAATGTTCCGAATCAATTCCGACCACAGAATAAAAAAAATCATTTCTGATCAGAATCTGTTCCCAGACATAGAATCATTGTCATGCGCAGCCTTACATGTATTAGCGTGTGGGGTTAATACGATGAAACAAATTGCTGAATGTGAAAATTAGTCTTTGAGGATGTCTAAGAAATTGTCATATAGAAACATAAACAGATGTAGAATCAGAGTGACGATTTATATCAAAAGCCAGAGTAGTAGAACGTGGTTCGGATCAATTTGTAAAGGCATCACATGAGTCAAGAGAGTGAAATTTCCTTGCTTCAATTTTTTGGCAAATTTATGGAAATATTTGAATTCTTCAGGCTCTCCCTTGCAAATTCAGTTATTTTATATAGAATGGGAAGCAACCAAGTTTAAGCGGCAGGGCTAAAGAGTTGAAGTTTCTAGCTTGTTCCCAACATATAAAATAGGGTTATTATCATGAAAAATTTCAAACTAGCACATTTATGACAAATTTATCTTAAAATAATTTTTTGACTATCAAAAATCACAAATTGGTACACCTATGATAAATTTACCTTCCGTTAGTTTCCGTTAAATTTTACTGTCAAATTGCTTAGTTAAATGACATATAACAATTGACAAATGAAGCTGTTTGGGGTTTTTACCCTTCATTTGTCCTATATATACTAGTTTGTGATTTTTGTATTAATTCAATTCAACGGAGGGTAAATTCGCCATAATATACCAATTTAGGATTTTTTATGGTGAAAAAATTAATTTTGGGTAAATTTATCACATATATACTAGTTTATATTTTTTCGTGGTATCAACCCCGTAAAATACTCCACCAACCTCATGAAAATCAAATACAAGGGTTTAGTGACAAGCGTTCCTTTTTACTAGAATCCACCTCCCTAAGAATTAAACTAATCATATAAATAGTCAGATTTCAAACAACTATGGATAAGAGCTATAGCATGAACTCACTAGGTGAACTTCATTATCTTATATGTCCCTTGTACTAGCAAATCCTAAAAATTTTAGGAGTAGTCGATATCTTCTATCAAATAACGCATTTGATAAAATCACCAAGAATCCTATTTGCTCGCCGATTTAAACGATGAAAAATACCTCACAAATAAAAAGTCGGTCAGCCAAGTACTCAGATCTGCAAGGCACAGACCCGATGTTCGAATTGCGTCTCTCTACACATAATATCTATGTAGCAGCCAAATGACAGTATGACAGTTTGCTTCAACTTAGACAAACATGGAGGTTTACATGCATCGACAGAGAAGATTGATCGACCCGAATGTTCAAATTTGTGATCGTTCTCCGAAAACCCTGTTTTTTCACCCTCAAAAAGAGAGAGAGAGAGAGATCAAAAAAGAAGAGGAAAAAAAAAAACAAAGGAGGTGCTTGGGTGCTAAAACGGAGGTGGAGGGACACGATGAAGTTTAGGTGGGTGGGGAAGAGGTTCGTCCGCGTAAAATTGTGGTGCCTGCAAGCAAGTAACACCGTGAGCGACTTCCATTGACGTAGCCCCCACCCCCATTATTCCACACCATGCCACCACCGCCCTCTCTGTTCTCTCTTTCCTCTTATAACTTCCCCCCGCCCTCTCCTTCCACCCTTCCTCCATGCTGCTGCTTCTCTTGGAAGTCACATGGAGGCGCGACCGACTCGGGCCCTCCTCTTCCGTCCCTCGTAGCAAACAACAAGAACCAAGGAAGGAAGGGAAGGAAGGAAGGAAGGAAGGAGCGGCCAAGAAAGGAAGACGGGCCCTTCCCCTTCGTCTCGCGGGTCGCCCGGCCTCTCGTCAGGTGACCCAATTGCGATCTCCGCTTCCTTTTTCGATTTGGGTATCTGGGTCTCTTCGTAATTTCGATTGGGGATTTGCTGCGAACCCTACAGCTCGTTCTTTGTGGGGGGAGAGGGGAATTGGGTCGGGTCTTGTGGGTGCCGATTGTTCCGTCGCTCCCTGCTGCGCTGCGTTGTTGGGTGGGGGAGGAGGATCTTGAGGCTGGATCGTGGATCGCCCCCGCGAAACCTAGGCTGGTGGTCGGTAGGTGGGCGTTTCGAGTTCCCCCAAATCCGAGCTGCTCGTTGAAATTTTTCTTGTTTTTCCTGAGCTGGGTTTGATGTTCAAGCGCGCGTAGTCGCCGCGTGGGTTTGGATTGATCGGTTGTTTTGGTGGAGGGGAAGCTTGCGTATGTTTTTTGCAGGTTGCTTTCTTTGCAGGTAGCGAGTGTCAAAGTGGTGCCTTTTCTAGTTTGCTTTCGAACGAGAATCGATGTCTTGCTTCCCATGTGCTTGCTTGATATCGTATTTTCTTTGGTTCTTGTTTGGATTCATTGTTCTTCCTCCCACATTGCTTCCCATTGATTCTTTTGGATCCTCCATAATCTGTTTACCTTGCTTGATTTAATCATTATTTGGTGTGTTGTTTTGGTGTTGAACCCATGAAGTAATGTGCTTCAACGAAAGCTAAAAGTGATGAACAGCACAGATGGCCTTTTCCCTCTGCTCACTTCTCCTTTCCTCTCTATGTGTTTTCTTCTTTAGAGTGTCAATGCACAGGGGTATGTCTTTGCAAAGGATTCTTTCTTTTTAGTTGTTTAGGAAGTCGGGCTGTTTATTGAGCTCCTTATCGTATCGTTTTGTATTTGTTTTCTGCTTGTAGTGACCATATAAACTTCGAATAGAGAATAATTGTCTATAACAGTATCTTAAAGAATCGCAAGTTTTGTTTTGCATCTGTTCAGTATGTTGCTTTCCTGTCGACCTTTGGAGGGGCTAAATCTACACCTTCGTCCAATTTGTACCATAGTCGTGATAACAGAATTAAGTAAAATATGATTTGGCTCCATGAGAAGTGTTCAAGTGTTGGAGGCCTGGGGCTAATTTGATGGCTGGAATTTAGTAAATTTTGTGGTTTCTAAAGATTTCATTTGATGACATACGATTTCGCTGGTGCTAGTTTTTCTCCTCTTTTTCAAAGTCTATAATTTGAAGAGATTATGCATCATGAAGGTATGCTCCAAGTGATGCATGCCTTTTGTACTCTTTTCTGCTGGACATTCCTTGGGTCTGAGTTATTAGTTATGCCCAGTATCTTGTACGATTCGGGCATATGACTATTCTTGAAATTTGCGCTCTGGTAATTTGTGGCAAGAGCCCCCTCTCTCAATTGAAGTTAACTTTCCTCTTTCTCATATATTCGATGAAGTACAATCAGCGACAGCAGTCTCCAAAGAAGTATAACAATAATAATAATACTTATGATGATGGTGATGTATTAATATCAATAATAGAAAAGGTTGACCTCTATATTTTGCATCTTGGTTTGCTTAATTGCCTTTTAACAGATGTTCATTGGCGTTTGTGCTTTTAACAGTTAACTTGAGCCAGTCAAATGCAAGATTCGAGAATGTTATTTGCTGAGGAAGTTTCGGATGTAAAACCAAGGAAGAAAAAAGCTCCTTCAAGAAAGGCAACTCTACTCCCATTGCAAGGTAATGGTGTCCATGGGGTTCAACAGCTGAAGGGTGCTCCAGCAGCAAAGACTGGACAGAAATCCTCCAAAAGAAACCTGAAGACTGATGCCTCCACGTTGCTTCATCAGCAAGAGAGGTCAAATTCAGATTCATTGCCGGACTCTTCTACATCCGGGGATGAGTATCGTGCACTGAGGAGGAGATATTTGCTTCTAGAGGAAGAAAGCTTTTCCTTGGGGAACGAGTTGCGAGAGGTTGAGAAAGAAGTCAAGGTGCTTGAAGAGGAAAAATTTGCACTGCTGGATAAACTTGTGGTGCTAGAAGGCTTGATTGATCCCTCAGAGTTGCAGATGTAGGGCCTACACTAAATAGTATACCGAGATGTGATAATTGGCAGACAAAGAAGACGGTCTATTTGGTACAAATGATGATCCTTGTTCATAGTAGTGCTTGACGTCTCAGTTAAGTCGCCCACTTAAAACTTGGGAGACAGCAAATGGTAAAGTTAGTCACAGTTTGGGTTCTAACTGATTTGAACACCAATGTTGTAATGGTTTCGTGTCAAAAGTTATAGTTCCAAATATCTTTGTTATTACCTCTTTTTTTCTCTTCTTTATTTTGTTTGACTTGAAAAGTTTATGATACTTAAAAATTTTTATTCGTGGTTGTTACCGTTGGTGTATGGGGTGGTGCTGTTAGTGAGAGAACCAGGGTTCCTTAGACGTGGATGATGACAGATTTCATGGTAACATTGGGAGAACTGATACCAGAAACATGTACACATCTTTGGTTCAAAGCAAAGAAGAAAAATGGAAACCGAAGTGGCCGTACTGGCATGACCCGGATCAGGTGGACGGAAGTTCGATTCACACAAATAGAGTCTTTTGAAACAATTTAATCAGAACCAAATGACATAAGAGGAGTAAGAGGCAGAAACGGTCTCACGCCCAAATTATGGAGGTGATGCTATTTGCCCATGTCATCCCTCCTGTATTTCACTATCAGCCAACCAACCTCAAAAACGTTTCTTAAGCCACAGCAGTATTATTTCAGGATAACTCTCGGAAAATTATTGCGCAAGCATGATTCGTATCCATTTTATACCACGCGATCTGAACTTTGCTCATGCAGGACTAAAGTCTTATGGAATGACGGAGCATACTCGTGGAATACCCAAGTTTGTGCGAAAAATCTGGGCTTTTGATTTTTTCCTGTTCAATTTTTTCTGATGGGTACAGGTCCAAATCAGACAATGAAGAATCTTCTCCAGTTCAATCAGTCAACATCCGTATTTTCCCAGTAATGTCACAAACGCGCTTACTTGTGAATTTGTTAGCTGTTCGTATTCGCAGCATCGTGTTTGACAGAAAGAGCTTCATCTCAATGACCAAACTTCATGGCCACGTTCTACAAATGAGTTGCATGAGAGAGCTGGGCGCCGCCTTGCCTTTGTTTGTTTGGCCCAAAGTTAGATAAGAACACTTTGCATGGACTGACATAGTAATTTTTTTCTTATTTTTTTAGGTCACATTAACTTTCTGTGATTTAAGGGTATAGGACATCAAAATCAGCTTGAGTTTGTACTGAACTCGGAGTCTTGGCTGAGGCTAATGTAGCATTGATTTGTAAAAAGGCGTGATTCTATTGCATGGTAAGAACGAAATTCAATCTACAGGTTCTGAAAATAACCCCTTACCACCGGAAATTGGACTCCATTTCATTCCAAGACGGTCATGGAGAACTTTCAGCACGATGAAAAGTCTGAATAATCTCTAGGGGGAAAGTTCCTCCCAAGCACACGGATTCAAATTTAATTTTGCCTCAACAGGAGAAATGAGAATGTATATAAGACTCTGCACTTCTTATTGGACGCTGTGACTTCAAGCAATCGTCTTCCTGAAATGGGTCTACGACTCAAGCTCTTCATCTTGACCTTCCTGCTTTCAATGGCATTTTCAGAAACCCGAGGCCCCGGCACAATAGAGAAGCTGTTCAAAGGGCCGTTTGATGAATCCAACCTCGATGAATTTGAAGTCCTTAAACCGGCGAGTATCAACAATGGCGCCCTCCAGGTGACACCGGACTCTGGTGGGAACTACAATCTCTACAACAAATCCGGAAGAATTATGCTCAAAGATAGTTTCAAGCTCCATGACAAAGGAACAAGACTGGCCTCATTCAACACCTCCTTCTTCATCAACATCCATAATATCAGCAGCAGTACTTCAGGCCACGGAGAGGGCATGGCATTCGTGATAGCGCCCGATCTCAGCCTTCCCTCAGGTAGCGATGGGCAGTACTTGGGCCTCACCAATGCCACCACCGACGGAAATGCCACCAACCACCTTGTTGCTATCGAGTTTGACACCTTCAAGCAAGACTTCGACCCCGACGACAACCACATTGGTCTCAATATCAATAGCGTTTTATCCAAAAAAAATGTGTCCTTGTCTGATTTTGGCTTCCAGCTCGTGCCCAAAGGTCCGAAAAATTTCACGATCTGGATCGAATATGATGGAGTGAATAAAGCTCTGCAGGTTTTCATGGAGGACGAAGAGAATCCTGTACCCACCAAGCCGAAACCGCGCGATCCTGTAATGATCACAGATCTCGACATTGGACAACTTGTGAGCGAACACTCCTATTTTGGTTTCGCAGCATCAACAGGCAGTGCAATAGAGTTGCATTGCGTGCTAGGATGGAATCTGACGGTGGAGAAGCTACCAGAGGATGAGGGTCTCATGATCGAGGCAAAGATCGCCTTGGGTGTTGGGGTGCCCCTTTTGGTGATTCTCTTGGCATGTTGGTGGCTACAGCCTATTCTGTACAAGAAGTACAAAACAGCCAACGACCCAACAATAATGGGGACCCTCAAGTCCCTCCCCGGGACTCCAAGAGAGTTCCAGTTTGGAGATTTGAAGGCGGCCACGGATAACTTCAATGAGAAGAACAAATTAGGACAGGGCGGTTTCGGTGTGGTTTACAAAGGAGTATTGTCAAAAGAGAGCCTGGAGATTGCTGTGAAGAGATTCTCCAGGGACAACGTCAAGAGCAAAGATGATTTCTTGGCTGAGCTTACTATCATCAATCGGCTGCGCCATAAACATCTCGTCAAATTACTCGGTAAGTAAATCAAACTGCTCCACAATCTACGTAGAGCAATTGGTGATGAAAGAGTTAGAACCTGATGATTAATAAAATAAGTTGAGTTGAATTGAACCAAGCACAAGGTGGCCAAATCGAACGCTTGTTATACAAGTCAAATCGAGTTACTTCAACAACAAGTAATCCTCCATCACACCACCTAACCGATATTGTTTTTTGCTCTCAGGGTGGTGCTACAAGAATGGGAAGCTTCTCCTGGTGTACGAGTACATGCCGAATGGTAGCTTAGACACGCACATATTCTGCGGACCGGAGAAAGCTACCATAAGATGGGACCTCAGATACCAGATCATATCAGGAGTTGCATCAGCTTTGCACTACGTGCACAATGAATATGATCAGAAGGTTGTGCATAGAGACCTTAAGGCCAGCAATATCATGCTCGACTCTAGCTTTGACGCCCGGCTTGGAGACTTCGGGTTGGCTCGAGCCATAGAGAATGGGAAGACCTCCTATGCAGAGCTCGAAGGTGTACCGGGTACTCTTGGCTACATTGCACCTGAGTGCCTGCACACAGGTAGTCTATAGTAGTTCTTAAGACGATTAAAAGTTGACATATTTGTTCATTGGAATTCCAAAAAATGATCAGGCACAAAATCCATGATCATTCTAATGCATGGACTGACAGTGGTGTCGTTCATGATGCAGGTAAAGCCACTAGGGAATCTGACATCTACGGCTTTGGAGCAGTGGTTCTCGAGGTTGTGTGCGGCCAGCGACCATGGACCAAGATTGGTGGATTCTGCTTCCTGGTGGATTGGGTGTGGTTGCTCCATCGTGAGGGGCGAATCCTCGAGGCAGTTGATGAGAGGCTGAGTGGAGATTATGTGGCAGAGGAGGCGGAGCGGCTGCTGCTCTTGGGTCTGGCATGTTCACACCCAAATGCGAGCGAGAGACCCAAAACACAGGCCATTTTGCAGATTGCTTCAGGATCACTGCAGGTGCCGTATGTCCCGCCATTTAGACCAGCCTTCGTGTGGCCTTCAGCAGGTGCTGTGGGGGCGAACATTGATTCAGAATATACAGATGACTTAACTGTCACGATTTAGCATAAGGCCATTGTTCACTGAGATTCTTTCTCGAATAGTGGGCCATAACTCATGATTTAATGGAGGCACCAGTGCATCACTTATGGAGCCTATAAGTTTTAAAGTGCTTGCCTGCACATTGACTGTTAATTTATCTACCCTGTGAAGAATGCTCTTTCTTATTTCCTTCAATGTACGGTTAGGATACGGTGAGCTATTGTCTTATTTGTTTATTTGCATTTTGAAGCCGGCTATTATGTTGGACTTGGCATGCTAAACTCTACACACGTGCCTTTCACTTTGATTTGTTCATTTGAATTTCAGCAACTTCATAGGAAGTGTTGCAGATTTTCCAATTGTAAAACGAGTGTCTACATAACAATCCTCCGTGTATTTGACTTGACCGACGACCACTTCCAGATCAGGTAGCGTCTACACTGCAACAAGCATGACCGCAGACCCAAGTATTACGAATACTGCAGATGAGCACCAATCAACACAACCAATCGTGTTGTTGACTTGAACAACAAAATACATAGTCACCGATTATTTCTTGAATGCGGTGCGACTTGCGTCCATATCATATACCAGATGCCAATCGAAAAAGTGCAAGAATTTCACCTGCGTGCAATTTTTACGCAGACTGAAGTTTCCTATAATCTGTGAAAGCAAAAGGGGCATAGAGGCGTGGGTGTTCAGCATCCACAAACTCGTCTGGGGCTTCAATAGCTGCTTCCTTTGGTGCCAATACAAAAGTTCCCATTGATACCCGAACTCTTCCTTCCTTGCATCGAACTCGATGCTTCACATTGCACAATCTTCCATTGCTCCATGCCTGGAACATATAATGAGAGGAGTAATAACTACTAATAGAAACCCTTAGACAATGGGAATTCTAAAGCAGTCTCGTACAGCTAATTCATAGACTCTCAACCAATCAAATTTGTTTGTAGGTTCCAATCTGAACGGCATGTGTCGGTTAAACCTGCACTGGTGAACACGATTGCAGCAATTCCGATAGTATCTCAATTGATGAAGAAGGGATATACCACAGCCACGTCTCCCAAATTGACGAGAAAAGTGCCCGGCCAATGAGCGATTGGTACAAACGAACCAGACTTGTCCATCACTTCGAGACCACTCACGCCGTCGTCAGCTTGAAGAATGGCCAGGAATCCCGTATCTGCATGGAGTTGTACACCAGTAGAGCCAACAGTTTCAGGGATGAAGCTGTATTTGCTCATCCCGAGTTGGCAGGCCCAATCCCCAAACCGACCGCTGCTCAGTCCCATTCTGCTTCTAGTCAGCTCGTCTGCCATGTCCATGGCCAGTCCATGTACTGCTTCACAATAGATCTTCATTACTTCTCTGAAGAAAGCGAGCAGAAGATTCAGTATCATCTCCAGCTGGAAACAAGAGACTGACAAGCTCTAGAACTTAAAGATCACAAAGCAATCTGGACTGCTTTCCAGTTTAACTCACGTTTCCCTTGTTCTGTTAACACAAATCCATATGAAACACCAAAACTATGAGTGCAAATTCCGAGAGTTGGACGTTCACCAAACGAAGAATACATATTTTTGGCTCGCGCTTTAGCGGCGAAGGTAGTGAGCCTAAAATTATCGCTCGAACTGGGTAAGAAGTACGCGCCGACGACAATTTGTTCTCGAAAACCAAATTTTGCACCGCGGGAAAGAGAGAAAGATTGAAACTTTGATGAGGAGAAGCATTCAACTGGGAACCTTCGCGTAGGTGACGGACAGACGTGAGGAGCTGTCTCTCCTTGGTCACGTTTGTTCTTGTTTGACTATGCCTCCGCCGCTCCGCTCCGCGCCATCTTCTTTTGTTTTGTGCCCGGCTCTCCGCGATGACAGTTGATTTATTCGTTATTTCATTTTGCTTTCAAATTTTGAGAATGAAGTGGTATTTTAAATTTAATTTACATAATTGTTTTTTCAAATATTTAAGGTATTTCGTTTAAATACAAGTCGAAGTATGACTGGTGAAAATTTCAAAAAAAAAATTAATGTTAAGGCAAATGTTGTATCATTCGAGCTTGATTGGCGGTGAAATATTTTCTTCTTTTCATATGTACAAGAGGAAAATTTCGAAGAAAAAGATAAAGAATAAGTATTTTTCACTTCAAAATTTAGGAACCGGTAGGAATAATACAAATTAACAAAAGGAAAAGTCCAAATATATATGCATGAACAATCTATGTACGATACAAATTCATTGACCACTATGTTTGAACTTCTCTTGTCGTCGATTGACTCTGACCAATTGATTTTGTCTTTTTCGTGAAATATATACCGAATGCTTTCCCTCATTTTCTAATTGCATGTTGGTCGATTTCTTTTGTAGTTAGCGGCAGATTAGTGTGATTATCAATTATTTGGCAAATCTTCTTCAAGACAATAAACAAATTATTCTCTCTATTCATCAAGATCAAACGAATAAACGTCCCATGCCTGCATGTTGCTTGCAATAACAGAAGACAAAAGAGGGAAGCAACAAACATTACACGTTAAATTTAAATCAAAGTATAACTAGTGATACCTGCAAAAAAAACTTGGATAAAAATTAAAGTGTCAAAATCTAGTGTTTATGTTATTCGAACCTGATTGACAGGGAAATAATTTCTTCTTTTAATTTGTAAAAGAGGAAAATATCGAAGGAAAAATATGAAAAATCGCTTCTTTCCACTTCAAAATTTAGGAAGCGATTGAAATAATTAATGCAAAATAACAAAAAATAAAGTCCAAAGATATATGTGTGAAAAATCTATGTGCAATAGAAATTCATTGCACGGTATGTTTGAACTTCTTCAGTGTCACTCGAAGCATCGATACTATTTTTTGCATGACATAGATAACAAAAAAAATATTTTCTCTCTCTATGGGAAAGCCATTTTTTGTTTAATCAAGCCAACGCAAAAAATTTGTTGCCAATCCATCCACCCATGTCAGTTTCTCTTATCGTCGATTGACTCTGACCAATCACCATCGTTGTATGTTATATTCGATCATTCACGACGTGGAGCCAAAGTTCTCGATCAAGGGTCTTGATTATTAGAAGGTCAGCTGATTTTGTCTTTTAGTGATATGCACCGAGTGCCTTCACTCATTTTGTAATTGCATGTTGGATGATTTCTTCTGTAACTAGCATTTGCTCGGCAGGTTAGTGTGATTCTTGATTATTTAGCAAAGCTTTTTTTCAAAACAACATACAAATTATCTCTCTCAATTTGTCAAGATTAAACGAACATACATCCGATGAATGCATGTTGCTCACAATAACAGAAGACAAAAGAGGGAAGAGAGCTTTAACATTGGAGAATATATAATGACATTGAAGACATAGTGAGGGTATTACAATTCGATCTTCTCCCAAGCTTCTCCGGAAATGAAGAAACCAAAAATGAAGAAAGGAAAAGGAGAGATACAAAGGAAGCTAAATCGAAGGAAACAAAACAAAGTTCCTTGGCATTGTCACAAGGAATCACTATCTTTCCATGTCAGTTTCTCGGAAAACTTCTCCCCGTGTGTCGAAAAAGAACCCTAGCAGTGACTCATGTCGTCATCACTAGGGTTAAAACAGAAGACGCACGAGACGAAGTTTTTAAGATTAATCTTATATAAGATGGAGTAACCAATAGGTAATCGCTTAAGTTTGTAGGCGCTGGGGAAGCAAAAAATCAAAATGACTCGATCGGGCCAAGAAAGGGATTGGGTATATATAGATATAGTTTTCGAAGGAGATGAGTCAGTGATCATCTCCGCAAATGTACGACCGAAGGAGCATGGTGGCGCAGCGGCGCAGGATGTAAACACGGGCGCGCCGTTCTCGAACCAGGGAAGC
This sequence comes from Syzygium syzygioides, assembly GCA_031216285.1. NCBI lineage: Eukaryota > Viridiplantae > Streptophyta > Magnoliopsida > Myrtales > Myrtaceae > Syzygium > Syzygium syzygioides. Next base: position 24,799,901 of record CM062251.1, read on the forward strand.
ACACTTCCTAGTGAGGCCATTGATCCTTCCCTTCCTTCTGGTGCACGCCTTGGCCTCATCACACTTCCATTGACGAAGCTCGGCCATGGCCAAGCGTTGAAGACGACTGAAAATCCAGAAGGAGCGTAGCATGAAGAGTGGTTAATAGGACTCGAGGGTATTTATACAAGAGAGTTGACTAAAGGGCAATTGAAGAGGACGTGAAGAGAATGATTTTTTAATTTTTCTTATATTAATATCAAATTAATATAATCCATGGATTGATGAGGTTGGGGCTAGGAAAAATGGCGAAGGGTAGCATGAAAGTAGGAGAAGTTGCCTGATGAAGACGAGGCAAGGTGACTGATTGAGAATGGTGTCCATGAGACAGGGTCCGGCAATATCTATTTTGTTTATTACTCCTTTCGTTTGCCTATTGGAGAAGTCATGGCTTGATTGACATTATTTTTTGCACCCGTTTGTGTGCAGCAATGATCGAAATGTCTCCTGAAAAATGTATTTCTGGACAAAAATGGGACAAATTATCCAAAAAGTCCTAAATCTATTACACTTTTGCCAATTGAATCTCTCCGGTTAATTTTGGCCAAATTTTGATGATGTGGACGCCGATTATCCTAGTAACATAGCCAGTGCTGAATATATATATATTCATACAGCCACCATCTTCTTTGGATAATTTTCCTGGGCAAAATTGTAAATTTAAAATCTCTTGGAAAGGAAAGATAAATAGATATATTCATACAACTACCATCATATTTCTCAAACCCTAATTTCCATTTTCCCATCCTCATCAACTAAAAGACTATCACAAAGAACGGTCAAATAAACTAAGCAACATACGTGTGTGTATCCATATAACCTATTGAAACCCTACCCTTTGAGGTTCGACAATGTGAATGATTAGAGTTTTTAGCAGCATAAAGTTTTGGATTATCGATGAGTCAACAAGACCCATCTTTGATAAGATCACATTAGTCAATCTAATGAAATTGTTTGGCAGGATCCGATTAAATTCAAGATCCAAGTTCCGAGGTTCGTGTCGATCGTGTGCCTCCTTTGCACTGAACATGCGGGCCTATGTTGGAACTTGGATCCATATGCATTTGCCATGCAAGAGAACGCGAGCATTATTGTGTTTCTTACGTATTCTCGAAATAAAAAAAGAACTTTTCATCTTGCATGACGTCCCTCGTAAAATGAAAAAAGAAAAGAGAAGAAAAGATATTCCTCGATTGCAATGACATTGAGATAGAATTTTTTGAGGTTGGAAAAAGAGGGCCAAAATGGTAGAGAATCTCGGTACAAGTGTGGCGGTGTTCGCAAAATCATGCACGATTCCACACGTTCATAGTTGAATATTCTGAGAGGATTTAGGTTTCTCGGGTTAAATGAAAGGAAAAATTTTAAAGTGTGACAAGCCAAGGAATTTACAGAAAGGGAGAAATTGAAGGCAAACGCTCTTTAAACAGACAAAGTCAAATCTATTACTTCTCGTTATATTAGATGAATTGGAGATGACCGTCACATGTTATAATTTATACATACAGCAAATTCTTAGTTGGTGTAGATTTTCTAAAATGGATTTCCTATTCTGCGTAGAAATAGAAATAGAAATATATATTCTGCTCTGATATTAGATTCGGAGTGAGTTCTTTGTTAGAAATTGTGATTTAACACTTGTGGCCTTGCTTTGGTTGTAATTGGAGGCAACTTGAACAATTGACCGACTGTAAACTCTGTACTCTCCGAATTTATAGTGGATTTTTGGGTGGTTAGCTCTCCCCATAAAATAGGTATCAATACTCGAATTGAACTACTTAAATCTATGGTGTTTTGTACTATTCCTCGTTGATTACTTTGGTAATTGCGTTGTCTCGCGTTTGACTTAAATTGCAAAACATGTTAGTTTCTACGTTTTTTTCACAACAGGTGATGTTAGGGCCGACGGTTGATTGGTGGCCCATCCCAATGTGTATTAGTATTGAGTACATATCTCAATAAGTGTGGGCATTAGAGATTCAAGTTAAAACATGTTGATGCAAAATGATACATGATTAAAGGGGAGCAAACCTAACATCGAGTTCACAAATGAGGGAAAGATTGTTGAGATACATGCGTAAATTGTAGTAGGAATGTCTTACATCAAAAAATTGATATAGTATATAGTAGTTAATATATCATAATTAACTCGTAATTTATTGACTTAAGCTTTTGAATGAATGTGAGTTTGATTAGATATATTGACGACCTTGAACTCGGCTCTCTCTTGGCAATCTGCCCAGATGAATGTATCGCGCTTCTGCTGAGTGCTCATAGGGATTGGTACCAGAGCTAAGGTTGTGGTTTCTAGAGTTGATTTGGGGCTTTTTGCTTGTCTGATTACTTTTTGGAACAACTTTGGGTTGTGAAGCATTATTAGATTTGGCAAAGGCATTGGATGGCAAGGAATAATTGTCAAAAATGATGAAAGAAGCTGATAAGGTAGAGTTGATAGAGAAGGCAAAAATCATAATCTTGTTGAATCTATTCGATGAGCTATTGATTGAAGTGGCTAAAGATAGGATACCGCATCGCCGTAGACAAAACTTTAGGCACTTTGTCTAATGAAGAGTTTGAACAATTGCTTATATATGTTGAAAATGGTGTTTGAATTTCAAGTGGTTAAAGGTACATTTATTGGAGCCCATTTAGAATTTTAGATGAGCGTAATAAAGCCCATGATAGATTTAAAGAACGTTGAGGAGGCCTTAATTTATGAGAAACAAGGCACGATATTGTCGGTGTTTCTACTAGATTCTTTTGAGCATTTTATTGATTCGTTACTATAGGGGTGCTCCTAATAAACTCTCTATTTGAGAAATTCCAAGAAGCTCCGGCATGTTACTTGAATTAAAGATCCTATAGACAGAATGGACAAACAAAGGCACACGTTTTTATCTCGGTTGGCCCAAAGTCATGGGCTCTCACTTCCCATCCCCACCTATGCAAAACCTTACTCAATCCGGCCTTTCATTTTATTGACCATCCAATAGCTTGCAATATCGAGAGACACAATATAAGTCCGAAGAAAATTGCAACTCTCGCATTAGGTGTTTTGCTTCTCCTCTCTACATGGTTAAAAAAGAACAATTTGCAAGAGTTGAGTAGTATTCTTTTAAGCAAAAGGGCTAAAGGACACCATTTCGATGAATTCATGATATTTACGCTAAAACACGAAGATTATTGTCAACACGAATCATCTTAAAGGAGGATGGCAACGGTTTCCCATGTGATATACAATAGTGCAAAGTCTTAGAAACCAAAAGCGGATATGCACTTTCACGACAAGCAAATAGTCAAAGTGTCTCATTAATTAGCGGTTTTCTTCTTCAGGCTCGTGATGACCATCGGATGCTTAAGTCAGCAACGAGAGGCGATACCAAGGAGGCAAAGATCGAGTGCAGATCCCGTCAACTGTTGCGAATCCATTTGAAGGTCGGACCACCCTACAAAATAAATTGTATTTATCGCAACAGTGAAATTAGTGGCATCAACTGTCAAGTACTCAAATTGACATTTTGGGCACGATGCCTCCCTCTCTCCTAAGGTTTTAGGCACTGCCAATATAAAAACGTTTTTGTACGGTTGGCACTTGGCACCGAGCCCTAGGTCAGATGTAGACTTGTATTGATGACTGAGATGTTGTGCGTAGCGCTTCATCGCGAGAAAGAAAAGGAGCGACGGAGAACAAAGCGAACCCCACTCCTAAAATATTTCTGCGGAGCTCATTCGCCACTATTCTCGTCGGCAGCATCTCCACTTTGCCGTCTTCGTAGGGCACTCTGGGTATAATAATACATATTAACAAACACGTCCTTGAATTACCCCTAAATATAAACACGTTGCATGGAATAAAACGGGAAAAAATTACGAAAAAAGTCACTGATTAATTATAATTATGTCAATTCAGTTCTAAATTTTTTTTAATCAATTGACTCTTCTATTTTCTATATTTGTGCCAATTCGGTTCATCCGGCCGGCGTTGACGTGGACTTCAGCTATTCTACGTATCACCGTTGGCGCTGATGTAAATAATTCTTAATAATATTTTAATATTTTTTTTGAATATTTTTTTTCTTCCATTATTTTTCTTCCTCTAACCGGTCGCTTGAGCCTTGCCAGCCATGGAGGTTGTGCCTCACCCATGGTTGACGAGACTCGATCCTTGTTAGCCTAGCCATGGCGAGGCTCACCCGAGGCTAGTGAGGTATTGCCGATCGTCGGACATCGGCGACCGGCTAGAGAAAGAAGAGGAAGGGAAGAAAAAAATAAAAAAATGAAAAACAATAATAAAATATTATTAAGAATTGTCCATGTCAGTATCGGCGGTGTCACGTAAGACGGCCAGCGTCCATGTCAGTGTTGGGCGGATAAACTGAATTGGCACAAATGCAAAATGTTTAGAATTCAATTGACAAAAAGAAAAAAAAAGATTTAGAATTAAATCGTCACAATTGCAATAGGTTTATAACTTTTTTGGTAATTTTCTCATGAAACAGTGACCAAGATCAATCACATTGCTCGGAATTTGCGACTGTCCGTATGCTTTGTGAGATTATATGCGAAATCTTGGGGGTTTTTGCCATATGGCCGGTTCAATTCGAGGGCGAATCGCGAGTTTTGGCTGACCCGCCGTGCTGAACAACCTTACATGCGACTTACGCCCGTCGGAGTTAAGTGCTCGCCCCATATATTCGGGAAATGAAAGGAAAACGCGTACGAATTCGAAATTTTCCGCAAGAAAATGAGGCGAGGAAATTTTCCGATTTCTTTTTTTTTCTGTATTTTTCTCTCTCTTGACTTTCCTCAGCCCTACTCCCCAAAATTAAATGTTTTATATCATATGACTAAATCGAAATTTCCCGCCATAAAAAGGTCACAAAAAAAAGAAAAATAAATAAATAAAGGAGCTTGCTTCAGAATTAGCTGAGTCCCACTTTTAGACCAGACAGACACAAACACGCAAGGACCGAAGACAGAGAGAAAGGGGAGGCCATGACCAACGGCTAAATCTTTCGGACAAGCTGTCACCGTTGATCTTCGTGGCACGCCATCTAATTTTCAACACTTTCGTATTTATTACTTCACCGACGAGCCCCTCCCTTTGCCTGTCATTTTCGTCCTGTCGATTAATTCGTTTAATTTATAAGTCCACTCTCTATCTAATCACAGCTTTTTTTATGATTAATACCACGAAAAATCTCAAACTGATACATCTATAATAATTTTATCTAAAATTAATTTTTCGACCTCCAAAAATCTCAAACTGGTATACCTGCGACAATTTTACCTTATGTTAGTTTCCGTTAAATTTTACTGTTAAATTGTTTTCTTGAATGACACTCGGTAGTTGACGTATATATCGGTTTTTGGATTTTACCCTCTATTTATCACATCTGTATCAGCTTGTGATTTTTTTGTTTGGCGTCAATTCAATTTGATTGAAATTAACGGAGGTTAAATTTATCACAGATATACCAGTTTAGGATTTTTTGTGGTCAAAAAATTAATTTTGAATAAAATTTATCACAGATGTACCAGTTTGGGAATTTTTGTAATAAAAAAATTAGTTTGAAATAAATTTATCGCACGCGTATCGATTTAGGATTTTTCGTGATATTAATTTTTTTTTTAATTACGCTTCCCGTTCCAAAAGCATTGCTCGCGCGACTCGTGTTCCTTCCTTCCTTCCTTCCTCATCGAGGCGTCTGTCGTATCACATGGGGAACCGGACACCGGCATTTGGCACGGATGGTGGTTAATCAATTAAAGTTACGCAAGAACAAATAGTCGCCAACTTTTTTATGCCGAGTGCTTAATTCTATATCGCTATCGCGGTTCTGTCTTCCCGACAATGACGGCACAATTTTATGATTTGCAGTTGCGTGCACCAACCCCCCGCAAATGAGTAATCATGAGAGCCAGGCCGAAGCTATTATTCCTGTACACGTCGTAATGTTTTGTTTCCTCTTGAAAAGTGAAACCCGATACACGTGTTCGGTAATCGGTACACGAAAGATGGCGATTCTTGCGAAGGGATTCTTTTCGTTGATAGCGGATTTTCGACCGGAGTTCGTCCGCTTGACTCAAAATCCGAATATCCCGATGACGGATACGGCGCGCGTCTCGTCCAATCTCGAATCTTTTTTCTCCCGGCTGTATTACCGCGGGGACGTCGAGCTGCAAGCGGGAAATTCTTCGCTTTCGAGTTATCATCTCGTTGGCGACGACGGCACGGCATTGCGCTTCGACATCGTCGCTTCGTCGAGGAGCAACTGACGCTCGCTTGATGGCGATTTTTTGCGAAGGGATTCTTTTGTTTAAGAGCGGATTTTCGATCAGAGTTCATCAGTTAACGCAATCCGAATATCTCAATAGCGGATACAATGCGCATCTCGTTCGATCTCGAATCTTTTCCCTGATCACATTACCGTGAGGCCTTCGATCTGTGAGCGCGAAATTATTCACTTTCAAGTTCTCATCTCGTCTCTCAAGGCTACGACATGTCGTTGTACTTTAACATCGTTGCTTCATCGAGGAGTGATTGAAGCTCACTCCACGAACCGAACCTGAAACCACACCCTTCGAGCTCAAAAGGGAAAAAAAATCACTTTCCATCTAGACTCCTTAATCTTACTCGGGCGTGGTCCACGATATGTTGCGGCCATGACCGGCTAACATATGCCTTTCAAACAAAGCGATGATCTATGGATGAATTAAAAATTAAAATGGAACCTCTCCAACCCCATCTTTTGTTATGTGGTTCCTTTAGTGGTGGGTCGTCTAACTCAACCAAATTCAATGCCCGACCGAACAATTTCCCTAATCGCATTCAAACTAATTTGATGGGTCAAAGCGCAATATGTCCGATCTCGTGTCCTCGTCGAAGGACAAAAACGAGGCTCGCAAACCTTTGATTGTTTTAGGTTTTGTTGTTACGCGGAGAGCATCTTAATCAAATTTTCCTCTCGCAAAAGGTTGAGTGTTCGAATCCCGGACGCCGCAGGGTGACTTAACCGGTGGCACGTGTGTGGTGGCTAGCACGTGTCGCCCCCAGGGTTTACTTCCTGGCTGTCGACCGTGCGGGAGTTCCTGGGTTATCAAAAAAAAAAAAAAACTTAATCAAATTTTCAATTTCTGATTTTGTTTGTCGCTTGGTGTTACGCGATTGATGAACGTGTGTCGTTTTGTCTTTTCGTCGCATAATGCAAAGCAGCTACGACAACAGACAGATGTGCCCGTTGATTGAGGGCGGTAGTGGTGCGCCACGCACATTCTCTTCCACCACATTTCAATGAAAATGTCGATTTTGTTGACAGAAGAAGAGAGAACGAAAAACTTAGGTATGGACCGACCTTAAATTACTGTTTGTGAAGAGAGGACAGAAGCCTGGGAATTTCTCTCTCTCTCGTGTCGGCCTCCCTAATTCCTCTTGGCTTTATTTCTTTATCTGTTCCTATTAAGGTAAAATTATTTCTTTTTGTTTTACTCGATTTCGTCTCGAGCCCGACAAATTCGCGAGCATCATAGCATGGATAAGCTGAAAGAAGCCTTGTTTATACGAATTAGTGAGGGTACCGAGGCGACACGGTGCAGACAAAATGTCAGAACGGCACTGTTCTGTAACGGTAGGAGGAGAAGAGTGGGGGGGTTCGAAATGGAAAGTCGAAGCAAAAGAAGGGGCAAAAACAGGTATAGGAAAAAGCTGGATACGTTAGAACGAGGAAGAAGAAGTGCCATCCAACCTACATCTTCTCTGGCACCGACGCTGACTGTCAACACTCCCCCACCCCCACCCACCCCGCAAAGAGTTTTTCAACGCCCGCTTGTTTCTGGGTTTTTGCTCTCGTCACCCCTAACGTGATCTAGTCTCGCAGACGGGTAGATCTAACTCGGTTTCTTTCTGGGTCAAAGATCTACGCTTTTCTTGAGTCGGATGGAGAACGGTAACGGGTGCAGACCAAGATTGTTCCTTTGTGGGAGATGATCGTGGACATGGAGACGATGAAAGGGGGGTTCGAATGTGAACAAGGGGTTCGTTCTATAATGCGTACAAGAGTCTCGTGACTCTCTCCCGTAACCATGGATGGATTGGGGCCAGCTTGCAGGAGCGTGAACACACGGGAAATTCATCTGATCCCCCTGTTTTTTGACCATGCTGTTCTCGGTTAAAAGAAAAACGTCGGCTGGGTCTTCAAGATCCGTATTGTTATTCCTTCTGCCAACTCCTGTGAAAGCTACCAATACGATATGCCCCACTCCAAATTTCGATTTTTCTAAAGTGAATAAGACGTAAAGCGTGTGATCCTTGTGAAAGCTACACATCCACTAGACTTTTCTTTTTCGCTCTGTCAATGGATTTCGCTGTTTTTTCTTTTTACGGGTTAACAAGAAGGGAAACAAGATCGGCCTCCGGGACAGACAATATACGTGGCCATACACGCACAGTAACGCTCACCCACGAAAGCTTGCACCTTTCCTTTTCTGTATTTGTACATTTAATAATTGAGAAAGTCAGAGAAACGTTTAATAAATACTGAAGGGGAATTAACATAATATGATGGAAATGAGTTTTTAAGGACCTTTTTTTTCCGTGGCTTTGGATTCTTCTGGCAATTCGTGCCTGCCAGCTTTTTTCCTTGGCACGGCTGAACAGGTATGAAATCTGTAATTATTATATATCTATATTTTACGGGAGAAAAAGATTAATAAGAAAAAGGCTGATTGATACAGCCTCTTTGGTTCTTTTGGGTCAGTGATTTTGGGGAGAGAGAGGAGAGAGAGCGAGGGGGAGAGAGAGAGTCATCAAGAACACTTGAGAGTAGTGATGGAGAGTGTGAGGAGGAGGAAGAAGAAGATGATGTCGGTGTTCTTGATAGTGCTTGAAGTCTGCATTCTGGGCTGTACATTCACTTCCATCAATGCTGATACAGATCCGTCTGACGGTGAGCATCAACCCCATCTTCTTTCTTTTCTTTTGCAGCTGAAAGCTCCTCTCATGTCTCACTGCTCTGCAATCTGCAATATTATCTTTCTTTCCATAATCTTCCTTTTTATAAAAAGAGATCATTCTTTCTGGGTCACTGGATCTTGCTTCTGGGTTGAAAATTTTGCTTTAATTCGTCACTCCCTGAGCTTTTTGCTTTCTCATCCCTGGATTTGTCTGTTGTACGCTGCTTTGGAGGGCAGATCAGATCGAAGGATTTTTTTAGAGCCAGCTGATAGTGAAGCAAAGTTGGTTCTTTTGGGAGTTCAGATAAATTTGGTAATACTGAGCACAGTTATGACTGCAGGCTCATTAAGGAAGTGATGTGTATCGGTGTAAATGTCAAATACTGACTCATGTTTACATAATCGGCCTATTATTCTTATCAAACTCGCTGAATTTCAAACTCAGGTGGGAGTTTGCTTGGTTGATGCTTGAATGGAACTTGTGGCCAATTGTCAGACGACTCCGTCTATAACAAAAGATATAGAACTAGGTTATTCTTTAAGGATAGGGAGTGACGATATGAAAATATGGGTCTTGAGGCCATTCAGAATTTGTACTGAGTCCTGCTAATGGTTTTTGGCTGAGACTGGCAGTTTGTGCTGAAAGGATCAACATGGCACATCATCTTCTCCGGTTTGATGAGATTTGATGTTGATTGAAACTATTGCTGCAGTATGATAAACTTGAAGTGAAGTATATAAGAAAATTAGCAAAGAATTTTACATTCGTCGGTCAGATTGTCGACTCATATATTCTCATAATATAATTTGTGGAAGTGAAATAGAGTAGAAGTGCAACAGGCGTTCTCATACTCCGTCTTGTTACCATCAGAAATGCTGTTTTACCTGTCGAATGATTTTGGCATGTTTCCTAGAATTCATAATTTTTGTTGACAGCAGTTTAGACTTTATGATTGATTTTGCGTTGCTAAATCAACGCATGTCCGAGAAATTCTCAGTTTGGCAGCAAATAATTTACTAATAAATTCATTTCATATTCTGGTTCAATCTTACACCGATTAATTTTTCTGCTTCTGTTTTGTCCAATGCACAGCTGCTGCTTTACAGGAGATGTATAGCTTTCTAAACCAACCTTCTCAACTGACTCAATGGAGTGCCAGTGGTGGCGATCCATGTGGACAGTCGTGGAAAGGAATTACTTGCTCGGGCTCCAGGGTCACAGAAATGTGAAATTCTAAAATTGACCTTGATTCATCTTTAGCTATCTCTATGCAGTTTCCGATCTCTAATATGTGCCGTGCTGTCATCTTTTGTCAGTAAATTACCAGGTCTTAGCCTCTCTGGGTCGGTTGGTTACAAGCTCCAAAGCATGACATCAGTGACAAATCTGTAAGATAGATGGCCTAATTTGCTCTGCTTAAACCGGTCATTCAACAAAATGTTTCATAAAGTGTTGTTCTTTCACAGAGATCTCAGCAATAACAATCTTGGAGGACAGCTACCTTATCAAATTCCTCTAAATGTGCAAAGATTGTATGTTAATTGTGTCCTTCATTTTCTGTCTTCTCATTTCCTTTTCTTTTAAAAGCTTTTTGTATCTGCCATTTTTATCTTTCTGACCTGAAGTAATTGCATTCATATTTTTTTTTACGTGCAGAAACCTTGCTAATAATAACTTTAATGGGCAAATCCCATGGTCTATTTCTCAATTGACGTCTCTTAAGTACCTGTAAGTGGACTCGATCCTGTTATCTGTGGTCTGTACTGTTGGAATTTATAACTTAGGATCTCTTTTTGTTGAACTGTAGAAACCTTGGCCACAATCAGCTGCAAGGCGCAATGAACGATATGTTTGGACAGCTTCCTTCCCTTGATACCCTGTGAGATCCTTTTCTTATGTACGCTTATTTCGGTGGACTGTAAAAACTTACTTTTGCTTAACTGAGGATGTGAAAGCAGTTCTCCTTCCTCCTTTAATTAATTAATTAATTAATTAATCATCGGCATTCATATTTACATAAATTAGGTTGATGGATTCTTCAGAGATTTCATTAACCAGAAAGATACTTTCTTTTCTTTTTTCTTTTGAACATCACTTTACAAAGTATCTAATACCTCCTTGGTTAATTGATGTAACGTTTTTCCTTGTTGGTCTTCTTTGTTGTTTCAGTGATGTCTCTTTTAATCAACTATCCGGTAATCTGCCTCAAAGTATTAGTTCCCTCTCAAGCATGACAACCATGTAAGTGCTGGCCACTGATTTACCTGTAAAAACTTGGTACATCATCTTGGCGCTTTCCTTACCATCCTCGTTCATCCTTGTAAAGGTACTTGCAAAACAATCAATTCACTGGGGATATAAATTTCCTTGCCAATCTTCCACTCGAAACTCTGTGAGTAGCAGCATCGCCGTTGCAAGTTAGCCGTGCACTGATTGTGGCTCCTTAATGAACTGATTTTGCACTTCTGTGTATCTTAGGAACGTAGCAAACAACCAATTTACAGGATGGATACCAGCGCAGCTGAAAAATATTAATCTCCAGTGAGCATCCAACTTTAAGTCAATTCAGTATTTTTCTCTCAAATGGCAACTTCTTTGCATTATGGGCCTGTATCTTCTTGACAGGAAAGATGGTAACTCTTGGAGCTCAGGCCCTGCACCCCCACCTCCACCTGGAACACCTCCAGCCAGCAAACCGAACCACAAGAAGAACTCTGGCTCTGGAAACAGCCCATCAAATGGCGATTCTGGCAGCGGAAGCAAGAAATCGGGAATAGGCGGCGGCGGCGTAGCTGGAATAGTCATATCGATTCTTCTTGTTGGGGCAGTAGTGGCATTCTTTGTTGTGAGGAGAAGATCTCAAAGAACGCCGGCCTCAGATGTGGAAAAGCTTGATAATCAACCCTTTGCTCCCCTTGCTTCCAGTGAAGTGCAAGGTGATTTATCTGCCCCAACTCTACTTGTACACTACCTAATGGGGATTACCACTCATTTGTCTCTCTCCTTGTGTCTACTATAACTCTAGCAGAAATGGCTGATGATCTCGTTTTGAGATCGAGTAGCGGAGTTAACTGCCAGAGAGGTGAACGATGCTAGTGGTCTTTTTTTTCTCATAGATAATTGAGCATTAGTTCTCATTTCGCAAATGAAAATATAGAGGCTTCCTGTTTTAGAGTAGCTCAGTTACAAGACTAGTAGAAATATTGTCCATTACATTTGGGATTTTGACTTAATACCCCGCCATTGAGTATCAAAATATGCTGATCAGTAAGAGTTCTGTTAGTGTTAGTGAACTCTTTACATAAATTTTGCTTTGTTAGTAATAACATCAACAACTATGGACTTGAAGATGGTATCTTCTTCTGGCATTGTCTTCTTATGCACATAATGGTGCTCAGCCTTCCAAATCTTAGTAAACACGAGCATTACATAATTTTACAAGTAGTGTCAGCTAAATAGATTTCTCCTTCAAGTGGTTCGCAGCCCATTGCAAGAGCAACTCGTCCTCCCGATTTTTTACCTGCTTGTGAACATTATCAAGCTTTGACACCTTGTCACCTGCCCTTTTTTTTCATTTATAAAACTGGGAAGAATCCATATAAACTGTACATTTGATGCTGTCTGAATAACTAGTAGTGATCATTGTTATTTAGTGGATTTAGCCAAAGTCGATGTCTGGGTTTCTCTGAAGGGGCAACCTGTCTATTTGCTGTATCTTTCTAACTGCCTTGGATTAGATAATTGTTGTCCCTACTGTGTATTGATTTTCTTCAGTATCATACGATGAATAGCAAATGTCTTCCAAATACTTAGCTTGTTCTCTTTGTACTTTTGTGTCTGCATATTTCTCAGAAATGAAGTCCTTTCAGACAACCTCCATAATGAGCACAAAATTCGATCCGCCACCGCCGGCCTCAATAAATCTCAAGCCGCCGCCTATTGATCGTCACAAGTCATTCGATGATGAGGATTTTGCAAAGAAGCCTATTCCTGTCAAAAAAGCTATTAAAGTTCCTACGAACTTAACTTCATATTCAATAGCAGACTTGCAGATGGCTACAGGTAGCTTCAGTGTTGATAACCTTCTTGGTGAGGGGTCCTTTGGACGTGTTTATCGGGCTCAATTTGATGATGGAAAGGTGTGCCACTTGCTTACTTTTCTCTTAGGTTTTTTTGAATTTCCTTACCAGCTTTATGATTGATGTTTAGTATGCGAATCAATTGTAAGGCAAATATGACGTGCACTGCGGGAAGAGTGCTAACAAGAAGAGATAGAAATGAATAGCATATTTTTAGGAGCCCTGGTAGGCTGACCACCCACCCACTTAATTAGTACGTGCACCCGTACCGTCGTACATGCCTGCGCGTGCGCACACACAAAGAAAAAACTTTCGGAACTTGCGACCACAATATAACATGCTGCCAGTGTCAACGAGTACCTACATGCTTTGATGTGTGTCATGAACTTTGCTCATCAGTTCTTTTCCTCACTATGATAGGTTCTTGCCGTGAAGAAACTAGATTCAACTGCCCTTCCCAATGAACTATCTGAAGAATTCCTGGAGATAGTTTCAAACATGTCCCAAATGCATCACCCGAATGTGACAGATTTGGTGGGTTATTGCGCGGAGCTTGGGCAACATCTTTTGATATATGAGTTCCATAAAAGTGGGTGTTTACATGAGTTCTTGCATCTATCGGATGAAGATAGCAAGCCATTGACATGGAATACTCGCGTCAAGATTGCTTTGGGAACGGCACGTGCATTAGAGTAAGACTATGTAGTTCATGGGCAAGCTATACACCATGCTTCATAACATACAGTCAACTGAAAACCCAGCTTCCTAAAGTTATGGGTCTTCATTTTCATCTGATGCGGATAACTGTATGCTTCAGGTACCTGCATGAGGTTTGCTCTCCTTCCATAGTTCATAAGAACATCAAGTCTGCAAACATCCTGTTGGATGCGGAGCTCAATCCTCATCTCTCGGATTGCGGATTAGCAACCTTCCTCCCTAACGCTGAACAGGTGAGTTTTCAGCTTCCGGCATAAATGATTTGTTCTAATTTGTGTCCTTGGGTGTGATATCTTGATCTACTTTTAACTGGGAATGGTACAATTTGGATGAACTAGTATGAGAAGTTCCATAAGAATTCCCAGAATGTTCTTTTGGAAAACTTGGCTGAACACATGCTTTTTCTGCAAAACTTGGTGACATTGAAGAGCCCGACAATTTTCTCTCGCACTCGTATAAAAAACATCCTCTGCATTTCCCTGGAGTAACAGTCTCTACCGGACTCCAAGTTCTGTACAATTTCTGTGGCGTGTGTTTAAATAAAAGTAGATCCTTAAAGATAATTTCGAAAACTCAGGTTTTCTTTCCCATGCAGATACTGAGCCAAAATGTGGGGTCAGGATACAGTGCTCCGGAGGTTGCAATGTCGGGTCAATATACTCTAAAGAGTGATGTCTACGGTTTTGGAGTAGTCATGTTGGAGCTCCTCACTGGACGTCAACCATTTGATAGGTGAGATTCACTTTAGAGACTTGTAAAGCTCTCTTATTTGCACCCGAAATTACACTCTTAGTATTACATCGTCAGCTCAAAGAATGCTGTGAGGAGAAAAAGGGTCTTGTATCTCACAGTTAGAATGTTGAAATTTCTGTTGACAGCTCGAGGGGAAGATCTGAACAATCCTTAGTTCGATGGGCTACGCCTCAGCTCCACGACATCGATGCTTTGGCTAAAATGGTTGATCCAGCCCTCAAGGGGCTTTACCCAGTGAAATCCCTCTCCAGATTTGCAGATGTCATCGCTCTTTGCGTGCAGGTAAATTATCTTACTAGTGAAAGGAAGCTGAAATTTCCTCTTAAAAGGTTTAGGAGTCCCCCTTTTTTTTGCACTACGATGATATTGATCGTCGTGTCGATGAGTTGGTGCAGGCGGAGCCAGAGTTCCGACCACCGATGTCCGAGGTGGTGCAAGCATTGGTTCGATTAGTCCAACGGGCGAACATGAGCAAGAGAACCTTCGGGAACGAGCAGAGGGCATCCCAAAGACCCGATGACGTGGACGCCTACGAAAACACATCCTAGAAGACCCAGTTGGATCCATTCGATGATGATCGTGACCGTCTATGCTCCGAGTGTTCATGTTCAGACCCTTTTCTTGCAAAGGGATCTCTTTCACCTTGTTCATTTTTTTCTTCCGAGTTAAAAATTTACTGTGGATGTACCGCTTGAAACAAGAAATTAGCTCGGTACACGTTAGCTTGTTAATATTCCATCCCATGGTCGAGCTCCAGTTCTTGCTCTGTTGTCTTTATTGGTTGGCCCGTGCCAATAAATCGGTATTCAAGATTTGGGTTGAACCTTGAATTTTTTGCCCCTGCAATTTCCTAATATTTGATATCTCCAAAGATATTGCACCAAACGATTTACCAGTATTAGTCTACTTTTTGATTTAAAAATGTCGAAATGATTGAACAGTCTCATCGTATAAGAGGGAATGTTGACCCTACTTATATAAGAGAGAAAGCATCTAATAAGGGCTTAAAATAGACTTTTTATTAATTTAGATTAATATGACGAAAACTTTTAAATTAGTGTGTTCGTGATAAATTTATCTCAAATTAATATTTTGATCATAAAAAATCTCAAAATTGTATATTTGTGACAATTTTACATTCCGTTGGTTTCAGTTAGATTTCATCATCAAATTTCTAAGTTAGATGATATGTGGCAGTTGACAGATGTACCGGTTTGAGGTTTCTATCCACCGTTTGTCACAGGTGTACTGGTTAGTGATTTTTCGTGGTATTAATTCAATTTAACGGAAGGTAAATTTATCACAAATGTACAAATTTGAAGTTTTTAAATGTAAAAAAAATTAGTTCTTGGGTAAATTTATCACGGGTGTACCAATTTGGGATTTTCGATGGTCAAAAAATTAGTTTTTGGTAAATTTGTCATGGATGTGTCGATTTGGGATTTTTCGTGGTATTAACTCTATTAATTTAGGGGTGTTAGGTTCCCCGGGTGGTCCAATTTTCATCAAGGAAACAGGAACCGGACCGGTGGGATCGGATCCTGAAGAATGAGGAACGGGACCATCATGCCCTAGAACTGGAATGATTGATCCGATCTGAAACCGGTGATTGCTCATAATGTAGACCGCAGTCAATCGCTTGAGGCTTCAGGTAACAAATGCCTTCAACATACGGTAGGATGAAAGAAAATCGTCCTTTTGCTCATACATATTCTTATTTATTTATTTATTTATTGGTCTGAAAATAGACCTCATGACTCATGTTAAAAGTGCCTAAGGCGATCAACTTTAGTGCCGGTTAGCATGTGCTCTCACGTGTTACTTCCAACGGCATTTCTGTTCTCTTTCATATTCCCTTCCTTCTTCTTCCATCCGCCAATGCCGCTTGTCCGAGCGAGCTCCAAAAGGCTCAAACTTTAGACGCGATTCGAACCGAACGGCAGCGGCGGCGAGAGCCCCGGCGGCGGCGGCAGCGGCAGCGCATGGCGGCGAGGCTTGGGCAACTTCGGCGATGGTTGGCAATGATTCGCGATCGCGATCAGTTCTGCCCATCGAGTACGAGAGTCCTCCTTCGACCGCTAGAGCTCCGGTCTGGCTCGCAGAAGACGCGCTGCACTGTTTTCGCAAAACCAGCAATCAACTACCCGTTCCGGTCTCTTACAAATTCCAGCCACCGATCCTTCGGCAGTTCCTTGTACCCAAGAGCCATCGACGTTGAGCTTGATGGATTATTTACTCGCCGGCGGAACCGATCGAACTGGCCGAGAAGGTAAGTTTTCGTTTCCCTGTTTTTTTTCTCCCTTCGATTTGGGGTTCCCTTTTTTGATAATAATTCGTGTTGCTTGCGAGTGCAGTATCAACAATCGAGCTGGGATTCGGCTTGCGAGCATGGAAAACAAAAGAATTCCGAGATTTCCGGATCTGCCGCAGGGCACCGGCGACTAGCTCCCAAAAATATACGACACCCATTTGTCCATTCGAGTGATGTTTCGCGAGTATATACTGATTTTCAGTCTCTGATCAGCCCAGATTCGCTCGTCCGCTTACACAGTAAAAACATATGTTCAATCGTCTCTGGGACTTGAGAGCAGAACGGGCACAAGGGAGCAGGTAGCATCTTTCTTTTATAGAAATTTTCACAAGTAGGGGAGGGCGTTTTGGCTTACGCTCCACAGAAAATTTCGTATCTCGGTAGGAGAGTGTAGCAACCAGATTCGTGTCCTTAGTGATTTTGGTGGCTGAAATGATGATGAAGCTTGGTTTGTGGGAGTCTGTTGTTCTGTGATATATATGCTGTGGTAGCCATTTTTCACATTATAAACTCCTGATTTAGCACCCTTCCAAATGAGCTTGTCATCCCCCGGGGTAGTATTGCGTGGGATATTTCCTTCACTATATCCTCATCAAATAGTTCATTCAGTTTCTGTTCATTCCATTGGTTCAATGAGCTCAGCCACAGTTTGGGGGTCTTCTCGGTTGGCAGGTCCTTTAATCAGCCCAGCTGAAACCCACTTTTCTTCGCAGACTTTCATTGAGTTTCCATCTCCCACCGACCACAACACTTCTGGGTATATCACTTCTCTTCCAATAATACGCTTTGCCAGCCTCACGAAGGCCGGGAACCTTCCCAGCATTCCAAAAATCCCCCCTGGGGAAATAGATGCCTTTCATATCTCGACTCTAAAGGGACATTGGGGATTGCACTAGTCTCCAAACTTGTTTGTCTAACATGGCTTTGTTAAAGGAGATAAGGTCTCTAAAGCCAAGTCCGCACTCTTTTCATAGTGCTCAAGAAGGCCTGAAAGTTGACATTAGGTGTTGAATAAAGCTTTCCGTAGAGGGTGAGGTTGCACTCGCCCTGTTTCTCCAAGGGAGCATCTCCCTTCACCACGACCTCATCTTCTTCCGACCACAAATTACTTAGTCTTCTACATAGAGCAACTAGATGCCTCTTCTCTTCATACTGACCAGCCAAGTATATGATTTCACAGGTAAGGGAATCAAAGTACAAATGTAGGAAAATCAGTAACACAACAGCCACTCCCAAGAGGATGCAAAAAACAGGCACAAAGGCTAGGCAGGACCAACAACAAACGAGGCATACTACCCACCTTGATTGGACCAGAAAAACCAAAAGCAGCAACGGAATGCCCGACAAAACCAGAAAGCAGCCAGCTATCACCCGTCACAAGAGTAGCACGATTTGCCCAAACAAGCCAAGAGCGATGAATAGAAGAGCCCAAGAAAGAAGATAATCGCCAGTCTCAGTAGGACCATTACAAGTCAAATGTCATTAAGAATGACAAGTGAAAGGGGTAAGATTGAAGGATGAAGTAGGCTCCAAGAACAGGAAATAGATGGAACAGTAGATGGACAATGATGCTATTTGGATGAATGTAATGACGAAATAGGTTGTGTATATGTGGGATGAGGAAATGTTTATGGGTTCACGGGCTGAGAAAAGGGGATTTAGGGTTTAAGGGCAATGATTGGAGGGGAAATCATGAGGGAATGAGGGGGAGAAGCGTAGGGATAGGGTTTGAATCGGGATGAAGGGTAATGGTTGGGTTATGATGGTTCTGGGGTTTTAGTGAAACTATCACCAAGAGGGATAGAGAGAAGCTCTTCCATGAGCGGTTGGGTTCGAACAGTTTTTTTGCTTGCTAAAGGAAGTTGAAGTCGGATTGGGTCGTGTCTGGACACGGACAGAGTTTAAGGATCTGAAGTATCTCTCTTCTTTGGAAGAAATTGAAAAGATTCTAAGGATATGCAGGATCCATTCTAAGAATTTACCTATCTTCTGAAACCAGAAATATATGGAGAGAGTATTTAGTTATCTCCAGAAAATATGCTGCGTCTAACTGCCCTGGGATCTATTGGTCAGGCTTAGAACTTGCAAATATGTGCTTAGAAGATGGTAGTACCACTCTACAGTATAATGAAGTTTGGTAAGGATCACATACCCCGTAGAAAATAAAAACATAATCTCACTGTTCCTTTAATATCGAGAATATTGCTGTGCTGAGGATGTCTCTTTTATGTGATTGATGTTTTCTGGTTCAACTTGCATGATCTTAGTTTCGCTTGTCTGGTTAGTGTTAGCACATAGATGTATGATTTCAATTTTCCCTGTTTAAAAGAAAAGGTACTTTTGCAAGTGCATCCTTTTTCATTTCTTTGTGTGCCAACTGTATGAGCATGTTGGTCCGAGTATGATCAAAACTCCTTTTTGAACGTGGTCATAATTAGTGAACTGTCACTTTGGATGTTCAATCTCTCTTTTCTGTCCTTTATAACTGTATAAACATGAATTTTCATGCAATAGAGTGAAAACAACAACCTAATGCATAGCTTACACCATTCTTGATAATCATGCTAAATTTGTTCATCTTCCTTCATCTGTTGATCTTTATTCGCCTTTACCATATAAAGAGTGCCCCACTTGTGATGGAACTGTGGGTGTCATTTACCTACTATTTATGGAATCACGAATAGTCATTTTTATATAGAGACGAGGTTAATTGTCTCCTATATCTAGATGGACTTGCCTCCGGTATAATACTCTACAATCATAAGTTTCTCTATGAGAGAACCAAGTTTTATGAGCTATAGGTCTTAAATTTGAAGGAATCTATACCCATGCCTCAAATTTTCTAGTCAACTAGAGTATGGTGGGGTATGCAAGATATGTCTACTTACATATTAACTGAAACCAGAGCATCATTTCTTTGTTTCCATGTGTTGCAAGGAGTCATGGACTGTCTAGAATGCAAATCCAAGTTAGAATTTGTGCAGAAAATATGAGTTGCGTTTCAAATCTGTTAAACTTGTGCCAATCTTCAAAGCAAGTTTTATGTAGTGCTTATATTCACAATCTTTTTTGTTTTTGTACATTATGGAGCCTCCATGGAAAGCCTATAATGTCATGAGAAAAATGGACTATCTTTATGAGGCTAGTATATACTTATTGTCTTCTTCTCCTTACGGATTCTTCACTCTCATTTAGTGATATCTGTTCTCATTGCACAAGATTTTCAATGCAAACTTTTATAAATTTATGCACCCGCATTGTTTTTAAGAAAACACATTTTTCTTGTGATAAGTAATGCTAAGCTTATTTAGTTGCTTCAAGTTGCAGTTGTTAGTCATATCTCGCTTGCTTTTAGTATAATTCGGTGAACAACGTGCGTGTTGGGATCAAATGTTTGGTATAGACCCTATCTCTTTACTTTGACAAATTTAGTTGCAGTTCCTTTGTAAAGTGCTCCTTCAGCAATCCTCTAGCATTTTGTGTTTTTTGGAGCGATATTCATTTTGTTTTGATGCGGATGTCTTTCCTTTAACAAAGATAAAGGTCATATATAAATAATCTCTGCTAGCAGGCAACACTTTGTCCCCTCATAATGACAGGAAGTTATGCAGGATAAATGTGCTAAATTAATGTAGGGAGGAGTTTCGGCTTTCTCTCATGGCTAGTTATGGGTGGTCCTCTATAGTTGCAGCCTTAATTGTACCTTGGGGTTAATGTTGGTTAATTTGTGTGAATTGTGAGTTGAATTGCTAGATGTTTGCTGCTTTAGGTTGTATAATCCCTTTGATGGATACACCTCAACACTTAGCCTGAAGGTTGTAATTTCTAGTAGAGGAAGGATTAAGGAAAATCTAGTGAGACTTGGATTTTTGAAACTTATATGTCATGGTCTTTTATGTGGGTATGAAAAATTGTAATTCTTGAATGACATGTTCTGTTTTGAGTTCCCTTTTACAATTTCATCTCCTTCTTTGCCGCACATTGTCCACAACATAAAATACTCGAGCTGCATTATTACCTTCCCTCAAATTGTTGGCGGATTTGAATATGATGATGTAATCAAACAAAATATATGGTGGCAATATAATTCTTATTCTGATTGAATTGCTTAAGTTATTCTTAAATCTGAAATCTAATTATCTATTACCATCTAATGATATCTAAAGACTGAATTAACACAACCGTTAATGAACTGCTTGTTCTTTTGGTTTAAGAATCTAGGAGATATGATCAGATTTAAGATGTGGTAGCTAATCGTTAATCTGGATGGAAGCATATGCATAAGGTAAGATGAAATGATGACCACATTACATATAACAAACTTTTCATCAGCTCAAAACTTAAGCAAATCTTGACTCTGCACTAGGTTTATGATTAGCCACCATACCTTGAATCCAATCATATATTTTGGATTTTATACCAAAAAAACAAACCATTCGTTAACAGTTGTGTTAATTAATAGTCCTTAGATACCCTCAGATGGTAATAGGTAATTGGATTTCAGAATCAGGAATAACTTAAGCAAATCAATCAGAATAAAAACATTGTATTGCCACCACATTTTCTGTTTGACTTGATCATCATTTTCAAATCCACCAACGATAAACCAAAATGCAGCAATGCTTGGATAATTCATGCTATTGACCATGTGTTGCAGAGAAGGAGGTGGAATTGTAAAAGGGAACTCACAACAGAACATGCCATTCTAGAATTACATTTTTTCATACTATGTAAAAGACCATGATAAACAAGTTTCAAGAATCAAAGTGCCGGCTAGTTCTTCTTTAGTCTTTTCTCTCTTGGAAAAAATGACCTTCAAGCTAAGTGTAGATGTGAATCCATCAAAGGGATTATATAATCTAAAGCAGCAGACCCATTGCAGTTCAACTCACATTTACACTAAATAATCAACGTTAATCCCAAGAGGTATAGTCAAGCTACAATTATAGAGGACTACCCAAAACTAGTCATTTGAGAGAAAGTTGAAAGGTGTTCCTATGTTAAACCTCTATTTCCCGTTGTCATGAGAGAATAGGTGTTGCCTGTTAGCATAAATAAATTCATCCACATTTGACCTTTTATCTACAACTAAAATTTGTCAAACTAAAGAGATAGGATCTCTACCAAATATTTGATCCTAATATGCATGTATTTTTCCAAATTATACTAAAAACAAGCGAGATATGAGTAACAACTGCAGCTTGAAGCAAATCAATATGCTCAGCATTTTCCTATTTAAACGCAGGTCTTACCACAAGAATGATGCATCTTCCAAGAAACAATGTGGGTGCATAAATTCATAACATTGTGCATAAAAGATTGTGTGACGAGAATAAATATCATTAAGTGAGAGTGAAGAATCTGAAAGTGGAAGAAGACAATAGGTGTATACTAACCTTAGAGGTAGTCCATTTTTCTAATAACATTATAGCTTTCCATGAAGGCTGCTTAATCTACAAAGAAAGATTGTGAATGTAAGCACTACAGAACAACTTCCTCTGAAGATTCGTGTGAGAGTAACAAATTTGAAACAAAACTCACATCATCAGCAGAAATTCTGACTTGTCGTTTGTGTTTGCATTATGGACAGCCATAACTCCCTACAACATGTGAAAATAAAAAGAATGATGCTTTGAGTGGTTTTGGTTAATATGTTGGCAAGGTTGACATAACTTGCACACTCCATTTCCTTGCTAGCATCCTATCTGAAGGGAAAATTTGAGGCATTGGTGCAGATTCAAGCCCTAGAGCTCACGTAACTTGGTTCTTTTATTGAGAATGATGTATTGTGGATCGTAGAATATTATGACCAGAGGTAATTCAATCTATATATAAAAGACAATTAACATCATCTCTATATAAAAATGATTGCTTATGAAAAATCAAGAATTCTTTTAACCATAAGTCGTAGGTAAATGGCACCCACTATTCCATCACAAGTTGGGCAATCTTTAGATGGCAAAGGTGAATGAAGATCAATGGATGAAGGAAAGTGAACAAATTCGGCATGATGATCAACAATGGCATCAGTTATGCATTCAACTATTGTTTTCTCTCCACTGCATGAAAGTTCATGTTTATAGTTATAAGGGGAAGGAAAGGAGAGATTGAGTATTCAAAGTGCTAGATCAATAGCACACAGAGAAACGAAAAAGTATGCGCTTGCTATAGTATCTTTTCTAAGAAGAAAAATTGAAATCATGCACCTCTATGCCAGCACTAACCAGACTTGAAGAGCTGGCCAAAATGATGCCTGGATGCAGTGCCAGCAACCTTGGACGATTGCAAGCGTCCGTCGTCCTTCTTCGTGGTGCATCCAGATTTGGCCTGAGCAAACTTTCAGAGCAGGAATCATGGCTGCGAGTGACAATGACTTGTTTTATGCGCCGGCGGCCATGAATAGCATGGATGAATGTACCGCCTGAGGGTTACTCTTTTGCTTCTTCGGCCAATGTTAAACGTCGACTATGTAGAGACAGATTTTTTTTTTGTGGTAGGGAGACAGATTGCTGGGGATGTTTTTGTGTGTGGTCCGTTTGATGATATCTTTGGCTTATGAATTGCACTTCTTGTAGAAACCTCAATCGGGGTAGGGTCTTAAAGCATTATTACATCGCTTCTTAACATTTTTAGTTGTAAAATAAAGATGACTGAAGCCCTCAACTTTTTAATGCCAACTTTTAGGTGGATTAATTAATTGTTGCTTGAATTACTTCAACATCAGCTACTCAGAGAGTTTTTTTTTTGTAATGAACTTGTCAGAGAGTTTTTCTAGGCTAAGAAAAAGAAAAATTGAACAAAATAGTCGTCTGGCATTTCTGCTAGCTTGAGCATCTGTCAGCTCTGGACATCTGTTGACAGATGACATTTTCTAATTAACGTGAAGATATATTTGACATATTTTACTATTGAAAAAATTGTCCCTCCTTAACTCAAAGAGAGGAAAAAAACAATAACAAAAAACACATCAACTTCATACCTCCTTGCCGACAGGTAGCATTGAATTTGGGAGCCCATCCTG
Organism: Syzygium syzygioides; assembly: GCA_031216285.1. Taxonomy (NCBI): domain Eukaryota; kingdom Viridiplantae; phylum Streptophyta; class Magnoliopsida; order Myrtales; family Myrtaceae; genus Syzygium; species Syzygium syzygioides. The sequence goes on from CM062251.1 coordinate 24,823,774, forward strand.
CCTCCAGCGACCACGTCGGATGTTACATGAAAGCAAAGGAGGATAAGGAAATTCAGCAGACTGTACAGTCCTAATCGAGAGAGCCAACAAGATCTACAGATCTACAGACATAGCAAGCGAAAACTACCTAGACAAAAACAAAAATAATGAAATCAAGCGGAACCCACAAAAAATTTCTCTACAATAAATTGGAAATCAAAAATTATTCAGCCATTAGAAATGACGTGAATATCAAGGCAAAGAAACACCCATTACAGTTTCCCAAAAATCTTTATTTACTTATCGTTGTCAAAGTGACTCTTTTTTCTCCTCCATGGGGAACGAGAGGTGCAACTGGCAAGTCGTAGTGAAGCAGCATTCATGTCAATGTCTTATCTGATCTGATGTGTGAATATGTCCACATGCATGGCTTCTCATACGAATCGAAACCTTAAAGTGATGTCTATGGTTTTGGAGTAGTCATGTGGGAACTCCTCACTGGACGACAACCATTTGATAAGTGAGATTCACTTTAGAGACATGAAAAGCTCTCTTATATGCACCCGAAATTGCACCCTTAATGCTTTGTCGTCAGCTCAAAGAATGCTTTGAGGAGAAAAAGGTTCTCTTGTCTCACAGTTAGAATGTTGAAATTTCTGTTGACAGCTCGAGAGGAAGATCTGAACAATCCTTAGTTCGATGGGCTACGCCACAGCTCCACGACATCGATGCTTTAGCTAAAATGGTTGATCTAGCCATCAAGGGGCTTTACCCAGTGAAATCTCTCTCCAGATTTGCAGAGGTCATTGCTCTTTGCGTGCAGGTAATTTATCTCTACTCGTGAAAGGAAACTGAAATTTCCTCTTAAAGGTTTAGGAGTTCTGTTTCTGTGCACTACCATGTCGATCATTGTGTGAATAAGTTGGTTGAGGCGGAGCCAGAGTTCCGACCACCGCTATCCAAGGTAGTGCGATTAGTTCAACGGGTGAACTTGAGCAACAGAACCTTCGGAAATGAGCAGAGGGCATCCCTAAGACCCGATGATGCGGATGCCTACGAGAACACATCCTAGAAAGACCAGTCGGATCCATTCGATGCTGATTATGACTGTCTATGCTCTGAGTGTTCATGTTCAAACCCTTCTCTTCCAGAGGGATCTCTTTCACCTTTGTTCATTTTTTTTCAGAGTTAATTACTACTAAGGAAATATTATCCAAGCAGCTCAAGTCATGAATGGTAACTTTCAACTTCACAAGAAATCTGCAGGTTCAGAAATCACTCTGGCAATAGGAAATGTTTTACATGAAGTATGTGAATATGAAAAGGTGGAAGTGCATTCAACCCGCATTTGGCCAACAGAAAATGTATATAGCCCGGTAGGGCATCCCTTAACATCCACTAATAGTGTCCCAGAAGTACCAAAAGGCCTGTTCATCCACCCAGCAACAATACAACTTTTGGTTGCAGCACCGCGGTCCTTCTCCATTTGACCTCATCTCTTCAGACACGACTGAAGGAGCAATCAGTTATAAACCATATATTTGGGTGTCGCACTGAACTTCTGGTACCCTTTAATGACTTTATTCACTGCATCTAGGAAATCTTTCTCTGTCACAGTCTTCCTCCGAGCTCGGATGGCATACATTCCTGCTTCGGTGCAGACACTCCTTATGTCAGCTCCTGCAATTAGACAACTGTCTCAGAGAACCAAACACGGCAAATATCGAACAAGTTGACATTCGCTCTTACTGTCAACAAATTGCAGGCAAACAGTAGCAATGACATATTTGGCTATAACAATTAGAGAAGCACAGGAAAAACCTCAACAAAATAGTTTTTGCATAGTGAAGACAAACAGCATATGTACAAATCATGAAGGAAAGAATTTTACCAGTGGAATTTGGACAGAGCCTCGCTAAAAGTTCAAAGCGGATATCCCTCTCACAGTTCATTGTTCTTGTATGAATCTTGAATATCTGTGTCCTGCTCTCCAAGTCAGGAAGACCGAATTCAACCTTGCGATCCAGTCGTCCTGGACGTAAAAGTGCTGGATCCAAAGTATCTGGCCTGAATGACAAGAAGACAAAAACATTAGCAGAATATTCCTCTTAGAAAGACAGTGTCTAAAAGCCACTAGCAATTTTTGAAAACTCAGCCGCACGCATTCATTGCTTACTCCTTTGAAGTGTAAGGAGTAGGACAATCACACATTTCAATCACCAAGAGCCAAGACCATACCGGTTAGTAGCCATAAGGACTTTGATATTTCCACGAGCATCAAAACCATCAAGCTGGTTCACAATCTCAAGCATTGTACGCTGGACTTCATTGTCTCCACCCACTCCATCATCAAAACGAGCACCCCCAATTGCATCAACTTCGTCAAAGAACACAATACAGGCCTTTTTCGACCTAGCCATCTGAAACATGTATTTTATAGCTAGTTACAAATAAAGTATAAAGCACAGACAATAGTCACTAGTGCAAGACAAACTTTGAAGGAAACATAGTGTGTTGATCAACCTGAAACAATTCCCGAACCATCCGAGCTCCTTCACCGACATATTTTTGAACAAGTTCACTCCCAATTACTCGAATGAAACAGGCATCGGTCCTGTTAGCTACAGCTCTAGCCAAAAGCGTTTTACCAGTTCCAGGAGGACCATAGCAGAGAACACCCTTTGGAGGATCAATTCCAAGCTTGACAAATTTTTCAGGGTGAAGCATAGGCAACTCAACAACCTAAAGAATGAAAAAATTCAACCAGAGTAAGCATTGTGGTTAGTACTCATGCACCTTTAGGCTCCCTCCCTCCATCTCTCTCACATGGGCGTGTACCACTGAAAAGGAATAAATGAATAACTCACCTCACGCATCTTCTCAATCTGCTCTTTACATCCACCAACATCATTGTATGTGACATCTGGCTTTTCTTCCACTGTCATCATTGTCACACTTGGATCGATCTTGGGAGGCAAGGGGATCTGAATTTGATATTTGTTTCGATCTACCCTGCAATACATAATTAAGAATCAAATTATAATAAAGGGAAAATATACAGCAAAGATGAAAAATATGACAACTGAATCACAAAACAGGTTAGTGCACACAGTTTCGCCATGTTGTGATGGATCAAGTACCTGCGCGACCAAATGTGACCGGACTAACATACAAACTCCTCACATTTCTAATTCTCAAATAAATTAACACAAACTAATCGAATGGCGAGCCAAGAAATGTGATATCAAAGAATTGTTGAAATAAACATCACAAGAAGCTCAGGAACATGTTCTGGTTGAGATGAAGAGTTAACATACCCAACGCGCATGCCTTCTTCAATATCAGTTGGGGAAACTTTGTCACCAAGTCCAACGACGAACTGCAGCGCAGAAAGAGATCCCATTACCACCCAAAACTTGATGATGCACAACTACTTTTAGGTATAAGAAAGCTGTTCTAACGCTTTTAAAATGATAAAGTGAAGGAAGATGAGAACCCTTCTCATCACTACGCCTGGAAGACAAAAATTCCTGACAGCGTACAAAAAACAGAGGTAATTAAACAAAAATTACCTTCGCAATTTGTTTCACATTTATGACATACTTGGCATCTTCTGTGTTTGGGCTTATTATCTTTGTGCATCTTGCAACCTAATTGACATAGCTGGTCATCAGTTCCGGCAGAGGACATGATAGGAAAGCCAAAAATTTTTGGCAATTGTATAAATAATACCTGAAGTGGCTGCTCCTCCTGCATCATTTGTTTATCAGAAACCAGATCCCACTGACTAGGAGCAGCCAAGCCCGTGTCAGACTCTTTGATACCTTCAACATAAGAAACCAAGGAACTGCCAATTAAAGGAACCTATAGTAACAAAGTGACAGGAAGATATGCCAACAAGATCATCAGTTATCGCTCAAATTGAAAAAAGAGACTCTAAATCACTGTCAATACAATGATCTAACTCGAATAACCAACTTATACAAAAATAAGCAATTTGACAATCAAAGATCTCACTGAAAAGATGACTATTACCATCTGTAGACCATCTAGAAAATTCAAACGGAAGATCCATCAGAACAGCTCCACAATAAGACTTCTTTAGATAGCTATTTCACATGCACAAGCATCCCCAACATTCCATTTCCAATTAAACGGGTCCCTATGTTGCAACGATGAGACAATATGCTAGACCATCAACTCACAAAGCCTCAGCATGCTTTTGGAGAATTGACATGATAATCAATCGACACAACCTATAGGAAATTAATGGGACCACACTTGACATATTCTTTTCTTCTTTGGCGTGGGTGATATGAAATTTCAAGAAGTGCAGAAACATTAGAGTTCATCATCACAGAAGGCAATCAATACAGTAACAAAGCAAAATTGAGTAATCCTTATTGGCTTTCTTATTGTCTTCTACTCTCTCAACATGAGATATACAGATTGAAGCAAACAAAGCTAATGCACCTGATGAACAAAACTGTCTCGATATACCACACAATCTATCCAAATGAACCCACTTAATTTGCTTCTAAACCTTAGAAACTCCACAAAACCGATTAAGACAAATATCTCAGGACATATATAGACAGAGTTGGCAGAGTGACTGGTCAGACATGATTACAATTGCCACATTCAACAAGAGGAAGCCCGAAGTGCATGGCAATTAGAAGAAGTTTTCTGGTATCACTAAAGGATCAAGTCATGTCATCCATCCACCCAACCAGTTCCATACGGCAAAATATTGTCTCGGTAAATAGGAGTTAGTGATTTGTGATAATTTTTATCACACTGGGACAGTAGTGTGCTTGGCTTCATAGGCTCTCTACCTATGCCTGCTTGTCATCAAATTCTTAGCAAAACAGATGATAGAGCAGCTACTGATGGCTGGTTTCAACTTCTAAACAGCCAAACCATTGTTTCCAACCCATCACAAAGTTAGATCCACATTACCAAAAGAAACCTCAGCTTCTCGATTAAATTCTAGGAAGCATAAGTCCATGGGCGAGATTGATTCACTCCAATTTCATTCAGTCTTCAGCAGTTGGATAGGACTCGTTCGCAAGGGGATCAACCCACCGAGAACACCGAACAACCAGATCAAAAATATTGCAAAATCTCGCATCCCTCCGAGCTCTCCTCAAATCACACAAATTTACAAAAAAAGGAAAAAAAACCCTCTTTTCAGAAGAACGTACCGCAGAGATCGTTAATCTTCTTGGCCATGTCCTTAATTTCCTTCTCCACCTTCTTAATGCTCGTGGAATAAGGCCCCAAACCCTGTCGAAATCAATCACGACGCAATTACAGAGATGGCATAGCGATAGAACTCGCACAGCAAAAAAACAAAACGCAGGAACCGAAACCGAAACCAATAAACCATACGATAGCATTCTGCAGCAACTAAAAGCCACCAATCGAGAGTCCAATTGTCAGCCAATTTGAGCCAAACCAGGATTCAAAGCCGAAGGAATTGAGCAAGCTAAATCTAACGGATCGGCCGGGAGCATCATATTTCTAATTCAGAAGCGCGATTTCAAGCGAAGCACAACCGGAAAACAGCTCGAGGCGGCGATGCAGAAGCAAAAAGAAGCTGGATCGGGAGTTTGCAGAGAGAGAGAGAGAGAGAGTCGTACGTAGGTCTTGAGGAGAGCAATGTCGTCCTCGTCGAGAGGGCGAGGGTTCTTCTCGTCCTTGATGTCGTCTTCGTGCTCGATCGCCATTTTTTCCACCAACCTCCTCCTCCTTCTTCCTCCTCCTTCCTCCTGACGACTGGTGCGATTCTCGCTGCGAGCTGGGGAAGCTGCCTGTGTATATCGTCTTCGTCCTCGGGACTCTTTCGATTTCTTGAGCAAGAAGACGGAGGAGTGTCTATCACGTGACGAGCGCGTGCAGGACGACGACCGTACGTGATCACGGCCGGTAGGCGGGCTCGGCCCGGCCCAAAAGTTTCTGTAACAATCGGGCGGGCCTCCGCCACATCCACAACGATAAAGTGATCAAAAAATTAGTTTGGGATAAATTTATTTTAGATGTATTAGTTTGGGAATTTTCATAATAATAACCATATTTTAATATGAAGAAGTTCTACAAGTAAACGACACACTGTCATTATTTATATAATTAAAGACAAGATCAAAAAGAAAAAGTTCAATAAAGCAGAACAATCAAGTGAAGTTTATCAAATCCCATTTTAAACATATACTTTGATATTTATACGCATCTATCATCTACAAGATGGGCTTTGAATTAAAAAAAGAAAAAGAAGGCACATCTCAAATAACTTTTTCTTAATGGCACCACTTTTTAGACAAAAAAAAATTTCCAAAGTAATATTGAAGATAGTTTTAAGGAATCATGATCTCTACATGTTATTCTTACGTAGAAGAGATTTACCGCACTATGGTGACGAAATTTCCTTCGATTACTCTTAAATTATGTTAAACAAAGTTACTTTTTAGTTATAAGAATCAATTGGACTTTATAAAAAAAAAGGAACTACACAATCACTCTTTTGTTTTCTCAATTTTTTGAGCCCTACATTTTTTTTCTCAATTTTTTTCTTGACTACACTCTCTTTCTCGCCCAACCCCAGACATCAACTATGGATTCGATCTCCAAACTGTTGATCAGCAAAATCTCGAAATTGCCCCTGGCTCCCTGCACAAACATCACATCGTGTTCTCTCTTCCCTTCCAAAACCACTCCAAGCTCTCTTATAGCTCTCGTCGACTACTTCAAAAATTGTGGTAAAAATCTTCCCTTTTTATTTGAGTTAATATCACGAGTAAGGGTGAGCATGGTCTAGAGTAGAACCAGGAACCTGAAATCCTAATCGATGGGAACCTGTATGTTCCATGTTTTAAGGTATGCATGATAGGCTCCAAGTTCCAAAAATTAAAAAACCTGTTTTAACAGATAAGTTTCAGTACTAGATGAAATTGGGAACCTAGAACTTGGAACCTAGAATCTAGAAAAGTTTCTTATGTTTTTTCTTGGTCTATGTTTTCGTGTGATCCTGCGGTGTTCTATGCCATTAGATAATGTGTGTATAATCTTATGACTAGTTAATGGTTTATATTTTTCGTGTCTCTAAATATAAGTTGTAGTTAGTGGATCATAACAGTAATTGGTAATTAAAGATAATGATTCACTGCAATTATTCAATTAATAAAACAGGTGGAACCTAGGTAAACCCTAGAACCTGTGACAGGTGGGTTCCAGGTTCCACGATATGAAAGATAAGTTTTAGGTTCCAAAAAATGAGGAACTTATTCCTATGAGTAGGTTCCGGGTGAAATCTATACGGAACTTGAAACCGCTCACCCCTAACCACGAAAGACCTCAAACTAGTACGCTCATGATAAATTTACCTAAAAATAATTTTTTGACCACAAAAAACTCTAAGCCAGTACATCAGTGACAATTTTACCCCCCGTTAGTTTCCGTTAAATTTTACTATTAAATTGCTGAGTTTGATAACACGTGACAGTTTATGGGTATACCAGTTTGGGATTTTACCCTCCATTTGTCACGGGTATACTAGTTTGGGATTTTTGTGGTATTAATCAAATTAAACCGAAATTAAATTTGTCACAAATGTACCAGTTTGAGATTTTTTGAGGTCAAAAAATTAGTTTAGAGTAAATTTATCACAGTTGTTTAGCTTGGAGTAAATTTGTCACATATGTATCAGTTTGGAGTTTTTCGTGATATTAACCCTTTTTATTTCCTCTTGTTTTGAGGATAACAGTGAAAATGAATTCTCGTGAAGAGATGGGAAATATGCTCAATATCATTTGATTGAATAGTTGACCTAGCTCTTTGTTGTTTGAAGAAACCCTTCACGGCCCCATTTGATTCAGCTTTCCCAATGGGCTTTTGATCTCTAAGGTCTCTTGGGAAAATACTGAGGTGTTTGGCAAGACTTCCTAATGGGAAATCCAGTATTAGGAACGCTGAAACTAATTTTTTTCTTCCCAAACTACCATCACTAATTCTTTAATATTCCGATTTTACCCATTGTTATTATTGTTCATCTTCTTTATGTGAAGGCAACCGACTAAAGCCAATAAGGCCAGATCATAACTACAAAGGGCTAGTAGTAAGCCGACGAGGGGCCGACGAGAACCCAAGCAGCAAAAAACCCTATTTTTTTCCTGTGGCACCGAAGTAGACAAGTAACTAAATACAAGTTACCTCTTCGCCCCTTCTCTCCCTATCAGGCGATTTAAAACCATGTTTGAAGATTTCAACCAAGAGAGGCGTCCGAAAAGAAGCTGAACTAACGACTTAGGGATGTTTTTTTGAAGTGTGGGAAACATATTTTAGTCTCTTGCGAATACAAAGACTGCATTTCTAGATATGGGGAATGTGCCTCATCATATTGGGAAGGCAATTACTTCTATGGGTGTGGTCCTTGGGGTGGCATTGGAGGGTCTAGTGGTGGCATTGTAAGGTCTGGTGGTGGCATTAAGAGTCTATCATGATCGAATTCCAAGTATTAGATAGCATCATAATCGCTGAAAGAAATAATAGGAACTTGTTCTTCAGTGGCATCTATGATGGTTATTAAATGGTACTGTTTCGCCCATGAGGGGATGTGTGTTCGAGAGACACCCTTTGAAGATGTATCATTGGTTGTCCGTTGAGGGAAGTTAATATAACTTCCTTATGAGAGAGAAAATAGACAAAAAAGACAATGTACAGAAAAGAACGTATGTTTCTTCTCAATTAGAAAACACACAAAAAGGTTTCATTGTTACTTTGAGAATATGATCAGCATTAACGTTGTGGAACAATAATATTTTTCTCGTGATCATATTCGGACTGGTGCGAAGTTGTAAATTCGTCCAACATTCGATGGTGATTCAATTCACATGCTTGGGTAATTCTTTTGTCGTGCATCGAAAAGGTTAGTCGGTTTATTCCACGATCTTTTTCATCTAGATAGTGGTACTTTCGTTTTCATTGAGCCATAACTTCTTTTAAGTTTACGATGATCGAAGAAGATCATTGTGTATATATCAAACGGTCCAAGGATAAATGTATGATTTTATCACTCTGTGTGGATGATATTCTATTAGCTGAGAATGATAAAGAATTGGTTATTACCATAAAAGAATGGTTGTCCTCTAATTTTAAAATGAAGGACATGGGAGAAGTTGGTTATATATTGGGAGTTAAAATTAAAAGAGATCGAACAAGGAACTCCTTGCTTTGTCACAAGAATTTTACATAATGAAGATTCTTGAACGTTTCAATATGCAGCATTGTAATCTCATTGATACTATTATCATACAATGCGAAGGCTTAAGTGTTAAGATGTGTCCTAAGACTCCAAAAGAAAAGAAAGAAATGGAAATTATTCCCTACTTTAGTGTGATCAGACATTTGATATATACTATGATGTGTACTCGACTCGATATATACTATGACATGGGGTTAGTGAGTCGATACCAATCAAATCCTAGTCAAGCACACTGAAAAGTAGTTAAGAGGATCTAGAGATACTTGAGAGGCACAATAGACTATTGACTTTGTTTTCAAGGGAAAGATTTATGCTTATAGGGTTACTTAAATGCTGACTGGGGAGAAGACTTAGATGAGCGTAAATCAACATATGGATATGCGTTCTTACTTAATGAATGTGCAATTTCTTGGAGTAGCAAAAAACAAACATGAACAACTTTATCTACAATGGAGGCAGAATTCATTGCAAGCTCTGCTGCAGTGCAAGAAGCAATAGAATGTCTATTGGAAAATTTAGCCGTTGTCACTAACATTCCAAGACAACCGACAGTTTATTGTGATAGTCAAACAGCCATTACCTATGTGAAAGACCCTAAGTATCATGGTAGGACGAAGTACATTGACATAAAGAATAATTTTACAGAGATATAATAACACAGACGAAAGTGGTTCTACAATATATTTCTACCAATAGGATGGTTGTTGATTCATTCACGAAAGCTGTTTCTAGAGATGTGTTCTTGACCCACAGAATGTCTCTAGGGTTACGTAGAATGTGATATGTACTATTGATGACAATCATTGGATTATGTGTGTGTATGTATTATACTTATTTTTTTTAATGAATTGATATTTTATCAATTAGTACAATATGTTATGAGACTAGCACAAATACACATATATTGTTGAAAAGTATGTCACCAAGCAATGATTGATTTATTCACACGAGCAATCACCTCAAACGCCATAATAAGCGGGTTGAGATGAGACGATATATACTATAAATGTTGGAAGAGCAAATTTAGTGCATAATACAATTTTACGTTGTCTTGATTATGATCAAGATGAGGTCTCCAATTATATGTGATAAGACTAAACAAGATAGTCCCATAATCATGTATATTTGATGGAAGCCGAATGTGAGTGTAGAAAGCGAGCTAATATGGTATTCAAGCTAAACATATGTACGTGAGAAGCATGTGACTATGTTTAGACTAAGATCCATATAGTAGATATATATATATATATATATATATATATATATGACATACACTCTTATATAAAGAGAAATCCACTATAACATGTAATTCATACTATATGTGTTTATATTCAACCAGTGAGGGAGATAAGTGAAGTTATCCTTAGTTACTCATCATGTGAGTTCTTAAGGTCGTTTTGTGTCCAGTGTTACTTCTAACTATGTTCTCAAAGTAACAAAGTAATGTTGCTATTTTAGTATGTTACCGGCAGTCATGAATAAATATGGCTTTATGAAATGTGTCTAGGAAAGCAGTTGTTCTAAAATGGAGAGAGACATGAGTGCTAAAGAAGACTATTATTGTTTTACATCTATCAAATGTATTTACTGTTCGACCAATTATTTCGCCCTATGTGGCTTTGGAAATAATTGTAAATACGTGGTATTATGACAATAGTCAAGTATAACCTTTAATTGATACGTATACTTAGACTAATGTAACAAAATATGTTTAGGGCACCGTGAGACATCAGTTACTTATATTTACTTTTTAGGTTGTAGCCGTTATGTTATCCTTAACAAGTGCACAATTTGAACTCCCAAATGCGGGTATACTCACTGGTCGCATGGCTTTTTTGCTAGTGAATCGTTTCTAAAGTGGGTGAATGTTGAACGTCTTATATTCTTGATAAAGTATTGTCAAGCCTATCATGTTCGAGTGAGAGATGTTAAATGGCACCGTTTCGCTCATAATGAAATGTGTGTTTGAGAGACACCATTTGAGGAGATGTCATGGGTTGTCCATTGAGGAAAGTTAAAATAACTTCCTTATGAGGGAGAAAATAGACAAAAAAGATAATATACAGAAAAGAACGTATGTTTCTTCTCAATTAGAAAACACACAAAACGATTTCATTGTTACTTTAAGAAAACGATCGGCATTAACGTGGAACAAAAATATTTTCCTCATGATTAAATTTGGACTAGTGTGAAGTTGTAGATTCGTCCAACAGTCACTGGTAATTCAATTCACATTCCTGGTTAATTCTTTTGTCGTGCAATGAAAAAGTTAGTCGGTTTCTTCTGCGATTTTTTTTCCAACAATGGTCAAGATGCAGTGGTGAAAAGATTGGTGAGAAGTCATACTAATATCGACCAAAATATTCCGAGTTTGATAAAAACTCTGGGAGACCAAAATATAATTAAATTTCATGGAGCAATGCTCAAGCACAATTACATATATCTTGATGTAGAGCGTTGCCATTACAACCTCTATGCTTCCCTCATGATCCACCATTAAGTGATGAATATAAAGAAAAGTTTTAAAGTATCAGGAAGGATTTCCTGTCCTTGTCCAATTTATAGACTAATTTTTATGTTTTGTTAAAATGGTTTGAATAGAGAGACAACTACAGTATCTTACTTATTGTGATACTCCAATAGTCAACTATCATAGATTTGTATTTGTAGTGAGCTTGCTTATACCATCATGAACTCTTTTTTGCTAGCTCATGTATAGTAGTAGTTCTCCCGTAAAAAATTCCACAGGATGCACGATATTGCAAATTAATAGGCCACTACCTTTACGCTGGTTATAACCTAATGCAATCAACATGTGAGCAAAATTTTGAACCTTCTAGCTTCTTTTCTAGAGTCATAGGTTAAGTTCAATGTCACCATCAAAGCCAAACTCGTAGTTGTCTTCCCATAGAAATCATTTAGATAGTGACAAAAACATTGGTTTTCTCATTTTGGTAAAATTAGTATACCTTCTCTATTTTTTTAGTGTCTACTATGTGCAAAGATGTGGTGTCATGACTCAAGCAATTGCATATGAAGGATTTTACAAACGCAAACTTGAAATCACAAAATGTGATGATTAATCGTAAAGAGTTACAAGCTAAGCTGTTAGATGTGGATATTAAGAAACACTTTACTGGTGATAAATCTTCAATTCCTGGCACTGATAAGTGCTCATGAAAACTTTATCTACACCTTTGATCTTCTTTTCCTCAAAGTGCATATAAATGTCTTTAGATTTCTGGCTAAAAACTTCTAATTAATATTTTTACTTGTTAGACCAATCACTTTCTTTAAAGAGTACGTTAAGTTGTAAATCATGTTACTTTGTATTACTTTTCATGTTGTGGTAAAGTTTATGGAAATTAACAATTTTTGCTACTCTACCTCCATTGGCTAGTGAATCTATCATATCCATTTGTATATCATCCTACTTTTTTGTTGATTTCTGATGTCTGTTTCGTTGGTGATAGAACCTTAGGATGGCAATCGTATGAACCAATTGATTATGTTGGGCCCCACGCAAAGAAGTTGGACTTATTCAGCTTAGGGTATTTATTATTTTATTACATCATTTGAGGGCATAATCCATTTGGTGGACTTATAAAAAGAGATGTCAACATAAGAAAGGATAGAGTATTGAATGCATTATATTCTTGATAAAGTATTGTCAAGCTCATCATGTTCTTGTGGGGATATTAAATGGCACCGTTTCGCCCATGATGGAATGTGTGTTTGAGAGACACCTTTTGAAGAATTGTCATTGGTTGTTTGTTGAAATATTAACATCCTTATGAGAGGGAAAATAGATAAAAAAAAAGACAATGTACAGAAAAGAACGCATGTTTCCTCTCAATTAGAAAACGCACAAAAGGGTTTCATTGTTATTTTGAAAAGACAATTGACATTAACTCTGTAGAACAAGAATATTTTCCTCATGATTGTATTCGGACTGGTGTGAAATTGTAGATTCACTCAACATTCGTTGGTGATTCAATTCAAATTTTTGGGTAATTCTTTTGTCGTGCATCGAAAAGGTTAGTCGGTTTCTTCCGCGATCTTTTTTCCAACAATGGTCAAGATGTGGTGGTGAAAAGATTTGCGAGAAGTTATCCTGATATCGACCAAAATATTCAGAGCTCGATAAAAGCTCTCGGAGAATAAAATATAGTTAAATTTCATGGAGTGATTCTCAAGCATGACTACATATATCTTGCTGTAGAGCGTTGCCATTACAACTTCCATATTTTAATTCAAGCTTATTCGGATTTAAGTACATTCCCTCACGATCCACTATTAAGTGATGAATACACAAAAAAGTTGAAAAGTCTCGGGAAGGATTTCCTATTCTTGTCCAATTTGTGGACTAATGATGGTTCTATCACGAGTCATTTGAAGAATTTGATGAGGTAATTTTTATTTTTTGTCAAAATTGTTTGAATAGAGACAATTATAGTATCTTGCTTATTGCGATACTCAAATAGTCAACTATTACAAATTTGTATTCGTAGTGAGCTTGCTTGTACTTTCATGAACTCTTTTTTATTGACTCATGTTTAATAGTTATCCTGTAAAAAATTTTAAGGATGCACGATTCTGCAAATTAATAGGCCAATACTTTGATGCCGGTTATAGCTTATTACAATCAACATGTGGGCAAGAGTTTTGAACCTTCTAGCTTCTTTTCTAGAGTCATAGGTTAAATTCAACGTTACCATCAAAATCAAACTCTTAGTTGTCTTACCATGGAAATCATTTGGGTAGCTTCTCTTTTTTCAATGTCTACTATGTGCAGGGATGCGATGTTAGGACTCAATCAATTGAATATGAGGGGTTTTACACACGCAAACTTGAAACCATAAAATGTGATGATTAATCGTTAAAAGTTACAAGCTAAGCTGTCGGAAGTGAGCATTAAAAAATACTTTCGTGATGATAGATCTTCAAATGCTAGCGCCAGCAAGTGCTTATGAAAGTTTTATCTATGCCTTTGATCTTTTTTTTACTTGCTAGACTGATCACTTTTTTTAAAGAGTACGTTAAGTTCTTTGTATTGTTTTTCATGTTGTGGTAAAGTTCATGGAAATTAACAATTTTTGCTACTCTCCCTCCATTGGCTGGTAAATATATCATATCCATTTGTATATCATCCTACTTTTTTGTTGATCTTTGATGTCTGTCTCGTTGGTTGTGGAACCTTAGGATGACAATCGTATGAACCAATTGGTTGTGTTGGGCCTCACGCAAAGAAGGTGGACTTATTCAGCTTAGGCCATTTATTATTTTATTACATCATCTAAGGGCATCATCCATTTGGTAGACTTCTAGAAAGAGATGTCAACATAAAAAAGGATAAAGCGTTGAATGCCTTATATTCTTGACAAAGTATTGTCATGCTCATCATGTTCTTTTGGGAGATATTAAATGGCACCGTTTCGCCCATAATGGAATGTGTGTTTGAGAGACACCTTTTGAAGAAGCGTCATTGGTTGTTTGTTGAAATATTAACATTCTTATGAGGGAGAAAATAGATAAAAAAAAAAAGACAATGTATAGAAAAGAATGCACGTTTCCTTTTAATTAGAAAACACACAAAGGGATTCTATTGTTATTTTGAGAAGACAATCGGCATTAACGCTCTAGAACAAGAATATTTTCCTCGTGATTGTATTCAGACTGGTGTGAAGTTGTAGATTCGTTCAACATTCGCTAGTGATTCAATTCATATTCTTGGGTAATTCTTTTGTCGTGCATCGAAAAAGTTAGTCGGTTTCTTCTGCGATCCTTTTCTCTACAATGGTCAAGATGTGGTGGTGAAAAGATTGACGAAAAATCATGCTGATATTGACCAAAATATTCCGAGTTCGATAAAAGCTCTCAGAGATCAAAATATAGTTAAATTTCATGGGGCGATGCTCAAGCACGACTAGCTGTAGAGTATTAACATTACAACCTCCATGATTTAATTCAAGCTTATTCAGATTCAAGTGCTTTCCCTCATGATCTACCATTAAGCGGTGAATACAAAGAAAAGTTGAAAAGTCTCAGGAAGGATTTCCTATCCTTACCCAATTTGTGGACTGATGATGATTATCCTACAAGTCATTTGAAGAATTTGATGACGTAATTTTTATGTTTTGTCAAAATGGTTTGAATAGAGAGACAACTGTAGTATTTTGCTTATTGCAGTACTCCAATAGTCAACTATCATAGATCTGTATTTGTAGTGAGCTTGCTTGTACATTCATGAACTCTTTTTTGCTGGCTCATATTTAATAGTTCTCCTCTAAAAAATTCCAAGTGATGCAATCAACAAACAACTTCCTTGAAAGTGAGCAAGAATGTTCAAAGATGGGTGATCACACTATCTATCTCGCTCTTTCTATAATCAAGAATGAAGATACAATCTATATCTTTTATCTTGCAGGATTTCCATTGCGGGGAAAAGAGGAAGAACATAGATTATATGCATCATAGGAACCAAAACGAAGTAAGCAATTTCTCGTAGCAAAAGATATTCGAATAGCTATGGAAGACTCATAATTGTCTGGCGTGAAAAAGAAAAACATAGATTATATCCATCAATCGAATTTTCCTTAGTGCTCATATCTTTATCCTAAAAGTATTCCACTGCAAGGAAATGAGTAGAATGTTGAAACAGAAATGACTTTAATCGATTTAAAGATGTTTGAATCGACGCATTACTTACTTTTCAAAAGTTTGAGACGTGAGCTTTCCATTGATAGTAAAATCGAGCCAATTGGACATCAGATGAAAAAGTTATATCCAATCAAAGTTTGGTCAAATTTAGAAAAAGTTAACATGTTCATAAAGCTTTATCTACACCATTGATCTTCTTTTTTACTTGCTAGACCAATCACTTTTTTTAAAGAGCACGTTAAGTTGCAAATCGGGTTGCTTTATATTGCTTTTCATTTTGTGGTAAAGTTCGTGAAAGTTTACAATTTTTGATACTCTCTCCATTAGATGGTGAATCTATCATATCCATTCGTACATCGTCCCACTTTTTTGTTGATATCTGATGTCTGTCTTGTTGGTTGTGGAATCTTAGGATGGCAACCGTATAAACAGATTGATCGTGTTGGGCTCCACGCAAAGAAGGTGGACTTATTCACTTAGAATATTTATTATTTTATTGCATCATCCAAGTACATCATCTATTTGGTGGACTTCTAGAAAGAGATGTCAACGTAAGAAAGGATAGAGTGTTAAACGCCTTATATTCTTGATAAAGTATTGTCGAGTCCATCATGTTTGAGTGGAAGATGTTAAATAGCACAGTTTCGCCAATGATGGAATGTGTGTTTGAGAGATCCACCTTGAAATATTAACTTCCTTAAGAGGGACAAAATAGAAAAAAAAAATAATGTACAGAAAAGAATGCACATTTCATCTCAATTAAAAACACACAAAAGGGTTCTATTATTACTTTGAGAAGACGATAGGCATTAACGCTGTGGAACAAGAATATTTTCCTTGTGATTATATTCGGACTGGTGTGAAGTTGTAGATTCGTCCAACATTCGCTGATGATTCAATTCACATTCTTGGGTAATTCTTTTGTCGTGCATCGAAAAGGTTAGCTGGTTTCTTACGCGATCTTTTTCCCAACAATGGTCAAGATGTAGTGGTGAAAAGATTGGCGAGAAGTCATGTTGATATTGACCAAAATATTCCGAGTTCAATAAAAACTCTCGGAGATCAAAATATAGTTAAATTTCATGGAGCGATGCTCAGGCATGACAACATATATCTTGCCATAGAGCATTGCCATTATAACCTCCATGATTTAATTCAAGCTTATTCAAATTCAAGTGCTTTTCCTTATGATCTACCATTAAGCAATGAATACAAAAAAAAGTTGAAAAGTCTCAAGAAGATTTCCTGTCCTTGCCCAATTTGTGGACTGATAATGATTATCCCACAAGTCATTTGAAGGATTTGATGACGCAATTTTATGTTTTGTCAAAATAGTTTGAATAGAGAGACAACTGCAGTATCTTGCTTATTGTGGCACTCCAATAGTCAACTATCATAGATCTATATTTATAGTGAGCTTACTTGTACATTCATGAACTCTTTTTTGTTTGCTCATGCTTAATAGTTCTCCCGTAAAAAATTCCAAGCGATGCAATCAACAAACAACTTTCTCGAAAGTGAGCAAGAATGATCTAAGATGGGTGATCGCACTATCTGTCTCGCTCTGTCTACAATATCAAGAATGAAGATACAATTTGTATCTTTTATCTTGCAAGATTTCCATGTAGGAAAAAGAGGAAGAACATAGATTATATGCATCATGGGAACCAAAACGAAGTGAGCAATTTCCCGTAGAAAAAAATGTTCGGATAGCTATGGAAGCCTCATAATTGTCGAGCGTGAAAAGAGGAAAACATAGATTATATCCATCAATCGAATTTTCCTTAGTGGTTATATCTTTATCCTGAAAGTATTCCATTGCAAGGAAAGGAGTAAAATGTTGAAATAGAAATTACTTTAATCGATTTACAGATGTTTGAATCGACGCACTACTTACTTTTCAAAAGTTTGGGACATGAGCTTTCCGTTGGTAGTAAAATTGAGCCAATTGGATATCTGATGAAAAGGTTATACCCAATCAAAGTTTGGTCAAATTTAGAAAATGTTAACATCTCATAAAAGCTTTATCTACACCTTTGATCTTCTCTTTTTATTTGCTAGACCAATCGCTTTTTTTAAAGAGTATGTTAAGTTGCAAATCAGGTTGCTTTGTATTGCTTTTCATATTGCGGTAAAGTTTGTGAAAATTAATAATTTTTGCTATACTCTCTCCATTGGATGGTGAATCTATCATATCCAGTCCCACTTTTTTGTTAATATATGATGTCTGTTTTGTTGGTTATGGAAACTTAGAATGGCAACCGTATAAACAGATTGATCGTGTTGGGCCCTACGCAAAGAAGGTGGACTTATTCACTTAGACTATTTATTATTTTATTGCATCATCTGAGGAAATCATCCATTTGGTAGACTTCTAGAAAGAGATGTCAACATAAGAAAGGATAGAGTGCTGAACGCCTTATATTCTTGATAAAGTATTATTAAGCCCATCATGCTCAAGTGGGAGATCTAGAAAAAGATGTCAACATAAGAAATGATAGAATGTTGAATGCCTTATATTATTGACAAAGTATTGTCAAGCTCATCATGTTCTAGTAGAAGATGTTAAATGGCACCATTTCGTCAATGATGGAATGCGTGTTTGAGAAACACACCTTGAAGTATTAACTTCCTTATGAGGAAGAAAATAGACAAAAAAAAAATAATGTACAGAAACGAAAGCATGTTTCATCTCAATTAGAAAACACACAGAAGGGTTCATTATTACTTCGAGAAGACGATAAGCATTAATGTTGTAAAATAAGAATATTTTCCTCGTGATTATATTCGGACCGGTGTGAAGTTATAGATTCATCAAACATTCGCTGGTGATTCAATTCACATTCTTGGATAATTCTTTTGTCGTGCATCGAAAAGGTTAGTTGGTTTCTTCCGCGATCTTTTTCTCAACAATGGTCAAGATGTGGTGGTGAAAAGATTGGCGAGAAGTCATGTTGATATTGACCAAAATATTCTGAGTTCGATAGATCAAAATATAGTTAAATTTCATGGAGCGATGCTTAGGCACGACTAGCTATAGAGCGTTGACATTACAACCTCTATGATTTAATTCAAACTTATTAAGATTCAAGTGTCTTCCCTCATGATCCACCATTAAGTGATGAATACAAAGAAAAGTTGAAAAGTCTCAAGAAGGATTTCATGTCCTTGCCCAATTTATAGACTAATGATTGTCATCCCATGAGTCATTTGAAGACTTTGATGAGGTAATTTTTATGTTTTGTCAAAATGGTTTGAATGGAGAGACAATTGCAGTATATTGCTTATTGCAACACTCCAATAGTCAACTATCATAGATTTGTATTTGAAGTGAACTTGCTTGTACCTTCATAAGCTCTTTTTTGCTGGCTCATGTTTAATAGTTCTCCTGTAAAAAATTCTAAGGTATGCACGATACTGCAAATTAATAGGCCACTACCTTAACGCTAGTTATAGCTTAATGCAATCAACATGTGGGCAAGAGTTTTGAACCTTGCAGCTTCTTTTCTAGAGTCATAGGTTAAGTTCAATATCACCATCAAAGCCAAACTCTTAGTTGTATTCCCATGAAAATCATTTAGGTAGTGACAAAAACATTGATTTTCCCATTTTGGTAGAATCAGTATACCTTCTCTATGTTTTTAATGTCTACTATGTGCAGGGATGTGGTGTAAGGACTCAATCAATTGCATATGAAGGTTTTACACACACAGACTTGAAACCACAAAATGTGATGATTAATCATAAAGAGTTACAAGCTAAGTTATTGGACATGGGCATTAAGAAACAACTTCGTGGTGATAGATCTTTAAATCCTAGCATCGGTTAGTGCTCATGACAGCTTTATCTACACCTTTGAACTTCTTTTCCTCAAAGTGCATATAAATATCTTCAGATTTCTGGCTAAAAACTTCTAACTGATATTTTTACTTTCTAATCCAATCACTTTCTTTAAATAGTACGTTAAGTTGCAAATCAAGTTGTTTTGTATTGCTTTTCATGTTGCGGTAAGGTTTGTGGAAATTAACAATTTTTGCTACTCTCCTTCCATTGGCTGGTGAATCTATCATATCCATTTGTATTTAGTTCCACTTTTTTGTTGATCTTTGATCTGTCTCGTTGGTTGTGGAACCTTAGGATGACAACCGTATGAACAAATTGGTCATGTTGGGCCTCACGCAAAGCAGGTGGACTTATTCAGTTTAGGCTGTTTATTATTTTATTGCATCACCTGAGGACATCATCCATTTGGTGGATTTTTAGAAAAAAGATGTCAACATAAGAAATGATAGAGTGTTAAATGCCTTATATTCTTGATAAAGTATTGTCAAACCCATCATGTTCGAGTGGGAGATGTTAAATGGCACCGTTTCGCCTATGATGAAATGTGTGTTTGAGAGACACAACACACCCTTTGAAGAGGTGTCATTGGTTGTTTATTGAGGGAAGTTAATATAACTTCATTACGAAGGAGAAAGTAGACAAAAAAGACAATGCATAGAAAAGAACGCATGTTTCCTCTCAATTAGAAAACACGCAAAAGGGCTCCATTAATACTCATCTCTTCTTTAAAATTGTAAAATTATGCCTTGAGAGATTAGATTTATTATAAGTTATGAAAGGCATGGCATGGAATGATAATATAAAAAGGGAAAAGAGAAGTTTGAGCATATTTGTTGTATAAAATTCAGATCGGGCATTTACTACTCTTTTGATTATTTGAAATGATATAGCAAAATATTTCTTAGAAATAGTTGGGAATTGATTATTTGTGAAATGCTTTGAAAAATGTTTTATGAAAAGAATTGCAAAAGGTTATATCCGGTTATACAATGTATTTTGTTGTGAAAGGTTTTATGTTTTGATTTATAAAATCAATTTACGATATGGATTTTAAATTTGTTTTGTGGATTTCTGGATGATGTTAATGGATCGATCCAAATGAAGTAGCTTTAAGCGGTGTGGCTAAGAAATGTTAACAACTTCATCAGTTTGAAAATGAGTAGACAGGGATTAAACACCTCTAATTCCCTTCTTCATTAATAAATATAGACGCGCAGATCAAAGAGCTTCTCGCTTCAATAGTATGATGGAGAAAATAAGAATCCAGATAATCTGCAACTCATTGAGCATTCATTCGGGAGTTCGAAATCGCCAATAGGCTTTTTCATGGCTGCAAGTTTATCATCAAGACCTTCAAAAAAAAAGTAAGATAAGATTGTCTTTTTATCTTTTGTCATAGAACGGCTTCCCCCAACCCGGCTCATTATTAATGTGAATGTATTGAGGGGGTTGTGGGTGTGCATACTATTTTGGGATATTTTTCTAGTCTGAGTCACCAGCTGATATAAGTATAGACATAGTTATGGAGAACTCGGTTGCCTTTGCCAAGAGACGTTAAGCGTGACCACGATTGGATATTAAGCACTAAATTGATCAATGAAATGGACCATTGATGTTTGATTTGATATTGTTAGTGAAATGTGTATTCTTGACACGTAAAAAGCTCTATTAAAATGAAATAACTCATATTTAATTCGGTATGTATATTATATTCTAGTTTAAATTATTGAGTTTCTGGTATTTTCTATAAATTTGCACAATCGATGCGCAATCTGTTTAAAAAAGACATGGACTATTCACTACTCACTAGGCTGTAGTTGTTTATACCATTGATGGTAAATATTTTTCAAGTTCTTCGGCTATCGACAAAAAGAAGGAGAACGATATCGACGAGGATTTTTAATAGTCGAATTTTGGGCATGAGTTTAGATAGTTGAGTATACATCTGATATGATATTTTGTTAATATTAGGTTTTAGTTCGGAAGTAAATATTCATATTACTGTTTCTTCATATATATAGAAGGATATACAGTTATCTTAATAATATGATAATGATGCTTATATCATCTGAATAGGAGGATGGCCATGTTATTTCCGCTATTATAGTCTCTGACAATTCTAATTTGAAAAAAAAAACCTTTCAAGAAGAAGAGTGAAGGCATAAATCTAGAAAGAGCAACGCAAAACTGAGGACAACGGAGGCAAACCCAGTAATATTAGGAGCGACAATGAGGGGATCGTAATTTGGCACAGTCAATAAACGGTGGTGGATAGTGAGGTTTAAAGAAAGGGTTAACTGGAAACCGGACCGAAACACAAGATGCTAGCACTTGCTCGAACCTCACGACTTTGGAATCTCGGCTACTGAGCCCCAATCATAACACGGAAAAGCTGTGCAAAAGGTAACACAAAGAAGCAGCCCCCGAGACGCGAACTTTAGCAATGAGTTACATGGGGAGAGGGATACAGTGCTAATCTAGCAGCCTAGCAGAACATTTGAACACTGAGAATGCTTTTTCTTTTTCCCCTTTTTCTCCATTCACGGAGACCAGGTTCAAAAGTGAAACAGGAATGGGCTTACATTGAGTCTCTGTACTTCAAAACATCGTTCGTGTTCAACTTATAAGTTTCGCAGATGCTTGTAATCACGGATTTGGTCAGGCCATCCTGCTCTTCGCCACAGCTTGTTAATTCTTCCAGATGCTCCGATGGCAGCAACACCTATGACAACATGGAAAGAAACAAACGGCTTGTGATGATTCTGCATGTGTTATTGCTGTAACAAGTCTTCCACACGCTGCAAGTGACACCATCTTGAAGGAAAGAAAAAAAGCATCTTTTATATCGAGCTAAAACTTGTTCAGAGTGAAAATGATGGAAAAAGAAAAGGCACTCCCTTAGATAGGAAGAAGACACGAGTACCAACAATCAAACATAATGCCACCCATCAGGTGCTTATCTGAGGAATCATGTACGGTCAACGAGTATTTGAACTAACCCATAGAGATCCTACTGGATTGGGGGCTCCATCCTTGGAGTCACACCCCTCCTGGTCTTTACCACTGGCACTTGTGGAAGGCGAAGTCCAAGCAACCGAGGAATTTGACACTAGCTCTAGGAGTTTCTCACTTCCCTGTTGTTAATCAACAGACGAAGTGGAAGAATACATCAATATAACAAGGAAACGGATGGATATTGACATCTACATACTATGACTAATAATTTACCATAGCTATATCGATCCCAAGAATGAAAGCGTGGTTGTCTAACAACCGCTAAGCAAATCATAAGCAAGATATGAGAGCGATCGACTTCATCCACCACAGAAAAATTACAACCATGCTTTATAAACAAAAATTAGTTGCATTGGCGACAATTAAATTCCAAAGGTAGCTTGATCCAGGATAGCATATGGCAAGTGACAACCAATTGGGCAATTACTGCATAAGAAGCTGAAGAAGATTAAAGAATGGAAGAACAAAGGAATCATGACAGAATGTGATATACATTGTGAATAACAAGGACTATCAATCCTGTAATTCTTCTAGATAAGATCTAAAAACCGTCAAATCCCAAAAGGAGAAAATCACATACTTATTGTTTAATTAATCCTGCAGAAGTACACACTTCAGTGAACTAACTATGTAAAAGAATTGCAATAAGTCAATACCTGGAGAGCTCGCCAATGAGAGTAAGTGCGAAACAGAACCCAAAAGAAAGGGATGTTAGGTAGAGGTAAGACCTAAAAGTAGGAAGAAATGTAAGAATTCAGAAAAAATTGCCTTCTTAAGATTAAAGAAATAACAGAGTGAATATACTCGGTCAACACCGCAATTTGTTGAGCCCGAATAAATGCCAAAGAAGATGATATGCCACAACTTAATACTTACAGAAAAAGCAGTTGTTATAGGCAACAAAGAAGCAGAGCCATAGAAGTACTTTCTGTGGATAATGGATCCCCTGTTCATGGAAAAGAAGAACTCAGATGATTTTCCCCAAACATGAGCAAGTAGAATATATGCAATATAATATATTGATGCATTCAGGTTCCTGAGAAAGAAAAGAATAAATTCCAGTAATGAAAGTTCTTGCCATCTTATCTTGGCAAGAGAGGACAAGTAGAGTGAACCATGTCCATTGTACACATGCAAGTTTAGAAGTAGACACAAACTGCAAGGAATCTTAGGAACAAGTAATGCAAATGATGTATCCTGTTAGATGCAACAAACTGATAACACATCCATTGTGATGCAAATATATCACATTCCACAAATGACGTTCTCACACCGAGATAACTTTTTCCTACATCTAATCCACACTAGAAGGTACACCAGTATGCTTTCAGGCGGTTACCTTCTTACACCCATCTCTACAAAAGGATCTCTACGGGAAGGTATACCAATATGCCTTCAGATTTTAACAACATCAACATACCAACAAACACTGCTCCAACTAAATGCACCCATCATGAGCTAATCGGAACATGAAATGCCTTAAAAAAAAACAGAAAAGTGTATTGATGACAACATGGGCTATCAAGTTTCATCAATCCTTCCATCTGAAACATTGATTGACCTTGTTTTAAAATGAATGAGAAACATCGCCATTGGCGAATGATACAGTCCATCGAGCTTAGAAGCCTCCAAGTAAAACTTAACATATATCTGGTGCTACTAACCAGAAGAAATGAATGGTGACTCAAATCTAGACTTTTGAGGGCAATTATAAAAGGGGCGTTTCACAGAAAATAAACATCCAAGCACACAAGAATGTATGAGCTTTAGCTAGAAACAGAAATAAAATGTGCGCAAATACGGTACCGTCAACCCAGGCCAAAAATCTGAAGTTATTGGCAAATAATTGATCAAATAGGCTTATAATGAAAATATTCCAATATCATAGTGCAAATGGGAAAAGTAGGAAGGAAGAAACTATTACCGCTTGGCAATATGTCGCAACCTTCTGCGCACAAGACGTGTGTTTAAGCTGCAGCAAGACAAGGTCAATAAGTATTAAGCCCACTGACACAATACCTTTTCAATTGTTTCTTTCTAAAACTTATAAACAGCATCAGATGGAATTATTCAGTTACACGCCACAAACACATCGATCGACATTCCTCACTTAGATCACCATTTCCAACATGAAAATGAATGGTAAGGGATGTTGACCGATTTCAAGGGAAAGAGAAAGAAAGGCCAACCTTGAAGGGTAGATCACCTCGACAGAAGAAACCTCCTTCGAAATGGATTTGAGGAACATTTCCGAGGGCTTTACCCGGGCCAACAGCTTCAATCCTAACCTACATTAGCATCCAGACGAATTCACCCAACAAAGTAGCGACTTCCAAAAATTTCACAAGCTCGGAGGGACAAAATAATGATAAACTCCGCTTCCATGGACTACTCACCCGTGCATTTTACTCTTGAAAGACCCCTCGGGCGCCTTCTCCAAACCCATCCAAGCTCTATTCATCTGCACAAACCAAGGGAAAAAACCCAAGAAAGAATCGCAAAACGCGCCCCCTCACAATCAATCACCACCCCAGAAACTCCAGCCCCACCCAAACGAGCAAAACGGGATTCAAATTTCAACGGCGACAGGACAACCACCTTGTCGGAGACGAAATCGACGCACAGCTCGAGCTTGGAGGCGTTCCCGCTAGCGGACATCTTGCCGTAGAGCTCCCTGAGGGTGGACGGCGTCGGCGAGGAGGCGGAGTCGAGACAGGAGCGATCGAGCGACCGGCCGAAGCACCAGCTCCTGCCTCTGACCGGGAACACGACCAACGTCGCCCTCATGGTTCGGGATTCCTCCAATCTCCCGCGACACCCAGTAGCACGACGAATGCGAGGACCCGGAGAGGATCTGTATGGTCAAACCGAAGCGGAACCCATTGGAGACTGGATGAAGGTGGAGGCGAGGGCGGATCAAATGGGTGTTCTTGTCCGAGGAGCTGGGTCGTAGGTAGCGAGCGAGTGCGCGAGCGAGCGAGCGAGCGAGTGAGTGCGGCGCGAGATTTGAAGCTGCGCTTGCTTACGCTCTATATGCCCTGAAAAGGTGAAGGCTGCGCGCGTCTCGTCTTATGTATAATGAGAGAGAGAGAGATTTTAAGGTAATGCAAGGTAACTTCGTGGTGGCTCCGGACAAAGGTTGTCTCCTTAAGAAAAAAATATGAAGGCTGCTCTTGTCTCGTCTTATGTATGTATGTATGGCTAGAGATATATTTTTTTTTTGGGTAATGCATAGGGTAACTTCCAGGTACCTACCTAAAAAGTTCGTGAAAGTCTTTTTCATTAAATTCGAAATATTATTTTTCCAATTCCAAACATTATTAAAGAAAAATTAATGTAAGCATGCGTATCAAAATTCATATGTCACGAAAGTTTCGAAAACTTAATGCCAAAGAAAAGTCAAATGCTGCCCGTTCTAAAACTTAAATTAAACAAAAGAGAAAAAGATGAAACAAAAAGATTTATCTAGCATGCTTTGCGAGTTTTAAGACTCCACTTATTTCACGCAAAATTAAATTAAATGATTTAAAAATTATTTTTCGAAAAATGATGACTTAAAATAATTAGTTAATAAAAAATATTTTCATTATCAATAATAATTTATATCAAAATATTTTCGTTTTTTTTTCTTTCCTGAATTAGTGGATGGGTCCAACTCAGGGGGAAACCTTGGGGATTCAAGAGAAAGTCAAATGGAGACGGACCAAAGACAAATGAGTGACAAGTGACAATGCACCCTAATCCTCAACTCGAGCGAAGAACTATAGCAAAGTTCCATGCTGACAAAAATTATTGTGACCAGCTACTGAGAACTCAATCCGAAACACTACGAGCTACATGCGTTTTTGTTTTTTTTTTCTTTTTTTTGGTAAAGTATGGATGTATAGCTTTTCAATGCAGACAGGTACAAGAAAAGTCGCACACTAAACCTCGACCCATAAGGGACATAGGATGTCCAAAAGGGTTGAAGGTGATACGACTAGAAAAGAAACAAGCCCAAGCGGGGCAAAAGCAAGAGCCTAACTAGAGAAACAACAACTATACAAAGAAAAGGCTCAAACCAACAGAGAAACAGGAAATGAAGCCAAAAGAAGAAGGCCAAACAGCGGCCAAAAACCCAAGCCCAACCCAAACCTAGGCTGCTAATCCAAAGAGGTAGTCACCCGGTTGAAGGAGGATAGACCCCAGCTAGCTTGCAGTCTTCTATTCTGAGGGGTGTCCGACACTTCACCAATAGAGATGATTTTGTCCTTGACCACTTTGATGAGATGTTTAACAATCCCCGGAGCAAAGAAAGGCTTCTTGGGTGTTTGGCAACTTCTTTCATCCGCTTTCTTCCACCTTGGCCTTTCCAATGCCCTTGAGTTCACTAAGTCTCAGTGAACGTTAGAGACTGAAGGAGGGGGATACTCCCTACTTCGACGTTTGAGGGCATTGCTTTAAGGATGCTTTCCTTTTTCATTGTAGCAAAATGGATGATTCGTCTTCATCGTGCTTTCCTGGAAGAAGGTGTTGTCGCCTTGATCGAACACATTGTTTTGTCTGCAAAATGAGAGGCGGGGCGAGTCATTTCCATTCTTAGTTGGAATAATTCAGGAACGATATACACCCTTTTGTTTTTGGGATAGTTCAATTCTGGGCTAAGTCGTCCTTTTCGTGAAATCTCGTCGCTTGAGCTTTTCCTTTGCAACTTCTTCCTCAGAGTCGCTTGATATTCCCTCTTAAGTGTTTGGGGGCACCGTTCACAAGCTCGATTATACTGAAACTACTTGCCCCAGCTAGATGACACTTGCCCCAGCCAGATGGCTTTCTCTTCCGGAGACTTCAGTATGTTCAATACTCCTTCATGCCTTCTTACATACACTTGTTTGATTTTCATTGTTCTTTGCTCGGGTCTTCCACTTTTGATAATCTTGACTATTTGTGCCCCCGACTATTTTCACATGTCCTTAGTTTGATGGACAAAAGTTCTTCAAATGCACTATTTTGCCCCATTATGACGCAACCTTTCACTTGTCACCATGGGATGGACGGTTTGGCCTCGTCATGTCTTTCTAACTGGAAGCATCATTACTATGGTCAAACACATTCTTTCGCCCCTTTACCTGTTTTGACAAAAATGAATGAACAAGTCAATTGTTGTACAAGAAGTCCTAATTGGAACGAATACAGATTTACCATCTCACGGTGTTGTTTTGCAAATTAACCTGCGAAATTAGTCAGGTGAAGAGATGCAAGTTTATGCCAGTCTTTTTGAAACTCATTTTCGAAATTTAAAAAAAAAAAAAAAGGTAAGGTAAGCAAGTCCAACCCAACATGTTAGCTTGAAACACTTCAAGTGTTTTTAAAGAAAGATGATTCTTATGGAATCAAAGCGCATTACTAAAAAAATGAGTATTACACGATTTACAAAGCGTTCGATTGGGTCCGCAATCGAAACCCCAAACACAAAACACAATCCCTAATATGAATAATACCAAGGCCAAAGTACAAGGAGTTGTTGCATAGAAGAGTGTAATGAACACAATTCTCATCCTAGTTTTAAATTCATTTTTTCTCTTTTTTTTTTGCATGATCAAGCGAGTGAATGCCAAGGAGCGGTCGTCATGTATAACCTGCGAAAGAATGACAATGTTAGTACGTGAATGAAAAAGAAATCTTTCACTGATGCCGCCTCTTATGACGAAAGCGAGGAAACAATACATACCCCCCATGGTTCCTATTTGTGGGCATTCAGTATTTCACCAAGATTTCATCGTAAGTGGAGACACCCTTAAAAGATCAAATCGCGGCTATCAATCGAGCGCCCTTTTTATTCCAAAAGTTTCATCGCAAAATGCGGCATCAATTTTGAAGGACCGATTTGTGATTTTACTCTTGCAAAAATGAGGTGATTTTTATTTAAAAAAAAAAATTAATACACAAAAAGTGATTTGAATTTTGATTCCGAAATGTGAACAAAAAAGAACTTTATTGAAAATGCGATTTCAATTTTATACCCCAAGATGCAATCCTGACCTGAAAGAATTTCTGCACAAAAAAAATGCGATTTTAAGCCCATAACTGAAAGTTTAGACAAAATCATCTATTTTGGTGGGACCAAATCACAGGTGTTTGAGATTTATGCTCAAGGTTCACTGTAAAAAAAATGATTGTCTAAAATTTTTCATTATAAGCTCAAATCACTTAGGACACTTGATTGATTTCCGCGAATTTCAAAAATGAAAATTTCAATTCAAAGTGAGCTAATAACGAGAGGAATCATACTTACAGTGAGTGACGCTTGTTTTTTCTTTTTCTTTCTTTTTAAAAGAACGCAAAGACACGCATATGCACTTGTGAGGTTCGTTTTCTATCTAGACAGTTTAACAATGTGAAGCTAAGAGGGTGATCTGACCGTCGCAGTCTCGCGTTGGTGTCAGGTCCTCCTAACTCCGGCTCAGTCGAAAGAGATACCCTATAGTCACGCGGTCTCGCGGACAAGAATAAACACTTACGACACCAGGAAAAAACTTTCGGGGAAAAGAAAGGCAACCTCTACGTCGCGGTCTCGCGTTCGAGGTTGTATCTTTCTTAACACCATCCTAAAATGTCCTATCACGGCCCGGGTCCGGCAGTATGGTTGTGTGTGCCATAGTGTAGTGCTAAAACATCTAACGCATGCACAACAATTTACAAGCAAACAACACTTCAAACGCCCGAAAAAATAAACATTTATTCCCCAAATCTCAAACCTGCAAAATAAGGAGTCAATGTCAAGAACTTTCACATTAAGGATGTATTCGAACAAGATAAACGGCCTAAGTCCACAAAAAT
Organism: Syzygium syzygioides; assembly: GCA_031216285.1. Lineage (NCBI taxonomy): Eukaryota > Viridiplantae > Streptophyta > Magnoliopsida > Myrtales > Myrtaceae > Syzygium > Syzygium syzygioides. Next base: position 24,853,343 of record CM062251.1, read on the forward strand.
CCCCAGCGGAGTCGCCAAGCTGTCGCGACCTCCCCGAAACGGCCCCGAAGGCCTAAGGGGTTTGGCTAATGGATTACTAAGTTAAACCTAGCTCGAGCCCTCCCAAGCCCATACCAACTCGCGACTTAGATTAACGTTGTCAACATGCAAATCAATTTCATTTAGGAGTCGCCACTAATCGATTTTTGGTAGGTCGATTAGACACCTAAGCGAAGCACGGGAGAAGAACTTCACTTCTACGAACTAGAGATTCAATGGGTACGGGGACTTGATTACGCTAATCGATTAACTAGTGCCCTTTCGGTACCTAATCTTGTTCACCTAACGTGTTCTCGCTAATTGGAGATCTCAAAGTTCCGTTCCTAACTAAACTAAAAGAAGCAACAATAAATATCTAAGCCTAAACATGCATAATCAACTACATGCGAGTTTAATTTAAATGTGCAACTTAAAGTGTATGAACCGAACGACGTGGGCTTAAGCATAACACTAGACATATGAAAAAGGCGAGATAAGCGAAATTAAACTTCTGATGATTTTTTTTTTTTAAAAATTAAAATTAATTTAAAAAAATAAATTTAAATTTAAATTTTTTGGAATTTCCGAATTTTTTTGGAATTTTTTTTTGAATTTTCAAAGTTCTTTTTTGAAATTTTTTTGGAATTTTTTTTTTAAAAAAATAATAATATAATAAAATAAAAATAAGATAAGATAAAATAAAACAAAAAGGTGAAATTCGGATTTTTTTCTAAAATTTTTAAAATTGATTTTTTTTTATATTAAAATAATACAACAAACGGATCCGGGTCGGACCTCCACGTCCGACCCGGATCGAGGCTGACCCGGGCTCGCCGGCCCGGGTCCACGACCGAACCGGGTTCATATGTTGAGCCCGGTAAATCTTTAAAAAAAAATAAAAGAAAAGGCCCGGCCCGAAACTCCTTCATTAAAAAAAGAAAAGCCCAAAGCCCACTAAAATAAAAAAAAACAACTCCGGATTTTGGCCCACCCGCGAGCGGCCCAAGACATAATAAAACACTAAAGCCCACACACTAAAATAAAACCTAACCGGTCGGATCCGCGACCCGACTCGGCGAAACCCTACCCGGTCACGACCCGACTCTCCGACCCGATTACCGGCGACCGACCCGACTCATGGCCGCCCCTCACGCGCACGGACACCGGCCTCCGCGGGCTCCGGCCTCCGTGGCCAGTGCTCCCCCGGTCCACATCACCGCCCCGGCGAGGGGCGGCGAGCGTCCGTCACCCGGGCCACCACCGCGGTGACCGGCGATCGACTCGCGGCCGTCCCAGTCCCGACGAGGAACTGGCTGTCCGCGGATCGGCGAGGTCCCGACGCGGGACCGGCTGGCCGCCTCTTCCCGGGGTCGATCAAAACACCGAAACGCGACGAAACGAAAAGGATCAGCTGTGGACATCGTGCAAACCCGCTCGAGACCCGACACATACCCAGAATGCAATTGGAACGGCGACAAATCTCAGAAACGAACTCCGGGCATTCCGTCAAACAGTTGGAGTGCGCAATGAAGAGAGAAGGATTTGAGGCCCGATTGAGGCTCAAACACGCCTAAGATTCACACCAAACGAAGTGAAGACAAACAGGACCGACTTCGGGGTGTCACGGGCCGGAACTCGCGCGAGCCGGACGGCTGCGAGTTCCGGCCAGTGACCCCCCCAAACAGAACAGAGCGCAAATAGAAAGAGGGGGCAGCGGCTGCAGTCCCTACCCGACTCGGTGAATGGCGAATAGAAGGCGACCGCGGCAGATCGAGTCACACTCGCACGCCTCGCACACCCACGAGCCGGGGTCCTCGGGAAAACTACACCGAATCGAGCAAAAACGCAAGCCAAACAGACTCGGACCTAAACTTACCAAAAATCGGTGCGGGTGGATTCTCGGCCGGTACACCGACACCGCTAGTGCCCGAGGATGCGGCCGATCTCTCTCTCTGATTTCTCTCCCTCTCCCTCACTCTCTGTTTCACTCTCTCCCTCTCACTCACTCTCTGTTTCACTCTCTGTTTCACTCTCTCCCTCTCTCGAATTCTCTCCGTGTGGGTCTCTCTCTTTTTCCGATTTCTCTCTGGACCTGGCCTCCCGAACCTCCCCGGACTCCCTTGCTCTCCCCTCTCTGCACGCTCCTTTTTTCTCTTATGTTTCCTCCTGCGCGCCCCCTGCACCGCCTCTGCCTTCACTTCCTTCCCCCCTCTCTTTTCTCTCTTTTCTCCCTTTTCCCTCCTGCCCGCTGTGCTCTTTTCTGGACTTCTTCGCTGCTTTTCTGATCTCCTCGCTGCCCCCCTTTTTCCCTTCCCCAGGCGCAGGGCTAGAAAGGGAAGTAGGCCAGCGTTGACTAGTTCAACGCTGGCTTCTTCCCTTTTTTTGTTTTTTTTTTCAAATTAACTAATTTTTAATCTTTTTTCTTTGAAAAAAAAAATTAATTTTTGAAAATAAACATGGAAAATATGTTCTAATAGGCTACATTAATGCAAATGCACCTAATAACTATATGCCATGCAATTTTAAAAATATTTTTGGTTTAGGGGTTAAAAATTAAACCCTAATTTTTATGCAATAAAACCCTAAATGATTCGGGCAAAATTTAGGTGTCAACATTGATAGAATCCGGGCAACCGCAACAGAACGCACAAGAAGCTTCAGTAATCCTGCGAAACTGGAGCAACAGGGCTTAGGTAGGTAAGCGGCGTCGGGATATTAGCCATAAAAGGAACGAATGCCGAGGGGCCATATCCCGATCCCATACAAAAGAATGCCATGGAGAAGGCCGGCCTTTGGGTCTGATATGGTCCCAAGCCGAGGAGACCGAAAACACTCTAGAGGGGTGAGCCGTCCAAGAGAATAAGTCCGGAGAATCAATAAAAGCAGGGGCAGGTTCCGCCCAACTTAGGAAAGAATCCAAAGTTGCTGAAGATTGCCATATTGAGTCATAGAAGTTGCGAACCGAGGTAAGCCGAGGAATGCGCGAACGATAAATATCCATGTTGCTAAAGATCTTGAAGAGCGGACCTCTCTCAAGCCAACAATCAAACCAAAATGAAGTCTCACGACCATCTCTAAGTTTCCATTTAAAGAGATTAGAGAAGGAGGATCGGAGGTCAAGGATCTTCTTCCAAGCCCAAGAACAGAAGGTGGGTTTCGAGGCAATCCAAAAATTGGAGCTCTTCAGAAAGTTTGAATGGATCCACTTGCACCATAGGGATTCCTTATCAGTGAAAAGAATCCAAATATGTTTTAGTGTTAGAGCTGTATTATAGTCTTCCAGCCTGCGGATCCCGAGTCCACCCTCTTCTTTGGGTAGGCACACATCCGCCCAGGAGACCTTTGCACCACCTACTCCAAGATCCGGGCCTTTCCACAGAAATTGTCTTAAGACAGTCTCGATGTCGTGGAGGACAGACTTGGGGAGGGTGAATATGCTGGCCCAGTATACATGCATAGAATGCAAGACAGATTTGATGAGTTGAAGACGGCCTCCATGAGATAAAAAACGCTGGGTCCAAGATCTAGCCCTTGCAATAATCGAGTCCACCAAGACCTTACAATCCTCTTTGGATAACCTGGAGGAGATAATTGGGACCCCTAGGTATCGGAACGGGAGAGATCCACGTTGGAAACCAAGGCAGGAACAAATCTGGTTTTGAAGTTCAGAAGACCCGCCAGACAAGAAAATACTACTCTTGTTTGCATTAGGTCTAAGCCTTGACCAGCCAGAGAAAAGATCAAGAGCATCCTTGATCAGTTGAATAGAACACCCATTAGCTTCAGAGAAAAGAAGGACATCATCCGCGAAGAACAAATGTGATAAACGAGTCTCCTTGCATCGCCAGAAGAATTTGAACTCCGGTCTATTTGATTTAGCTTGGATTATACCGAAGAGGACTTCCATGACAAGAGTAAATAGATAAGGGGATATAGGGTCCCCCTGTCTAACTCCCCTCGAGCTCGGAAAGAAACCATGTAGCTCACCATTGATAGATACCGAGAACCTTGCTGAGGATACACATTCCATGACGAGCTTAACAAAGCTGGCCGGGAAGTGAAAAGCAAGGAGTACCCTCTCAAGAAAGATCCAGTCGACCGAATCATAAGCTTTTTGGAAGTCCACCTTGATGGCGCATTTGGGAAGATAAGGCTCACGGTGAAAGCCTGCTAAGAGCTCCTGGGCAAGCATGATGTTGTCACTAATTCGTCTTCCTTGAACAAAAGCCGTTTGAGATTGACTGATGATGGAAGGAAGAACAAGGGTAATACGATTAGCTAAAATTTTGGAAATACATTTGTACAGCGTGTTACAGCAGGCTATCGGCCGAAAGTCAGTCATCGCCGAACAGGTGGGAAGAACGACTTCAGAGGAGGATCACTTTCGGCAAAAAAGAATGATCAGAGACGGCCGAGCGAGAAGAGAATTGTATAAATTGAAAACTATGCACATATACAAAGATGCTATAGTACATTAAGGTATCAACACGCGATGCATTCCGAGGGACAGCGACGAGAGCAGAAACCTCATCTCAATAACCAACTGGCACATGGTGTCCATTTCATTCATTGCCCGCTATAAAGTTCGGCTCTTCACCTTGGCACAAGTACTCATCGCAAACAGAGGCCGATCCCCAATCCTTCCGGAGCCGCAATATGTCCTCTGTAAATGTTGATCCAGAAGCTCCAATGAACACGCTCGACATTGCACAAATCGTCTTGTCTAGCATAGCTTCCACCTTCAGTTAAAGACGTGATGTGTAAGTTTTTACCAAGAGCTGATTCGGTTCAAACAAGCAAACGATGACAAATATCAGATGCTCTCATGTATTAACTGCTTGAACAACTCGACCTTGCCGGTTTCTTCTCATATTATAACCAACCGGGTAAATAGGCAAGGCGCTCATTCTATTAAGGCACAAAAAGCATCATCACAACATCTAGGCTTTAGAGGAAGTAATGGCTGCTTATGAACCAACAGGAACTACAAGGCATCCATATAAATGGACAGCATACGAAAGCCTTTGAGCTCCCAATAGAGAGCTACCCCTGTCTTAAAATCTAACAGGTGAAAAACATGAAAATACCAGTGTAAACTTCATCAGTTGAAAATCACGACGCTCTTTAGAGACCATCATGCAGTAAAACATATAAGGCCGTAAGGGTTCTTCACCAAATGACTTACCATCATTCTTTAAAACTGTTAGCGAAAATTTAAAAGAATAAGATCGATAAATTAGAGACATCCAGATTCCATCAAGGCTCAAACCATTAAATATGTTGCGCATTTATTGAACCAGAGAAAGCAAATGATTAGCTTTTTTCTAGATGCTAATAAGTGCATCTCAGCACCAATATGAAGAGCATTTACACTCATTGTTACTCACATCATGCTCCAACTCATCAATCCAAGCGATCTTATGGGCCAGGAGACTGCAGGACCTCATACTATCCGATACCTCTCTCCAGAGAAATCAGCACATATTACAAGACATGCATTTACCTCGAGGCATGGAACCATTAAGCTTGCAATTTGTGATGGAGAAATTCCGACAGTAGCTAATTGCTTATGTGATTGTTATGGCATGGGAAGCCCAAATTACAACTTGTATGGTGTAAAACACGCAACACCAAGATCCTTCAAGATGAAAAATCATGCAACACTGAGAGGTTGATAGCATATTCCTCACTTTTTATGCAAATTCTAAACGTCAATAATTGACAGGTTTCATGATTTACCAGCTCAGTTCCACAAATGCTTGATGTGGTAATCTCCTATGCAAGGGGGTATCAAAAAACAAGTGAAAAAGAGAAGGAACCACGAGCTAACCTGCACATCATCCTGGAGGCCATGCCTATAAAGCAGAGCATCCCATTTCTCCGCCGAATTACTAGCAGGGCGTTTAACAAGGGGAACAACTTTCCCATTCACCACAATTAGGGATTGCAGCAGGCCAGTTTCACTCTCTGCTGCATCCGTGGAAAGATAAATTACAGGTGTATTGGCTCTTTCAACCACCCGACTGATGCAATCAGCAGCTTGAGGAATAGGGTAAAAGCAACTGGGCTTCTTCGCATTGCTACCAGAATAAGCAGATCAATTAGAGCTTCAGTGACAAGAATTAGTTAACTAATGGACTAGTAGAAACTTTTTGCCAGAAAAACAACTGGTAGTAGCACCAATGAAAGCCAGAACTAAAGTTGAGACACAATCATCCAGAACAACAATCTACAATCCAAAATGAACAATAAAGCTGAAAATTTGTCTGAATTTCAATAAAAGTAACGTCACATCATTCAAGCTAGAACTTAATCCATCAGGCTTCACATATTTATCTACAGTTTCCGATGGAAAAAGCTAAAGAAAAGGCCTCCTCCAGCAGCTAGAGCATACAGTTTAGATAAGAAGAAACACTTATCAAAACATCTTCTCAAATATTTTTATCTACAATTTGCATTCTGAAGGTAACATTACCATTATTTCTTTAACAGAAGCTTCTTGTATGCAGAATTTATGAGTGACCATATCTGCGTTTACTATTAGATTAACCTACTCAATGGAACTGAAAGGAGCACTTTAATACTTGAATCAGTTCAATATTCTCCCTCAAGAATTTGCTGGGATGGCACAAGTCCCAATAGTGAAAATATATTTCAGACGAAGAGGCCAATAATGAACTGGACATTTGGTGATCCTACTTGAAGGCTGTGTAGAACTTAGATAAAAAAAAAAAGCCATCAAAAAAGATAAAGATAGCAGATGAAGAAGTTTAACATTCAAATTGCTTCAATGTTACTGAATTTCAGAGAGATTTAAAGAACTCCTAATTAATCCAAGATCTACATGTTGCTAGCATTCTTAACGTAACAGTACATGCAAGTGACCAAAAGTCGTTGCACCTGGATTGAGACCATGCTTAACCTACACTAAAGAGAGTTGCAAGTAAACCAACAGCAAGCCTAGTCCTACGACTAACTCATTCGTGTTATAAAAATGATCGCAACTTCTTCCTGAACAAATCTATAACTGCATTCTATCTGCATCTAACAGCTAGGCAGGATATACTAGATGGAATAAGTAACTCACCAAAACTTCAAAAAACCATGTCGCCGAAAATGAAGAGCAATATAGTCCTTTCCCAAGAATGTCTGGATAAAACGTTCCGCTGTAAGCATAATCAGACGACTTGGTTCAATCAAAGTCTTGCACTTATGAGCAAGCGGACCACCAGGTTGCATCACCCATTCCTGCTCTACATCCGCAAAAAAAACATCTCCAATTGCAATAACGTCATCATTGGATGCAAACTTTGCCTGGATGTCTTGGACTGTCCTCTTACTTGGCCTCTTCACATCTTCCACCCATGGGGACTCAAGCTTGCCCATTGATAGCCCCAGATTCTTCAACTTCTTGACATGTTCATCATCAACAAAACAATGTTGTGGCAAAGAGAAATAACAAATGAACCTATCGATATGCAAGTGGTTCTTTCTAATCTCTGAGAACTCCTCAAATGAAATGACAATCTTCCGACCCAAGCATTGATTTATATGATCGATATCGAGCACCCTATGGTATCGATAATCGACTCTAGAGCTTGGAATAACCAAAACCCGGTTAAGTACAGCAGCAAAGAACATGTGCTTCTCTAAGCAAATCAAATGGTTCGACATTTGGCCCGATAAACAAATTGCAAGCAGAAATTTATTAGATTTCGGATTCCACTCAATTGTTCTCCTCTCCGAAAACCTCTGGTCCACTTTTTTACACCGGTCGAAACCATATCCACCAAAATTTGCAAACCCTACATCACCAGCGCCTTCCGCGGACAAGTTACCAGACTGATGAGGCAATAACAATACATCCTGAATCTCTTTATTCAACGAGATTTGCTTTAGCACGGCGGACTTAAATTCATCAAATGACGCAGATGACGACACCAAGGACTGATGCCCCTTATTAATCTCACTCGAATTCGAGCCACTCAGACTACTATTCTGGTCAGCTCCTAAATCTCGAAAAGTCTGATTCCACAGAGTCAGAAGCCCTAGCCGTTGCTGCCTTAGCAAATACAGAGCTTGCAGCTCGGACTCCCTCATGCGATCGCCGAACGAACCGGCCTTAATCGACGAAACATTGTACGAGAACAAGCCGCGGAGGTCCGCGGTGAAGTACAGGACGACGATGAAGATGGGGAGGAAGACGGCGAAGAGGTACCTCTTGTTGAACGCGAGCTTCGCCAGCTTCGGCCGGCGGTCGCCGCCGATGCGAGACTCGAAGTCCTCGACGTCGAAAGCGGCCGCTCGATGCTCCCCGGGCGACACCGGCTTGGTGTCGTTCTGGTGGATAAGGTTCCGATGGTCGTCCTCCTCGTCGGAGGAGAAGGAGGCGGCGTCTCGCGCCATCCCGGCGCAAACCTCGCTGGCCTCCAAAAGAGTCGGCGATGGCGCGATTGCGGAGCGATGTCCCCGCCGCCGATTCCGATGAGCGGCCGAAAGCGGAGCTCGGTAGCGCGATGCAGGTGGCGCCGATTGATGCAATGCTGCGTCGAGCTTTGATATCAGATCTGACGAAGAGGACGAAGAAGAAGAAGAAGAAGATCTTCGGAGAGAGAGTGATGATCTTTGGTGAGGAAGAAGAAGGAGGTGTCGGTGGTTGAAAGGGACAAGGAAACGGCCCGTAACAATGAAGGAAGGAAGGGACCAAATCGAGAATGCGACTTATTACAGGGGCCTTAACTCCAAAATTCGAGAAAATTATACAAATGGTTACACTTTTAATTTATTCAATACTATTCCTGAATTATTAAAAAATATTCAATTTAGTCCATAAAGTATATAAAAAATATTCAATGCCGTCATTCTCTTAATTCATAGCAATGGGATCTGCCTATTGCAGCTTCCAATCCATTAAGTTTGATCAGTAGACCAAACAAAAAGTTAAGCACAATTACCTATGTAAGATATTCTTTTCAAATCTAAATATAAAAAGCTAACGCCCTTATTTTTTTCTCCCTTTTTAAATTAGATGGATAAAGGGATGGACATGTTGATTTATTATTTTTAAATCTCCAACTTAAAATATAATAATTCACATCATCAGATAATGTCTTATATGTCTTTCAAACAAATAGAAGGACTATATTGAATATTTATTCATAATTCAAAAATCACATTGAATAAATTAAAAGTTCTGAAATGATGTTTCATATTAGACTAAAGTTGAAAGACCATTTATATCATTCTCTCTCAAGAAAAACAAGAAAAAGAAACAAATGAAAAACTGGTTATTTCTTAAAAATACAATTCAAAGGGGTACTTGGAAAGTCATTATGTCCATTTGAGCAGTTGTGGATGAGGGATTGTCTTCTGTTTGAACTTCGTCGTTTGACTAATCAAAGACATATCCATTTCTATAAGAAAGTGATAAACAATAAGATGCAACTCAAAACTTTTTAATCCCATACTTAACGGCTAAAATCTTCTTGAAAGTGGAATAGTAGTACCTTTCAGCATTTGTGAATATTCCACTCTTGAATCCACAGATTTGTCTTTTGCCGTCAATTTTTTCAAAGAGGATTGCTGCTCAATACTTGTCACTTGCATCATTCTGAAGGATCCTCTTGCCATCTGAAGGAATTTGCCAAGGAAGCAAATTCCGGAGTTTTTCTTTGAGTATTCTGACTGCATTTGTTTAAGATGTTCCCCAAGGAGGGGTCCTTCCTTTAGCATTTTCTGCTGGGGTGCATGAACTTTGAGATCTTTGGCACAAAGTCTTTACAATACCTAGGAACTGTTGAAAGATTTTCATCATGAAACTTCAACCATTTTTTCGGCAATATGGCCACCAGGATAGTAAGAACCATTTTTGAGATGCACTCCTAAAAATTCAATTTCCTTATAAGATATCACCATTATCTTCTAGGAAGGCATGATTCCATATTGCTCAATAATATAATATTAGCAAACTGTGTTAGTAGGTTACAATAAGATTCTTCATCGGGACCGAGTAAGAGAATATCATCAATGTAAATTCGAGAGTTATCACTCATTGGCCGGAAAAAAAAAATGCACATTGCCAATCGGAATAAAGAGGATGCAGTTTTGAGATCAAAAGTAAGTACCGTCCATTAATAGTGCTGATTTGGGATACAAAATCATGTTTTGTGGTAATCTTTTGGATGAAATCCAAGTAGTCAAGATTCTGCTTTAAGAATCAAACTTTAAGTTCATCTTCGCATTTGATAGACACGAACACAGGCCTTTCTATTTGGCAAAAGGAACTTGTCATCCCGAAAGAAATAAATGGGAGATAGGTAATTGATTGCCAATCTCTTCATTCCTCTGTTCTGCTAGTTCTCTTGTTGACATGTATACACTTTGAGAGTCAGATGGGCTCAATTAATTCTGCCTTGCATGCGGTCATGCACACAGTGCAAGGCAGGTGATAGAAAACTCTCGAAGTTTGGAGCATTTTCGGGCACTTTAACAAGTATCTTCCATGCAAAGCCTCGCCGGTGGCTCCATCACCCATTTATTCAGATTCCTATTCTTAGTAAATCCTCAAGCCAGAGAGGAGAGAAATAGAACTATGCAGGCAAAGAGGCTCATTGGAAGGCCATGGACATGGGCATCCCCCAAGCCGCCTCTCCCGATGCCGGGCCGCCTCTCCCGGCAGCGGCTCATGGTGACCAAGCCGCCGACCCGAGCCGCGGTCCACGGAGTGAAGCTCCCGGTCCCCAACATTCTCGACGTAAATATCTCATTCTTTTTGGTGCCACGAAAATTTTCAGTTACTTTGCCTTCGCCTTCAGGACCAATAGGTGAATAGACCTATGTTGAGTTACCCGACGGATTTCTGGGTTGATTTTTCTTTAAATGAACGATGAATGGGTTGGTCAAGTTGCACCGTGTGATTGGTCGCACGCCTCTCTCTCTCTGTCATTCATGTGTTGTTGACTTTCATGCCTTACAAAGCTGAGTTAGTGATTGAGGGATCATTGATTTGCAGAAGGAGGAAGCGGAGAAGGAGATAGAGAAAGGGAAGAGAGAGAAGGAAGAGAAGAGGAAACAATTGGAGGAGGCCGTAGAGTCCAAAATCAACAGTTCTCAAGTGCCTCTCACAGTCTCACTCCTGTTAAATGACTCTTAACGTGTACTGTAACTCCCCAAGAAAATAGGATGAGACATGAGAGACTCTTTACTCTCTCACTCTCTCTCTCTCTCTGTAACATGACTGGAAAATAGTTCAAACACCATGTGAAATCAGACACTCTCGACTGGTCTGAAGAAAAGCTGTCTTTCAGTTTCTGGCTTTCAGTTTCTGGTTTGTCTGGGTTCTTTTTAGTTTTGATGTGGTTCACCATCCGTATAACGATGACCCCAAGAAAGAAATAGAATCAACGTGCCCACCGTTCATATCCAGATCCTATGTGGCCCTCATATTTTAAGTCTCTCTTAACTGTAGCTCATCAAAGACAACATAAAAGATGGCAAACGAATAGATAGATGATACAACTCAATCTAAGACATCTCTTTTGGTCATCAGCTCAATCTAAGATTTGCTCCTACAGCAATGATATCGCGAATAAGAGGCCCTTCTACAATCGTATCTTGAATGGTACATCAATCTATAGTTCCTCGCAGGCGCAGCGGATCGATTCATTTGTAGTCCCGAATTCGAGAACCAGCCCCTAGCTCATAGCTATAATCAACTTCAAATAATACATGTAACTCCGTTCACTTTATCAGCAGGTTTTACTTTATTGAAGACCGTAGAATCAGTCAGCCGCATCCACGAGCCTACCACGTACCCATTTCTTCGTCGCTGCGATGGGCTGAGAGCATGTTTCGCTTCCCATTGATTGAACATTAGTTTTGGTTCCGTTTGGCAAAGATCTGCTTTCACCTCCTACAAGGCCATTTGGCTCTGGTATGTCATGCCACTCCCCCAAGTGGTCCATTCGAGCCTCCAAATCGAGCGGTACGAAACCCAAGTCGATCAGATCAAGTTCACCTTCTTGATCCAGCACATCCGGCAAGCTGAATCCTCCGAAATCGAAGTCCCCATCACTGTCCTCCCATGTCTTCACTTGGCTTCCATTGACTTTTCTCCGGTTCTGTTGGTTCCCGGAGACTGTAGCTGTTTCTGCCTCGATATGATTGATCAGATCTGGTAAGGCGGCCGAAGGGTATGATCCATTGTCAGTGGAAGGTATAGATCCTACATCTATTGATTCAATCGATTGAACGGCCTCAGCTATAAGCTTTCTGGTTTCTGCAAGGGAAGCTCTAGCAATGGGACTCTTCACTGCAGCAGCCTCCAATGCTTTGGCTGCCCTTTCAGCTTCAGCAATCAATAGCCTGCGCCACATTTCGCCAAAGAAGAGACTCAAAACATCGAAACAGACGGTCTGAAACTTTTGGAGAAGCTTTATAACAAGAACGGTGGAACCGAATGTGGATGTTTTGTTTGGAATATGATGCTTTAGAATAGTATTGCTGCTGCAGTAGCCATATCTCGGCTATGAAATACTTAAACCAAGAAGGATAAATTTTCTAAAGTCCATTTCTAGAAGTCTGACATCAAATGACCTCTACACTGATTAAATTATCAAATAAAGCAAAGCATTATACGAGATTCAATCGCGTGTCTAGAGGGCTCCAAGGTTCTGCTTATAAGTAATTCATTATAAACAAGTGAACAAACCTTGCTCGTGCTATGGCATCGGTCTTGTTTGTTTCTTGAGCCGCTCTGTGTGCCCTGATACTCTTTATCATCTCCAACTTAGAACTTGCCAAAGGATCCTTAAAGAGAGGAGTTTTCCTTCTCTTCAGCCTCAGTTTTTGGATTTGGCTCTGAGGATCTCGTCTGGGAGTGTTGTCCATGTCACTGGATTTTTTCTGAGATGGGCTCCTTTTCCTTGGTCGTGTACCGCCAGCGTCGGCTGGCTTTCTCCTTGGCTTTCTTTCAACTCCAACTGGTGTTCCATGATACTTAGCCAGGCCAGAACAGACTCGTTCGCGGTATTCCTGTTTGGAAAAATTAAGCAATTTTCAGGAAAATATAAGTGGGATCTCATAGTAAGCATGAATGCTAATGCTTTACCGAGAACAGACATTTGAAAAATGGAAACTTTTATTACAGTGATGAGAAAGTTTAATATAAGGAAAGGGTGAAAAGCAATCTATTCTATTCCATTCGACTCCGAGAAGCTGAGGTTTACACAATTTCCGAGCCACCTAACACGTGGTTGCATAACAATTGACCCATGAGTGAATTGGTGGACTAACTGGGGGCCTACAATTGAACTCAGGTCAAGACCATGAGAAAAAATCAGAGCCCGATGATCTATCTGGAATCTTCCATGGACCAAATCGTTTTTGTAATGCATTCACTCTTCAAGATTAGCATCAAGGAAGTACATGGGTAGAAACATAGACGAGCTTCAGCTCAGATACAGAAGGTCAAATATGCATCATGCTCCACACCGGGATTATGGCAGAATATACAGTAAGATTACATATTCCAATAGATGGTCTGCAACACTGTATTAAAATATGTTCCATAATAACATAATACATCTGTTTTTCAACCAGATAGGATGATGATAATTCTCCCTCATACTCAAGATTATTGGTCTTTCCTTCTATTCACCATTTCATAAACCTTGATTCTTTTTCTTAGAAAGTGATCTTATCTATGTATTTGGCAATAAATTACTATTAAGAAGGTGAACTTGTAAATAGAAGATATGTGGACATGTACATAAAAGTGAAGTTTGCTTATCCATTTATTAACAGAATCAATTGGTTAACCGACATACTGGAAAACAAATTTTAAGAATCTAAATGGACAAATTATAATTTGCAATATTCATTTCATGACATTTTATTAAAGCTCTTACAGGATCTGCCCATTTTGCTGCAATTGCTTCTGCAATTTTTCTTCTTTGTTCTGGCGACTTTGGAGCTCTCTTGCTACCTTTTGGCCTACGCATCGTTTTCCGCTGCTCAACGCTCTCTAACCAATCGCGCACAAGCTGTTCATTCAACATGTCATACGAATCCCACTGCAACTCCTCCTCACCTACATAACCTTTTCTAGATGCTTCTGCAATCAAGTTCTGCCATTCATTATAGCATGTCTCCTGCACCATCAACTTTTCCCGACGCCTTTGCCACCCCATCCGAACTCCAACACCAATTTTCATTCTCGTCTTCTCACTGGAATTTCATTTAAAGAAAGACAGAAAAATTTTCTGAGCATTCAAAGGGCAAAGACACTAATATAAATTTTGTCACCATTGGCATACAAAACCAGAAGAAAGTATGCATTACCAACCTCTGTGCATGTCCAAGGCTGATCAACTTCATCTTGACCTGCAAAGCCAATTTTTTATATGAGACCACATGAATTTTGTAAAATTGCAACCAAGAATTCCATCGTTGGAGATAATATTTTCACGAGGCAGCCGAAGTTTGCTTCCTTCCAAATGTTATTATCTGAGACTTTGTTTCCTCTTTAACATCCCAAGCTGAAACGCATAACAATCTAGATTCATCCATAATCTATGGCCATATTTCAACAAAGAAACATATAATTATTCTTACATGACATCACCTTAGGATTCTGCATTGCTAGTCTTGTTCTCTCTCTAATTCGTTGCAGGGTTTCTGCACATGAATTATGGCACCTTCACTGAGGGTGATGATCAAGGGTAACACATACATTAGTCACCGGGATTCAGGGTTATAGTTACCAGCACTATGCTTCCTGCCTTTGTTCCATGGAGTGTTCCCCTTATTTGCCTTAGAAATTCTCATCCGCCTCAGCTTTTCTCTTTCGTCCAATTCCATTTCATCTTCCTCAGATGGCCCAAGTCGGGCACCTGATGAACTTGAACCGGTAGCCACCTGTGAGCTTTCGCTAGATAAGCGCATATCTTCGTTCAGAACCGAGCACATGCACTCTAGGGTGGCAACTGCCTTGACCACAAACTTAGGCGGATGCGGCTCCACGTGTATCCTTTTAGGTGCGTTAGACAGTTTCCATGAGGCAAGCCTTCTATCATTCCCAAAAGCAAACGAACTAGAGAACAATCTACCGCGAACAAAGGCTTGAGCCCCGAGTGCACCCAGATGATTTTGGAAGTTAGGCTGGGCAGTGGCAATTTCTGTACACAAGACATAACAAATTCGAAGACATTAATTGTATGTCATCATTAGAAGAAAGAAGAGAATCCATATTGCGCAACCACAAATTCAAGAATGCATTCTGCTTACAGGACATTCACCGATTTTACTCCAGTGACAGTTACTCAAGCCCAGCTAATTACAATGTTGGGAATTTCAGGGAACAAAAAGGAACCAACTTCTTGAAGTCACGGCCATCATTTGCAGCCTAAGTTGGCGACGCGACATTTACGTGCTAATTACATCATTTGCTAGATTCTAATCTGAAAATCCCCGCTCAACAAACAAAAGAAAGAACACGGAATGCAGATAAGGCGTTCGAGGTAAGGCAATGAGCCCAGCAGAGCCTTGCACTAAGGAAGAAAACTAAAGACTACCCACGAAAGTAGAGCATGGAGGGTACCTAATAAAGGCATGGATGGGCGCTCATTCAGCCAAAAGCCACACAACTCCGAGCAGTTTCAAGACCTCCCAAACAGCACGGCAGGCCTGTCCTCTAACTCTTCCACCTTCTTAATTGCAGAACGCAGAGATCACTCGTTCACGAGGCCATGAAACGAGGGCACGAGGCACGGAGAAGGAGCGCCGGCCGAGGCAGAGATTGGAGGGAGGTGAAGAGGAGGAGGAGGAGGAGGAGGGAGGGAGGGAGGGAGGGTGCAGAGACGGCGGTGAATGACAATGGTCGGAGAGACTTTTTGACAGCCACACAGCGAAAGCTGAGATAATATTGGTCTTTGGAGATCTGTTTTGTTGTTTTCATTTTGGGATAAACGTACTAAAAATCCTAAAATTTATCGTGAAAATATAATTGAATTCTAAAAATTTCAAAAAATATTGTTAAGTCCTAAAACTTATCATAAAGTGCAATCAAGTCCTAAAAATTCTACTCTTTCTCTTACCAGCGTCGCTTTTAGAGCACGTTTGTTTAGCGAAAAATGAGTTATTTTACTATGTGGAGTAATTAGATAAAGAAAATCATTTTTATAATCGATGTCAATTTGTGTGTAAATTTTTTCGTGAATAATAAAGATAATTTTTGTTTATTCATTTTTTGTGAGAGATGAAGCGAAGCCGGCACTTTTCAAAGAAATATTTTTCAAATTATTTAATTTTCACTAAACAAACGTGGCCTAATTGCATGCTGCACTTCACCGTCCTCGTTTGCAAGAATCTGGTTAGAGCTTTGATCCTAGTTCAAGGTTGTTATCTGTCAATTCCTTGCCCTTGCTCATTTGACTTTTGCCACCTTTCTAGAGAGCACGCCTTTTCAATAGTCAACGGGTCAAACATTGGTAACCCAAACATTGGAAATAAGAGTTACCAGATTTCAGGCCCCCATTGAATAATGTATCCTTACGTGTGGCCTTACATAATTGAAATAAAACCATCTTAATTTGTCATTACAACAAACCCAAATTTTGGCAAAGTTTACACCTCAAACGTGTTCTTGCAATGTAACGTGCAAATTTTCTTTGATTCGGCCTATGCCGAGACCAAGAAAAGCTTGTTTTGCCATCACTCAATTATCGATTCTTTTAGTTTATTATTAGATTTCAACCGACCAAACCAAGAGAAGAAGTTTTTGGTTATCAAAAAAAAAACCAAGAGAAGAAGTTTAGTATCACTGCTTATTAAAGGACATAGCCACATTTAGGAAGGGTGTCATATCAAATGGTTACGCATTGTAACCATTACTACTTATATATTATGATACGGTTTGATTCAATTTGGAAGGTATTTCCTATACAAACTTTGGAAAAATTTGAAAAATTTCAACCTATACCAAGATCAAACCGAGAAATATAACTCAAATCAAACAATTTTGATTTGTTATCGGTTTGTTTCGGTTTCAAATTGTTACCACCAAACCGATTTTTTTTTGGGTCGAAGCTACCAAACCGCTTTTTTTTTTTGGTGAGAACCGGTGTGGTTCTTACTGGTAAACCACCAAACCGCTTTAAAGTAAGAAATTTAGCACATGGCTTTGACTATCTAAGTTGAACGTTCAATATGTGAAAACGACAAAAAGATATTATTTTCTACACAATTATCGAAAAAAAGTAATATAATCACAATATCGCCAAAATCATTAATAGACAATATTGAGAACTATTATTTTGATTAAATTCAAGTACACCGAGGATGATACCAAACTCTTTCATTAGTATCATCTTCAATTAATAATCAATCAATAATGGTGAGAAGTAGGAATCTTTCATTTAATAGTATAGAGCAACGTTAAACAGATACGAACAAACTTTGTTAGGTCACATCATGAATTTCATCAGTCAAATTAAAAATAAGTCGATTTTATTCGATTTCATCGATTTCCAAAGTTAAAAAATCCAAAACCAATCAACCGACCCAATCAAGACATCCTCGTAAACACAAAAGCATCGTCAGATGCTGGAACAACTCATCCACAGTGTCTTAGAAGCCAAGAATAGCTGGTCTTGTGCGACTTATCACAGTCGTTAAGCGCACCTTACAAAAAAATTTCCTAAAGAAAATTCCAAATAAATGCTCCAAGTACTCTCATTTTTTTCAAATAAGAATATGAAGTGCCATTATTTTCTCAAATAAGAGTATAAAGTGAATTTTGTCTCTAACAAGAGTTTGAAGTGGCAATCTCAGTCTTAATAAAGGGCCTAACCTCACTGGAGTCAGGGGCATTTTTTTCTTTTTTTTCTTTCTTTTGTGTTTGGAAAACAAACTAAAAAAAAGCTAAAGTTAAAAAAAAAAAACCAAGGAGTTGGCTTGCCAACTTTTCCGCTTGTGGCCGCCGCCCAACCGGCAATGGAGCAATGACCACGGCCGGCGAGGTTGTCGGCACCATAGCGAGGGCCGACGACCCTCGCCCAGATCTGCAAGAGGGCGTCCAGCCCTCATGTAGGTCTGGCAACCCCTCTCCCATATTTGGGCGAAGGTCACCAGCCATCACCATTGCCCCACTGGCAATGGGGCGGCGGCCACAGGCGTGGGAGGTTTGAGCCCTCCTCCTTGTTTTTTGTTTTAAAATCTAATGTAAATAAAATTTATATTAAATTATTTTTAGACGAAAATGCCATTGATCGATCGGAAAATTTGGTCAGTTGACTCACTGGTAGGGTGAGGCCTTTTATTTGAAACTGTTATAATCACTTCAAGCCTTTATTTGAAAAAATGAGGGCACTTCAAACCCTTATTTGGAATTTTTCCAATTTTCTATGATAAGTTCATTTTCATCACAATGCTAAAGTCTTATATGGAACTTACATGTATCACTAGACACACCAAAAAATGTCACGAAATATCTAACTCCTCGTTTTTACATCGTTACTAAAGTTAATAAATACGGTAATTTAATCAGAAGAAGTGCTTATAAAACACTTATTAATAAATAAATAAATAAAAAGCAAAAATTCATAGCTTTGGCTGCACCAGTTTCATGCATAATAAATTATTAAGAAAATTGGAAGGCGACGCGTTACGCACGATTAAAAGAAAGACAGAGGCGAACAACGCCGCCGGTCGGACTGATTCTGCACCAAAGATTCTCCACCGAGTCAGCGAAGTGAAACCACTCCTCTCCACTTCTTCGATCCGGTCAAGACCAGCATGTGCCATTCCCTCACACTTCGTGTATAAAACCCACTTTCACAGAGAGAAAATCCCAACCGAGAAGATGACCATGTTCGCCGGCTCCGTCCGCGAAGCTGCTCGCCGCGCGTCGCTTTCCATCTCCGACGCCCCTCTGCTCGTCGTCTCCGTGCTCGCGCCCTTTTGCTGCCTGTTTGAACTGTTGCAGTCATGGATGGTTCGCCGCTGCCGGGGAGAGCAGAGCTCCACCTGCGCCAGCGGCGAAATCTGCACGGTCTGCCTCGGGGACGTCTCCTCAGACGGGAAGCTCCGTAGGCTCCCGGAGTGTGGACACTGCTTCCATGCGGAGTGCATCGAGACGTGGCTGGGGTATCGCCGGACGTGCCCTCTCTGCCGGACGACCGTGAGCGGCCAGGGCGGAGGGAAACTCCGCGACCGCGCAGGATGGCTGCTGTGGCTTCTGATGGGGAGCGTGTGTCAATGGATGGACAAGCACTTCGATTCTAACCTCGCATCGGTGTTCTGCCATGATTCTGAAACTCTTCTCTATTGAATCTGGTTTTGCTGCTAGCTGCGGAGGGTGAGAGATTACTTTTCATGTGTAATCAGAACATAGAGCGAGGATATTCATTTTGTACAGAAAGATAGGTATACAGTGTCTTGCCTTCATGTTGAATTTGATTACAAACATTCTTTGCACCTAAAACAACATCGATTCAAATCATATTCCTTCGTTCCTTTTTACAAGAGCTTGAATCGCGTGACATGATCGGGTACACATACCATTCTCTTGTAAATGTACTGATCGAGAACGTGCAAGGTGATGCTGCATTTTTCGGGATAAGAAGGGGTAGAGAAAATGCCTCGAACCGATGCTCGAGCATGTGGCGCTACGGACCTGAAATAACTCATGTCATACTTCCGGAAAAAGCTCGAACGATCTTCAAAAAAAAGATGCCCGTACTAGACGATTACACGAGTGGATAGGTAGATAATAATTACGGGCGCGAAACAGCTCTCTCGAAAGGAAACTCGGCAAAATGGCTATGTAATTTGAGAGAAGGGCTGCCTCATCACAAAACAACAAAACCAAGTTCGGTTTACGTGGCGCATAATTCAATAGTAGGTAATTTGCCTGCTCAAAATAGTTGTACTTTAAGTCATTATAGTTGATTTTCGAGACAAAGGAAGAAGACAACTTCATCAACTACTTCGTTGGAGAAAGTCTTCAAGAGATTTAGGACGTAGATCACATGAATGATAACCATTTTATTTCGCTATTTTTTGATATTTTTGTTTTCGAGAATAGGTTTACAACATAAATTTATTGGAAAAAAGTATCATAAAAGTTTTAAATCTATCCTTACCAAAAAAAAAAAAAAGTTTTAAATCTATTGCATTGGTACCAATTTAGTTATAAACTTTTTGTCATTATGTTAATTCAGTCATTCTTACTAATTTTGACCGGATATTATTGACATAAACATTGACCAGCCTATGTGGCACCATTAGCGATGACGTAGATAAATTTTAATAATATTTTAATATTTTTCAATTTATTTATTTAAAAAAAAATTCTTTCTTTTCTTTTTTTTTTCTTATGACTTGGCAACTGACTGGAGGCCAAGGCTGACGAGGGTCGTCCTCACAAGCGACAACGAAGGCGAGCCTTGTCCAACTGCTGGCAAGGCTCGAGGTCGCAGCCTTTGCCCTCATTAGAGGCCGCGAGGTTGCGGCCTTCAACCTCGCTGGATGGCTACAAGGGCAGCCTTGCGCTAGGCTGGCAAGGCTCACCCTCGCCAGTGGCTGTGAGGTCAAAGGCCATGGCCTCGCTGAATCTGGCGAGGTCAGGCCTCACCCATGGCCAGTGAGGGTGAGCCTTGCCAATGCCTCGCCAACCATGGCCTCCAGTTGGTTCGGCGACCAGTTGAAGGAAGAAGAAAGGGAAAGAAAAGAAAATTTTAAAAAATTAATAAATTCGATAAAAATATTAAAAATTATCCACGTCATTAACGGTGGTGCCATGTAGGCTGGTCAATGTCCACTTCAGCAATATCCAACCAAAATTAGCCGGAAAGATGGAATTGGCACAAAAACAAAAAGTTTAGAACTGAATTGACACCAAAAAAAGATTTAGGACTAAATTGACATTAATTCAATAGGTTTAAAACTTTTCTAACACTTTTCCTGGAATCCATTTGGCAATGCAACTTCATTTTTTTTATTTTTGGGATAAATTTTTAGCTCAAAAATATGTTTGGAATAGAAATGAGAAATATATTTTTTTTAATTTTGTATTTTTGGAATAGAAACAGAAATAACAACTCTTCTTATCACTTGCAGCCCTCACCACCTGCCTCTAGCTGCTAGGAACAGAAATTTAAGAATAACCTATCAAACGAGTTTTTATTTCGAGAATACAAATTTTGTATCGTTATCAAACACTATTTTCTACATAGAAACTTATTCTTGGAATAGAATAATCTATTCTATTTCTAGTCAAAAATTGGGCCAGGGAAGAGAATGGTTTTCATTCGCACTCTCACTAGCGGTTTTTATGGTTGACGAGTAGGTCAATGACAGGCCGAGCCTTCTTCATGTTTTCAGAGAATCGGATCGTGGGTCATCTCGGCCCAATTACTCTCGGGTCGCCCCATTGGAATTGGAACCGACTAGACAAATTGTTGTTCCCTCCCTAACCTTTTTTAGAGCATAGAGTCATCAGCCATGCCACATCATCACCCTCATGAGTCGTGCTTTGACCACTAAACATACGATAATACTCTATAAAAAATCATTTCCTGATCCATCATTTTGTCCCGGCGTTTCCTGTCCTAAGCTGCAAATGCGGTATATGCCCAGCAAAAGCCCAAAATTGAGGCTAACAATATGGGACGAGATTGATCTCCTAGTTCGTTATTTTGGACATATCTTTATGCAAAAGTCTTTGGCTTGCATTCTTTACACTCGGTTCAGCTGAAATGGACTACTAATTCAAAGCTACGACAATAACCAACACTTACGTCGCCTTCGAACAATGAAGTCGAGTTAGGTTTTGTTCAACATTGCATAGAAAAACAATATAAAAATGATTAACAAAATGAAGTGATCCCTCCAACTCTCACCTTCCCTAACCACAAAAGGTAGTGTTTGATCCCATTTGGTTGGTCCCCGATGTCATGAAAATGGTGGGTCTTGGGTCTGGTCATCTTCCTTCTTAAAATAACAATCCACACATTTCTCTTTCCAATGCTGTATTATAGCAGAGATTAAGTAGATGGATAAGAAATTTGAGCATGTCTCGGATAACATGGGTTCGTTATCTTGGAGTCCATTATCACTTGAGATGGTCCTTGGCCTTAGTTTAATCACGCATTAAGATTACTCACAGTTGAAAATATTGCAATTAATCAACATTAGGAGATGATGTGAGGGATGAAAGGAAAAAGAAAACCCAGGTGTAGATGAAAGCAAGGGGCACCTAGGACAGATAAAGTCAACATTTTTCTTGACTCACCAGTGTCAAAAGCAGGTAGTAATTAGCGACTTTTTCGGATCTGTAAATCTCCCTCAAAACCTGTGTTGGCTTTCAAGATTGCGTGCAGTGCTTCAAAGATTAGACCCCATGTGACAGTCTTGAATCACAGACCCCACCGCACACCTTGTGGCTCTTTTTCATTCAATGGTTTGAATTCATTATCTATCTCGAAAATGGTATACTAGTCTCTGATCTAGGACAATTTTGCAATGCTTAGTCCCTCCTTTTGTGTACAGCTTCTGTTTCCTGTCCTTTTCTTTTGGGGCAAATCTGATAATGTTGAGTAAACTTGTCAGTTAAGTGATCCTGCTAATTTGCTATCAAATTTATTGTCTCTATGCGCAAAAATGGGTACAGTAAGGAAGAAGTCAAGGCATTAGCTATGCTGGGAAATGGAATGAAAATAATTTACTTGGTACAAAACAGGAAGGACTCAAAGACTTATAGGAGCCTTAGGCTCTTATGTGGGGGAGATATTTTAGGCAAATTTAGCCATGACAGTCAAGAAGCTAGCAATCTCATAGGAACTGGTGATAATGGTATGGTTCTTGCCCTGGAGATAAGAGGTGATCAATTGATCATCAACAGAGAAGCTACGGATCATTTTGGCTTGAAGAAATATAAAACAAAGGTGTGGATTGTGGAGTGACTAGAAAATCAAGATGTAATACAATTCACTTTTGAGGATCTTCAGATGAGAAGATTAGAGGTGGGAGAAAAACATATGTTTATTGAGCACAATGACAGTGTGCAAAAGAATCATCCCATCATCACAACATGTGGGAAGATTTGATTGCAGTATTGATATGTCACGCATGGATGGATAGTGTTTAATCTTGCTTGCACTCAACCGAAATTTCAAAAGGAAAAGAAAAACCCTTGATTAGATTAACGTGTCAACTAGACGTATGAGCCAATTCAGAAGCATATTATTTACCACTTGGCAGTCAGCCCAAGGTTGAAGTAAGATTCTTGATTTCAAATGTTAATGGACATGACATAAGTCAAAACGCAGAGCAACATGAGTTGAACGGAGGTGTCGAACTGTTAGGAAGAGAGATGCATGTTTTGGCCAAAAAACAAAACCGGGAGGAATTATTTTATTTGGCAGTTCACTCAAAAGCTAAAAATTTAGCAATAATAAATCACAATCTTGGTCCCAAGTATTGTCATCTTCTTCCTCCTCTCCGCTCCCCCCATCTGATAAAGAAAAAAAGTCTTCACTCCCTCCGAAGTCCTCCTCAGTGGAGAAGAGATGGAGTCTTGAGCTTCCTCTGTTAGTCCTCGCTCACGCACTAATCCTCCTTTAAAACCCTTCGTTCTCATTGCAAACAGCAAGTTCAGCACTCTCTCTCTCCCCTTCTCCACTCAAAACATTTCTCTTGTCCTTCAGCACAAACCCCATCTTGAACCCTTCACTGAATCTTGATTCGTTTTGCCAAATCTGGTATCAGATTTCAAGATCCACCGGATCAACATAAACCCTTTTTGTAGGTTTTGCAGCTTTGCTCAACTTTCACTCAAATTCGCATCTTTATCTTTTGTCCATCTTGTGGGTTGGGTTGAGCTTGAACTGCGGAAGGTTCTCTCTTTCCGTTGCCCATTAGGAGATTAAGCTCTTTTAGTTTGGATAGGTAAATCTCGATAATTGTTGCTCGGAATGGGAGACTCTGACATCACAAAACTGGATGACTCTGAAGCGGTTGCGTTAACTGGCAAGATCATGTTGATTGCGGTGATTCTTCTCTTCATAGTAGTCCTCTTTGTTCTCCTCCTCCATTTATACGCCAAGTGGTTCTGGGGGCGCATCGAAGAAGCCTCCTCGGCCGCCGCCGCTCCGCCCCCGCGCCGCCGCCGCAGCCGGCGGTTCGTCTTCGCCCCCGGCCAGGATCCCACGGTCGCTGTCCGTACCGGGCTCGATCGGAAGGTGCTGCTCTCTCTGCCGGTGGTGGTGTTCAATCCCCAGGAGTTTAAGGAGGGTCTTGAATGTGCCGTTTGCCTCTCCGAGCTGGTTCAGGGGGAGAAAGCTAGGATCTTGACCAAATGCAATCACGGGTTTCATGTGGATTGCATTGACATGTGGTTCCAATCACACTCCACTTGCCCTCTTTGTAGGAAATGGGTTGGTCTCGGTTCAGATTGTTCGAAGACCATCGACATCGATGATGATTTGGAAGAAGAAAATGGTGACAGTCAGCCCGTGGAAGAGAATTTATCTGGTGGGATGCACCCCACTGAATCACCGAACTTTCCTACAAATGTGTTGTTTTGGGGTAATGAGATGCAGGTTAGCTCTGGGAGTGCTTGTTTAGAAGAAGGTGGTTCTTCTTCTTCTTCAGCTACTTCTCAGTCGTCGTCATCTTCTGCTGCACTTGCTATTGCTAGGCCTGCGATGGTCGTTATTGACATGCCAAGGCAGATTAGTGAGAATCCCTCGGCTTCTTCGTCTTCAGCGAACCGGGTTACCGAGGATGATCTGAAGTCCCCAGTTCCCACAAGACTGAGGTCATTGAAGAGGCTCTTGAGTAGGGAGCGAAGAGTTACTCCTTGTAATGCAAATTCTCTTGATGTTGAATAGGGGGAGCGGATTGTCTTCGCGATACACTCACCATGATGTGCACCAGCTGTTTCGATTATGGCTAAAAACTTAAGCTGTCTCAGAGATTTCTCTCGTTCTTCCATTGTCCAAACAACAGTTTGTTGATGGAGATGAAGATGGAGAAAGTGGTGATGAGTAGTATTCACTTAAGTGCTTGGCAGGGATTTGAGGACTGAATTGGATATCCAGAAACCAGATTTATGTTTCGTACACGATATTTGTTCTTGCAATGTTGTTCTGAGTCAAGTGTTTCAACTTTTTTCTGAGAGAGAGAGAGAGAGAGAGAGAGAGAGAGTACAGTAAGAAGAAAGAGTTTTGCTTCTCTGTCTCAGAGGGTGGAAAATCCTTCTAGTTACAGAAGATGTAGTTTGTAATTTTCACTTTTGTAAATGTATTGATTAAATTTGCATCTCCTGGTCGGTTAATTACAAAGGTCGGTTCTCTTCCAGTGGATGTAATTTGATATACCCAGAGTTCTCTTTAAGGCTATTCTCATATTCAGGATGCAGTAAGACATTGATGCAAAATGCAATCTGTGACAATCACGAATGTCGCTATGTTAGATCAGTAAATGATTTCCTAGTTACATTACATGATGGGAGGAGCTTGTCATTGGCTCATTGCTCTAAATTGGCAGTAGAAATCTATCCACAGAAGTTTCAGGAGAACTAAGGACTAAAGAGCACAGTCGGTAGTTTAAATCAAATCAGTTGCAGCATTTAGTATTATCTTATTTATTTTCAATGATCCAGTGCAGATAAACCATTTAAGCACCAGAAACTTAGAAGGAAACAGCATGGTGATAATGATCGATAGTAATATCAGAACTCGAGAGACTGCTGCATAAAGTGTATATTACTGTGAGGTCAAAGTTATAATTTCGGCTTCGAAGAGTTTGTTGAACTTCATTACAGAATGGAGCTCCTGACATGCATCATTATTACAAAAAACCTGCCCTTGATGTAGCCTTGAATCTATTGACGTTAATCTGAAGCAAGAGTGACTCACAGGAAATTGTTGTTGACTTTAGGAAATTACAGAAAAAACAGTCAGTATTGCCACCAAACACAATCGATAGCTATTTTGGAGCTCTTCACATGAAATTAGCACTATGCAACCGATGGCTACTACATGAGTGCTAAACACTTGGGTACATTTGCCTCTGAACAATCTTCATACTCCAGCGAGTCAACATATTCTTTGCTTCAGGAACCGAGGACCTACCGTTCCAATGTCCCTAGGATTTTCATGTGCTAAGTTACCAAGTAAACAGGTCCGTAGTTCTTAACGCCGTGAGGATTGTCCAACTCTTCTAGAGACATGTATTGCATTTCGTTCTCTGCTCTTTTTGTGGAATTGAAAAGACCGGAGAACGACCCCGAATTCAGACGCCGGAGCCAAGCATTGGATTCCTTACTTGCCCCAAAGATTGGACCGGAAACAATTTTTCTTGGTTTATGGTTGTGATGACTTGCAGGTTCTGCTTGGGGCTTGCTCTTCTTCTCTGTTCTCAACCATGAAAGCAGGGAGCTCTTCCATGACTTCTTGCTCCTTCTATCTTCGCCCAGGTTTCTCTTTCCTGCCACTTCTACAGAATATTGTGAAGAAGCTCTTACATTTGGTTCGCATTTGTGCTGTCTGGCTTCATCCAAGAACTGAACAAGGCAAAGGAAGATTAAACTATTGAGTAGAACCGGTTGCAAAACCTTGAAGACTTGGAACAGAATACGCATTACTTATATATCCGTAAGAAAAGTTGTCGCAACACAAAGTAAGCCAAAGAAGAAGAAACTTCCTTCCTTGAAACATGATTCACCTAACCAACTCAGTTTTTATATCAAATCAACCTGTGTCCTCATCAGATGTACATCATAGAGTTTGATCTCAGATTGTCTAGAGTTGACTAAACACGTGAAAATTGATAAGACTTGTTTGAGTTCAAGAATGTTGTGATCAAGTGAATTACTGGAAATGCAACAGTGTCACAACTTAATGAATTTTCTAACTTATACATGAAGAGATGGCAGTATGACTAGCCAAAAAAGAAAAGGGAAAGGGAAAGGATAGAAATGAAAACGAACTTGATGTTAGCATTAGAATTACCTGAAGAAAGTCCATTTGTGGATCAAATTCAGTAGCACCATAATCGCTTGCCTCACATTTAGGGTATACTGGAGATTTCCTCATCTTGGCGGGTTGCTGCTAAGCCAAATTCTGCAAATTTCAGGACCATACAGTCACAAAACTGTAAACAGATATGCAGGTGGCTTCCACACTACATGGCTAGATGAAATAGAACAATGTAAGGCCTTCGAACTTTAATGTGTTATGAAAAAAGTCCTTTCTCGCTTTCGATTGTTGTTGCTGAAAGGGTCTCTTTTTTTTTCCTGTGTCAATAAGAAGATCAATTGCTAACTGCAACAGGAAAAGCCTAACTATCTTGTAGGCTGTGTGGACAAGGGAAGATACCAGAAAGAATAAGATGATGAACCAGAAGGTGTAATACCACAATCAAAAACTATATCATGAAGAAAATCTACATAAAAGATGCGAAAGAACAATTAGAGATTCTAATTTACAATAATATCAACGTTCAATTCTACTTCTAAACGGGACTCACCTGCACAACAAAGGAGAGGAAAAAATAGGAAAAAAGCCTACAACACAAAAGCCTTTCAAAGCCACTTTAATAGGCATTCAGATTGATGAATAGAAAGCAGCGGCTGTTGAAATGGCAGTGTCAACTCTGTAGCCTTTCGGTTACAACTTCAGCCACTTTGAGGGCCATTGACGTGCGTGTGAAGGCCAATCAATCGAGTGTTGTTCATCTTACATGTACCTGAAGGTGACGGCCAACCACTAATCACCGGTAAACAAAGAAGAATAGAGAAGAAAAAGTAAAAAGAATTCCAAGAAAAAGTAGAAACCCATCAATGGCACACACCAAATCAAAATGGGTAAATCATGATTATACTTGAGACGCGCTAAAAAAGCCAAAAGGCGGGGGCTTTATCGAGCAAGTCAAGCATTAAGGACAAATTTTCACCCAACTTTGGAGCTTAACTTGCCCCTGTCTAGCGTGAGCTGCGAAAGCCAAGATAGGAGGGAAGGCGAGGCAAAAGCACTTCTCGTGTAGAGTTAGCTTGAAATTTTGAAATCGAAAAACCAAGTAAAAGAGAGACCAAGATGTGAGATATAACGAAAGAACCTGCTGAGGGAAAATGAAAGATCGGCTTGTGTACGAAAGACTTCATTAGCATTTTAACGACAGAATATAATGATGTCTTGTCTGCTGAAAAGATTCACTCAAAAGATCCTTCTGACGTTTGGTTCTGGGCATGAATGGGGAGCGTGATTAGCGGCGGCAGATACGGAATCTCTGCGTCTCCTTTAACTTGAACTCTGGATCAATCTACTAGCATAGAGTACACATATAAGCAAGGAAGAGAAAGATCAGCTATGTTCGTTATACTAATTCTTGCACTTGTGGTCGTAGCTTCTTACATGAATATGAAAGGAGTCGTAACCATTCATGAACAAAGCATTGCATGATCAAGAACGACTACAGATAATTTCATTCTTTTTTAAAAAGGGTATCTTTGATTTTGATTCTTTTTTTCCCCACTGTTCATGTGGGGAGTAAAGATTCGAGTGTGTATAGATTTTGGTGGTGCGGTGAGGGAGCCACCTTTTTCTTTTTCTTTCTTTTTTTTTTGGGTCATGCTGGTGATATTAAGAGAGTTTTACAAATTGGCTTGGCAAGTTTATAAAAGATAAATTGCGAACTTCAGAATTTTCGAAATTCATGAAGGTTTTGAAATGGATAATTGTTTCTGCATCCGTTTTCTCATTGAATTTTGCAGATGACCTTTTCATTTTTCTGGTCCAACCAGGCAGTGACAGGCAGACAACATCATTAGGTAACGCAAAAGACTTCCCATGAGAACTCTTTATTGCGTCTCTCAGCCCACATGTAACGATCATTGCTAGAGTAAGTAATAAAGAACGATTCTGAAGAAGTG
This sequence comes from Syzygium syzygioides, assembly GCA_031216285.1. Taxonomy (NCBI): domain Eukaryota; kingdom Viridiplantae; phylum Streptophyta; class Magnoliopsida; order Myrtales; family Myrtaceae; genus Syzygium; species Syzygium syzygioides. Next base: position 24,882,294 of record CM062251.1, read on the forward strand.
AACTTACTAAGGTCCTCTGGCACAATTTTGCTTCCAAGTGGGATATTCACTTCTAAAACACGCTTAAACTATAAACAATCAATAGATCGATCATACTTCCGCTTGACGTGTCATACTTAGACTTTTTCTGCCGCTGTTGCGCGTGCAATGCGGATGTCTTTAGCGATTTTTTCAATTACATACTTTCGAGTACACTTGATTAGTGATAACACTACAGTATATTACGCCGTAAGATACAAACAATGGATCTCTGGAGGTGGGAGTCTTTTCTTTCTTCTTTCCAAACCACAAAAAGCAGAAGAAGAATGGGGTTGTCCCAGCTATCAAAGCTTTTGTTGCTCAGTCATCATTCAAGCATAAAGCTGACACCCACATGGAAAAAAGTCCATCCTCCTCTCCAGTGGTGCGAAGTATCTCAGTTCATATGAACGAAGTCAACGCATTGACCGCCATCATCATCAGTCGATAATTGTGATACTACTACATAGGGAGATGTAAGTAACCCTTGCTTGAAATCAATTTCATTAGCCATGAACACAATTTTGCCTCCTAGAGCAGAGTAAACCTCATTTTGGACTTCGTTGGCTTCAACTACTCAGCTATCAAAGACAACGGTGATCAACACGATCCTAATCCGAAAAGTTGCATCCTGGTTTGGCTTTTCCATGCCCTGTTCATCTTCGATCCATGAACAATGACAACCCGCCACCTATGAAGTTCAGTAACATGAAAAAACCAACGGCTTTTATATGCCATGAAAAGTTGCATCCTAGTTCGGCTTTTCTATGCCATGTCGTCTTCGATCTGTGAACAATGACAACCCACCGCCTACGAAGCTCAATAACATGAAAAAACCAACCACATGACTCCATTAACAAGAGAAGCTCCAACTCATCTCAAATCACATATCACAAAATGTATTGTCTCATAAGATCGACTTATGTGAGAGAGATACAAGAGAAGGCAAAAGCATCATTTAAGCAACCAAACCCTTTCAGAATAGAGAACCCTATACAATACACAGGTTAGGCTTAGCTACACGACAAAACTAAAGCAGCAGCTGTCCCTTTCTAGGTCTGATTATACCAAAGAGATAGGGAGATCAGAGTTGAAGCAAGGGCAGCGCCATGACTAGACCAAAAATGGAAATCAGCAACAACATCATCCAGGTGGGGAATGATTGCTTCCTGTTTCTTCTCATGTCCTTTGGAGTATTCAAGTTCTTCGCTTGTGTTCCCGTTGTGTTGCCATCTTTATCCGCCCCAGCATTATCATCTTTAGGGCGCTCAGGTACGACCTGCTTTGAGAGATGTTGCTCAGAGAGCTGCTGCTGCTGGTTATATTTCTCAACATATTCAGGGAATATCTTCCTGAAGGTTTGGCTGTCAAAAGGAACATAAGCATAACATGTCACACCACAGTTTGCTAAACAAAATTTTGAGTTTCTACCATATACCCCACCAAATAGATATATGCTGCAACTGACATTAGACTCTTATTCCACCGATCGACACGGTATAGGTGAGAAGCCTCTAGAAAATGCATCTATTACAGCAAAACTAATAGATTCAAAAAGGGAACTCGCATAGTCTCCTCAATGAAAATATTTTATGAAAATCTATCATATGAGGATATGATTACTGAACTGAGAAACATGAATGTACTGCTGGAAGAGAAAACAAGAAAACAAATAGACATTTCTTCCATTTGTTTCCTTTTCTGTGCTAACGTGTTTACTTCTGGACACAGACATTCATAAACATTATTTTCTTCCTTCCCCGTTTTAAAGGGGGTTCGTCGGGCATAGGCACTTACTTCTTACAATTGAAAGCAAGAGATGATTTTGCCAGACGTTGCTTCTCTTCAGCTGTGGTGTTCACACTGCCAGTTGTAGGACTATTGTCCATCTGCAATGTAAAGTCAATGCGCATAAGCGAGGCATGTTAAGATGATATTTGCAAAAACCAGAATGCCCTTCAAAGACATAAGGACATGTTTTATTTTTCTCTTCCAAGTAACTGAACGTGATGAATGAACAAGTGACAAGTAAATATGCAGTAGCTTGCCCCAAAGTGATTTGGGTAGTCATGGAGCTAATGAACTCACCATAAATGAAAGAAGCCCAGTGAGTATGCTGGAAGGAATAATAGACAAAATTAGAAAAACACGCTCAAAAGTTTTTCTTTCTAGAAAAAAGAAACAATTACATAATTTCATCTACGGAGTCTGGCAAGTAAAAGAACATGAAGATTAGAAAAGGATACATTGATTAGCATCTGCAGTACCTTGAAACAGACCACATCGGGTTCCAACTTTCTGGGTGAACTGCAAAGGGGGAAAACCAAACCTAAGCAAAAGTTGATCTTACAAAAATGACCGACAGACTTTTACTATTCAAGACATTAAATTCTTACAATCACTCATTGATAGACATATTTTCTTTTGAGTCATAAAACGCCCATTGGGAGTGATCATGCTGCAAGAAGGAAAACAAACTCGAATAAGAATATATATTAGTTCAAGATGGTGCAGCTATTAAACTACATTAAAAAGAAAAGAGGAAGCTATTTGAAAGAAAAATACGTGATCCCCGGAGGCTTATATGGGTACTCTGGAGGAAATTTGATCTTGCCATAATAATATCCACCTGGTCACAATGATACCAACAATTTCAAACAGAATATTATTATATGACCTCCACAGTCAAAATGAGCACTATGGGAAAAGAAAAAATCTACAGTACCTACAAAGGGGGTTCCTGAGCTCCCCTCCAACACGTAATCTAGAAAACCAAAAATGAAGAATGCCGAGTCAAAGTACGATAATAGTTAACACTTAAAAAAGCATAAGACAGCAAGTAAAAGCAGAAGGAAAGATGACAAACAATTTCCAACAGGTCAACGCTTCATACCGATTCACTTGTTCAAAAGCTTAAAGGAAGATAAAAGTATAAAGAATGTTCTCAAACTAGCCAACTCATGGAAGTTCTTAACAGGACTCATTAACCAAAACTCAGAGTGGACTATCAATAAGTTAAATCCATTATAATTTATAAGCAGCCTTAATTTTGCTCGTGAGAAGGAACCATGACTAATGCACCAAAAAATCACGAAGCACTACTAGACTACTTTTCATCTGAATGAAGACTTACGCCACTCGAGAATATCATTTGGGGAAGGACGTGCTACAACATTGGAAACAGGTTCCTGCAAATTCAAAAACAGAAACGCTTTGTAAGTCTAAATATACAAAAAGAACCAACAGAAGACTCAATGCAGCAACAATCCTGTTATATTATAATCAATATGGTTCAATGAAGGTATCTCAACCAGAATTATCTTAATGACTTGCCAGAGAAAACTCCATAGAGTATCAAAATGTTCAATTTAAAGCCATTGGATCAGACCATTAAAACAAGGGAACAACTAACATGCCTCCTCAACCTGCTTCTTAAGCACTGACAACACATTATACAAAGATAGTAGCTTGTTTGTTCCACTTATCCAAAGAATGTGTAGGGGAAGTTCATTAAACAACCACCATGGATAAAGATATCAACATGAATAGAGGGTGAAAAAGAAGTCAAGACAGTGAAAATGAGAACGAGAATAGAGAACAAGATGATGACATACTTTGCAGAGCGCTCTATATTCCTTCTGAAGACGCTTGATACATGCCTTCTCTGCCATCTCAGAGCTTCAGTGCCGATAAATACACAAATTGAAGACTCCTTTCACTCTTTGATGGGGGAAATTCTACGAGCTGTGTACCATGAGATGATATTTAACAAGATGACGAGTTATACATGCAAGTACACCAAAATATAGTGAAAGGAATGGTTTGGTCGACGGAGAATTGGGGAAAGACACTACCCAAATCAACATAACTCAAAAGACACCAAGTTTTACATAACATCGCGTATCTAATGTCACAAACACGGTGGCCTGCAATATCAGAAAGCTGTTCAATTACATGCGCCCTTCACGTGCAGTGCATAGTCCATACCAAAGAAAATCTAGAGAATCACGAACTGATACTACCATTCAAGACAACACTAGGAGCCACCCCAATCACGACCCATACAATGAGGCTGAACTAACAACACAAATGGGCAAATGGCAGACATAAAGTTGTGGAGATTTTCAGGAACGTATGGTAACCATTTTGTTTTTTGGGTCTTGTTAGTTGCCAGCACTACTCACTCTCGCTTTTGCCGTCTACAGGGATCAAACACCTGCCCCCTCACTCACACGTTCCCACCCCCCACCAGATCCCTTGCCACCGGGCCATTTGCCTCGGTGGTAACATACGGGAACCATTGACAAGGCTAAGTGCTATACAATCAGTTCTCTTTTTGCACGGGATTCAAAACAATCAGCCTATTATAATCATACGCAAGCCGATATACAAAACAACCAACCTATCTACACTGCAAACGTCCTGTTACATTCCTCCAGAAAGCTACATCCGCGTGAAATAATAAAAATGAGGCCGAATTTAAGCTCAAGCAGCATCCAGAACCCACTGTCAAACCCCTGTCCTTATAGCAATCTCAATGCAAACCGCGAATCTCACCAATTCCTCGAAAACCGCCGCGCCACCTCCTTACCAGAAGCAAATTTGCGATTCGCAGCACCCAACAATACCCTAACAGAACCACTAGCCGCTCGATAAACAAGACACGAAAGGCAGCGAATTGGGCCTAGCGCCGCTCCGCCGAGCAGCTCCAACCACTCTCGAATCCCGCCGGAACCCAACCGCAGCAGAAAACCAATCGAACAAATCGCTCCACCCCAATTCAATCGTCCAACAACACGCACAAAAAAAAAAAAAAAAAAAAAGAAAAACTCCCCCGGACGCCGCCGGCCCTCGCTAATCGAAGTCAAAAGACCCCAAACTCAGATCATCCCACGACTCCAATCGAGACACGAACCCCGAAAGACCCACAACGCGGATCGATCCACAACACAGGCAGCAGCGACCGACCGAAGAACCCAGCGGGAATCGCGACGAGAGTAAGAACCCGCCGCCGCCGGAGGAGGAGGATGGATCTTTCTACCTGGAACGGCGGCCGGAATCCGATTATCAGGCGCGAAATCCCCGGGGACTTTTCAGATTTTCCGGGAATTTACAGGGTCCATCTCCCGCTCCGGGCAGCTGTGGCAGGGGAAAATCGCGATCCTTCGACGAGAAGCGAACGAACTATTGTGGCGAAAGAGAGAGAGAGAGAGAGAACGTGCCTCGCTATTTCCGACGGGGCCTCGGCTCCCCCGCGTGGGCCCCCCGGCCCCATCGCCCAAAAAGGGAGAAACAAAATTAAGAGAATTTTCCATTTTTCTTTTGTAGGCTTTAATATTCAATATGGTTTCTCTTTTCTCGGCGCGTAAAACATTGGTTTCGCAGTTTGAGCTTGGGTTATTTATTAGGGTCGCAAAATTAGCCGCTTGTATCGTTTACGGAAGAAACACGCGGGCGGAAAAAGATTTACATCGCCGGCGAAAGTATTTGGACATAAATTATTATCGGTAGTGAAGTATTTTTCATCGACTGATTACTTCAGGCGATATAAATGATCGTTTTTAGAAAATGATTCGTTTTCTATGAAATAAATGGAGTCTTAGAAAATATTTTCTCAAAAATGTTCGTTTACATCGCATCTAATAATTAATTAATGAAAAAAATTTTACCGATAACAATTTATGTTCAAATATTGTGAACGATGAGATTTTTTATTGTTCGTTTATTTTTGTAAGCAATATAAGGCAATATAAGTGATTAATTTAAGGAAAAAAATTTTCAAAATCATTTATTTTTCACGAAACAAACGTGGCCCTAGAAAATGACCATTCTGCACTCGCTTGGAAAGAGCGTAGATTGGGAAGATTTTGGGTGGTTTCTGACTTTTCACTTGAGATAATGAGAGGCTTAGGTTGACTTTCTCTATCGTTTTTCTAATTTGACTAACGTTTATGGTGTAACATGGGCTAGGCAATCGTTTTCTCTAGGGAAACTAGATTGAGACTTGGAAATTCAATATGCGAATAAAAAATAATCATTTTGTGCGCGTGAATGTCACGATTTCATATAAACTCAATATGATAAATCAATCAAAAGTATCGAATTTTTTTTCACGACATATTCTTGTTTTCCGATTGTATCTCAAGGCCTCATCAGAAGTCGAACTAGGATTTTGTGGTTTGAGTTGGGTCTCCAAAATCCAATTTAAATCGGTAAGTATCTATGGGAAAAAGGGCAAACCAAAAAGCACGTCGATATTTGATTGACCAACTGATCCGGAACAGGTCAACATTATGCTGGTGACGGATTGATTTAATATTGGCGAGTACCATGTCATGGTACGTGTTATCGCCGTTATGTTTGTAAGGTCCTCTATTGATGTAATTTGTTTGACATTTCACATTAAAGAAAAGTTGACTAATGTGGGATTTTATAATTTAAAGCTACGAGAATCATATTGAAGGTGAATCTCGTTCGTCGGCAGCAGCATCATCTTTGGGTAATATGGGTATGACTCTTGCCTCTGTTCAACCACATGGAAGCGCAAAGCAATTAAAGAGAGTGGTACCATATCATCCGCGACCTTATGTCTTTCCCAGCAATGTCCAATTGAATCCCAACTTCCACCAAACTTCATATAAAGGCAACAAAAAAATAATAATATGAATTTCAATGGAGGGACATGTGTTCATCAGCAGGTTCCATGCTTCCTAGATTGAGTTCTTACTTGTTATGATGTCCTTACTATTTGGTTTAGATTGTTCATCTGATCCTGTGAGGATCATGATGAAAGACAATTCGAACATCCTCTGACTTTCCATTTACCACTCGCCTTGACAGAAAAAACATTATGCACCCTTTAATTTATGAAATTTTCTATAACTATCTCCCCCCCGCCCCCCTTTTTTTTAAATTTTTTTGCGACTCGAGTGTTGCATTTCTCAGAGACGTACAAATTAATTTTTAGCTGGTCTTTTATTTTTCAAGAGGAGGAAAAAGGAGGAACGTAAAATTAGCAAGTTGAGGCCACCATTTAATGTTTACTATTGGCATCTTAAGTCGCTCATTAATGTGCACTGTTGTCATCATAATAAGAGTAAGTTATTAAATTCTGGCATATCAATAGAGCCGAGAGCTGGGTTTCCGTTCAGTTTCTCGTGAGCTTCAATGATGGTTGAGGCAAGGGGGAAAGACCCGTTTATTAACTCATATATGATAGGTTGGGTCATATATGAGTTTGCTAAATTTTGTTAAATTAGTTAATATGGAATTTGAGTAATAAAGTCTAATAAAATGTGAACTTTTAATGAGTTTAAAGCCAAACCCATTTGCAATCGCTCTTCACTTGTCCTTAGGTTTAGGTTGGAGGTTTACGGGTGGGGCAAACTATTCTTGAGTTTTATCTTCTACTTATGATCGTCTTTTTCTCAAAATTGAAAAATAGTAAAAAATTTATGATTTTTCGAGCTTTAGTAAATCGTGAAGATTATTATATGATTTTACGCGTCAATATCTATTGACTTATTGATTTTAAGAGATGTCGGATACTATCATTGTGAAACTTGAAAAATTTGCAACAAAAAAAGAGTAGCAAAGAAGTCGAAAATCTTATTTGGAACCTTATAAAACTACTAAAAGTTTTATCTTTTATACACTACACGCATAACATAAAAGTTCTTATTTTCAAACATTTATATAGTAATGTGGCTGGGTCGGGTATGGGTCAGTGGATTTGTGTTGCATATAAATGGGTCAAAACGGGTCAATTTGGATCCGGCCATTTTCGGCCTAATCCAAATTCTCCCTGACCCACCCATTTGATGGCTTCTTTTCTTTGGTTGGAACTATTAAGAGATTAACTAGTCGATAAAACCTTGGTCATTGGATCGCAAGCCAATGAAAGGTACACTCGTCTGAGCAATCGGGTCACTGCTTGACCGGCCGGTTCTTCCGGAATGAACGAGCATCGGCAACTTGGCATATACTAATCACAATGTAAATCCTGATTAGAAATCGTTTCATTGCATTGACCGAGACAGTGACCTTGTTGTGTCTCTCTTTGACCAGGTCTATGGCTAAGCACCCGTACACGTCATCAGAATCCGAGGTAAGCGAACCCAATTGCTGCTGAAATCCCCAGTTTGTAATTGTTAAATTCAGACACAACCGATGAGTTCTCGAGCAGGAACTACTGACTTACAGTTTCTATCCCCCCACATGAGCTTTGAAGGATCCGATGTGCACTGAGCACCGTGAAGCCCGAATCAACAAATGCAGCATCAGGACTAATAAAATAATCGCGCGACTCATCACGTGATTTCTGGTGAGGTTTAAATCGAGCACCCCAGCGCCGAATCTTGAAGGTCAGAGCTTGATGCAACAGCAGTATGAAACAGCCAAACATAATCACATGATGCCACTGGCACCGGATCTTGTAAAAATCTCTACAGTGACCTAATTTTGAAGAAATGGCAGATGATGGGGTATATAAATCCAAGAGATTAAACAGCACATGCTCATATCCAGTGGTCAAAAAACATCCTCCCTTGAACAAGAAGCAGATGCATAGGTTCTTGTGTTGCTGAGAGCATTTCCCTGGAACCATGAGACTCAAATCCAGAGAAGTGGCTGCGCTTACCTTGCTGCTGCTGCTGATCCTTTCTTCTTTCCCGCACAAACTTCTTGTAGAGGGTCGAGTTTTGGCACAACGAAGCTCTTCACAATCCGGCAAGGAGCCAGCTTCTCAGGAAATGCCGACGGGCGGGAAGAGTCCTTACGAGAAAGTCGGCTCGAGCTTTCGGCGCATACCTCCGAGCACATCCGAACCTATACAGAACAAGTGATCGCTCTCGTCGCCAGCCTCGGCATTTCCGCCCGTTTGAAGGACCTTCCATCTTCTATCCGGGATGACTTTCTCATAGAGAAGGTCCTGGTTCCTCCAGGACATGGCTAAAAGACACAGGAGCTGAAAGATCAAGGTCAATCAAATAAATTTCCCTGCATTTCCTTTTTATTCAGTAGAAACCTATTCAGTTTTTTAGACTCACAGTAGATTTCGACTCTAGGCCACTTGTACCGAAATTGATAGTCAAAGAGTACGATTTCTTTTGTCTGGGGGAACTTTCAGAATGCCATCTATGACGAATGTAAATACATGGTTTTCTCCTATGAGATATGATTCTCTGTGCTCATGGTGCAGCTACACAGAGAAATGCGACCATCAACTATTTGTAAGCACTAGAGCCTCAGACTCTGAGCTAAACAGACCCGATAACTTAAGGTTACAAAAAAGATGCCAAAAGTGGAGACAATACAAGAACTTAACAATATTCAGCTTAAAGGCAGATATTACGACGTCTGGCAAAAGGAAAGCCAAGTGATCATCATGTCTTTGGTTTCTTTTTGGAAACCTTTGAAGGGTCATCCTTTCTGCGCCGCTTCTCATCTGACTTGTCAAAAGGGTTGAAGGGTCTCTCATTCTCGGCTTCCTTCTCAGTAGCTTTACTGGCAACATGGGCACTGCTGAATTCACCAGGACCCTTTCTCTTCTTCGAGTCATTTCCTTTGTAACTATGATGTTCAGCTCCTTTTTCGTGTTGCTTAAAATCGAACTTCAACGAGGACGGTACAGTGGAACTCAGGCGAGAATCAATATCTTTTCTCATTTGCTTTATGTCTGCAGTGCGTGATGTTCGTTTGGAAGCGTAAGTGTCTGTAGGAAAGCTGTCATCTCCAGAAGATTTGGCTCCGCTTGAGCCAAATATGGCCCGAAATTCATTATAAGCTGTCTGTTTTGATGCTTGTCTTGACCTCCATTGATCCGGGTGTGATGCGTATCTGTTGCAATAAAGCAAACACGATAAGGTTCAGTTTTTCACATCTGTGAAAATGATCACCACAGGGTAGATCGAGATCGTAACTAGATGCAAGATCAACAGATGCGGGCGAAATTTCTCAAGACACAACTAAATATCGTTACAAAGATACAAGACCAAATTCGATTAGCCACCTTGATATAAGCAACCTACAACTACGGGACGAAGCATCGTTCAATCTCCTATCTTAAATAGGATATTTTGACTCACCCATGAATGTCAAGCTTTCTCAAGAGGTCTATTGGTGACCAAAAAATTAGTTTGGATAAATTTATCACGAGTATACCTTTTTGGTATTTTTAGTAGTAAAAAAATTAGTTCATGACAAATTTATCACAAGTGTACCGGTTCTCCGACGCAGCAGACAAAGCGGATTGGGTACTATCTGTCTCTTATATAGATTTTCTTTCAATGGTAGAGTATTTTGGCACACACTACACATAAAAAAACCACAATTTGGAGAGGGTGGGGAGCTGCCGGATAATTGTCCAAATACATTTATTATGAAATATGCTCTGTCGAGTTTTTATCAAGGCTAATTTATGTATTCTGGTATTATTTTGAAAATTACGATGCATGGAAGATTTAAATTAAATGCAAAAGGTATCTTTACATATTAAATTTATTTTAAATAAAAAATCAATGCTAGTAGAAAAATGTCATTTTTATGTCAAAATGTAGAATTGTTGTCGAGCAGTGCACTAGAGAACGTACCTCTTTATGCCATGGCAAGGATTTCTTCTTCTTGTGAATATATGTTTTTAAAAAGAGGGGGGAAAAAAGAAGGTGCATGTAGAGCATGTGAAGAGTGGAGTGGCGTTGGGTCAACGAGTTAGTCAACCAAATGCATTTAGAGTTGTATGGTTCTGTTGCGACTTTGTGTTAGTCTATTTATTTGTGGTGGTTTGGATTGTCGTAATTGATTCTAATTCAGAAAAGCACATTAGATTACTTGCAAAGTGTGATCCCATAATTTGAGGAATGTCTAATGACATCATCGACCAATTGTTCGGAATGACCCATAGGCCTCGAGTTTTGTCCGGAGAAAGTGCTTTCGTAAGAGAAGGGGATGAGACTTAGCTTATGAGTCACAGCCAATTGTTAAGGACCTAAAATTTGTGTGGGTTATTGATGCGGGAGCATCGAACCTAAGTCCATCAATAAAGTCAGCATTATCGATGCTCATTCTAACCTAAGGGAGAATTCGATCATAACTTGCTTCGATGGATCATCAATAAGGAGGCCATCAATTAAAGGGGATCGATTCTTCTTCAATCTTATCGATGAAACTCTTGTTTGTCAATAAGACTCTTGTTGATAAACTAACAAAGCCAAAGATGAGGCTTATTCTCTTATCGATCTTATCGGTAAAACTCTTGTCGATATGTCTATCTTGCCATTCAGAAATCCAATATCTTCTCGACAAGCTTAGGAGCTGATTTCAATACGAATTGATAATATATTGATGAGAGGTTGTTCTAAGCAAGTTCCTATGACATATGCTGACTTAATGAGGTAGTTATCATCTCATCAAAGCTGGAGCACGAATTTTGAGAGATCAAGTGCAAGGCTCAAGATTTCAAGTCTCCATGCATCATCAACGCATTTTTAAGTTCCTAGGTCTTGATTATTTTGTGAGTCTCAAGAGTCAGAGTTCTTAGTTCTTAGGTATTCAATGCTTTATAGTTCCTAAGTCCTTAAATTGTTGGGTAGATCTCATGTCTTTTAATGTTCAATTATTTCTTAGTTCCCTTATAAATAGAGGAGAGTCCTCCAATGTAAGAAGACAAGACTTTCTTGAATGAGATACATGAGATTTTCCTCTACATGAGTGATCATCTTTAGAGAGTGGATAACTCCTAAATGGGTTTCTTTATCCTTGGAGAGTGTATTGCTCCTCAATGATGAGCCAAGAAGCACTTTATTCTCGGCCGGTGGTTTCCCTTTAAGCCCTAGTGGTGAGCTTCTCCTATCCCGAAGTCCTGTAACATTGGCCGTTGGCTTGTCCTTTAAGCCTTGGTGGTAAACTTCGTCGATCCCAATTTTCATCCTCAGTTGGTAGCGTGTCCTTTATACCTTGATGTCGATCGTAATCTATCCTTCGGTTTCCTTTTACCCTTCGATAACTATTCCACAAACACACGCCCGTCCATACACATAACTTAGAAAACCTCATTTCCAGAATCACTTGCTCACACACGCATCAGGTTGGTATCAAAGCTTAAGGTTGAACTCATTTGAGTGATTTCTTTTGTTCAATTCATTCTCAACATGGATGAACCGGCTCCTAGAGGTTTGACCTCGGAGCAAATGCACAATGAAAGGTGAGATCGTGCTATTCAGAATCTCCAACAACAAATGGAGATAGTCCTTTAACCTTCTTGAAGATCCAGCAAGACAAGGACAACTAGCAAGGCATCCTAATGATCGACATCAACGTGACGATACAGATTCTCGTCGAAGCTCTAGTGACAACTTCAACTCCACTAGTCTAGTGATTCGCAATACCGAGTCCGGAGAAGAAGTGGAAGGCATAAGGAGGATGATCGTGAGATAAAAGCGGAGGCACCCGAGTTTGAGTGTAGTCTCAATTCCGACGACTTTGTTGATTGGCTACATGCCATCGAATGAGTTTTTGACTTCAAGTCCTACTCAAAAGAGAAGAAATGCAAGGTTGCTATGTTGAAACTAACCAAATATGCTTCTCTATGGTGGGAGAATCTAAAGTATCGGCGACTCAGGGAAGGAAAAGGCCGAATCAAGTCTTGGGATAAACTCAAGAAGTTGATGAAGAAGAGATTCTTGCCCAACAACTATAAGCAAGACTTGTTCCTCAAGCTAAATTCACTAAAACAACAAGGGATGAGCATTGAAGAATACATCCGAGAATTTGGACAACTCAAGATGAGGTGCTAAGTTCTAGAAGTTCTGAAGCAAACCATCACTCAATTCCTCAGTGGAATGAATCGAGAAATTGCTGATTTGATTGAACTTCAACCTTATTGGTCGTTTGAAGATGTATGCAAATTGTCGATAAAGGTCGAAAAACAAATAAAGAGTAACAAGAGGTTTTCTACCATAATCTCGACAAAAGGAACATCTTGCTAGTCGATAAAACCCTAGTCATTGGATCGCAAGCCAATGAAAGGTACACTCGTCTGAGCAATAGGGTCACCGCTTGACCGGCCGGTTCTTCCTGAATGAACGAGCAAAACCTCATCGGTAACTTGGCATATACTAATCACAATGTAAATCCTGATTAGAAATCGTTCTATTGCATTGACCGAGACAGTGACCTTGTTGTGTCTCTCTTTGACCAGGTCTATGGCCAAGGACCCGTACACGTCATCAGAATCCGAGGTAAGTGAACCCAAATCCTGCTCAAATCCCCCAGTTTGTAAATTGTTGAGTTCTGGCAGAAACCGATGAGTTATTATCGAGAGGGAACTACTGACTTACAGTTTCTATCCCCCCACATGAGCTTTGAAGGATCCGATGTGCACTGAGCACCGTGAAGCCCGAATTAACAAATGCAGCATCAGGACTAATTAAATAATCACGTGACTCATCACGTGATTTCTGGTGAGGTTTAAATCGAACCCCCCAGCCGAATCTGGAAGGTCAGAGTGATGCAACAGCAATATTAACAGTCAAACATAATCACATGATCCCACTGGCACCGGATCTCGTAAAAATCTCTACAATGACCTTATTTTGAAGAAATAGCAGATGATGGGTATATAAATCCATGAGATTAAACAGACACGCTCATCATCAGTGGTCGTTTTTTCCCATCATTACTTTGAAAAAGACGTCCTCCCTTGAACAAGAGAAGCAGATACATAGGTTCTTGTGTTATTGAGAGCATTTCCTTGGAACCATGAGACTCAAATCCAGAGAAGTGGCTGCACTTACCTTGCTACTGCTGATTCTTTCTTCTTTCCCACGCAAGCTTCGGGTCGAGGGTCGAGTTTTGACACAACGAAGCTCTTCGCAATCCGGCAAGGAGCCGGCTTCTCAGGAAATGCCAACAGCCGGGAAGAGTCCTTACGAGAAAGTTGGCTCGAGCTTTCGGCGCATACCTCCGAGCACATCCAACCCTATACAGAACAAGTAATCACTCTCATCGCCAGCCTCGGCATTTTCACCCATTTGAAAGACCTTCCATCTTCTATCCGGGATGACTTTCTCATAGAGAAGGTCCTGGTTCCTCCAGGACATGGCTAAAAGACACAGGAGCTGAAAGATCAAGGTCAATCACATATATTTCCCTGCATTTCCTTTTTATTCGGTTTTGTAGACTCACAGTAGATTTCGACTCTAGGCCACTTGTACCAAAATTGATAGTGAAAGAATACGATTTCTTTTGTCTGGGGGAACTCTCAACAGAATGCCATCTTTGACGAATGTAAATACATGGTTTTCTCCTATGAAATATGATTCTCTATGCTCAAAGTGCAGCTACACAGTGAAATGTGACCATCAACTATTTGGAAGCACTAGAGTCTCAGACTCTCAGCTAAACAGACTCAATAACTTAAGGTTACAAAAAAGATGCCAAAAGTGGAGACAATAAAAGAACTTAACAATATTCAGCTTAAAGGCAGATATTACGATGTCTGGCAAAAGGAAAGCCAAGTGATCATCATTTCTTTGGTTTCTTTTTAGAAACCTTTGAAGGGTCATCTTTCCTGCGCCGTTTCTTATCTGACTTGTCAAAAGAGTTGAAGGGTCTCTCATTCTCGGCTTCCTTCTCAGTAGCTTTACTGGCAACATGGGCACTGCTGAATTCACCAGGACCCTTTCTCTTCTTCGAGTCATTTCCTTTGTAACTATGATGTTCAGCTCTTTTTTCATGTTGCTTAAAATCGAACTTCAACAAGGACGGTGCAGCGGAACTCAGGCGAGAGTCAATATATTTTCTCATTTGCTTTATGTCTGCAGTACGCGATGCTCGTTTGGAAGTGTTAGTGTCTGTAGGAAAGCTGTCATCTCCAGAAGATTTGGTTCCACTTGAGCCAAATATGGCCCGAAATTCATTATAAGCTGTCTGTTTTGATGCTTGTCTTGACCTCCATTGCTCCGGGTGTGATGCGTATCTGTTGCAATAAAGCAAAAACGATAAGGTTCAGTTTTTCACATCTGTGAAAATGATCACCAAAGGGTAAATTGAGATCGTAACTAGATACAAGATCAACAGATGCGGGCGAAATTTCTCAAGACACGACTAAATATCGTTACAAAGATACAAGACCAAATTCGATTCGCCACCTTGATATAAGCAACCTACAACTAAAGGACGAAGCATAGTTCAATCTCCATATCTTAAACAGGATATTTTAACTCACCCATGAATGTCAAGCTTTCTCAAGAGGTGAGGCCCGTGTTTGGTCCTGGAGAGCTCATTCCGCACAACTGACAACTCGGATACTATAGCCTCTCTGAGTGAGACATCACTGGCAGTGAAGCACTTTTCAAGAGTAAAATAACCACTTGAGTGCATTGAAAGCTCTCCATAATGTCCCTGTAACCTTCATAAACAACCCAGGCAAATTGTAATTCCTTATATCAAAGCCACATTAGAGTTTAATTGAGCAGAGATATAGGAAGCCAGAACATTCAAATCCCAAGAAATACTGCAAATGCACGCATGTGAATTTGTTGTGACCATGGAAGTGGAGAGACCACATACTTCAGAATCAGTTTGCGCTTATGTTTTCCAGAAGCACTTGAATCAAGAAAAGCTTCAATAACATGTGCGCCAGCAGAGTCTTTAGCTGCTTCCATCAGATGGTCCACTTCCATCGATGTAATGCTAGCGAGAAAAGGCTGTATGTATTCCTGCACACCAGGTATTCCAATATAATGATTTGAATAAGGAGCAGGAGAATTTCAATTAATACTCATTGTCTTGGGAGCTTAACATGAGTTTTGATGGATGAAAAACTAAGTGGATTTCTAGTGCGGACAGCTAAAAGATGATAGATTATCAGCAACAATCAAACTTTACTATAAGCCATACATGTAACTGCAGTTATACATATAAAACCCAGCTGGATGGGGAGATTGATACCAGGAAAAAGCACCATAAAATGCAAGAAATAGAACATACATTGCGACATCTGAAAACTGCCTGCAGAATCAGAGAACCCATCACATGCATTTTCACACCGGCTGGCCATTTCCAACTGGATTGATCTTGGCAGCGGAAGTAACTATCAAGAAACAATATCCGAGGAACGATACATGCCGGGGGGTCATCTGCTGAACAAACTGCAGTGGCAATAGCCTGACAACACTGTCAAACAAGCATGGGAAATCAAAAACCGAAATGCACAAAAAAGAAAAAGAATAGTTCTCACTTGTGAGACTGGATATCAAGGTACTTAACAAGCAAGATCTATTAATCGAGCTAAACCCAAATAGGCATACAATAGAAAAGCATGTGCTTTGGCCATGGCTACTGGACAAGGCTCCCTTGGCTATCTTGTTAAGCAGGTATGTGCAAAAACTGCCTCGAATGTAACAAACCTTATAATCATGGGTGTGAAGCCGGTGACTTGCAGCCATAAGCGAAGCAATAACTCCTGACCTTCCCATCTCGAGAAGATCCTTAAACTTTGTTCCAAGTTCCTCCCAGATCAACTCCATCTGATGGACAAGACAGAGAGAAAACTTATGTAACTAAAAAAAATTCACACTACTTGAAAGGATGTAAAAGGTGCAGTACAATATAGCTGAAGAAGAAGGAAAAGAAAAACCAGTCGGTCAAAAGGAACCATGCAATTAAATGAGTCGTATAAGTAAAGATATGCGCAAAAATGATTCACCAAGCTTGAAAATATAAAAACATAAAATGGCCAGTAGCATCTATGGAGGCAGAATTGGACGAGACTGAGTAAACATATATCTAACTAAAAAATATTCACACTAGAAAAGATGTAAAAGGAGCAGGATAATATATCTGAAGAAAAAGGAAAAGAAAAACCAGTCAATCATATAGAATTATGCAATAAAATGAGTCTTCTAGGTAAAGAAAAGCATAAAAAATATTATCCAAGGTGCAAAATGAAAAACATAAAATGGCCAGTAGCATCTAGGGAGGCGTACTTGCTCTTGATGCCTCGCCTTGGAAATTAGTGCTTGAACGACAAAACTCCCACATTGATGAGAAGACATCTCAAACAATGAATTCCTAAATATCTTGTTGAACATATCATCGTACAAGTATTCAGGAGCCACTTCCAGAACGACCTACAAGTTATGCAGGGAAAAAAGGAACGGTTCAGTAAATAGAACTAAAAGAGGTTACTACCAAAGTCAAAGGTACATGTGAAAGCGTGTCTGGGACGTTATAGTGAGCGTGTGGTTGTCATTTCTATCATTAGACCATTAGCCTGTTAAAAAGATGTGGACACTGATGATCAGTGAAATTACACTACTGGCTGCAGTGGAACATAATAAGTGACTATATATTGTTTAGCAGTGTAGAAAACTGCTGATGGTATAGATTTTTAGGCAGTACTGTAGTTACCTATAAAAAAGTCAACAATGAGGGAATTACAAAATAAAGACAAATTCACTTGAACCATGAATCAATAGTCACTAAAGCAAAGACTCGGAAGAAGATATAAGATAACAATAATGAAGAAAACAATTTTAGGCATCTTACCTCCAATAAATGACTGTATGAAGTTTCCATCACATGATTTTTCACTTTATGCCCCACAGTCATTTCAATGGTGCTCCCTTCCACAATATTTTCTTTGTTGCAACCAAGAAGAATAGGTATTATCTGCCCCAACTCTTCATCATCCCCCGCTAATAGCTTCAAAACTGTCTGCCATGATAAAACGGGTCAATATTCAGGATGACCTTGTCAGCAATAATGACAAACAGATAAAAAGAAGTCCACTCAATCAGCCATCCAAATGAAGCCGCCCCCCCCCCTCCCTCTCTCTTGATCTCTCCCTATCTCCCTCGCCGCACACGCCTTCAATGGATTGGGAACTATTAGTACAGATCTCAAGGAGCCGTTATCAACACTACACCAGCTTCAAATGAAAAACAGAGAAACATTAGGAGGGTATACCAAAGACATGCCTGGAGGACCAAACTGCCAAACTGATCCACTAGCACACTCTTATCATCTGCAGTGCAATTAAGCATCCCAGTGATAAGATCTTTCAATAAACCCGGAAATCCATGGCCAAGTTTCTGCCGGGCATGCTCATTTGGGTGAGATGTCTTAAGATTCAAACGCTCTGCTACATTTGTTGAGGACTTAGTTCCCTGAAATTCTGCAGAATCTAATGATACTCCTTTGCAAAGACAAAGAAGTCTTCGAAGAACATGCGAGCCGTAGCAGTTGTACATCAAGTCAGCAGGGTTCTCAACAATCACCTGACAGGCATGAGAGGTTATTTTCCATGAAAGACTGAACAACCATATTAGTTCATCTAATCAATCATAGTCAGGAGAATGCACAATCTTGTGATATGATTTGCTGACAAACAAGCCACCATAAACAAATCGGTCGAAAGAGTTTCCGCAGAACATATATAATTCTGGGTGCTAGCTCTTTCATCCAAACAGATAGTTAAAAAGCTAAATTATACCTTGCATATCATTGTTAAGGTCTCCAAAATAGCAGAATGGGTCTCTTCATCTTGAAGATGCGTAGCTATAGACCTTAGAGCTGTTTCAGCAACATGAGAACCAGATCTATCCATTGCAATGAGAGGAAAGACCCTTGAACAACTTCGAAGAAAGCCACAAAGATGGTCCACATCACAGCCCTCAAGGAGACTTTGCAAAATGTGGCTTATGATGTAATCAGTTGCCAGTTCATATTCTTTGCCTCTAGTTTCTTCAAGAGCATTACCACATATTACAGATCTTTCCTCTAATTCAACTTCATTACTTTCAAAAAGATTAGCAATATCTGAAAAGTATTTTGTCGTCATAGGGTCCACTTGTTTCCTGCAAGGAAGTCAGTCATGCAATTATCGTCCATAACCATAGAACCTAGAAGTTCATGTTAACAAATCACTAGAGCATGAATGGTTCGATAAGAAGCCTAGCATTCACAAGTACACAAATGCACCATCGTCAAGCATCAAATTAACTCCAAAGACCAATCACCTTATAATTGGGGATTTAGGAATCTTAGTATCCTGTCCTTTCAAGAACTTCGCGTGTTTGCCAGAGCCATGTGAAGATTTCCCAAAACCATCTCCACCGGATCCAAAATCACCTTCTTTTGCTCTCCTGTTCAAGCCTTGTTTCCTTCTCGCTGACTTATGTGACCTATTTTCCTCACCCATGACTCTATCTTCTGCCGAACTATGAACTCCGTGCCTTCTTGATTGTAAAACTTTTGAACCAACAGAAACCATGCGCCCCTTGATGGTAGCAGCCTCTACTGTAGACAGCATCATAATTGCCAAGAGATAAGATATATTAAGATTGCTGAAAGTAATTAGGAGAGAGAGAGAGAGAGAGAGAGAGAGAGAGAGAGAGCCAATTTACAGGACACGTTATGCACGAATACACTCGCGTGAGTCATTAACATAAGCAACACGGGCATAAAATCTGTGTAATATATATATGCAATCCAAATTCAGCAAGGCATAGACAGCCAAGCATGGAAAAAACTAATGTTCGAATACTCCAGAACCAAAATATTTGCTTCTCTGATCAATCAACACATTGAACCGAAAACCAAGCAATCAATAAGGATGCCTGTATGATTACATTAAACAACAAAGAACGCCACAACAAAGAACGAGCACGCTTAAATCGAACAGGAAACGACGAAAGCACGTCACTCTCGAACTAGCAACACTTGAAAAACTAGAAACTCCTCGCGACCAAGCAGGCCCTACAGCACGGCCGTTACAACCCAACTCAGACCAACAGTAAGCAAGCAAGCGCGGACAACGTATAAGCTCCCGAAACCAACGAAACCGCGATCACGCGAGTATGGAGATCACACAGCATCAAACTCAGCAGGCAACTGAAGCCAAAACAGAAGACACGAAGCTACGTAGACGGAGAAGACGTCGCGGCGGGAGAACGGAAGGAGCAGCGAACCCGTCGGAAGAACAGCACCGACGACGACAACAGCAGCAGCAGCAGCAGTTCGCACGAACGAGGAACGAGGATTTACCTCCGAGAACTCGAAGCTGCGTCGGCGACCGGGAAGCCTGAACCGCAACTGCAAAGCAAGCGACCTCGAGATTGAACGGCGCGGCAATAAGGCAGCAACGAACCAGAAGGAGACGGAAGAAGAAGAAGCAGAAGATCGCTCGGACCGAGGGCTCTAGTGGGCCGGCTCTCGGCCCGGTCCGATCGTGGGCTCGACTTTATGCAACCGAACATAAGCCCACCCGTTACACGGGCATCCCGGCCCGGATGAGGTCCGACCCGGACCGTCCAAACAATTCAAATATCTTTTTTGGTTCGCGTCCGGTGGATATCATATCATTTGAACTATATATTAAAAATATGTGTGTGTACGCGCGCGAAATATATAAAATATGTGCGCGAATCGTCGCGAGTTTTCTCATCCTCACACGGTTCCGATTAATCCTCACGCACATTGGTCCAAAACTTTGACTTACATGATCTACTTTTCTTTCTAAGTTCGTAAAACTTAATTAAGGGCATGGCTCGCTGAGAGCCCGCTTGATGACTCCAAACCAGGGTCGATAATTAATGCATCGATTAAGTGAAAAAAAAATCAATTAATTTGCTAAATCATTCGATTAAGTAGAAGATTAAAAATGAATTAAAATCTTGGCTATTTATCCGAACATTTGTCAAAGAAAAAGATGCCGAGCTTAAATTAATCAATAGAGACGAAAGCATGCAAACGTGTGAAGTTGACCTTGGCTGGCCGGTGATTTTTATATTGAGGGGATTTTACACGAACATGCACTGTCGTGCACTTGACTGCCCGACTTTCTAGTTTCTTTCTTCCCTCTGTTTTTCTCATCATGATCGATTAACAAGAAGAGCAGATTTCTACGTGAAATTTAAGTGGTTTTCTCAATGAGATGAAAGTAAATTATACACGATAGGTTTTAGGAGTGCTAAGTAAAAAGAAAGAAATGAAAAATAATTCCGTTGCTCACGAAGAAAATGTTCAAATATAAATAGTCGTCAATAATGAAAAGGAAATTTCGCCGACAAATTATTTCGAGCTATCATTTTAGAAAAATATTTTTAAAATTATTTATATTTCGCAAAATAAATTCTAGAGCGCGCTAGTCAGATGATTATGGACAAATAGGGAGAACGGATCGTTGCTCGATGCTCAAGCGGTGCCGATGATGTACTAGAACAGAACCGGACCAAGACAAAGTTCAGATCGCGAATTGGTAAAAAAAAAACAGTCGATGTTTCGATGGGGACATCTGGTGGGTTTTCCAGAGCCGGATCTCGTGTGGGCTGTATAGCCGTGCGAGCTTTGCCCGCATCGCCTTCGCACGTGGTTGGAACCCAAGACATGGCGCGGGACGCCAATTGGACCTTTCGCGGGAGCATCCGGGGTCGTCCCATGACATAATATCGCGTACTCACGATTGAATTGTTTGAACAAATCTAAGATAAATCAAGACGGGTTCTTTAAAAAGAAATAAATAAAGGCTACATAAAATGGTACCGCAAACTTTTTGTCTCGCGTTTAACTGCGTAGGGGTGAGCACCGATTCAGGCTAAATCCTAGAATGGGATCGGATTGACCCCTACTCGATCGATTCTAATCAGGTTCCCGATTTAGTACCGGTCTATAACTAGTTTGTTAGTTTTACCTTGCATCGTACATTCTTATCATTGCCGCCTCTTCCTAAAGTTTTTCTTTTCAAGGAATAAAAAACGAAACAAAAAAAAATTAGGCGATTCTCGAGTAGACCTTGGAATCAAACCGGGCTAACATGGTCAGTTCCAGGAGTTTATAGGGCAGGATCCATGTTAAAAAAATCGAAAATTGATCCCGATAGGATATGTTCCAAATTTCAGGCCCTAAAACTGTCCATTCTGGAACCGCTCACCCTTGACTACGAGTAACTCATCTAACAACAATTTTCCTGGGAATTGCCTTGCCAGGAAATCAGTTCCCGTGACTGGGACGCTACGGTCATTTACAAAGCCCGTGTTATTTTTGCTCAATACTCGATATTCGAATACCAGTGTTACTTGAGGTTTACCATAAATGGGTGAGGAAATGACTTCAGGGATTTCATTTATAGAGACAAGAAGTTATATGGCTCGTCAATTTTTTGTCCAGAAAACAAACTTAGAACTTAATGGAAAAAAATTAAGGACTGAATATAGTTAGAAACTTGGAACAAAACTAGGACTTTAAGTGCAAGTGAAGACTGAATTTATCAGCCTCTAGAAGCGGCCTCAAGCCCAAATCTGTCATTACAGTTAATGCTGACCCGGCCTCCGTTAATTTAGGTAACATGTCCATTCATGAAACTCCGAACCGCCCAAAACACTCCATGGAGATTAGACATTCAGAAAAGGATGTCTCAATACGATTTCCCAAGTGGGCCTACACCCTAATTATACCTTCATCCCAAACATCGCTTTATTTTCGGGTGTACGAAGGACCCGCACGAGATTTGAACTTGAGCTCGTATTAGACTCGACTCGATAACCATGAGGAGAAAAAAACAATGGTACCGTATTGCCCCAACTCGCGCTCTCGATACGGGGCACGCGACGAAAATGTTACGATCGGAAGCGTTTCGATACGTTCTTCTCCCCCAGCGCATGGCGTTACCGGGCCACGCGACATGCGGATGTGCTCGCCATGCGATCCAATGTGGGTTCAGTTGTTCGAGCGTCCCGAGCTCGAGGCTGGGGAGGAGATCATTGCTTATGATGATTGAGTAAGCGAGGCGCGAGGTGCTGCTAATAATGGAGGCGATCGATTGAAGTGTCGTCAAGCTGGTCGGGGCCACGCGTCCGCTCCTCGAATGCCACGACGGCTAATGCGCACGCGACAACTTTCGCTCGAAAGTGAGGGAACCTTAACAACGAAGCATCCGCCCGAGAGCAAATTTCGCGAATCTCTTCTCCTGTCGTTAGAGAGAGAGAGAAAGAAATTCTCTCTCCTCGGCGCTTGTCTTTCTCTCTCTTATATAAAAATGGAGGCTCTCGCACCAGCTCCCTTCCAAAAACAACCCCAGCACAGCAGCATCTCTCTCTCCCTCTCTTCTTTCTCTCTCTAGAGCCACTTCGCACTTCACACTCTCCCACTGCGAAGGTTGGTGAAGAGGAGGCATGGACTCCATGAAGTCCTTCAAGGGCTACGGCAAGGTGGACGAGGCGGAGGAGCAGGCCTTCCGCAAGCGCACCCGCCGCCGCCTCCTCATCCTCGCCGCCTCCGCCGCCCTCCTCCTCGCCGTCGTCGCCGCCGCCGTAGCCGGCGCCCTCGTCCACCGCCGCAACAGCTCCGGCCGCGACGGCGGCGGCGGCTCCTCGGCAGCTCCGGCCCCCGAGCTGACCCCGGCCGCCTCCCTCAAGGCCGTGTGCAGCGTCACCCAGTACCCCGACTCCTGCTTCTCCAGCATCTCCGCCGCCGAGACCGCCAACGCCACCGACCCCGAGCAGCTCTTCAAGCTCTCCCTCGCCGTCGCGATGGGGGAGCTCCAGAAGCTCCCGGGCTACGCGGACCGGCTGGCGAGCAAGGTTAATGCCGGGGACGCCCGGGGGAGGGCGGCGCTCGCCGTGTGCGCCGGCGTGTTCGGGGACGCGGTCGACCGGCTCAACGACTCGATCGCTTCGCTGGAGGTCGGCGCCGGAGACTCGATTCTGTCCTCGGCGAAGATCAACGCCATGAAGACGTGGCTGAGCGCGGCGATCACGGACCAGGAGACTTGCCTGGACTCGCTGCAGGAGATCAACTCGACGCTAATCGACGACGTCAGGGCTGCCATGGAGAACTCGACCGAGTTCGTGAGCAACAGCCTGGCCATCGTGACCAGGATTATCAGCCTGCTGGCCGATTTCAAGATCCCCATCCACCGGAAGCTGCTCGGATCGTCGTCGCCGCCGTCGGAGTTCCCGAGCTGGCTCGGGGCGGCGGAGAGGAGGCTGCTGCAGGACGAGGCGTCGGCGGCGGCGCCGCACCTGACGGTGGCGCAGGACGGGAGCGGGGACTACAAGACGATCCAGGAGGCGGTGGACGCCGTCCCGAAGAACGTGTCGAGGTTCGTGATCTACGTGAAGGCGGGGACTTACAACGAGACCGTGCTGCTGGAAAAGAGTAAGTGGAACGTGATGATGTACGGCGACGGGAAGACGAAGACCATCGTCACCGGCAGCAAGAACTTCGTCGACGGGACTCCGACTTTCAGCACGGCGACCTTCGGTGAGTCCCTGATAAACAAACTGTTTCCGTTTTGCTCTGCCATGTGAAGTGAACCGCCTGCTTTAGTCTCCACCCTCCATTGACTGGGCATCTCGCTTTCGTCTTCTTCTATCCAATTCCAATCCGATCCGCAAGAAAACTATCCCACACGATTTAGGACTTGGGAGCTCTGGAAGTAAGTTCAGCTGATTAGCCCAACAACCTTAGACTAATTCGTACCATAAACAGTGTAGGAGAAGCGATTCACCTATGGAAAGTGACGTCTCTCGATTTCAATCGAAATATCTAAACAGAGGGAACCGAGAACAAAATTGCTAACGCCGACTCGAATGTTGTAGCCATTGTCGGGATGCGATTCGCTGACAAGGTGGCAACTTGTGATAGGATCCCCTGCTTTGTTCGGGCATCATCATCAACATCACCGTTCTTTCCATATCCTTAGCTAATAATCCATGGTGCGATGTGAACCGGGACCCTTCCCCTCCCTTCCCTTCCCTTCCCTCCCCTTCCCTTCCCTGAGGGGAAAGGTGTTGCTCCGGTGGGGGCCCATCGCTTTACCAAATCAGCGAACCTCGTGAATTCTTTGTCTGTCCCCACCATGAAGATGATCTTGATCTCGTGCGAGGCCCCCCCGACCCCACTCGCAAATGTCGTCCGTTGATGGTGTGATTAAAAAGCTGGGAAAGGTTGTCCGTCGGTCTGGTGCGTCTCTGCCCTACCCTATCATGTGCATTCACGCTTGCTCGGCATGAATGAACGTGAAATTCTGACAAATTGCCCTTGTCATGTCCCACGTGGTCCCATCCGCTACTCCTTGATTGGTGCCTGGTCAACGGACGCCATCGCTTTGCCCCGAGTCGGGAAAGAATTGGTTTTCTTTTGTAGGGCTAGTATGATACTAGAAGATATTGACTCGTAGTAGCAATCAAAACCAGCATATTTCCTTTCTAAATCGCTAGACTCTACTTAAAAGGACCTCATTTTGTAAAACCGAATACGGGTCTTCAGTCAAAATCGTGTGATTGCATCAAGTTAATTTTGGTCGAATCATGTGAGGCTGAATTTGGTTTTCCCCGAATATTGTCGCGTTCTGTTTACTGCTGCCTGCTTTGATGCGAAAGAAAGTCGCCGAGCCGTGCATGAAAACATGGCTTCTTTTCTCTTTTATGGGCTGCTGTGGTTTCTTCTTTTGCCCGCAATTTCCGCATCCGATCATGGAGCCAATTCTGGTAAAAGTCACCAAATAAAAGAAATAAGCACCGAAAGTCATAATTCTTGTTAAAATATGTCAAGAACCCACCACACGCTCCAGTGCTGTTTTCATTGTTTTATCTATGTTTCTTTTGTGGATATTACTGTCAAATTCTAACTCTTAAGTGATGTGATCTTTTCACCAGCTGTCGCGGGTAAAGGCTTCATAGCGATGGACATGGGGTTCGTGAACACCGCCGGCGCGGCGAAGCACCAAGCGGTGGCGTTCAGGTCCGGGTCCGACCTATCGGTGATATACCGCTGCGCCTTCGATGCGTACCAGGACACACTCTATGCACATTCGAACCGCCAGTTCTACCGCGACTGCGACGTCACGGGCACGATCGACTTCATTTTCGGGAACTCCGCTGTCGTCCTCCAGAACTGCAATATCCAGCCCAGGCAGCCGCTGGACAACCAGTTCAACACCATCACGGCTCAGGGCAAGAAGGACCCTAATCAAAACACCGGCATCTCGATCCAGAAATGCAGTATCACCGCCAACGGTAACGTGACTGCTCCGACGTATCTCGGCAGGCCCTGGAAAGACTACTCGACCACCGTGATTATGCAGTCGACCATCGACTCCTTCTTGAACCCCAAGGGCTGGATCGAGTGGGTCAGCAACGTGGATCCCCCGAGGACGATCTTCTACGCGGAGTACCAAAACCGCGGTGCGGGGGCAAGCACAGCGCAGCGGGTCACGTGGGCCGGGTATAAGTCGGCTCTCACGGTGACCGAGGCTGGGAAGTTCACGGTGGGGTCGTTCATCCAAGGGAGCGAGTGGTTGCCTCAAACTAGCGTGACGTTTGACGCCGCTTTGTAATCCGGTACATGATGTAGGGCCGCAAAGTGCCGATAGTGAATATTTTCCCCCCTTTTTTTTTATTTATCGAAATTGAAATTTGTTTGTAGCGTTTCGATTTTCCGATGTGCTGTACACTGATCAATACAAAAAATGGTTCCGCTTCTTTAGTTTCTCCTTCCTTATCTAAGCTAATGTTCCATTGTTTGAAGAATGTGTGCGTGACTTGAGGTAAAGGGGCGGTTGTACAGTTCGCCGAGGACGTATCACAATTCATTACATTTTTTCGTAACTAATGTCGTAACACATTAACTTCAGAAGTTTAAGATCAACCGTCGAGGGGTTTAAGGATCTGTTCTCCAAGAATCCCTAAAAACACCCGGTGTGGGAAAGATAATATGCGATCCGTCTCAAGTTGACATAGAGAACCCCCCGTGCGCCCCACATGCATGAGCATCTGTTTTAAGTTCAGAGGTCCCGAAACGTTTAAGGGCCCACTTCTTGTACTTTTGCAGTGTGTTAGGTTTTGCTAAGCACAAGAACCCCATAGCTTAGAAGACAAAAGGACCTGCCCACGTGGTGCACTTCCATTTCTCGGTCAATTATCCTCCGTAACTGCGAATCTTTCCCAGTGCTGTAATGAGAAACTACCCAAGATGCACCCGAAAACTTCGTCAAATTTAAGGACCAGAGAAGTTCACGCAATACCAACACCGATGCATATGCACGTTGCATAACAATGAGGTGCGCTTTAGCACAGGAGTAAGTATGTCGCAGAGCAGCACGAGCATCTTTCTATCAGCGCAACCTGAGGTTATCCAGTCGATAAAGTTTCCCTAAGCAACAATAAATCAAAAGATAAGGTTTGAGTAAGATCCGTCACTCTTATCGCTCATCAGCCGTCCATGACCTGCCTCCGGTCAGAAAAATACAAAAGGTAAAACAATTGTCTCTACACCGTATTCAATTCAAATTAGGGGAAGAAATTGTATAATCCACAACATTAGTCCTGGAATGATAACCCGGCCAAAACAGGACGACAGTTTCAATCTCTGGCTTTGCAAAGCACAATTACAGGCAAGAATTCTTCAAAAGCACGCATGGATGGGGCACATGCCAAGAACATTACTCTAAATGTGAAGTTCCATGGAGAATCTCCTCATAGTCGACTAATGACCGCCTCCACCTCAGCAGGTGTGTAGAGATGGTATGTAGGAGCCACCTTTGCAATGTCCACATTGTTAGGCGTCACCTGATAATTCATACCAAAATCCACTTACGAAGAGCACACGAGGAAGACGACAATTAACCAACAAGGAAAAAGTACACAGGCAATTCGGTTGATGCATTACCCTTTCCTCCATGACCTGCTTGAGGATGGAAAGAGCAATTTTCTCAGCTTCCAGAAGAGTTAGGTCCTGCAACCAATCTTAAATGATTCACCAGCACTTCTCAAAAGTTGCAGCAAATGCAAAGACCGATGTATTCAACCAGGTAAGATTGTGATCACCTAGCATGGAAACTTCAACTTTGTTAACATCCATCAGATGAGAGCACATACCTTATTATATTGCTCCTGCAATGAGCTATCTGCTCCTTCTGAACCTGACCCAATGGCTTTTGCATTGCACTGCCAAAATGTGCCAGAGGGATCTGTGTAGTATCTGTCAAGCAAAAGGTTCTTTTTTGAGTAAATAACCCAATGCCCTCATGGATGGCACATTGATGATAAGCACAGGCCAACAAGCGAAAAGACACTCTAGAGTCTTAAAATGCATCTCAGGGATATAACAAGTAGTATCATAGTTTCGATCCAATAAGGAAAAATATGAAGCACTTCTAGTTTACAAAAGACTCGGCACATGGAGCACAGTGGCATAAAAAATTCATATAACCAACCTCACCTAGTGATATAACGCTTCGTTTGTTGTAGTTGTTTAAAACTAAAAAGGAGTATTCTGTAGTATTCAGTAAACACTACCAGTAGAACATGAAGCTATTTCAAGTTAAGTAATAATTCGAGCTACTTCTCTAAAAGTTGATAGAGAAGAAATCTAGCCGGTTGTAATAATTACTGAACCATGAATCAAAGTCCAACACAGCTAAAAATCTTATTCGTGCAGTTCACAAGTAGAGAAGAAATGCTAAAACTTCGAGACGAGAAAATATAGCTTCCGTAGGCTCACGATTAAAAAACTTAACAAAAATCATTTCATCATCATAGAGCCCAGTTTTATACAAGTTAAGATTAAAAATAAATTGTTATTTAAACCTAGTACTTGTGTAACAACAAACCCCATACTCTTAGCTAGAAATGATAAGTGCAGATCTTTCAATCTTGCAGTCCAAAAGAGACTGCCAATAAAAAGAACAAACTTACTATGTTGCTATTGTTACTAAGCTGATTAGAGAACCCACAGAAAAATAACGAGAGAAAAGAACGAAGAGAGAAGAAAAAGAAAGGAGAAGAAGAGAGAAAGAAAGAGATTGTAAAATCCAAGAAAGGGGCTCTTGGTTTCTGTGTGACCGAAACCCTACACCCATCACAATATATTTATATTAAACATGAATTGTATATGACCATAATGCCCTTATATATGTAAAAAGGAATAAAACCTAGAAAATAAAAATAATTCTACTCTTAACAGCTATAAAAAAAGATGAGTCAAGACATTCTTAGGTTAAATGATAGCATTAGTATACAGAATCACTTTTTACGAGTAACTAGTAGAAAGGACTCTTAAAACTTTCGTAGTAGATACGGCATTTAGTTGCATTGTAGTGAGGCACTATTGGAAAGCAACCATACAAGTAGAAGCTTTGACACATCATCTCATTGTGGTAATGGAAAGCAACAAAGTACTTGTGGTTGTTTGCCTGATCATTGAATTTAGTCATATGACTACTGGAAAAACCTCCAAAGAAAATCACCAGAAAGAATTTCCAAACTCTATGCCAAACCAGATCCTATTAACTCCTCTACATCCAGCAAAAAACAGATACTCAAGGCATGAGAAGAAAAAGAGATCTTGTATCTTGCAAGCATTTGGACCGTATCTAAAAACTTAAAAGTTCAAGTCTACTTACAAGCTGGGTCCATTTTCATCATGTCCAGCAATGAGAAGAGAGACTCCAAAAGGACGAGACTGCACAACAGGATAATCACCCATGAGAAAGCATTTAAAATACACAATGCACAAACGCTCATGAAAACATGAGAAAAGTGGTGCTGAATTGAAGCATCTTTTGCCTTCCTATTCAAGCCCATGTTTTGGCATCACATAGCAGAATTGCAAACTAGAAACGACAGATGTACATGTTTAGTGTATCCTTAGACACCGACCCTGCTAGGGTAAGATGGCCCTCAAGAGACTTCCATAATCTCCAAAAAGAAAGTTGCTATGCAACCTATGCCCCGACACCTAGCTTCTGCCCATATTACAGAAACTCCAAGCTGCAAATGGCAAAGTTTTTCACCCTAGGAAAAAGACACTTCTCTTGCACTCTTTTCTTTCGACATAACAGGGGAAAGGAGAAACCCCAGGACCATTACCAGCAAGAGGAAAAAAGAAGCATATGAAGCAACAAGCATTAAGCAACCTACTAAAACTCCACAACAATGCTGAACATCCGCAAGTTATTTTTAAGAACAATAAGACAAAAAGGGAATTTAAAGGGCAAAGCAAGTACCAACCATATTGAAACTGATATTCACATGCAAAGCTCAAAAGATGGGTTTACTCACGAACGTTCTGCAGAAAATGAAGAATAAAAAAATGCACGGCCATTGACAGAAATGTATTACCATTGATTCTTCGTCACCCTCACCAAATCGCAAAGCAAGATCACAAAGGGCTTGGGTTGTGGATTCAACTGTCATGGGCTCACCATATGAGAACCTATGATTCTGCAGACCATATCCAGCGTAATAATTAAAATGAGGAGCAATCAGGTTAAAATAAAAAGGGGGACAAAGAATTAGGACAGCCCGTACTTGAGTTTCCACCCGAGCATGTTCAACTAGAGTGCGTGCATCAGCAATCAAGCCACTCATGGCACATCCAATATGGTCATCAATTTCCATGATTTTCTCAACACTGCTCGGCTCCTGCCAGTGAGTGAAGAATTGTTCTAGTAAGAACTCAAATGTAAATTGTCCACAACTACCATATAGTGAAAACAATATTTAGTATTCAAAATAGAGAAATGTTGTTCATACATTTAGTGCACCAACTTGGGAAAAATTGATATAATTATACTCCAGTAAAAAACCATATAGCGTCAAGCAAGGTCTTTCCAATTTCATTTTCATGTGCATACATCATGTCCAGTCCCACACGCCCCATTGGGAAAATCAGAATGAGGGACTTGAATGTCATTTTAAGTAGTCATCTATTCCCTCGTATCATCAACAGAGAAGTAAACACGCATTCCATTTCCCATCACATGAATAGGCTAAACAATCAAGTCGTATATATTTACATCACCCGGAAAAGACGGTCAACAATTCAAAATAAGACTAGAACAACCAGCAATGCCACTCAACAATCCGGAAAAGGCCCGATATCTCTAACGCAGGCTATACTCGAAATAAAAAAAGGAAGAAATACAAGAAAACAAACCAGCAAGGGCGAGGTAATACGCTTCTCGACAGCGAGCACCACGCCTTCCTTCGTCTTCAACCCGATCGCGGTCGAACCCAACTGCAGTAATTCAAACACACCCACACACGCGTCCCGCTCATCATCAACCGGCTCAAGAGAAAAAAAAAAAACAAGAAGTCCAGCAACAGCACCCGTCACCAGTTCATTTCCACGACATTAACCGGAAAAGAAAAGCAGAAGCAAGGGCGAAGGAAGGCCCGTTTCACCTTGATGGCTTCAATGGCATATTCGACTTGAAACAATCTGCCTTCCGGAGAGAAGGTGTTCACTCCTCTGTCGTACTCGGTCCTGCACGAAACCAAAACAAACGCCAAAACCAACTCAGCTAAAACCTAGAACCCCACCCACTCCCCCGGCGGCGGCCAACTCCACCGGAATCGAATGCAGCTCTCACCTCGTGAGGAACATCTCGGCGACGAGCTCAGGCGGACAACCTGCGACCGGCGAAACGAAATCTCAGAATCGGAATCGGATCGCGACGGACTCGGCAATTCCCAAAACAAGCTGTCCCCCGATCCGAGGGAGGATCGGACGACGAATCGCGACGCCGGAATGCCAAGCAAAAGGAGGAGAAGGAGAAGGAGGAGAAGACGGCGGCGATCGAATCGCCGATTGCGCCGATGGAGAGCTTACCTGGAGAGATTTGCGGGGGTCGTGGAGCGCGTCGAGAGGCTCCGTGCTGCTTCTTCCTCGGTTCAGTGTGTTCCTTCTCTCTTGGTGCGTTTGGGTGTCTCTTTTAGCGAAGAACCCTTCTTGCGAAGCAAGTCAGGTCGGCGGTGGTGGGGAAGCAAATGGGCCTGAGAAAATGGGCCTGAGATGAGAGGTGGATGGCCAGGCCCAGTGAAGCCATTCCTGAAGGCCCATCTTTGATCGGGGCCAGTCCAGGCCCAAAAATGGTCCGTGATTAGAGGAATATTTACATTTCATTTATTAATTTAATTTCGCCCTCGGGCAACCGGCCCGGCTAGTCACGGATCTCGAGGAGGTCGGGATGCTTGCGCGGATGCATCACATGGCAGCGACTCGTGTAGAGCGAACCGACTGTTTGTGAAAATTGGGGCCGTCAGGTGAGAAGGAACCTCCGCTTGAGAGAGAGAGAAAAATTTGAGCTTTCATTTTGGCGGAATATTGCCAAAAAGAGAGAGAGAGAGAGATCTGCACTAGGGTTTCTCAGACTCATTTATCTTGCGCAACGCACACGAGAATAGCCGGGAATGCTAGTAACTATTAATAACTATGTATCCAAGTAACTTGATGAATTGTGTTTACCTATGTCGAAGTAAGCCCAACTCAAATTGGAGTGTGCGGAAGCTCAATTCATGGCATTTGGAAGCTGATGAGGTTTATTCTTGTTTGCCAGCTACTTATATAGATGGTCGGAGGTCATGACATTAATGCTAAAATTCGCGTCGATATATTTAACCAGTAGGTTGTTGGTTGCATGATTTTACCATCGTTATCTTGGAATTTACGATTTATTATTCAACATAACATTATCCTGTCTGGCTAAATGAAATGTTAGAGGCGTCCTCCGATATAATAAGGCCGTGAGGTGGACAATTACAAGGTGGAGGTTATTAAATAGGTCCATCGAACTGAAAGTCATCGATGAACATTTTACAAGATAAGCTCCATGGACCCACCCCTCTAGTATAATACAAAATATGATGCACTATGACTAGACATGAACCACTTTAAATATCAATGCCTCAACCATACGCAAACCAGACAATAGCACACCGCCCAACAGTAAACGTTTCCTGTGCTCAAATCTTCTCCTTCTCATTCGTTTGAGGTCAGCAATTCATCTCCTTAATTGCACAGCTTCATGAGATCAATGGCTGTGACGTATTCCAAATCCCCTCAGATAGTTCCATGGGACTCGAGTCGGATTATGAATCCGGTCGGCTCGGTTACGATGCTCCCGTGCAACCAGCTTCCGGTCAACAGAGCTACTGCAGTCCGAACCCGATCATCCTTGAAGAACCAGGTAGACGACCCGCGATCTCGACGTCGACCTGTTTTGGTTTTGCGGAGTGAGACCTGCAAAGCCTTCATGCTTCTTGTGCATACTCATCATAGAACATGATCAATTCGCAGTAGAAAACAACTACTATTGATCCGACTTCATCTTCTTTTTCAATACTTAGATTCTGGGTTTTTATTGCAGGTTTTTGAGGATCAATGTAAAGGTATAGTATGTTACCGAGACGAGAGCGGGGAGATCATTTGCGAAGGATACGACGAGGGCCCGAGACTCCGCAGAAAGATTCCGAGAACTGCATACAGCTGTGAAGCCAGGTGAATGACTTTTAAACACAGTTCTCACCCCTCTTAGAACAATCGACACAACAGATCAGCTTTGTCTAAACAACCTTGAATGGTCTTCAGGGATGCCGATATCATCGGTCTTCTTCAACGAAATTGGCTTCAGATATCACAAGATGGCGGTGCATTGTACAAAGCGGATGATGTGGGAGGTATTCTACAGGAGGACTTGAGCTAGAGAATAGCTTTTCAAATAGTGTCTGTTGAGCAGTGGCTGACTTGGTCGAAGTGTGAATTTTTCTTTGAATGGCTTTGTGAATGTGTAGTGTAATGTCAAAAGGAAGAGCGTTTATGAGCACAAGCTACATAGTCTCCCATCAACGTAACACTCTATGATGCCTAGAGAGCAAAGCGCTTCCTGCTCCGCTTCATTCCCGGAATCGTCTCTGATAGATCGCCGCTTTTTAGACGGATTTAAGAGATAAGAAAACGCACTACTTTTAAAATCCGAATCATCGATTAAGCTGCCGTAGTGCTAACCTTGTATATGCAACAAGACGATATTCAGTTCTAGTAAACTCATGCTCACTTTGACCCCAAAAATGAAAAAAAACTCATGCTCACTGCCGGAGCTCACTCGATGGAGAAGCCCACTACAGAATGAAGAAAGAAAAAGCGAAGACGAAGAGTGAGGGATTGCGTGTGGATTGTGTTAACCATCGTCAAAAATTGATTGAAATTAACATTCAAATCAAGGCAAAACCTCACACGGATTCATAAACACATTGCAATGCTTCATATATGCACGATTACTTCTGTACAAAACATCCCTATCAAGGCCATCTAATAATTTACCCTGACAGGTTGCTGTGGCTTCGACAGCTCCGTTCTGCAAATTTCTACAAAATAATGAAGATATATGCTCCTTCAAAAGATACCATGAAGAACCTGGCAAGGGAAAAGAATGGGACACGGCAGAAAAGGAAGAAAAAATTGTAAGCAAAGAAATAGAGAGCGTATCCTAATCGTAGCTTCGAAGAAATCTACAGGTGCAGATCGGGGCATCGGTTCACTGAAGGGCCAACTGCGCATCTCCCTCCTGTAAATCGGACTGTGATCTACTTGGGATGATAGTTGCAGGTGACCACTGATCTGGGACCATGAGGAAATAGGTAGTCATCGCTTTCCTGAATCTTTTCTTGTACTGCTTGGGCGAAATTACGGTTGGAGGTTCATTCATTGGCCCGCCAAGTATGCCTGAAGCCTTGACCCAAGTTTCGAGGTGCTTGTCCCAAGTATACTGACGCATGAAATCAATGATCCCAAGTACTAACTCGTGCTTCTCTTCATCAACTCCAACCAGAAGCGAGTAATCCATCACATCCACCAACTGCAACAGAAGGCCATCACAGGGAATTATTGGCTTTACTAGTGCATACGCATGCGCATGCGCGCGCGCGCACGAGAGAGAGAGAGAGAGAGAGAGAGAGAGAGAGAGAGATTACCGCGAGAAAAGAAGTGTCGTTCCAGACAGCTCTCTCCAACAACCGTTTCGCCTTATTTCCCACAAAAATGGGTGAAGTTCGCATTGCTTCAATCAAGTTTTGATCCAGCAGAACTTTGTTGCTTCCACTGGAGTCGGGATTATAGCGTGATCGAGAAGATCCTTTTAAGTCATAAAGCCGTGTCACTTTCCTCCCATAGAGAAGATTCTCCATAATAAGGACATCCATCTTAGTTTCTTTACCTCCTTTGACATGCTTTGACGCTACCTACACACAAAAAGTAGATCGATGATTAAACAAAGCCGCAACAAAGCTGTCTAACATATGAGAGAACTGTGATAAGGGTAATTAGCTGCAATTGGTGAATATCAGAAATGATTTCTTCACTCAATCAACTTGGAGGAAAATAAGTTCTAACCAAATTCACACTATATTTGACAAGCTCAGTATGCTGTCATATTTAACGGTAATAAAAGTCCTAAGCTTAGGGCCGAAGTTTAACCTATTGTTATCAGATCATGGCACAATATGTGGCATGATATAGGCACAGAGATTGGATAAAAAATTAACCAGTATTGCCCTTTGCAAGGATAGGCTTAGTGATTCCCTAATTTGGGTAGCCTTATGCTTTGAAAAATTTGTTCAAGGTCAAGAACTATGGATGTGGAAGAGATATAACTGCTTCTAGTACTTCAAAATTATGGATAAAGAATTCACTGTGGTGTAATAAAACAAAGCAATAGCATTTACTCATAAGCTAGCTGTTTTCCAATGAATTCAAGAGCCTAATATTAGGTTAAAGATTGTACGCATCCCATTTAATGTCTTGACTTTGTCAATTACGTAAGTGGTGGTCATTTGATCACCAAAGGTAGCAATCCAAGAAGTGAAAGTACCCAAAACAGGATGACCTATAGGAATTGCAGTTGGTTCCATGGCACATCAAATCAACGACCCTGGTGCAACCCTTGGGCTGGGCATTGCCTAGACCCTTCCGGCTAAGGAGGAAGGACATAATTGTCCACAATCACAAACTTGGAGATTGACAAATTATCAGGTTAACACACATATCAAATGAGCACTTGAGATGTCCTTGTTCGCATACCTGATAGATCCCAAGAATCTTTGCCAAGCATGTTGGACTCCCCGTGCCAATTGATTCAGAGAGGTACTTGAAATATGCAGGAGCGAACTTGATAAATGACTCTAGCTCTGTCTTGGTGACTTGCTTAATGATAAACCGATCATCCCATGTCTTAGCAAAGAAGACATTGCTCTTTCCACCCTGTGCCCCCCATTTTTTACAACGACTAAGGGACCTCACAAAATCCATCTCAGATGGGCAACACATCCTCCTTAAAGCTTCAAATCGTTTCGCATAGTAGCAAGTTACAGAATATTTCACACCTCCATCTGCAAATGAGATCTTCGCATGCAAGGATTTAGTATATGATAGTGGGTCTAAGCCCAGGGAGCTACGAGACCCAGACACTGATAGCATGCTCTCTTCTGCAGAACTAAGACTTCTACTTTCAGATGTCATATCATCAAATGACTGAAACAAATGAAAACTAACGGAATCCAAAGATGATAACGCAGCCACGGGTTCAGCATCCTTTACTTTTTCAGACTCATCACATAATTGAGCATGATAGCCCGGTGATACCAATGCATAAGATATCATACTAGTGGGCTCATCATCATAAACAGGAATAATAGTGTCATTGATTCCAGCAGGCAGAAGCAGCCGAGCTCCACCACTAAGTTCTGACTCCCGAGAGGATGAAATATAGATAGGATGGTACTCTCCAAGCATATCGAGCTTTTGAGATCCTGCTAAGACATTCTTGTTAAAAGAGCGGTATAGGCTTATAGGCACTCCTAGCCAGCTAACTGAGTCACTCTCATCATCATAGTCCTTGGGGGACAATAAAGGAGGCAAAGAACCGGAAACCTTCAGTTTGCTTAAGTCCTCTGCATAGCCATTCACACCCAACCCATCAGCCACTGCTTCTCCCTTCAAAGAATCAATTATGGCTGAATCAGAAAGTGCAGAGGAGATCTCCTTTTTCACTGCTGTATTTGATTGATTTTTACCAGTCCATGCAGCATCCAGGGTCTCTGACAAATTGTGTGGTGTAGGAAACTGCCCCTCAGATAGGGACCTGCGAACATTTGCCCCACTTTCCAGAGGCTCAGATTGATCGGAGGCATTCGTGTTTGCATATACTTTTGCTTGCTTTTGTTCTCTGGAACTTGCACTTTCACCCACATGATTATCTTGACCAACATCATCACCTTGCTCACTTTGGCATTCAAATCCCCCTTCCAGACTAGTATTTCTGTCATCCAAACGGAAAGATTCAGAATTGCTAACGACTGTTTCTTCCTTGGGGGCCACATTCACCTCGGAAGGTGTCTTGTCTTTATGAAAAGAAGTTTCCTTTTCTTCTGAGCTCAAGCTTCTCAGACCATCCTCAACATTACTCAAACTAGACAGGTGAACCAGGCGATGATCCCAAATAATAGATTGGATGAGTAATTGTCTCCGCAGACGATTAATCTCCAGAATGTCAATCACACGTTGGCCCTTCGCCACTTCCCTTTTCAAAGTCTTTTGAAGCAATTCCTGAGACATAATGTAGAGATTGTTCTTCACCATTAGCTAGCAGATAGACTGAGATTTGTAGCTTATATTATCAAAGTTGAATTGTGCAGATTCCAAAGCTTCAATTAAATATGATTGCAAACAATGAGCAAGCCCAACAGGCAAAACATGTCTGATTTTCATCAGCAAATCAGGTCACAGTGGCCAGTACAACTTAAATCACTAATTATTTCCTGTGAATTTCAGAATAAAACAGAATAAGAATAACTCAGTTTTATCACCACATAACACTAGCTTTAGGCAAATATATTCAATACTTGAAGCTCAATGAGTGGAAACAGGAGATATCTATACCTCACATTCTGCCTTCTCCTGTTGTAACATACCCTCCAACTCTACAATTCGACGTCTTAATTCTGATGAACTCAGAACATGTCCCTCGACATATCGTTTCTCTTCAAGTTGACTAAGGATATTAAGTACTTCCGAAAACAGAAGCTCTGCCTGGTCAACCACCTGCCGAAAGCAAACAAGACAATCAGGTGTATTCAAACAAGGAAAAAACGATATTTGACAGATAGTTGAGAGTCATACTTCATCTGCTTCTTTTTGTATCCACTCTTGATTCTCACAGCTAAAATCCACTTTGGAAGGTGGAAGATAAACAGAGTGAACGTCAATAGATGCATACCGGAAGCAAGCGACCATATTACCAAATCTGCACATTCACATACTATAAGATCTACAACACAGGCGAGCAGTTAAGCAGGGAAAAAATAAAGAATTTACTATGTGAATGCAGTCAGCAATGTTCAAAATAATCTTCTTTTCCAATTTCTCAGTCCATCTACTTGCCGTCTAGCAAATGAAATAAGTCAAAGACCAACTGTATATATTTCCATTTGATATTGTCAAAGCGAAACTTCATTTTCTGCCCAGATCTGCTATTTTTTTCTGTCATGAATATGGCTGCACATTTTTCCCATAAACTCCTTTCTTTGTAAACATCCACTAAAAGGAAATACGAAAGATTACCCATAGAAACGAAGACAATCTCTATGAAGAGAGTGACCACAGCTTGCCACCCTACTAGCAGCTGCATGATTAGAAAAGCTGAGCTCCAAGAACTTTCCAAAAGATAAACCCCAAGCAGCATCTGACATCACCACTCTTGGAGTAGCTGGAGGGAAACCATTAGACCGTGGACATTGCAGGCAGCGGTGCCACATCCAGATCTTTCCATCCCTTTCACCAGGTAAAAGGATTTCCGGTAGCTTCTTAACGGATATAGTGAGGGTGCCCTGTCGATGAGTGTAGCATTGAATATGTGCTTCTGACGGCGACTCACATTGATCGCATCGATAATTCTGAGCAAGGAAACAATATGTTAGCTTAAGTATAAATAAAAAAGAACACAGAGAACTTTCAATGATTATGAATAGTACCTGATCAAATAAATGATCTCGTAAAAATCGACCCAGAGGTTTATCAAAGCTGCCATAGTATTTAATTCTGAAGAGATGTGATCTTTCACATGTGGTACCCTTCCATACACACCGTGATGACAAGGAGACCAAAATGCTCTGATGGTCAGAAGGTGATGGAGGAAACTCTTCCTTCGAAGTACCAGATTCAACCACAAGGTTTTTATTTTCCTGTTGCAGCAATGCACCTTCCATATGACATAGTACCGACGCATCTGTTGCAAAATTGTCTGTAGGGGCATCGTTTGACATAGTAACATTTACCAAAGGCCCAAAATTATTAGCAGTGAGGTGATCACCCTGGACAGGATGGTCAATATTGGAAGCATTGCTTTCCGTGGAGATTGTTTGCTCAGGTATCCCAGATACACCATAAAGAGTAAACAGGCTGTCATGACTGTCGGAATCAACTTTCCTCCGGGAAGGAGAAGACCTAAATGAAGTAAAGGAGTTGATGAGATTTGCAGAGAAATTGCCAGAACCATCAGTAAAACGAGCTGACAAAGCCAACTCCAGATTTTGAACAGTACTATCACTTGTCAATGTTGACACATTAGAGGAAGGGACACTGTTAGATTGGTGGGGTTCAGCACCAGCTTCAGAACCTTGAGGCTTCTCACTTGAAGGAACCATGAAACCAGGTATTGTTGATATTGACCTCTCTATGCTTAATGGTTTATCAGGAAGTGCCACAGTAATAGGGGATTTCAGTGGAAGTTCTGGAAGGGAAGCTCTCTCATCAGCAAGAAAGGATGTCTCCAATGCCAAATGATAAGCAGCAAAAACTCCATACTGGACCACATGCTTAACTTTCTTCAGCTCATCTCCATTAGCACCTCTCAGTAAAATCTAAATCCAATGCAGAAAAGGAAATTAATTGTAAGTTAACTAAATGGCCTTCCAAGTTTCAGCTAACTCCCCAGAGGGCAAAAACATCTTTAAGATTGCTACCTATCGGTTTTGCATAAGTAGTTTTACCAATTTCTACCGAATAATTCTTCAGAATCAAAACTACCGTACATTCAAGATGGTAAGCACAAGGAACCAAAATCAAGGTGAAAAAAAGGAACTAGAAGCATCTGAAAGCAATCGAATGAATTAACTCGCATTTCTACCCTATTTCTAGAAACTTCATGTTTTTACTCCATCCTTTACATTTTACTACATCTTCATAGACATGCACTATGTTTGAGAACTTACGGTGAAACCCAGTGGCCTTGGACAGCCTTCAAAGTACATGAGCGTCTTTGTCAGTTTTTTCCCTCCTTGTCCTGCAGCACCATGCTCTTCGAAGAACCTCTCCACATGAAATTTATCACAATAGCCCAACTTCTGTGCTGACAAACTATCAATAGAAGGAACTATCTGAGCACCTATGCAGCGGGCTATGCGTTCTAACAGTGGTCTCTTGATATTAAGAACGAGGGATATGTCTTTTGCAAGCAAGTACTCCAGCGCATACCGAGAAACTGAGTTCTCGACCAAAAGAACATCAGGGTGTTGTGCATCTATCTTTGCAACAGCCATTTT
This sequence comes from Syzygium syzygioides, assembly GCA_031216285.1. Taxonomy (NCBI): domain Eukaryota; kingdom Viridiplantae; phylum Streptophyta; class Magnoliopsida; order Myrtales; family Myrtaceae; genus Syzygium; species Syzygium syzygioides. The sequence continues at coordinate 24,922,688 of CM062251.1, forward strand.
TAGATATTCCATTTCCTACAATGATGAAAAGGCGAAACTTATAAAAAAATCAACTCAGAACAAATTTTTCATATCCATGCACTAATAATTGAGCATAACTCTTCATGTACTCTAGAAATGGCATGTACTCATTTTCTTTTCTTTTCTTTTTTCATTATGAAACTATAGAGATCAAAAGAAATTCAAAGATCAAGCAAAACCAAGCAGGATTGAGTGTTATAACTCCCTGCTTTAACAAAATGACTATTTTCCAGACTAAAGCAAGAAAAGGACTAGTAAGTGGAACCTGCCGCAGCAGAGTATCAAAACTTGACAAGAGGTTGGAGACTCGTTGATACTCGAGAGCTCCTCCAAGAATCAAAATGCGTGGTTTTTCAATTTTTGAGGTCATCCTTCGATGGGCAACATTTTTCTTACACACAACTCCTTTCACCACCATACTGCACAAAGGAAAGAGAACAATTCATCAGGAAGATAAAACGAACACTGCAGCTATATGTCGGTAATCAACATATATCTCTGAGTGAAACAAGAGATATTGCGCACAGCTTGTGTCATGGAGAACCGTATCACATAAAGCTGATGATTAGACACAAAAACACAGATTTAGAAGATGACATAATGGGCAGAAGATTTAGTTCTAGAAGATATTGCTTCTATATCTGATACCATTGATATCTAAAGATAGAGGCACCACATCCCCTTTCATGGGTTGTAGCAACGAAGCAGAAGCACTTGGGATATCCTGAAAACATCTCGGGTAGGGTAAAAAACGGTTTGGACAAAGTGTTACATAATGGCACCTTAGACGTCCTACCTACCTGGTCGTTTCACATGTTACGGACCGCCACATAAACAAGGAAGTCAGTGCTTTTAGTATGGAGCTTGTAACACCCTGACTACCATATCGAATAGGACAAAGCTTGCGAAATGATTCATGAGTACAAAACCACCCCCAAATGGTTCCCATACTGAATACTCCTTTCAGGGGCTTGGCTCACTTGCAAAAAGGATCGGATCCTTAGATAGAAGATTTTTAGAAGCACCCAGCTAATTTCCTTGCTATTTCTCGCAATTCCATTTTTTGTTGTTAAAACAAAAAATTAAGTCCATGATAACCCCCTCCGATAAGCCCAGCTTGACGTCTGTCCTCTCTTTGTTAACCTTACTTATGAAAAAAAAAATGCATGATCTATCTGGAGAAACCATTGCATAATAAAACCGGTTCAACAGATTCACATTTAACACATGGTTTATGCATGTCAAGGGATCATCTAAAAATGGGGCAATATTATAAATTCCCCAATACCAATTAACAGCATAAGATGCTCTTTAGCTTCTCACTAGAATATGGTAGAATATTAGAGGGAAATACGAAATATAAAAGAGATAAACGAAAAACTGCAGTATTACCTCTCACGGCGATGTCCAGATGCTATGCATTTTACTTTCACATATCCCCCAGGGTCCATTCCTCCCGTTTTGCTCATATCAGGCTTTAACAGTGTCGCAGCCTCCCATGACAGAGATGAAATTATCTCCAACCAACCATCTTCACTGTTTTCCTCGTCTATATGAAGGTTCTCTACTTGCAGTAGCTGAGCTATCAAAGCTCTAAAATGCCCATAAACCACGTCCTTCATGACTTTCTTGTGCTCCTCACCTGGTCGATCTTTAGCACGATACTCACCGCTTCCAAAACTGCCGGAGGGATGTAGATATCCCCACTCTCCCGCAGCATCCCCCTCATCATCATCATCATCGAACAGAAGACGTTCCTTCTCATCTTCTTCATCTTCTGGTTCAGGAGGAAGCCAAAGAAGGCCATTGTTCTCAAAATCCACAGGCTCAGAAGCGACATCTTCCGCAGGATATAAGGAGGACTCTATCTCACATTCATCACTAATTAAATGCTCGTCATCCTTCTTATCGAGCTGTTGGACTTCATTTGATCCCTGTGAATCAAAACTTTCATGCAGAGGGGAGACACTTGAACCTTCTGTTTCAACTTGCTCTCGATGAAGATCCACCTCATATGAATCCACAGTATTGCCTAAACCGTGGAGATTAACTTGACTGTCAGGGTCATTCTCCAGTGGCAAGTGCCTTGCCGCATAGTCAGATTGGTATAAATCATGCTGATCTTCATCGTCATCACTCCTGATGCCAAAGCAAAAACAAACAATAAAGAATATTAGGTACACACATTCAGTCCAAAGCCTACCATAAACATGCAAAGAGCGGACAGGTATCTACATAGTACAAAATAATGATGCTTGTGTAAAGAGATCGCAACTTGCAGGCATGGCCTTGGCTACTATAGTATGGATAAACAACAAAGTAATTTCATAAACTCTAATCTTCTCTAAGAATTCAACTCATCGGAATCATTTAGATGGACATTAACGTATCTTTTTTCAAGCATGGACACAAATAAGCCAAGTAAATACCTGTTCATTGAAAATCCATAGTGGTTTGCATATGTAGCCCCACGATTTGCAAAATCTACTACGTCATAGTTGCATTTTCCAGATGTTACCACACCTTGCCTATCTGCACACTCTTCCACCATGGAAAGCTGGTTTGAGCTCAGATCAGAACTCTGCCGAACAAAACGATACGGCTCAAGAGATTGTGACATTGAACCGAGAGTAATACTTCCACTATTGGTAGTGTTAATAGATTTGCTGCTGACAAAACTTGTTGCTGATGGTGAGGAACTAAAATCCTGGTTAGGTAATTCATCCCCATTATTAGTACTTTCTGGGTTTTGCTCCCATTGCTCGAAGCAATAGTTACACGCCCGAATCCGGGATGCCTTGTAGTCAGTCGATGTGGCGGGAACTGAATTGGCTGTACACTTGCCACAGAAAACTCTGCCACAAAGTCGACAATGGTGTCGGCGATTGATTATGTTAAAATGGGAATCACAATCGTAGCAAACCCTACAGCTTTGATCGGGCATCCAAAAGTCTCTAGACACGTTAGCTGGATCAGATCGCCAAGGAATCCAGGACTTGACGATGGCAAAAAACTCAGAGAAGGTCTTGTTTGGGGCATCCATTGACATGTAATTCTCCCAACCCTCTCATCATGACACGCTCATTTGCTGATCTCCAGAACTAGGATACCAGATGGCAGGCCTCCGAAGAATTATGCAAGCAAAAGATAATTACAACCCCCTGTGAGACATATACGAACAAAAATATCAGGAGACCAATCTGAGTAGTCTCTTGCAACTTTGATGCTATGGTCTGCTAACCTGTACGTACAGTTCTATAACGTCAAGCGCTAGAGCAGTCAAAGCTATCAGTTCTTGAAGTCATGGTGCTGCTAAATAAACTCAATATTTGCTTCCATAACCTATTCGACATGTAAGGACACGAGCAATTCTGCACATATTCATAAGCTGAAGCACTGCATAGAAGTTGAATTACATGACGAATCAGACTAGATAACGTGTATCGCCAGGAGAAATCTCCGAAGCCGCCCCTTTCAGATGGAACCGGCAAAGGAACTACAAACACATCGCCAAATTAAATTTTGGGAAGCTAAAATGGCACAGGAATCATCTCAACCGCTACGAATGAGATCAAAACACGCCACTCTTGACCGACACAGCTCAAACCAAACTTCAACACTTAAACATCACATCAATCAACTAAGAAAGAGCAGGCGAATTCCTCAAGCAACAGGACACGAGAGGAAAAAGAGTTTCCGGTCGGATTGCGATCGGGCTCACCTGGCCGATCCGATCTTCCGCGAATAAAGACAAGAGCGATGGCGCGCGGATTCGCGCCGCGCAGGCGGGCGACCGTGAGCTCTGACCCGGAGACAGAGACAGAGAGAGAGGGAGAGGGAGAGGGAGAGGTAGGTGCAGCGCAGAAGATGGAAAATCGACCACCGCGACGCGGAAACCGACCGATTCCCCGCCGGCGGCCTCTACCTCACGGGGGCGAGCCCGATCGCCGATTCCCGAAGCCAACCCCGACGAGGGAGGGACGCGATTGGGAGGGAGACGAGAACCGCTCCCGCGCGACAATCGCCGATCAGAGCGAGGAGGAAGTCGCCGCCGCCGCCGCCGCGAGCCTGCCGATCGCCGCCAATTGCGAATCGCCGGAGATGAAGGACGCCGCTCGTCTCGCTGCTCCTCCGAGCTTTTTGAATCCCGCTGGGGCCTGTCTGTTGGATCGTTTTCCTTCCTCCTCTTCTGCTCCGTCTGTTTCTTGTTCTCCAGGCCACCGGATGGAGACGCTCCCCTTTGTTCTCTCTGCGCCTGCAACAGGGGGAAAAAAAAATGCAATGCATCGCCCTCTGATTGGTCGATTTTCTTCTTCATTTTTTTTTTAAATTTTCCCCGTGATTTAACCCAAAAAAACATGAGATATATTTATTGTTTTTCCTTTTTCCCCGAATTTCCTAATCGAGCCGTAGGAGAGCGGCGGCGGCGACGTCGATTTTTTTTTCTCGGCCGGGGCAACGGTCCGTTCACATTGTCCCCGAAATGCCCTTCCTTTGCGCGTGCGGTTGCGGCTAAAGATGTTGACCGGCCAAAAAAACAAAAGGGGGAAATATGCACATTAAAATAGTAATTTTAATATTTGAAATTGTTGTAAATTAACTAATTGTTGGGAGCATTGCTCATTCACGGACAAACATTTCCTTTCTGGAAATGTTTACTCATTCACGACTCCTATGGCCTTGGACTTGCAAGCAAAACGATAAGCATGCACATATATGCCCGTCCATTAATTTGTGTTTATTGTGGAGTTTATTGCGGATCGATAAGCAAAACTTGAGTGATTTAACTCGTGTGCAATATTTACCCTCGTTAGTCACGAGACTTTTGCCTAGAAGAGTGTGACTCGATTCCATTTTTCTAACGAGGAGTATCGCGGTCAATAAAGTTTTTTTTTCTCGAATCCATTTATATCACTCAAGTTTTAAGCATGTCTCGTCGAGGACAAGTCACGGCCTCGATACAGCACTAGATCAGAAATAAACTTTTTCTTTTGGTCAACGATCACCAGTAAACTCCACAATAAACACAAATTAATGGACGGGCATACATGTGCATGCTTATCGTTTTGCCTGCAAGTCCAAGGCCACAGGAGTCGTGTGGGGCGACTTTCGATGAGATCCCGAATTCCCGATCAACGCAGGTTTGAGCCAGGAAGCATGCCGGTCAATTTCGTAAAAAAGGGCTTTGAATATATCACGTCCAAGTTTGTGATATCGACAGAAATTAAATTCTGTCATAATCAAATATAAAAGAGGAGACGAAAATTTCGTTCTTCCTTTTTTTTAATTTTTATTTTGGTTTTTGATTTTTGATTTTCTTTTTTGTGGTGTGGTACTGTGGTGGGGGACAGACAATTTGTCATGTTCCGCGCAGGTTTGACTTTCTTGCAAGCTGTCCGAGGGGAAAAGGAGTGGGATTAATCCCCCCCGTTCCTCGCGTTCGCTTTTGGTCGAAGCCTCCTCCGCCGTTGGATCGACCTTCGGATTTTTTTCCGAGAAGGTTTTTTTAAATCGGAACGGAAAAAATCAATCATTTGCTGTCCGATAACTGGATAACCGCGTCCCGCATGGGACAGTGATACGCTGTCCCTGCATGTTTCGAGGAACACGTCGGGAACTGAATTTGACCGTTTTCTCTCCCTTTTTTATTTTTATTTTTTGAATCGATCTTTTCCCCTTTCTTTTTGTGCAACGTCCATGATTAGTCGGTTTTGATTTTTTTTTTCCTTTTCCTAATTCTACTGAGCCCTTTTTGGTAATCTCGTTCTGATCCAGCTGGGATTATTTTCTTATGAAGTATTGCCTTTTCCATGCATTCTCAGCGGCAAAATAATAAGAATAATTATTATAACTACGGATTCTCGAAAATAAAAAAGGATCTCGTACATTATAAATATTGTTTACGCGATCGAACGATAGCATGTGAAGAGATCATGGAGTCCATTAGCATTGCCGTGTTTACAAACTTGCTATGTCATGTCAATAACTCAAACTTGCATGAGTTTAATGTATTGATTGTTAGGGGTTATCGGTTCGAGAGTGGGTAGGTTCCAGACTTATCTCATTAGAACTGATTCTCGATTTTTAAAATCTGGAACTTACTTATTTTTCCTATCCAATTCTAGGGTCTACACTAGAACCTATTTTTCTTCAGTTCTTTTTTTGGGTTTCATTTTTTACAGTAAAATGATATAAGCTACAAAGCAGTTCAAAGTAAATGATAAACGAGGGTGAGTGAGTAAAGGCGGGTCAAGAACAAGCGAGGGCTATGATGCTTGAATGAGCAAGAGCAAGCTGCAAGTGAGCGAGGAGGCTAAGTCACGAGAGTGAGCCACAAGTGAGTGAGGAGTAGCGTGAGTCCAAGCGAGAGAGCGAGAGAGAGAGAGAGAGTCGTGAAATATTTGAATTAGATAGATAAAACATTAAAAAAAAACAAATAGAGAGATAGCACAAAAAGATGCCAAGAAAAAAATTATAATTTTTAAGGCTCTGTTCGTTTTGCGGAAAATGTCATGTTTCTGAAAAATACTTTTTCAGAAATTATTTTCTTGAAAAATGACACAATTTTTCGGTATTCGGCTAAAATATGAAAAAGTCCTGGAAAATATTTCCAGTGTTCGGTGACCGGTGGTGGAGGTAGGTGATCGGCTGCGTTGGCGGCGGCAACTAGCGGTAGCAGCCGGCGAGGCCGATGACCAGCTAAGGAAGAAGAAGAAGAAGGAAAAAAGAAGAAGAAAATACTGAAAAGAGGAAGAAGAAGAAGAAGAATAATAAGGTTTTCGGAAAATGACTTCCTCTTTTGAAAGAAGAAGTCATTTTCCCCAAAAGCAAAGAAATTTTGTGAGTGGGAAGGAAAATGTTTTTAGTGGGAAGTTATTTTCCAACCCCAAAACATCGGAAAACCCGGAAAATATTTTCTTGGAAAATATTTTCCGTCAAACGAACACAGCCTAAACTTTGTAAAATCAGTCCCATATTCGATTTGGTTAATCCATTTTCCGGATGGTTTTTTACTTAGAACTAGGAAACAGATCGGTTTTTACGGCGATCTGGTCCAATTGCACATCCTTGTCGGTAGTTTGCTCGTTCCTTTCCTGTACATAACTCTTGTTTCTTCGCGTTCTCCTCTTAAAAAAACGTTATTTTGAAAACGCCGCCCCAACCTCATCTTAACACGCTCGAATTAGATATGTTATACATGATTCAAAACCCAAGTTTTGAAATAAGAATGGAAAGAAGAGGTTTTGAGTGGCTAAGCAAATAGGATAAAGTGCAACATGCTGACAACTCCACCAATCAAGATATGATTTTGGACCCCAGTAGCGACGTCATATAGGACCAAATCTACCCATCGAAACATGCAAGTTGGGGGAATTTAGTCCATTAAATTTTAACGGGTGATGAGAAATATTCTTAAAGAAAATTTAAATTAAATTCTATAATGGCAAATGTGAATCATGCAGTGTACGGATATGAATGACAATCCAAAAAGTCGATGTGGCCAAAAGACAATCGAAGAATTTTTTTTATCTAATTATGATTTAAATTAGATTAAAAAAAGGGGAGGAAGATAAAGAGGCGAGGGCCCCCTCGCCGCCGCCCCCACCCCCGCCCCACCCTCGCCATTTTGCCTACCTTCCTTCTTCTTCTTTTTTAATTTTGTCTATTTTGCATTCTAGATTTAATAATATTTAGATTAACAAATCATATTTGGACTAAAACAACGTCATTTTAGCCTTATCATTCATTTTTAGCTACGTCGGCACCACGTGTGAAAAAAATAATAAAAAAGCCACATCAGCATTTTCTATTAGCCAATTTGATAAATTTAAAGGAAAGGACTTGGTTGCATAAATTTGATAAATTTTATGACATGATTGCATTTTTCAAAAGTTTTATGATTCAATTACATTTTTTTAATAAGTTTTAAAACTTTCAATGTACTTATCATGCTATTTTTTTTAAACTTGGGTTGAATTTAAATCCATCTTTCTTGGGCTTTGTTCTTTAAAACCCAATATGACCTATATTTTAAGTTTAAACTGATCTATATATGACCCATTTATATAATTGTGGGTCCAAATATGGGTTTGTGCCTTGTGGCCCATTTTAATAACCCTAGGCAACGGTCATGAATAACATAATTAGCTAGTAAGACCGATATTTAGAAATGATGTATTGGGTTATTATCGAGTTCTCGTTTGATGTTTGAATACAATTCGCCCATTCAAATACTCATTTAAAGTTTGTCACATTGTGTTCAATTTTGTATGCGGTTCTTAGAGGCCTTAGCATTTTTGGGTTGATTGGCTCCGGACTAGACTAGAGAAACGGATCAATGGTCTTTGATTTTGAAAAAGAACATGAAATCAAGAATCAAACCAACTGGTCTAAGAACGTGTTGATTCTCGAACTGATGCTTTCCGGTTTCTACCAAGAATCCATCAAATTTGTTTTTAGGGACAAGTATACCAGAAATTCTAACATTTTCAAAAATGCAATATAGTTTTAAAACTTATCAAATTGATGCAATCAAGTCCCTTCATCAATTCCATTGAATTCTAACTAACAAAAAATCACGATTGACTAAGAAATGATTGGATGTTCGAAATTGTATCTTTTCCCGTGTTCATGTTTGTGTAGTCAAATGTTAGTTTGGGAGTGGTTGCTGCAACAAAGTTGTTGAAGTTGCAGAGAGACTGGCCTTGCTGCTGATAGGAGGATAGTTTTTCAAGTAACCGAGGTTCTCCAAGCTCGTGGCCATGACTGCTATACCCGTCACTTAGATATCAATTGGGTGGGTCGCGGTCGAGTCGGGTCGTGTTATAAATGATCCAACTCAGATTGACCCATTTATTGCAATGCAAATTTCTCTACCCATACACAGTCCAGCCCCAACTCATATCGACCTGACCCATATTACCAAAACACTTTTATATCTAATTAATTATAGAAAAACTTATTTCTTATAATTTTTCAAAAAATCGTATTACTAAAACAGTTTCATGCTAGTTGACAATTTTATAGTTTTTTTATAGTTTTCGAATTTTTTTATATTATTATATTTCTTTCTTTCTTTCTTTTTCTTTTTCTTCCAAATCCATCAAGGGCCCTAGAGACCGGCGATGGCGGCCGGAGACAACGGCAACTTGGACGACCGGCGACGACGGAGACAAGGGACCAAAGGCAGCGGCGACAAGTGATGGCGGTTCAAGTCAATAAATTATATTTGTCCAAAAAAAGCTAATAAGTTAAATGGGTCAACGTGAGTTTGTTAAACGAATTGAGTTGCAAACCCATATATACTTAGACTTTAATGTTTCAAGCCCATGTTGACCCTTATTTAACTCGAGCCCACTAAATTTGAGTTAATAAATGGGTTTGTAACCCACATTGCCACCTCTGCCTTCACTATCCCGTTCTGATTCTTTCGCCTGCGTTGCCTCCCTTAGCCGCGTCGGTTGAGCGTCGGTTGAGCGTCGGCTGAAGCAGCCTCTTAAGTGGCAGCCGTGGTGGCTCGAGATTGGCAAGAGGCCATGGGCTTCTTGGCATCGTCGTCTTGCTTCCGTGCGAGGCTTTAGCAGCTGGCCTCTAGGTTCACGTCAACCCGCGAGCTTCACACTCTTTTTTTCTCTTTCAATTTTTTTCCTTTCATTATAAGTTTTTTAGCTTCTTTTTTTGCTGACGTGGCACTTGGTGGGCTCGTATGCCATCCAAAAATAATAAAAGAATTACCTTAGCGTGGACAAAAATTAATAAAGGAACTTGAACGCATCAATTTGATAATTTTATGACTTGATTGTATTTTCTAAAAGCGACTCAATTGCATTTCAGGGTCAAGTTTTAGGACTTCCGACAACACTTATCCCCTCTTTCAAATATCAAAGATAGAATTTACATTAATTGCGTCCTCTAAAAGCAAGAGTTACTCTTGATCAAGTGGCCGTCTAGTCCAAAAGCTCACACAACGGAGTCCTGAATCACGACTTGCATTGATAATCTAATCTAGAAAAATGGAGAACTAACCGTTGATCCCATCTCGAGCTAGCCCGAAACTAAATCGGTTGGACTGGTTCCGATCCCCTCGTCCCTGGTCAAATTGGTCCTGGTTGCAAGCCGCGGCTAAGGTTAACTAGGGGTGAGCACGGTTTCAAGATAGAATTGAGAATCGAAGAACCGAACCCGGCAGGTTCAATTCGGTTCCCGGTTCCAAGGTGATAGGTTTCGATTCTCGAATCTAAATTTTTAGTGTTGACACTTAAATTTTGCCCAAATCATTTAGGGTTTTATTGCATAAAAATTAGGGTTTAATTTTTAACCCCTAAACCAAAATATTTTCATTAAAATTGTATGGCATATAGTTATTAGGTGTATTTACATTAATAGGACCTATTAGAACATGTTTTTCATGTTTATTTTCAAAAATTAAATTAAAAAAAAGAAAAGAAAAAAGAAAAAAAGTTAAGTTAGTCTTTTAAAAAAAAAAAAGAGAGAGAGAGGCCAGCGTTGAATTAGTCAACGCTGGCCCATCTCACTTTCCTAGCCCTGCGCTGACATGGGGAAGGAAAAAAAGCAGCGAAGGAGCAGAGGAAAGAGGAAGGGGGAGTTCCGAGGGAGGGGCTCACAGGAAGAGAAGAGAGAAAAAAGGGCAGAAGAGAGGAGAGCAAGGGGGGGAGACCGGAGAGAAAGAGGAAAAAGAGGGGGAAGTGAGAAGGGGGGTTCTGGGGGGAGCTCGTTGCAGAGAGTTCTGGGAGAGAGGGGGGAGAAGAGAGAAAAAAGGGCAGAAGAGAGGAGAGCAAGGGGGAGAGTTCGGGGGAGAGCTTTGAACGAGAGAGCTCTCGGGGGAGAAAAGGAAACGAAGAGGAAGAAGCAGAAGCGGAGAGACAGAGCGGGAGAGAGAGACAGAGCGAGAGAGAGGGTGAAAGGTTCTTCGCCGGCGACCACCGCGCCCAAGCCGCGGCTGAAGGTTATCTGTCAAGGTAGGTCCCGGTCCCCGGGGTTCGAAGGGTTTCGTTCTTTTTTGGTTGCTTTGTTTGAACCGTGGTAGGGTTCCCGAGGACCCGGTCTCGGAAGCGTGCGAGGCAACCGGACATAGTCCGATCCGGGCTTGCCCTTGTTCGCCGCGACCTGACTGGAAAGGGAGAACCGCAAACGGCCGCCACCGTTCCTCTGTTTTGTTTCCGCGTGTGCTGTTGCCGGGCTCACTGGCCGGAGCTCGCGGCCGTCCGGCTCGCGCGAGTCCCGGCCAGTGACGCCCCGGGGTCAATCCTGCCTATTTGCCGGTCCCTCGTCGGGACCCGGCCGATTCGTGGCTGTCCACCCCCCTCGCCGGAGGCTCGGACAGCCTCGATCGTCGCCGGTCACCGGGGCGACGCTCGCCGCCCCTCGTAGGGACGGCGGGGCGGGCTGGGGTGCGTCAGTCGCGAAGGCCGACGCTCGGAGGAGGCCCGCCGCTGCTGCTCGGCCAGCCAAGGCGGAGCCCTCCGGCGCTAGGGTTTGCGCGCCTCGGGTCGGAGGCCACGACCCGGGTCGGGTTCTCGGTTTGCGGGTCTAGCCGGTTTCGGGCCTCTCGCGGTTGGGCCGAAATAGGGTCTTGGGCTAGAGTTTATTTAAAAGAGATTTTTGGGCTGGGCCCTTTTATTAATTTCAAAAATTTTAACCGGGCTCAACATATGAGCCCGGTTCGGTCGTGGACCCGGGCCGGCGAGCCCGGTTCGGTCGTGGACCCGGGCCGGCGAGCCCGGGTCAGCCCCGATCCGGGTCGGACGTGGAGGTCCGACCCGGATCCGTTTATTATTATTATTTTAATGTAAAAAAAAACATAAAAATTTTTTTTAAAAAAAAGGGGAAAAGCCCAAATTTTAGTTTATTATTATTTTTTATTTTATTTCGAAAAAAAATTTTCAAAAAAAATGTTCAAAAAAAATTTCAAAAATTTTAAAAATTCAAAAAAAAATCAAAAAAAAATTTTCAAAATTTTTTAAGAAATTCAAAAAAATTTTCAAAAATTTTAAAAATTCCGAAAAAAAGATTTCAGAAATTCCAAAAAAAAAAATTTAAAATTTTAAAAAAAATTCAAAAAGATTAGAAGTTTTGTTTGGAGTTTGGAATTACTTTTCTCGCCCTTTTCGCATGCTTAGTGCCATATTTAATCTCACGCCGCTCGGTTCACACACTTTGAGTTGCACATTTAAATTAACCTCGCTTGTAGTTGATTGTGCCCGTTTAGGCTTAGATATTAATTGTTGCTTCCTTTAGTTTAGTTAGGAATGGAATTTTGAGACTTCCGATTAACGAGAACATGTTAGGTGGTGAATTGAACAAGATTAGGTACCGACAGGGCACTAGTTAATCGATTGGTGTAATCAAGTCCCCGTACCCGTTGAATCTCTGGTTCGTAGAAGTGAAGTTCTTCTCCCGTGCTTCGCTTAGGTGTCTAATCGACCTACCAAAAATCGATTAGTGGCGACTCCTAAATGAAATTGATTTGCATGTTAACAACTTAAACTTAAGTCGCGAATTGGTATGAGCTTGGGAGAGCTCGAGCTAGGTTTAACTTAGCAAACCATTAGCCAAACCCCCGTAGGCTTAGGGGCCGGCTCGGGGAGGTCGCGACATTTAGGAATCGTCGGTTCCGGTTCCAGTTTACTTTACTCTCTAAAAGCCCTAACTTTCATTAGTTTGTTGTTTCTTCCCCATATTTCTCCGCGCTCGGTCCTCCTCCGGTCTGCTCTCTCTCACACTCCCCGCACCCACGACTCAACAAGCTTGCCTCTCCTCTCTCCGTTTGGCGTCGCCTCGGCTTTTCCTCTGTCTTCATCAACCGCACCCAACAAAGGAGCTTCGCCGCCGCGGCGCCGGCCGCGAGGGCGGGCTACGGTGGCGCGCAGCGGCAGATTGGGGGCGGTGGCAACAAGAACAGGGGCAGCAGCAACGGGAATAGGAGGGTGGTCGACGACGATGGCGATTTGGACGTCGAGATGCTGAGCATCTTGAGCGGGGACGAGGATTCTGCTAAGGATTGCGCAGGTTCGAGGGCCAGAGGTGGCGCGAGTGGTGGTTCGAGGCCCGGGAGGGACGACGACAAAGCGTGGGATGGCAAAGAACCTAATTGCTGGAGGCTCGTGGACGAAGACGAGGAGTTCGAAATTTGAGTGGGGGATTTGCTCTGTTGAAAGTAGCGTGATTTGATCGCTTTGGCATTCGCATTTCTGGAGTGTGGACAACTGGTTATACATGGTTACATGAACGCCATGTTACCCTCCCCTTCTCCTTATACAGGTGATAAGTATGATTGGCGTATCATTTGTTGTTTGTTGCTTTCTTTTGTGGTCTTGGGTCACAAGGGAAGATGAGCTCCTGGGTATTAATCAGTGTAGGTGGTTTCATGTGCTCGAGCGGAAGATTGTTGTAGTTTATGCTCCTTATAGTATCGATTGCAACGCCATTTTTGACCTCATAGAGCTGGTGAACACGCTTTTCAGTCCTTTCAAAAAAAAAAATTCCTGGGGTTTGTATGTTCTTTGCCCTCCCCTTCTTGTTTATTTCGTTGTGCACTTTGTATCATTTGGCAAATTATGTAGAAAGGTCTACATGATTTTGTTCAATGTAGCTTTCTCTGATTGTTTTTGGTATTCTTATGTTAATTTGCTTTTCAGTAGGTTCATTGTTGGGATAAAGATGTCCCATTACCAAGGGGATGATGGTGAGTATGTGGCAGACGACTATGAAGCAGAAGATGTTGATGTTGATGAAGAGTTCCATGGCAGAGAATTGGCCGATCCAGAATCTGATGTTGATGAGTTAGACATATCGGTTAGTAATCCGTTTTGTTATCATTATAATTGTATTCAAGGCTCATTTTATTATAATCTGGGTTTCAATCATTTTGAACTGTTTTCCAGTTCGGCCCTTACATAGCGGTGACTCATTTTTGCCCCCTCTCTCTCTCCCCCCTTTTTATACGCTGGGTATTTCTCTTATGCAGAATAATAGATTTACCGATACTAGTGCTGATCAAGCAAGAAGAGGAAGAGATATTCAGGGAATTCCTTGGGAAAGGCTTAGCATCACAAGGGAGAAATACCGGCAGACTAGGCTAGAACAATATAAGAATTATGAAAATGATCCTCAGTCTGGAGTGAAATCAGAAAAGGTAAAAACAGTTTGTTCTGTTGGTGATTTTTCCTTTCCTTATTTTTGGCCTCACTTATGGGGCTTACCTTGCGGCTCATGGATGTAGTTGAAAGTTTTGTTTGAATCACTAGATTGGTGTATTCTTGACACTCCGCGATTCAGCCTTTTTTCTGAGAGAGGAGGCTTTTATATTGCTGTCCTTAAGTGCCTCATTGTGCAATTACCGGTTGTCTCGCAAATTTCTTTGATTTGTGGAAATTGATAATGTTCTTTTGTCATTTTTGCTCTGCAGTTGCTGTGTCAAGGTTTCTTGCTTGTGTTGCAAATGACAGTTCATGCGAGTTGCAAGTAGAGTTCTGTTGGGCATGCTATGTGATAAGAATGTGTCGTATCTGTTATATTATCCATTGTTTTCACTGAATTCTAATAAAATAACACTTTAGAAAGAACGGTTTTAGGTGCTGCCTGCAGATTTTTTCAATTATTTTCGTTTTGTTTAATTCAAAACGAAATTAAAAAAAGAATCTGTTGGAACCTGGAACCAACCCTGGAACCTATGACAGGGTAGGTTCCAGGTTCCACGTTTCGACTGGTAGGTTCCAGGTTCCTCAAAATGAGGAACCTGTATCCGAGGGTAGGTTTCAGGTTTCAGGCGGAACCTACCTGGAATCTGAAACCGCTCACCCCTACGGCTAACATTAGCCAGACAAGCATACGATCCGGTTCGTCGGACGGTCCATGCCTTTTCGTTCTCCAACTAAAACGTTCGGAACGAACAGAGCAGGATCAGCAAGGGGACAGTGAAGCAGGATCCTCGAACCTAGTCATGGTCTGAGGCTCTTGCAAGAGCTATTAAACTCCTCCGTTAACCCAATCCCGTAATCACATGCCCCCGTTTCCAGCGCAATCTTTTCCCCATGGGAACCGCCACTTTCCCTTCCGCTTTCTCTCGGAAACGAGAAAATTTTCTCGCGAAAGTGCGACGGAAAATCTTTCGGTCGCCCTCGCCATCGTTAAATGTGGCGGAGATCGGCGTCCCTCATCCTCAACAAGGGGAACGACGTCGCGGCGCCCCACAAGCCCAAGTCCCTCGCCCTCTACCCGCCCCCGACCAACCCGTCCTCCTCCATGGCGGACACCCTCCAGAACCCTAACCCTAAGGTCTCCGCCTACTACCAGACCCGCGCCGCCCACCACGGTGTCGTCACCAGCGACTGGCTCGCCCAGGCCCAGGCGGCGGTGGGGCCCCACTCGCCCGAGGGCGGCGACAGGTCGAGCTCCGCCGCGGGCTCGGGCGGCGGCGGCGGGGGCGGCGGGGGCGGCGGGGGGCCGTTCAGCGTGATCGACGAGTTCAACAACTGGAGGCAGCAGCCCGATTTGGCCGAGGCCGTGGCGGCGATCCGGGCGCTCGCGGCGGTGATAAGGGCCAGCGAGGCGACCACCATGATGGAGCTCGAGATCGAGCTCGAGAAGGCCTCTGATTCGCTAAAGGTGCGTGATTTCATTCGCTAAAGCATCGTATTTTTTTTAGCTTTTTGGTTTTCTTCGGTTCAATTTATGCGGGTTGAGATGTCTTTTGCCCTCTTTCTGCAAGAAATGTCAAATGTGGGATTAAGCATCGGTTCCATTTGGAAAGTTTTCCTCTTGTGTGCTTCATGTCGCGTGATTCTCACCTGGTAGAATGATGGTTCCCCTTGACTATGTAGTTTGTTTTTTTGGGCTATATGGAGGTTCTTTTCAGACGATACTTGCTTTGGTATCCTCTCAGAACTCGTGGAAGGCATTTGGATCAGTTTCTGCTTTGAAATGCTAATGACCACTACTCACACTCTGCAGCATTTTGATCTAAGCGGTTGATTACGCCAGGATTTGTTTTCCTCTTTGATACTCTGTTTCACTTCACAATTTGGATAGTTTGGGTTCTTGGGCCACCGCAGCACACAGTATCTGTTAGAACTCTTCTCCCATTTTACCTTTTACCTTTCCTTATAAATCCACCTGGAAGCTATATCTTAAGTTAAATGCTTTGTGCGCTTTTATAGTGTTTTGTAGGCCTTTTATGCACTGAATGGGCCAAAACTGATGTCTGTTCTCAGCCAATGTTTACGATAATGGGAATAATTAACATCACAGTTTGTCATAGTCTTTGCCCACAACCTCGAGAAAAGGGGGGGCGGGGGATTAGAAGACAAAGTATCGAGGATCCATTTGATGAGTTTATGAATACAACCATGTGAAACGATAGTCAGCTACTTATTGTAGTTCTCTATCAAGGGGTAGGTGGCCTAAGTGCTTAGCTTAGCTGGATTCTCGTTTTTCTGGCTTGATGATGTCATAACAATATGTATTTCGCCTTAAAGCTTGTGTATTAAGAGGCCAAGGTATCAGCAGACTTCTTAGCAGAAACATGAAGTCAATTTGTGATGGCTTATTGATTCTCGAGCACCCTTGCTGAACTTCAGCTAAGTTTGTTAACTTATATTCTTCTCCAAAGAATGTAGTTTGTTGGCTGATGCAATACTCATAATACCAAAAAAGGATATAGCAAGTAATTACTACATGTACTGTTCATGAAATATTTGATCTAAATGGTCATCGATGTGGTGTCCCAGGCCTTCATAATGTATCTTTAATCATACGAGGCCAATTTTCGTCGAATAAGATAATCACAAATGTATATACTCTGCATTCTTTACCTATTTTTGTTCCACTTTCGGATTATTAACACTTTACTCTTGCCAGTCATGGGACACAACCTCTATCTCTTCGACAGCGGGCTGTGATCTCTTCATCCGTCATGTGACCAGAACTTCAGCCTTGGAATACGAGGAATTCAACTTAGCCAAGTCACGATTGATTGAGCGTGCTTAAAAATTTGGGGAAATATCTCATAAGGTTGTTGAACAGATATGAGAAAAGAATACGGTCTTGCTGATTCGGAGGTAATGTTTTAGCAGAGCAATGGCCGGTTGGTCTTGGTGATGACGACTCATGCATGGGAAATTGATGACTACTAGGTCCAAAGTTCTTCATATTATATGGGAAAAATTTTTCCAAGAAAAATGCTACATATGACATGTACAGATTAAATGTTTGTCTTGGCCCCCCAAAAAGCATTTGGTGTCGTTGGGGAGATGAGTAGGAACTTTGGGGCAACAGGTTAGTAGTATTTGGGGTCTCAGTACTAACGATGTTCTTATGTTAAATCAGTCGTGCGTCAAGGTCTATGATGAAATTGGGAGAGGAAGAAATGGCACCACTGTTTTTAGAGCCTCTTATAGTGGGCAATCCATAGCATTGATAAAAATCCCTCCTGGTCACGTTGTCATTGATAAAAGAGTTCTTAATATTTTATCTGGGAGACAACATTCAAATGTTGTTCACAATTTTGCTGCTTCCCATTACAGGGGATATGATTATATGGTTCAAGAGCTCTGTCTATGCAGCTTACAAGATCTGATCGAAGCTCTTTCGACTTTGTTAGATCATAGAATCTTAGCTACTGATCTACCCCGTTTTGGCGTACAAGAAAAAAATTTTGAATGTAAAGGACATGGTGAGGGATGAGCACATACTGAGCAAACACCATGCACGTTGATAAAGTTGATGAGGTAAGCTTACATATGTCTACATGGCTTAATTGTTTTGATATAGCAAATTAATTTGTTACTTGTTTAATGACACAGAGATATTGTTCTGGGAATTGAACATTTGCACGAGTTAAATATAATTCACGGGGATATTAGACCAGAGAACATCATTTAAGGGTCTAGTTGCAAAAATTTCAGATGTGGGGATGACGAAATGCATGCATGGACACAAGGCATGCCTAGGAAACATGACTCCCAGTAAGTGCTTGACAGCTAGCATCTATACCTTAATCTGTTTTTGAAAAAAGTAATCATCTTTAGGGCTTTTTTGTTGATTTTTGTCTTGCAGGTCGTGTAAGTTTTGGGTGGCAAGCACCCGAATTGTATCTTACTCGTCGGCACCCTACCAAAGAGACCGACATATTTAGCTTGAGATGTTTGTTGTTTACTTGCCATACTGGAGGTTTATTTGATCCACCAAACCTTTTCACTTACTGTAGAAAAAATTTTCGGTGTTGCATATTAGGTAGCTTATCCCTATTATGCATTTGCTACTTGCTGAGCAGGGGAAATGTTGTTTCATCTGATTTTAAGGATGTAGAGATATCGCTCCAGTAAGACAAGTAAACAACAAACATCCCAAGCTAAATATGTCAGTCTCTTTGGTAGGGTGCCGACCAATAAGATACAATTTGGGTACTTGCCCCCCAAAACTTACATGACTTGCAAGACAAATATCAACAAAAAAGCCCTGAAGATGATTACTTTTTTCAAAAACAGATTAAAGTATAGATGCTAGCTGTCGAGCACGGAGTCATGTTTCCTAGGCATGCCTTGTGTCCATGCATGCATTTCGTCATCCCCACATCTGAAATTTTTGCAACTAGACCCTTACATGATGTTCTTTAGTCTAATATCCCCATGAATTATATTTAGCTCGTGCAAATGTTCAATTCCCAGAACAATATCTCTGTGTCATTAAACAAGTAACAAATTAATTTGCTATATAAGGATAATTAAGCCATGTAGACATATGTAAGCTTACCTCATCAACTTTATCAACGTGCACAACGTTTGCTCGGCATGCGGTCATAGCTCATCCCTCACTCTGTTCTTTACATTCAAAATTTTTTTCTTGTATACCGAAACGGGGACATATCAGTAACTAAGATTCTATGATCTAACAAAGTCGAAAGGGCTTCAATCAAATCTTGTAGGCTGCATAGACAGAGTTCTTGAACCATGTAATCATATCCCTATAATGTGAGGCAGCAAAATTGTGAACATCGGAATGTTGTCTCCCAGACAAAATATTCAGAACCCTTTTATCAGTGATAACGTGACCAGAAGGGATTTTTATCAATGCCACAGATTGCCCACTATAAGAGGCTCTAAAAACAGTGGTGCCATTTCTCTCTCCCAATTTCATCATAGACCTTGACGCACGATTGATACAACATAAGAACATCGTCAGTACTGAGACCCCGAATAATACTAACCTGTTGCCCAAAGTTCCTAATCATCTCCCCAACAACGCTAAATGCTTCCTCTTTCGTCATTTTCTTTTTGTCTGGCGAATTTTCAGCCATGGTGTCCTACTGGCGGAGCAATGTTGGCTCAATGTTTTAGGCGAATTTTCAGCCGTGTATCAACCCGCTTCCTGATGATCCCCTTTTCTGGTGAATTTTTAGCCATGGTCTGTTGTCGGGTGGAGGCGGAGGTGGAGCGAGAGAGAGAGTTCTGATAAGTTATGATATGATTTCAAAAATAACAAGAGCGGTTGCTTTATTCATAAATGCTCTTGTGTTAGTTATTTATCTGTTAGAGAAAATAGTAATTGAATATTTCAATAATCTCTCCGACCTTGAGTGCTTAAGTCGCTGAAGTCACTCCTTCCGAAACTTTCTGCATCTGTCCTTGCCCAAAAGGACCTGCAGCAGTATTAAGAGTTTGTGAGATTATATCGCGATTCCTTGTTATGCTACACACGGAAGAACGTCACGCAAAGTCCTTTTCATTCCTTAAATTCTCTTTTCTTTTTCTTATGTTTTGGGTTTTTGGGCAGAGGTAGGTAGATATCTGACAGTGCAAAACCAGGAATATGAACCTAACTCACTTCACATGAAGCTGCAGGATATTTTACCAGAAGAAAATGTTCATCAGGGCATGTTTACACACTACTGTGAATGCACAATGGAAAGAAAGTAAAGTAAAAAGAAAGAAAAGCGGGGAAAAAATGTCTCGATGTTTATAAAAATTACTGAGCACATTGTTGACTCCGATTTGTTAAAATTAAAATTCAGTATAAACTCATGTGCATATCACCCTGTCCAAACCACATGGGTCAAGCTCATGTGCATATTCGGTAGAATGCTCAACACTGCTTAGTAATTTTAGGGTGAGATGGGATTCTCCAATAAGTTTCTCTCTTATTTTGCATTCTTGTTTGCATCACATTGATTTAGTACAAGAATACATTCATCTTTTCATATGCTGTCCCCGACACTAAATATAGATCAAGGCCAGGTCAAAACACTATTCCAAGTACAAGAGCACATTCATGTTTTCTTTACAGTGTCCCCACTAAATATATAATCAAATTCACGCCAACTAAAACTATTACAGGTACTGCATATATTGTGCAATTCACCCCACGGCATAAATTGACTTCTTCGCAAGAAAAGCTAATCAAATGGAAGAATCATTGAAAAGGCCAAGACAGTAACTAAGAAATTTCTCAAATTCACCATTTAAGGTGTAGTTACAGGTCTGACAAATAAAAAGGTATAGTTATAGGAACGAGGAAAATAAACCTTTAAGTTACGGATTATCATGACATAACAAATAGGTTGGGGACTCAGATTCAATAATTTTGGTGGCCTTCCTGAAGGAACTTTTCGGACAAACACTTTCTCAGCTCGCCAGAATTTAAGCAGATCTAAAGAAAGTAAACGCACAGGCTTCAACTCACCCGAAGCTCATCCGAACTTGAACAAGAAGGTAGCAACTTCAAATGAGGCAAACCAAAGAAGATGAAAAAAATCTAAATGTGCTAATTGAAAGCGAATGAATAGGGTAAGTTGCAACAAATCGAACAGACATTTGAGCTCATTGATCTACCCAACAAGATAGACATTTAACTGGTGCAGAACTTATTACCCATCCCAAGAACATCTCAAACCCCTTAAACCTTAAAAAACAAAGGATGACACTGGTAATAGCTTGGAAACAAGAATTGTGTGAAGGTTGTTTTTAATGGTTTGACGAGAGTGGAAATTTTTGGTTTAACTTCAGTGAACTTATACTCCATCCCAAGAACATCTCAAACCCTTTAAAACCTTAAAAAAAAAAACAAAATATTTACTTGCGTCCAGCTGATCTTCTAATGAAAAACCAAGAAAGAGCACAGGGTTAAGAAACAGAGCGGCAAGAGATAAAGAAGTACCGAATTCTCAGGGCTGTTGCTGACATCAATGTACCCAGCATCAACAAGATCCTTCTCTCGCTTAGCCAATTCAATGTCCTCATCCACCATCATCTTCACCATCTCCTCAAACCCGACCTTGGGCTTCCAACCCAACTCCTCCTTGGCCTTACTTGCATCTCCCATCAAGTTGTCGACCTCCGCCGGCACGACATACCTCTTATCCATCACCACATGTTCCCTCCAATTCAGCCCCACATACCGAAACGCCGTGGCTGCGAAATCCACCACCGTGTGCGCCTCCTCCGTCGCGACCACGTAGTCGTCCGGTTTCTCTTGCTGCAGCATCATCCACATTGCCTTCGCGAAGTCCCCAGCGAACCCCCAGTCCCAGGAGGCATCCAGGCTCTCCAGATTCCCTCTGCAGCCCCATCTTGATCCGCCCCACAGCCCTCGTGATCTTCCGGGTCACGGAGTTCTCGCCCTGCCTCGGGGACTCGTGATTGAACAGGGTCCCGTTGCACACGAACAGCCCGTAGGCCTCGCGGTAGTGCACGGCGTACCAGTACGCGGCGCACTTGGACGTGGCGTAGGGGGGATCTCGGCTGGAACGGGGAAGTCTCGGACTGCGGCTGCGGGTCCCATTCGAGCGGCTTCACCTCCCAAGGATAGTATGTCTCAGAACACCGCGGCGGCCGGCCCGATCCGAACATCTCCGAAGACCCAGCCTGGAAGTAACGGATGTGGCGGCGGAGACGTGAGAGCGCACGGCCTGGAGGAGCCGGGGGGGCGACCGTGGCGACGACGTCGGCGTTGTAATCAGGGATGATCTCGAAGGAGACCGCCATGTCGTACTGGTCGGCGAGGCTGTAGACCTCGTCGGGGGAGACCGCGTCGAGGCGGCGGCGGAGGGAGGAGAAGTCGGTGAGATCGGCATAGCGAAGCTTCATATGGGCGTCGTGGGGGTCGATGTAAGGCGTGGTTGATTCGATGGGTCATGGCCACGGGCCGGTTTCGGCCCGGAACCGGCCCGGTCAAACCCGGGCCCGCGGTTTGGAACCAGAACCGGCCCGTGCCCTACGGGCCCGGTTCCGGTTCCAGAAATTTTTGAACCTGCCCGGAACCGGTTCCAAAAAAAAAAGGAAAAAAAAAAAGGAAGAAAGCTGCACAGCTTGCACTCCGCCGGCCATAGCCGGGGCCGGCGGAGGTCGCCGGCCTCAGGCGAGGCCGCCCTCGCCGGCGTCGGGCGTTCGACCTCGCCGGCAATTGGCGAGGGTTCAACCTCGCCGGCGTCGGGCGAGGCCGACCTCGCCTGCAACTGGCGAGGGTTCGACCTCACCGGCCTCGGCGAGGTCGAGCCCTCGCTAGATCTGGCGAGGCCGGCCTCGCCAGTTGCAGGCGAGGTCGGCCTCGCCCGACGCCGGCGAGGTCGAGCCCTCGCTCGATCTGGCGAGGCCGGCGACCTCCGCCGGCCCCGGCTATGGCCGGTGGAGAAAGAAAAGAAAAAAAAAAGAAAAAGAAAAGGAAAAGAAAAAAAAACAGAAAAGAAAATTTATGAACCGGCCCGGAACCGGTTCCGAACCTGAACCGGAACCGGCCGGTTCATACTTGGCCACGAACCGGAACCGGTCGGTTCGGAACCGTGGCGATGATGGGTGTTGAAGTTGGAGGAGCGATGGATCAGGCCGTGGACCTCGTACCCCTTGTGGAGCAAGAACTCGGCGAGGTACGACCCGACCTGGCCGGTAATGCCGGCGATCAGGGCTACCTTGCGGCGGCGCTGCTGCTGCTGCGGTGGCGGGGCTTCGACGTTGTGGGTCGCCATCTTCGCGGAGGATGGCGGCGAAGCGGGGCCTGCTCGCGAGACGATTGACGGTGGTAGTTTTCGGGAGGTTTTTCAGAGGTCTAAGTAAGAGTAGGGGACAGGGACAGTTCAGGCGAGGTAAGATATCTTCCTCCCTCACGCGCTTTACTTTAAAAAACCGACTAATGAGATCGCGCCACGTGGGTGGGTATGGGAAGGTCGGTCGGTATGGCCAATCTCGTGTTGGTGAAGGTGAAGCCAGTGAGAACTCCGGAGATGTCCTGGAGATGGGGATGATGATGCGCATGCTCCTCGCGGACCGGATTTACCGTGCGACGGCAAGTGCGGTGCATTGTGAACCGTCCGATGAAGGCCCCTCGGTAAAATGATGGCCCAATACACTAAAAATAAGCCCAACTTTGGATTCATTCCTAATTTTACCGTAGAATTTTTTTTTGTCCCGTGAAAGACCCCATACTTTAGGTGTTCAAATTCTACCATTCAGTCCTAAAATTTATTCCGTCTCATAAAAAACAACCAATTTTTATTTTAGTCACAAATCTGTCCCTATTAACTTTCCGTTTGAAATTTTTCGATGACAACCGAGAGATAGAAAACTCTTAATCACAAGTTATTCGAGTGTCCCGAGGGCGAGCTCTTTGAACGCGAGAGATGGAACATTTCAAGCACGAGAGATTGAAGACCGAGCACAAAATCGAAGATCCCAAGCGAGATGGAGCGAAAACTCTCCCAAAAGTAAGAGCAATTGATAAAATCCAACCTTGATTGATTTGAAATTTGGGGTAAAAACTATAGCAACGACGTGAAAATGTCACGTAAGATTACCAAGGGTAATTTTGGACAGAGGATTAACGGCAAATTTTGGACCTAAAATAAAAGTTGGTGATTTTTTTACGAGACAGAAAAATTAGAGTAAAATTGGAACTGAACTTAAAGCCTTACGAGACAAAAAAAGTTCAGCATAGAATTGAAACTAGACCTAAAGTTTATGATATTTTATTAGACAAAAAAAAGTTTAAGGTAGAATTGAGATTAAACCTAAAATTGAGGGTTTTTTTATGAGACCAAAAAAAATTTAGGGTACAATTGGTACTGGAGTTAAAGTTGGAGGTTTTTTAGGATATTAGGCCGATTCCAAAATAGATTATTAATGTTTATCTAGTACTAATTAATAATTAATAGCAATTAATATTGTCTATGCAGTTTTTTTATTAACTATTTCGCTAAAAAATAGGAAAACGGGTAGCCCGTTCCTTTCAACCGAACTCCAAGTTTGTAGTTTTAGAAACAAGGTCAAGTGATTCTAAATAGATGTTTAGCTTGTATATGATGAAAAACCAAACTTAGATTCGAAAGTTATAGTTGGAATGAAAAATAGATAGTTGCGCAAAACAATGCTTTCATTCTTACGGCGCATAGGTATAAAAATCTAGCTTTTCAAACTTCAAGAAGATATGAATTTTCCTTGAAACTCGAATTTCAAAAAGATTAACGGGTTTGATCCTTCTCTTGTTCCAATATAAGATGATCTTTAGTTGATTTTGGTAGACTAATTTAGGACCATGCAGGAGCATTTCATACAGGGTAACCCCGAGCTGAACTCAACCGAAAAATCAGCTTTTTAAACTGCAGGTTTTGGCCTTGTTGCTAAGCAATGACATGAATGCAGATGAAAGGACTGTATTATGGGTTGGCTCCGTTTGAGTCCATGAACATCATGATAGAGTTTCTACACTTTCTCGGCAGCTCTGTTTGCTGCTGATAGGAGGATAGTTTTTCAAGTAGCTAAGGTTCTCCGAACTCGTGGCCATGACTGTTATACCCTTTACTTAGATTTATCAATTGGTCAGGTCAGGTCGGGTCATAAATGGTTCGATCCAAATTGACCCATTTAGTCCAATGCAAATTTCTCGACCCATATCCCGCTCGACCCAACTTATATCGACTCTACCCATATTACTAAAATACTTTTATATTAATCAAATATAGAAAAACTTATTTCTTATGATCTTTCAAAAAGTCGTATTACTAAAATAGTTTTATAGATTTTTTTTGAGTTTTTTTTAATATTATTATATTTCTTTCTTTCTTTCTTTCTTTATCTTTTTTTTCTTCTAAATCCGGCAAGGGCCCCAGAGATCGGCAATGGCAGCTGGAGACCAGTGACAACAACCGGTGATGGAGACCGATTGCCAGTGACCGCAAACAGCGACTACTCGGACGACCAGCAACCAGCACAGGCGGAGTTGGGTGATCGAAGGCAGCGATGACAGGCGACGGCAGTTCAAGTTAATAAATTATATTTGTCCAAAAAAAGCTAATAAGTTAAATGAGTCTATATGGGTTTGTTAAATGAGTTAAATTGCAAACTCATATATACTTAAGACTTTAATGTTTCAAATCTATGTTGACCCGTATTCAACTTGAGCCCATTAAATCTGAGTTAATAAATAGGTTAGTAACCCACATTGCCACCTCTGCCTTCACTATCTCGTTCGGATTCCTTCGCCTGCGTCACCTCCCAGCCGCGTCGCCCGAAGCAGCCTCTTAAGCGGCAGCCGCGGTGGCTCGAGATAGGTAAGAGGCCATGGGCTTCTTGGCATCGTCGTCTTGCTTCTGTGCGAGGCTTTGGCAACCGGCCTCCAGGTTTTTTTGGTCGAAAATCGAAATGATTCATTCATTAACCAAAAGAGGATGACATAGGTAATGG
Source organism: Syzygium syzygioides (assembly GCA_031216285.1). Classification (NCBI taxonomy): domain Eukaryota; kingdom Viridiplantae; phylum Streptophyta; class Magnoliopsida; order Myrtales; family Myrtaceae; genus Syzygium; species Syzygium syzygioides. Next base: position 24,948,394 of record CM062251.1, read on the forward strand.
GTTTCCGAACATAAAAGATCACATAACGGTAAAGGTGGTACGACAAGCCAGCCATGCGGTAGGAGTTTTTTGCGGTGAGACTTTGCTAACCAGTCCGCCACTCGGTTGGATTCGCGTGGGCTATAGGTTAGTTGGACATGCTGGGCCCGTGCAAGCAGCTCTTTGCATTCGTCGAGGATGGCCTGCAATTCCCATGGGCCTGCAATGTGGCCCACAACATAGTGCACAAGTGATAAGCTATCCGTGCGTCAACCCGTGAGCTCCATATTCTTTTTTCTCTTTCAATTTTTTTTCCTTTCCTTTTAAGTTTTTGAGCTCTTTTTTGCTGATGTGGCACTTGGTGGGCCCACATGCCACCCAAAAATAATAAAAGAATTACCTTAGCGTGGACAAAAATCAACAAAGGAACTTGAACGTATCAATTTGATAATTTCATGGCTTGATTGTATTATCTGAAAACGACTCAATTGCCTTTTAGCATCAAGTTTTAGGACTTCCGACAGCACTTATCCCCTCTTTCAAATATCAAAGATAGAATTTACATTAATTGCATCCTCCAAAAGCAAGAGTTACTCTTGATCAGGTGGCCGTTTAGTCTGAGAGCCCACACGATGGAGTTCTGAATCGCGACTCGCATCGATAATCTAGTCTAGAAAAATGGAGGACTAATCGTCGATCCCATCTCGAGCTAGTCCGAAACTAAACCAGTCGAACCAGTTCCAATTCCCTCCCTGGTCAAATCGGTCCCGATCGCGAGCCGCGGCTAACATTAGCCAGACAAGCATGCGGTCCGGTTCGTCGGACGGTCCATGCCTTTTCGTTCTCCAACTAAAACGTTCGGAACGAACAGAGCAGGATCAGCAAGGGGACAGCGAAGCAGGTTCATCGAACCTAGTCATGATGTTCTGAGGGTCATGCAAGAGCTATTAAACTCTCCTCCGTTAACCCCAATCCCGTAATCCGTCCCGTAATCACACGCCCCCGTTTCCACCGCAATCTTTTTCCCCACGGGAAGAGCCGCCCACTTTCCCTTCCGCTTTCTCTCGGAAACGAGAGGTTTTTTCTCGAGAAAGTGCGACGGGAAAATTTTCCTCGCGCCCCCACCTCGCCATCGTTAAATGTGGCGGAGATCGGCGTCCTTCATCCTCGACAAGCGGAACGACGTCGCGGCGCCCGCGAAGCCCGAGTCCCTCGCCCTCTCCCCGCCCCCGACCAACCCGTCCTCCTCCATGGCGGACACCCTCCAGAGCCCTAACCCTAAGGTCTCCGCCTACTACCAGACCCGCGCCGCCCACCACGGCGTCGTCACCAGCGACTGGCTCGCCCAGGCCCAGGCGGCGGTGGGGCCCCACTCGCCCGAGGGCGGCGACAGGTCCAGCTCCGCCGCGGGCTCGGGCGGGGGCGGCGGGGGCGGCGGGGGGCCGTTCAGCGTGATCGACGAGTTCAACAACTGGAGACAGCAGCCCGATTTGGCCGAGGCCGTGGCGGCGATCCGGGCGCTCGCCGCGGTGATAAGGGCCAGCGAGGCGACGACCATGATGGAGCTCGAGATTGAGCTCAAGAAGGCCTCTGATTCGCTAAAGGTGCGTGCTTTCATTTGCTAAAGCATCGTTTTTTTTTTTTAGCTTTTTGGTTTTCTTCGGTTCAATTTATGCGGGTTGAGATTTCTTTTGCCCTCTTTCTGCAAGAAATGTCGAATGTGGCTGCAAGAAATGTCGAATGTGGGATCAAGCACCGGTTCCATTTGGAAAGTTTTCCTCTTGTGTGTTTCCTGTCGTTTGATTCTCACCTAGTAGAATGATGGTTCGCCGTGACTAGATAGTTTTTTTTTTGGGCTATATGGAGGGTTCTTTTCAGACGATACTTGCTTTGGTATCCTCTCAGAATTCGTGAAAAGCATTTGGATCAGTTTCTGCTTTGAATTGCTAATGACCACTCACACTCTGTAGCATTTTGATCTAAGCAGTTGATTACACCAGGATTTGTTTTCCTCTTAGATACTCTGTTTCAATTCACAATTTGGATAGTTTGGGTTCTTGGGCAAATGCAGCACGCAGTATCTGTTAGAACTTCTCTTGTATTGGAGCATACTCTTCTTTCATTTTACCTTTTACTTTCCTCATAAATCCACCGGGAAGCTATTTCTTAAGTTAAATGCTTTGTGCTCTTATAATGTTTTGTAGCCCTTTTATGCACTGAATGGGCCAAAGATGCACACTGATGGCTGTTCTCAGCCAATGTTTATGATGGGATAGTGGGAATAATTAACTTGAAAGAACCCCGCCGCGGGGGGGGGGGGTGTTGTTTATTGGAGAGAGATAAAAAGGAGTAGGGGGTTGGTTCCAATTAAAGAGAAGACAAAGTATGAGGATCCATATGATGAGTTTATGAATACAACCATGTGAAACAATAGACAGCTACATATTGTAGTTCTCTATCAAGGTAGGCGGCCTAAGTGCTTAGCTTAGCTGGATCCTTTTCTTTCTGGCTTGATGAAGTCCTAACAATTTGTATTTCGCCTTAAAGCTTGTGTATAAAGAGGCCAATGTATTGGCAGACTTTTCTTAGCAGAAACATGAAATCAATGTGTGATGGCTTATTGATTCTCAAGCACCCTTGCTGAACTTCAGCTACGTTTGTAAGTCGAAAGAATGTAGTTTGTTGGCTGATGCAGTACCCTTAATACCAAAAAATGATATAGCAAGTAACTACTACCTGTACTGTTCAAGAAATATTCGATCTAAATGGTCATCGTTGTGGTGTCCCAGGCATTTATAATGTATTTTAATCATATGAGGTTGATTTTCGTCAAATAAGATTATCACAAAAGTATATACTCTGCATTCTATACCTATTTTTGTTCTGCTTTCGGATTATTAACACTGTACTCTTGCCAGTCATCGGATACAACCTCTATCTCTTTGACAGCGGGCTGTGATCTCTTCATCCGTTATGTGACCAGAACATCAGCCTTGGAATACGAGGAATTCAACTCAGCCAAGTCACGATTGATTGAGCGTGCTGAAAAATTTGGGGAAATATCTCATAAGGTTGTTGAACTGATATGAGAAAAGAATGCTGCTGTTGATCTAATGAGTTAATTCTTAAACCATATACTATTTACCCATGTATAAGCAGGAGATATTACTTCGTATTGCAGGCACGGAGGATCATCGCAATGCTTAGTCAAGATTTTATTTTTGATGGTTGTACTATTTTGGTTCATGGTTTCTCCAGAGTGGTTCTAGAAGTTCTGAAGACAGCTGTACAAAACAAGAAACTCTTCCGAGTATTCTGCACAGGTCATTTTCGAACTCTTTACTGCATCTTCTCTGACCTTTGGCATGCAGAGTCTACTATAACCTTGACATTCTGAACATCCAAATTTGAAATCACTGTCTTTTCTAACCGTAATTTTGAATATTGGTTTAAAACATGTGAATGAGCTTTTTAATCAAGTAGTATAACTAGTATCTTCATTTGAGTATTGTAGAGAACATACGGGCGAACAGTAATTTGGTGTTTGCTACCAATTAACCAGAATTTTCCTTTTTTCCCAAAAAGTCTCCAGATTTTAAGTATCATGTTCTCTGCATGCAGAGGGAAGACCTGACAGGACAGGGATACGGTTATCAAATGAGCTTGCCAGGCTCGATGTTCCTGTGAAGCTCCTGATTGATTCAGCAGTGGCGTATACCATGGATGAAGTTGACATGGTCCTTGTGGGTGCTGACGGTGTAGTCGAAAGTGGTGGCATCATCAACTTGATGGGGACATACCAAATTGCATTGGTGGCACACAACATGAATAAACCTGTATATGTGGCTGCTGAAAGTTATAAGGTACTCTTGATTTTATGCTTGTGTAACTGCATCGTGCTTAACTATCCTGCTTATTTTGAACTTACAAAATGGGAACAAAATGAGAATTATCTTCTCCAGTGAAAACTAGTCTTAAGTTGCAGCCTGCCAAATACATTCTGCACTAAAAGCAACTGAAAATTGTTCTGCCTTTTGTAAGGAACTTTGAGTTTTTTTGTTCCCAAAAACATTTTTCCAAAATTATCTCCGCCTCACCTATCTTCATATCTTGGTTTATACACATCATGACTAATCGATCTCGTGCGACGCAGTTCGCTCGCCTTTATCCTTTGGACCAGAAAGATATGGCCCCGGCCTTACGACCCATTGATTTTGGGGTGCCAATCCCATCTAAAGTTGACGTTGAAACTTCAGCCAGGGATTATACGCCGCCCCAATACCTGACATTGCTTTTCACTGATCTGGGAGTTTTGACGCCTTCTGTGGTCAGCGATGAGCTCATTCAGCTATACCTGTAGCCATACTTGGAACAAATTTTATTTATGTATGATATATTTCCTATTGCGGAAGGTGGTAACAATGAGCTATATTATTGCTTTTTTTTTTGGTCGATATATTATTGCCTTTTGGCAGTGCATGATTTACCTGGAATCAATCGATAACTAGTGCATGAGTGCTTTTCTTGGTTGGAGAATCAGTTGATGAGTTTTTAGGGGACAATATACTTGATCTGGTTCATTTAAGAAGTTGTTGTGAATTATTCTGTCTTGGATCACAGCACTAACAGAGTGTTTTGCTGACAGGATTAGTCATGAACTCAATTTAACCTCTTGAGATCGTGTGTAAGATTTCGTTGAAAATGAAATGTGTTGGTCATGTACCGTAGTTCCAATAGAGTTAATCTATCTCTCTATATTGAGTGGTTTCTAAGCTAACGTATGAAATCTGTATCCCTTTTCTTCCCGCAACTCATTAGACTAATCTGCCTGGTAGCATGCTTAGTCCGATCGAGGACATTTACCTTAGAAGCTTCTTCTAGATACTTTCATGGTGTTTGTGATTAGGCGGTTTTCTGAGTATATAAGTTTTAGGGTGCGCATGAGAACCATTCTGTGCCCGGGAACTATTTCTGAACAGAAATGATTTTTTTTTATTCTGTGCCCGGAAACAATTTCTAAGTATTTTAAGGCGTTTGGTAATTATCCAAAATTTCTATTTCTAGACTAGAAAAGAATAGAAATGCGTTTGGTAAACTACACAAAATTTTTGTTCCTAAATAATATTTTAATGATATTTTGATTTTTTTTTCCCTTTTCTTCTTTGGCCATGGCCGGCGAGGGCGTCACGGCCCTCGCCGGCTGCCGGCGGAGGCGAGGGTCGCCCTCGTCGCCTGGGCGAGGCCGAGGGTCGCCGTCACGACCCACGGCGAAGCCGACCTCGCCGTGGGTCGCGACGGTGAGGCTCGGCCTCGCCAGATCTGGGCGAGGGTCAAGCCCTCGCAGGCGAGGGTGACCCTCGCCTCCGCCGGCGGCCGGCGAGGGCCATGACGCCCTCGCCGGCCCTGGGCTGTGGCCGGTCGCCGGCCGCCGGTCGCCGGCCGCCGGCCGCCGGTGGCCGATCGCCGGTGGTCGGTCGCCGGCGGTCGGCCTAGGCCAATGAAGACCAACACAAATAAGAAAAGAAAAAAAACTGATCCTCAAAATTGTGCCGAGAAACAAGAAGCAATTTTTTTTTACTTCTTGTTTCTCTTCCAAAACTGTTTCTCGGCACAAGTTTTTGCAAAAATGTGCCCGGGCACAAAAAATTTACCAAACGCATTTCTGTTCTCAAACCATTTCTGAGAACAGAAATTTTTACTATTTGGCACGTTGCCAAACGCGCCCTTAGTGTATTGAACCAAGTCCATTCGGACAAAGTACATCCCTCGCAGGTCGTTGACGTCGAAACTCTATCTTGTTTGTTTACATTTAAAAGTGGGGCAAATGCATTACAAGTTCTAAAATTTATTATAAAAGTACATTTGAGTCCTAAAATTTATAAAAAGTGCATTTGAATCCTAAAATTTGTCAAGATGGTTTAAATGAATTTTAAAGTTAACACCGTCAAATTTACTATTGAAAAATGATGACGTGGTACTTACGTGTTTTATTTTATTAATTTTCTTGAGACACATGGCGTCAACAAGCGTCACATCAAAAAAAATTGAAAAAAATGTAAATTAAATTAGAAAAAGCTATAAAAAAAACAAAAAAAAACCCAAAACAGCTGCGGCGGTGGCCAAGCCGTAGCTAGTGGCCGCTGCCATAGCCGCCGGGAAGGACTAGCGGAGGTTGCCTGGGCCTTCTCAAAGCCCGGCGATCCTTGTTGGCCCCATTCGAGTCCCTGACAAGGGACTACAGCCCCCAATCTGGGGGAGTGCGCAACCCTTGTCCCAAATCTGAGAGAGGGTCGCCGGCCCTTGCCTGGGGTTGGCAATGGCCAACGAGGCCTCACCTAAGGTGGGCGACCCTAGGCAAGGCCTCGCCGGCCCCCCCTGGCGATGATGGGGTGGCAACGGCGGCGGGGAGGGCAAGCCCCCTCCCCACATGTCCTTCTCTCCTTTTTTTTAATTTTTAATTTTGCTTTTTTATATATATTTAATTTAAATAAAATTACTATTAAAAATCAAATTTGAGCCAAAACGACGTTGTTTTAGCTATGTAAGAGAGAGAGAATATTAAAATAAGCCACGTCAGCGCCACTTAAGCGTCACATTAGCATTTTTCGTTAGTAAATTTGACGGTATTAACTTTAGGGCTCATTTGAATCATTTTGACGAGTTTTATGACTCAAATGCACTTTTTACAAGTTTTAGGATTTAAATGTATTTTTGTGACAAGTTTTAGGACTTATATTGCACTTGTCCCTTTAAAAGTCAAATCGTGTTCATAGCAGAATTTAAATCAAGTAAAAAGCGAAAATCTATTCGGATATGCTCGTAGGACAAGTAGAAATTGAATACTTCTTGTTTGCTAACTCTACTTACAGAAAGAAGATATGTCTATTTCTTTTTCTTAAGGGAAGCTCTTACGAAAACTTCACTCCTATTTGGATGAGTCTCAAGCGGCAAGAGGAGATGAGAAGATAAGAGTGTCGAAATATTATATGCAGTGAATCCTCATCCTTGAGGATTCGTTAGTACAATGTTTTCACGTTTCTCATGTTGGATTGGCCCGACATAAAGGTTTCCATCCCGTGGGCCAAAGCAACAATAAAGGTCGACCAAGGTTCTTCTTCCGTGTTATCCACAACCAAACACGCAGAAAAGGCAAACCAGCAGACACCAAGAAGGAAATAGAGCCAAGCAGAGGTAAGAGGATCATTGGATGAACGGGACATGCAGATGTGATATGTCGTAGGTGGACATGTATGTCCTGTAGTCTTTGTACGAGGAAATGCACATGATTGATGTCGTTTTCTCGTGGTCGACTTGAAACTTACTTCCGAATGACCGCGATGTGAATGTATTGAGATGAGATGGGTTGATGGTTCTGGTCGAAGTCGGCATTTCTCTTAGTGTTCCTGATATCCATCGCTCTCTGTCTCTTTTAAGGGGAGGAAACCAACTCATCAGGACATCTTCAAACAAAGGTATGGCTTCAATGGCTGAAGTAGGTCTCAGAATAATCCTCACTCAGATAATTTCCAAGACGAATCAGTCCAACCACATCCTCATGAAGTCCACGCTCATCTCGACTCAAACCGGTAAATTTTCATCGCCACTGCCGCCGCCATCATCGTTAACATCAAACACGACCTGTTGTTGTATCTGCGACGCGGATTGCTTCCTCAAATCATGTCATCTGTGCCGGAAGAAATTAAGCCCCCACAAGGATATCTACATGTACAGGTGAGTGAGCTATTCATGCAACTCGGGTCCTCAATCCTGATGCTTCACTTTTGTTCCTATTGTTCGATTTCAAATGCACAAAGAACATATACATGCAGGGGTGATCAAGGCTTTTGCAGCGTGGTATGCAGGGACAGGCAGATCGTGATTGACGAAATGGCAGAAATGGAGATGATGGCGAGAGCTTCATCTGCTTCTTCCACCAACTGGAAAATTCTGCTGCGACGCTCATGATCGTGTTGATCAAATGACAAAGGTCCACCAATTTCCAAAGAACCTATCGTGCCCCTTAGTCTGACAGATCATCACCAACTCTTATCCTCTGCTCATTCCTTTTTCAGGTCATGCTTTGTAACGCAAGCCCAGCTCTGACGAAACTATCTCACCTACTACTCACAAATTTATTTTTCGAAAAAGGGTTTTTTTTTTGGCATTCGCAATTTTTTTTAAAAAATTTATGACAAGCATAATCTACATTAGATGAACAAATTTCGAGTGCATTAATGCATCGTGAACTTCATGAATTGTATAAGACGCGAGCCAAAATCCGATTAAGTTACCCGAATACAGAATGTCTCTTTTACACGCGCGCAAGTCCGGTTCTTACCCACCGAGCGAGTTGATTTTGGCTTCCCATGTTATTCACGCCGAGTGAAGTTCTCTCTCTTTCTTGCACAGGAGCAAGCGAGCGAGCACGTTCGCGACCGAAGATCATGGAGATTTGAAAGCTTGGCATGACCTTGGAATGTAATTTGCTGAGGATGACTAGATGAGGCTTTAGAACTTTAGTTAGTGGCCGTCTATGCAGATGAGATATTGGGTGAAACGTCTGGTATACGTCTCTATGTAAGTTTGCTCCATGATCTGACGGTAGTGATCGTTACCGGTTCAATGTGATACGAGGGCTCTTTTCCACGGTCACGGCCTTCCCATGCTCGTCAACCAAATCCATTGCTACCACCACTTAATGCGAATACATATATGGATACCAATTCAATTCTAACTTTTTCGGTCTGACCAATTTAGTCTTAGACATTTTTACGATTTGCAAATGTATTTCTTCTTGCCGATTTTGACCCGGGAAATTTTTTATATGGACGTCAACCGTTCCACGTGGCACGGCCAGCGCTAGTGCTGATGTGGACAATTTTTACTTATCGACTAAAGATTTTCCATGAATTGATAAGTTATGTTTGTTAAATGTATTCTTCTCGACCTATTTGATTTATCTTATGCAACTTGAGAAATTAGCCAAGCTGGTCAAGACTTGATGCCAAATTATACCTTGAGGGATGTTATTCACTCGTAACAACGTCGGGAAAATCAATACAGTTACAGATGCGACACGATTCTTAGTCGGTCTCAATTGGAGAGAACGGGTGGATACATGCTGCATACAATTTTCTCGTGAATGCAACTCGATTAAAATGTCGAATACCCTCAACAACTAATAGGACACTCTAGTTTTAGGCCCCAAAATTCTCGAAAAAAAAAGGATCAGTATCGCGTGAACCGCATTCATCTACATGTAATTCATCCGACTGTAGCTATTCATAAAGTTCTTTACATCGACGGTGGACCTCATAAAAATTCAGAAAAAAAAATATTAGATTCATCCGCTTGTCTCTCGAAACTTATTAGACTCCAAAACAAGTGCACGCCCAAGACCTTGCATTTCAACCATAAAAAAAACCATAGAAATCCGTACCCTAAAAATAATTCTCTCGATCTAGCAAACCAGAGCAAAAGGAATTTTATATTATCTGCCAATAGCTCTCTAGATCCCCATGCTCCCTCGACTCATTCTCTAACACCAAAAAAACATAAATTCAATTGGAAAGAAAATAATTAATTATTGGGTTAATACCACCAAAAATCCCACACTGATAAATCTATGACAAGTTTATCCTAAACTAATTTTTTTACCACAAAAAACCCAAAGTTGGTATATCCGTAATAATTTTACCACGAATTAATTTTTTTACCACAAAAAACCTTCAAACTGGTACATTTGTGATAAATTTACCCTTTATTAGTTTCCGTTAAATTTTCCTATCAAATTGCTGAGTTTAATAACACGTGGTAGTTAATGAGTGTACCAGTTTAGGATTTCATCCCTCTCTTTGTCACAAGTTTACGAATTTGTGATTTTTCATGATATTAATTCAATTTAACGGAGAGTAAATTTATCACAAATATACCGGTTTTAGATTTTTGTGGTAAAAAATTAGTTCAAAGTAAAATTGTCACGGGTATACCAGTTATGAGTTTTTTGTAATCAAAAAATTAGTTTGGGGTAAAATTGTCACAGATATACCAGTTTGAGATTTTTCATGATAAAAAAATTAATTTTTGGTAAAATTATCGCAAGCGTACCAGTTAGGGGTTTTTCGTAGTCAAAAAATTAGTTTTTGGTAGTCAAAAAATTAGTTTTTGGTAAATTTATCACAGATGTACCAGTTTGAGGTTTTTCGTGATATTAACCTTAATTATTTTCAACTAAGCTAAGTCAATGATATTGTTGTCCACACCAAAATAAAAAAAAATAAAATATTACGTGTTACTATCAATATACTCCCTTAATTATTCAATTCTTCACATCTTGCAAGATTGTGCATATATCTTCCTTAATTGCAGTGCCCAATTGATTGTATCTGACATTATAATACATAAGTGTGTTAGATAGTCATCTTGTGAAGTTTACACATACTCCATGTACTGTTCTTTGCGATTCACGTAGAAATTATACGATCCTCTCTTCTTTCGCTTGCTTTTTATTTCGCTCCATTTATAAATACGAAAAGTTTCCGACCAAGCACAGTCAGAATATAATTGACCTACTAAATTCATGCAGACACTTCTGGCGCCAGTGAAATCAAACCTCAGATCTGCATTTATTGGAAAAATTAAGGATTTAAAAGAGATTTTAATCTTTACCAAAAAAAAAAAAAATAAAAGAGATTTTAATCTAAATATTTTTTTCAGGTAGCAAGTGAAACAGAGTACACGATGCAGAAAGACAAAATAATTTAAAAGAGCCCCTGTTGCAGAGAAGTCTGAAGGCATGTACATTTTGGTAGGCCCCTACAAGCAAAACCAAAGCACATGCAACATAAACAAAGGCACTATCTGCAACCGAAGTCAGCCATGGCAGGCCTCACCACTTCCTCCTTCTTGAGCCTCTCCCTCCATCTCCTCCTCCTCCTCCTCCCGGCAGCGACCTCCGACTGCAGCGCCGAGCCCGACCGCGGAGCTCTCTTCGTCTTCGGCGACTCATTCCTCGACGCCGGCAACAACAACTACATCAACACCACCACTCTCGACCGGGCGGATTTCTGGCCTTATGGAGAGACGTACTTCGAGTTCCCGACCGGGCGGTTCTCGGACGGCCGCTTGGTATCAGATTTCATTGGTAACGAGAGTCACATTACTTATGAATTATTTCTACACGATGAATATACCCTTTTCTTGTCCCTTCTTTCTTCTTTTTCCTGGTGGGGTGTTTCCATGTCCTTCTCTTTTGTCCAAATGCAATTTCTGGTTAACCAACAAATATTCTGTCTGCCTTTTGGCTTGACCTTCCTGTCTAATCATGTACTATGAATGATTCATCTGGTTTTACTTCTTTACATTAAAAAAAAGAATTGGTTTCTTTTCGTCTGCATCATGTTTCAGCTGAGTATGCAGAGCTGCCATTAATTCCACCGTATCTTCAACCTGGGGTCCAACAATGGAGGTATGGAGTGAACTTTGCATCTGCAGGCGCTGGTGCTCTAGTGGAAACATTCCTAGGGTCGGTACGTAAATGGTCAAATTCTTGATTATTAACACTAGGGTTTTGGTCTCAACCACAAGAGATGAGATCGAGATTACTGTTGAGTTCGCCTCATCCTCTGCACTTTTTTCACTAGACCAATGTGGAGGTAATGGTCGTGACACACGTTGTCGATTCGTTTAACTTTTTTTGGTTTTTTTGAAAGTTTTTGGCTTCATTGCTAGGGTTTTTCCTTGTCTTGAATGTGAACCCTCGCTGCGCTTGGCGACTGTCAATAAAACAAAAGGGCGATTTCTGGCGCCACTTGCGATTTGAGGATTCTGTTGTTTTGACTTTAGCCTGCCATTTTTTTGCTGTTTATTTTTCCTTTTATATTGGTTCGATGAAGGGTGGGTCCACAGGTTTGATTACTTTGATTTGTCAATCGTTCCAAGGTCGAGGGACTTATTTTACGCACATTTAGGAAATAATAAGTATTTGGCAAAGTAATTTTTTCGAGTCACTCGTTAGGAAAATTAATTGAAAAAGTTTAAGATTTTCACACGCGATTTTTTTGGTGATATATGCGTAACTTGGTATTTTAAAAATAGAATCTCTTTTCATTAAGTATACGAGGCACATGTTCATACAACTCTTTTTAATTTTATATTTCACCCTATGGTTAAGACTCGGTTTGGTAATAGCTTTTGATAAATTACTAGCACGTGGGTCCATGAAAATACAGTGCAGCCACTTCCTTCAAGGAAAGATCTACAACCACTTACTTTTTCAATGCCTAAATTACATGTCCTAACTCACTTTCTCTTCTTTTTCAGGTGATTGATCTCAAAACGCAATTGAGTTACTTCAAGAAGGCAGAGACCCAATTGAGACAAGAGTTGGGCAAAGGCAAAGCAGAGTGGACAATATCAAGAGGAGTTTACATGTTCAGCATAGGAAGCAATGATTACATGAGCCCTTTCTTGACTAACTCCACCATCCTGAGCTCTTACTCCAAATCGGAGTACGTGGGAATGGTGATTGGCAATTTGACAACAGTTATCAAAGTAAGAGGTGCAATAATTTTGCTTTCTCTGATAGCTAGAGCTTGGCAATTCTAGATCTCCTTTAGGCACCCTTTTGGTAGTTGATAGCTTGGTTGGTGAGGTAGCACTGATTGGAATTTGACGAGGGACATCGTGCTTGGCATCGGTTTCGCTTTGGTGGAGAGTATCATAGCACCTCCTTATTACGGGGGTAATGTTGAGTTGCGTCCTCATTGTCCGGAGGAGCAACCATGACCACCATAGCCGAAATCAACTGTCTATCGATGAAAGACCCAATGGTCGATTTGATCTTAGGAAATTGAAAAGCAATTTAGCATAAAATAGCTGATTTTAGACCAAACAATTCTTTTTTCCTGTAACATGAGGAGTTTCACAGAAGAAGAGGTTCTGGGGAGACTTAAATTATTGACTTATAGTAGGTATTAATGTAGCAATGGAGGAAATGGTTTTTTTTCTCTTTTTTGGGGGTGTGTGTTGTGGGACTGAGACAGCAGTTTGTGGTGAAATTTGTCAGGAGATATATGGAATAGGAGGAAGAAAATTTGGGTTCATCAACCTACCTACACTGGGGTGTCTTCCAGGAATGAGGATAATCGAAGCCAAGAAGAGAGGGAGGTGCTTGGAAAAAGCTTCATCACTAGCAAAGTTGCACAATCATGCTCTCTCTAAACACCTAGTGAAACTTGAGCATCAGCTCGTAGGTTTCAAATATTCCCTCTATGACTTCAACAGCAATCTCAGAAAGAGAATGAATCACCCCCACAGATACGGTGAGAATCATTGTACCCAGTGTTCCAATCCTGCTTTGCTCATGGACTGCTTACATGCAATTAAAGTTTGTGCATAGCGGAATGTTTCAAAGAATTAACCGAAGGATAGTTATAGTTCAAAGAACTTTCTTTTTTCTTTAGAATGGAATACTAATCAGACAGTTTCTTTCTTTTTCTTTTAAAAAAAATTGGCCGCAAATATTTCCTTACGGTGGAATTTCTCCATCTTGATGAAGGCTTCAAGGCAGGGAAAGTGGCATGCTGTGGAACAGGAAGATACAGAGGAGTCTTCAGCTGTGGAGGGAAGCGGGTAGTGAAGGAGTTTGAGCTGTGCGAGAGTCCCAGTGAGCATGTGTTTTGGGACTCTTTCCATCTAACTGAGAGGGCTTATGAACAACTAGCATATCAGATATGGAGTGGAGATGGCACTCATTCTAGTTCGAGCCCTTATAGTCTGAAAAATCTCTTTGAGGGCCTTTGATTGAAGGTCTTTGACCTTAGAAGGTGACCCATTATTCCATCTTAGATCATTGACGCCCCAATCTAGCTGCCTTCCAATGGCAAAGGTTCGGTATCTCTGTCAGATCAATGGGGGGGAAATGTGGAGGGCATAATAGAGAGAGGGGGAAATTACAGATAAGGAAATTTACTTGTAGAACCAATTGGATACTTATTCTTGATGGGTTGAAATAGGCCAATTATTTCTCGCAACCTTATAAATGAACTGTGAGGGATAGCTCAGTCGCGAAATCTTGCATCAAACTGCTACCGCAATTTGTTTTAGAACACTTTGTTTGCGAACAACTGCATGCATACTGCAGTTAAGTGCACCCTGTTCCGCTTCTTTAATGCCGAAAAAAGAAGAGAAGTTGGTTCAGCGAGCAAAAAGAAAACCACACTTTCTTCGGGCTGTTTCCCCAGTTTAGTGTGTTTTCATGAGGACCACATAATCATATTCTTATCAAGCAAGACATAATTATCTGTTTATTTCCTAATAATGCATCGCTACCAAAAGACAGCCGTCCAAAACTCTGATTCAAACAGAGTACAGAAGCATTAGCATAGAATCAAGTCTTCAGACATCTCTTGCTTCTTCAGCCTGGAATGATAATATAATTGGTCATTTGACAACACTTCAAAGACTCAGGTGGCGAAAAAACACTAATTATAGATCCTGGAAATTTGGTAAATATCAAGGAAAGAACTAACTTTTCATTATTACTGTGGAATTGCAGTCTGAACTCTAAACCCTTTGCATGTGAACTGGTGAGCGATCCTTCTCCGTGGATCAAATTAAAACTTGAGCTTGTGTCGAGTTGATCCACCATACAACGAATATACAAGATAAAACAAAGAATGAAACCAAAAGGACTTGTGCATTCTTTTGTCTAATGCAAGAGCTGAGCGGTTCACTCTAACAGACTTCTTCCCAAGTCATTGTGTGGTTCAGCTGATGGTCACAAGAATGGCTTTTCTTCCGAGGTTTCTATGCGATGTCAATCTGGGAGCACAGCTCTTCATTTTTCAAAACTTCATCCGTTTAGCAGGGCCCTGATCAATTATGGGATCAATGGGAGGTACTGATTCTGCTGCTTGCTGAGTCTCTGCACCTTTCTCCACTTCTGTAGTTGGTGGAGTATAGCCCTCGGGGAATGGTGGCAGCGGAGGGGCTGGTGGTAGCTGCATGTAACATTTAGAGAGGAAACAATCAGAACCCAAATTAAAGAGACTCTGTTAGCAGTTAGATTATACTTCTGAAAGAGAAGCGAACCAAAACAACAAAACCTTTGGTTCTCTCCAGAATTGAGTGTTTGGACGGAGATTCCAAGATGGTACTTATCTATTTTTCTTCTTATGACAACAGTGCCAGATTGTAGGAAGACCTAACATACTGCAATACAAGAATCGGCACATTCATAGTAGATTTCTTTTATAGAACATTGTCCGAAGAAAGCCAATTGCCAGCATCCTAGAGTACAAGCTCCAATTACAATCCTAAAGATGGTCATGGTCTCTTGACCATCTTTACCGTATTCTCGCACTACAACAGAACCACAACAAGAGCCTGATCCAATCAAAGATATCTAGTGGTTGTCTTTTAATTACCACATTCTCACTAGTACATTCATTGTTCACCTCACAGATCCTCAGCAGATATCAAGTATATATAATATTACCCTGCGCTGTAGTGCTGCAAGAATGTGATCTATCCGCTTAACTTCCTTGATGTCTATGGTCTCCTTGGTGACCTTTGAATCTGATGCTGTACTCTCATCTTCACCATCAACTGCATCAAGTATGACAGCAGAATTATTTCGTCATAACTCATGCTAGAGAGATAAAGCTGCACAGATTGATGCTGATCACACTTTTTAGTCTTAAAACAACTCCAGATTCCAATGAACGGAAACATATTTTATAAGTAACAAAACTAAGTACTATTTTTCCATCACCATACGAGTAACAAAAAGAAGGGAATGGATTTCAAGTACCATAACCAATCTTCTCCAACTTGGAGGCAGCTGTGGTAAAAGCCTTTGATATATAGTAAAGAGCCCTCCCCTGTAATGGGTGCAAACAAATTAAGTGATATTGGCATCACCTATCGAATTAACATCAAGAAGACATAGCAAGTACAGTAGTATGATGGCACCATCAGCAGACTACAAACCAGTAGAAACAATGAAACAACCCAGGATCAATGGAGGCTTGCTTTTCTACACATTGCATTGAAATGGTAATATGAAAATTAGTTACCGACGTGTGAATGGTACACTAACCTAAGGAGTTGCAATGGTAGGAGAAGAAGAGTTGTAACTACTTACTATCCGGGCAGCAAAGACACTGGATAACTGTGGTGCTTGGTATATTGAACCATCCAAGACATAGTAAGTTAGCATATGTGTCACTTTATCGGGACTATCCCTCCTTTGCTTACGCATAACGAAAAGGTTAGGTTCCAATACTTCACTCAGTGCGTATTCAATGCCTGTCATTTTCCTGAAAGAAAAAAGTCAAACGCTAATCTCATTTTGCAATCACGAGAGCATCTTGTATCATAATTGGTTCCAGCAACTTGCCAACCAGATGTATTTCGTATTTAAAGAGCAAGATCTCAATCATCCCAATGTCAATGTCAACAAATTGAGGCAAATGAATGCATTGATTTATAGCTGACAGTTGTTCTAAGGACCCTAGAAGCAAAAAATATGTGCACCGATGCAATGGCGGTCATAATTATTTGGAAAATCATGAGGAAAAGGTATGATATCCCTTTGTGAGATAATATGGCGCAGTAGCTCATTCAGCTGTTATACTATCTGTAAAGGCAAACCTATTCACACAAATGCCGGCACTTGGCATTCAGACGACACGTTAGCAGAAATCATCATCTTAAAAAGTTCACAATCATTTTCGGACAATGAAAGAGAGGAATCGTACTCACACAGCAGCGTCGATGTCAAGCAGAACGATGATGAACTAAAATTAAAATCGAAAAAGCAGGAAATTAGAGCAATAATTTACATGGTCTGATCGCTGGGCCTCCATTCACAGGCAAGGGAGAAGCAGAGAATTGCTTGAACCAAATTTGGAGCACACAGAAAAGAAGCTCTCGGACCCTAGCCCCTAATTCACCCTAATTTCTCCCTCCTTAGAAATGTGAAAAGGATGGTATTTATATCTAAACCCTCAAAGAGGATGGAGAACAACCCTCTAGGCCTCTGACCCGGGCCTTCCGCTCCGCCAACTCATGAAACATTCTCGAACAGGTCGCAACGAAGTTTACCTTACTGGGTCAGAAAATCGGCAGACGCCAAATTAACAGTTGACGAGCACTCTCGCCGTTTCACGACAAAGCGCAGCGCAACCCAATGAAGTTGCAAAAAAAAAAAAGCACTTTTCTGGCTAAAGATACTTAATTCAGTGCAACTCATTGGATCAAAAGGCTAAGGCAATTCGAAGCATCTCAAGCTACTTTGCCATATCAACCGGGAAATGGCCAAGCACCAGGAGGGGCCTCCCGCCCGTCACAAGACCGAAACAAGTTCTCTATACACGAGGAATTACACCGCAGACACCACCCTACATCGAGAATTAATAGGATATCTATAACTTATCAAAAGAGCTGGCAACACCAAGCTCTTCTTTTTACGCACAATCGCCGAAAAGACCGAGTCTTTGCATTTCACAACTATAAGACCGACGAACAAACGATCAAATTCCATTTTCAAGACCTCGATCAGGAGACCAACTTCGGCCAATCCCAATCAGCCAATCACATAACATCAAATCGACCCCTTTCAGTTTGCAAAACATCTACACAACAAAACGGTGGTGCCATCCAAACAATTGGCGTCACCGACACGAACTGCTTACGAGGATAAGCCAAAACAAAACGAGTCAGTAAGGCATCGAACGTCTTACGAAAGATGGGACATGTCGAGCGGGTGAATGGATCGCAGCCGCAGCTGCTCGTTGTTGCAGGTGTAGTCGTAGAAGGGAGAGAGGGCGAAGTAGTCGAAGACCAGGTTGCGGTCCAGCGGGTAACTGTTCAGCCACAGCTGGTCCCGGAAGCATATGCCCGTCATGTCCGTCGCCGGCGGCTGCTGCGCCGCCGCCGCCGCGGCCATCGGATTTCCGTCGAAGCTTGCGTTCATCTGCATTGCTCCCAGTGGCGGGGTGGCCATTGAGACGGAGCAGAGCTAGGTTGAACTTTGCTTTGACGAGGGAAGAGGATCGAGAAATTTTATTCGGCGATCTAACGGAAAGAATTCCTCTTAATTTCCGAAAAGAAAAATAAAATAAAATCTACAACTCCAAAAAAAAAAATTGTCCGACGTGCTATATTTTATTTCTTTGCGGAACAAAATAAAGCAAGACAAAGTAAAGAAAACTTTTGCTTAATTTAAATTTCGGAAAATTTTAAAAAAAAATATGTAAGCTTATGTGTCGATATACTGCGATTATTAAGTATTTTACACTGAATTAAGGTGCTTAGAAGTTAGATCGCAAGAGTTGGGATTGATTTAAAAAAATGATTAGCATTCACTTCTGATAACGAATTTGAAAATGAAAAAAAAATATTTTTGATTAAGGAAAATTAAAGTAACGTTGTGTAATAGTATTTACGTATTTGGAAATAGTTTAGGTACTGCGCGCATTTGATAATGACGAAATTATACGGGACTGTCCGATTTGAATGAATGTAAAGATAAAAATTGAATCTTTTTTATTTTTGGACGTATAAAAAAAATGACCACCCGCCTGGGTGGCGCTGCTGGAGCGCGCTCTCTTCCTCTCGCAAAAGGTTGAGTGTTCGAATCCTAGGCGCCGCAGGGTGACTTAACCGGTGGCACGTGTGTGGTGGCTAGCACGTGTCATCCCCAGGGTTTACTCCCCGGTTGTTGGCCGTGCGGGGGTTTCCTGGGTTACAAAAAAAAAATGAATCTTAGACAGTTTTTTTTCTTTGATATTATAAGTTTAAGGTTCTCTCTTACTAACAAAATCTTTCTGGGCCCAGTGAGCCCAGCCCATTAAGAACTCTTATCAACTGCCTTCCACTGGGCCACATTTGCAGGGTGCGAGCTTTCTTTGGGCCTTGAATGGAGGAGGGGGTTCTTTTTTTGGGCAGAGCATAGCCGAAGGAAAGTTTAGATGAAAAAAAAAAAGGAAAAATGACATAAATCGTCCCTAACTCCTCTCGTCCTAAATTTTTCATCATCTATTTTCTTTTTCTATATTTGTATCGAGAAACTCCCCAAGACAAAAATCCCACCGAGCTGTCATGAGCCGCTCAGGGACCGGGCCCGGCTGCACACAGCAAACCGAAGAAAGTCCGGCTAAACTTGATTTTAGGAAGACCCTTTGATACTTAAATCGGTGAACGAGAGATATCGGGAGATAAAAGAGGGAAGCTTCGCAAGAGAAGTTTCTCGTAAAAGAGGAATCCAAGCAAGGTTAAGAAACCCACGATGGGCTTCGCGCCCGCTTAGGGTTTCACGGGGCTAGAGAGCCGCCGGGTGCTTGACAAGAAAGGGATTTGGGTCGACCCATAGGGCATCGCTAGTCGAACTCGACTACATCGCCATTGGGCGAAAAAGTCAGACATGTCTTTGGTATTTTTTCTCCTTCGCTTTAATGCGAGGTAAAGGGAGTGGAAAGAATAATGCGGACTTGAGCAATGGACGGTGACGAAGCACGAATACAATTTCATGGTCGATGCTATTTCATTTGACTCCCGTGAAGATTCTATTAACAATTGTACAAAAAGAGAATCTGGTCTTACGTGGGAAAAGGAACCTTTGTTCACTTTAGAATCAAACCGAGAGTAACTTGCATCGATCTCTCTTTCCTATCCTTTCCTAAATGACCCAGATTCCCTTTTTGTTCCGTATAGCACTCCCTCTCTCTTTCGTTCTACTTTTGCTAACATGTGATTAATTAATTTATCCGGTACTAATTAGTCCTCAGAGTTTCATACTTCTTTACTCCGCTTTTTTCTTTAACATTCCCTCCGCGTCGCGAACAAAAAGTCTAATCGCATGGAGCCGCGCGAGTCCGATTTAGCCACGAGACAATCGGACGCTTCGAAATCGACGGCAGATCCCATATTTTCAAATCGGGAGCTAGCGAGAATCTAATCACGTTCCGAAAGAGACGTCGTCGAACAGAGAGGGTTAATGAAGCCCGAGCTACTACGATGGGGACGCGTCTTTCAATCACCCGCTAATGGAGAGACGATCGGGACACGCTGAAAACGACGGAGCGGGAAGCAGCAATTTGAGAACTGACGTTAGCAAAAAGCCAAAGCGGCAAGTGAGTAATGAGTGCACTCCTCAGGGACATAATTGCACGCGACTCGCTAGCAAATAAAAACGGCCTTTCTCGGCTTCAATAATTGAGACGACTTCCCTGCCGATTTTGGACCCAACGCCCACCGCACATAACCGAATCTGGAATTCGAAAAAGTATTTCCACATGGTTATCGCATGCCGCGTCACCAGCGGGTCATCCGCGAAACAATTGATGTACGGATTCTACATATCGTAATTTCAAAGGCGTGAAATTCTAGCCCATTATTGAGGGGCAACCGCGATAATTGGCTACCATTCTATTCAGATCCTTATCTTACAATCGAAGTTTCCTGCTTCCTCCTTTCTTTCTTGTGCCAGCAACTTCGCCGACGACGGAAAATCGATTTGGATATGTAAGTCTTCGCCCTTCGGGTCCTCTCAGAGGATCATATCATCAGCCGAGTCGATTAAACGACGATATCTTTGATAAAAAAAATCCAAAATATGCACTTAATTTCATAGAAAAAGAAGCCGCGGGCGTGGCTGATCGTTCCTACGCACTCTTTTTTTCTTCCATTTTTCGGATTTTTATTATTATTTCATTTTTCGGATAAACATCGTTGACTGTTCCTTAATCGGACACGGCTTGTCGTTTCTTCCCAACCACCCCTCGCGAAAACTCGAGGACGACGTCGTTTTGGACAGCTCTCGCGGTGGGAAAGAATAAGGGGGGGAGAGAGAGAAAGAAAAGGGGAACCTCTTCTTTTGACAATTTCCAACCTCCCCCCCTGGCGCGATCTGCGTTTCCCATTCATTTATTAGTATTATTCCTTCGCCTTTTCAATTGGGCTTTAACGCCAATCCAAGCAAACGTGTCTTTCGAATCGAGCAAGAGATTTCATCGCCTCGAGATAACACGTTCCTTGATTGAACAAAGTTACCAATTATTCACTCAATTATCGAGCGAGGAATGCGGACGCACACGCTGCGAAAGAGATAGGGCGTAGGGATCATTGTCGGCCGGTTGCTTTAAAAGATTATCCTTATAGGTGGAGAGAGATTGTATGAATATGAACAGCGTAGATGACCCGTTATCAAGCGATGTCGGATAATGTCTCGATACCCAGTAATTCTGATTGATCGATCAATCAAAAACTCGTTCGATACGATGAAGCCTGCAATCGAAACTCTCACTTGCGTCGATAAAGAGATACCGTCCGATTCGGTAGCGTGACGTGAACGACGCGACAATGGCAAGTTGCACACATGATTACTCATCTCTCTTTCCTCATACCATACCTAAAGTAATTTGAAGCATATAATCGCGTTGACTATCGTTTTGTGGTCATCGTGCTCCGGTTCCACACGCAATTCTTCATGGTGCTTGTGCCGCTTGTTTTAGTTTTCGGAGAAAAAATATGGAATTTACATCCTCCACGCGAGATGGTGGCCTTTTTCGAACAAAAATCAATTTTTTTTGCCAAAATCCCAAAAATTACTCGAAATAAGCTCTTTGTTAGACGGCAAATTAAAAATTAGTTTATTCAGAAAAATACTTGGTACTTATACACCGTAACCCTTAGACATAATAAAGACTAAAATACCCTTATACTCTTATATTATCTAACACTCCCCCTCAAGCTGGAGCATAGATATTAATCATGCCCAGCTTGTTACATATATATTCAACCCTACTACTCCCCAAAGCCTTTGTCAAGATATCCGCAAGCTGTTCACCGGTTCGAACATGACTAGTAGAGATGACACCTTCTTGAAGCTTTTCACGAACAAAATGGCAGTCGACTTCAATATGTTTGGTGCGTTCATGGAACACTGGATTCGAGGCTATATGGATAGCTGCTTGATTATCACACCTCAAAACCATTGGGGCAGGATCATTTTTTTTTTTTTTGGTAAGGGTTGGGGCAGGATCATTGAGTCCAAGTTCGACCAATAACTGACGTAGCCAAATTAACTCGGACGTAGCTTGTGCCATAGCTCTATACTCTGATTCTGCACTCGACCTTGCCACGACACTTTGCTTCTTACTCTTCCAGGAAACCAGATTCCCTCCTACAAAAATGCAGTAGCCTGATGTAGATTTTCTATCTGAAGGAGACCCGGCCCAATCTGCATCCGAATAGGCTTCCACCTTTCCATGGCCATGATTCTGATAAAGAATGCCACAACCTGGAGTTTTCTTCAAGTACCTCAAAATTCTGATCACAGCATCCCAATGAGAAGTACGAGGCGAAGACATAAACTGACTCACAACACTCACAGGAAAAGAAATGTCTGGCCGAGTAATAGTCAAATAATTTAGTTTTCCCACAAGTCTCCGATACCTTTCTAGATCATCCAACACCTCACCATCCTCTACCTTCAGTTTCAAACCAGCTTCCATAGGAACATCTAATGGTTTGGCTCCTAACATACCTGTCTCCGTAAGTAAATCTAAAACATACTTACGTTGAGAGATATGAATACCTCTCTTTGCTTGCGCCACTTCAATACCCAAAAAATATCTGAGTCGTCCCAAATCTTTTGTATGGAACTGTTGCTGCAAATATCGTTTCGGTTCATCAATTCCTACAGAATCATCTCCAGTTATGACAATATCATCCACATAAACCACAAGAAAGATCCGACCAGTGGCAGAAGTTCGATAAAACATAGAATGATCACCATTACATCTGGACAACCCAAACTGCAGCACTACCTCAGAAAATCTCCCAAACCAAGCTCTAGGAGACTGCTTTAAGCCATATAAAGATTTCTTCAAGCGACATACATACCCAGACTCCCCCTGAGCAACAAACCCAGGTGGTTGCTCCAGATACACCTCCTCATGTAACTCTCCATGGAGGAAAGCATTTTTAACGTCCAGCTGATAGAGAGGCCAAGAAGCAGAAGCAGCCAAGGAAAATAAAAGGCGAACAGAGGTCATCTTAGCCACAGGAAAAAATGTATCACCATAGTCAATGCCATATACCTGTGCATATCCTTTAGCAACTAATCTGGCTTTGAGACGAGCCAGAGAACCATCAGAATTAACTTTAACGGTAAAGACCCACTTACATCCAATGGCAGATTTCCCAACAGGTAAGGGAACAAGCTCCCAAGTCTGGTTCTGTTCCAGTGTTGAGAGTTCCTCCTCCATAGCTAACCTCCAGCCCGGACTAGATAATGCTTCAGCGACATTCTTTGGAATGGAATGTGTATCGATAGTGTTTAGGCAAGCACGAAAAGAAGTAGATAGACCAGAATAGGAAACAAATTGAGTGATCGGATGTTGAGTGCAACTACGAACACCTTTACGATGTGCAATAGGGATATCAAGATCAGTGAGAGAAGGACTTACCTCAGGCTCAGAAGACGAGGAAGACAAAGTAGATGGAGGCACATCCGCAGGGGGCTCGACATGCTGACGAGGGCGTCTGCTGTATACATGTTGAATTGTAGGAACAGGTGAAGATTCCATAGCAGATTTCACAACATATGTAAGGACATCATCTTCTACTATAGGAGACTCAACAAGTTCATCTTGATAGATGGTGGATTCAAAAAATGAGACATCTGCAGTAGTAAAATACTTCTGCAAAGAAGGATAATAACACCTATACCCCTTTTGTGTGCGAGAATATCCGACAAAAATACACTTAAGAGATCTGGGATCGAGTTTAGATATACCAGGATGATGATCTCGGATATAGCAGACACACCCAAATACACGAGGCAGTAGATGAAACAAGGTTG
This sequence comes from Syzygium syzygioides, assembly GCA_031216285.1. Lineage (NCBI taxonomy): Eukaryota > Viridiplantae > Streptophyta > Magnoliopsida > Myrtales > Myrtaceae > Syzygium > Syzygium syzygioides. The sequence goes on from CM062251.1 coordinate 24,972,245, forward strand.
CAGAAGGAAAAAAGGAGAGAGTGTGGAATTCCACCTTGAAGAACAGAAGAAGGCATGCGATTGATAAGATAACAAGCAGTCATGACTGCATCAGCCCAAAAAGATTTGTGTACCTTCATTTCAAATAATAATGAACGAGCAACTTCTAGCAAATGACGATTCTTCCTTTCAGCAACACCATTTTGTTGTGGTGTATCTGAACAGGAAGATTGATGAAGAATGCCTCGTTGAGTCATGAAGTTATTGAAGGTGTGAGAAAAATACTCTTTGGCATTATCACTTCGAAGAACACGAACAGGAACAGAAAACTGAGTATGAACTTCATTCACAAACGTACAAAATATGGAAAACAACTCAGAACGATTTTTCATTAAATATAACCAAGTAACTCTTGAATAGTCATCAACAAAAGTAACAAAGTATCTGAATCCTAACTTGGATAACACAGGACATGGCCCCCAGACATCAGAATGAACTAAATCAAATGGTCGAGATGACCGTTTATTGACTCTTGGACTATAACTAATACGATGAAGTTTGCCAAATTGGCATGACTCACACTCAAGACTGGATAAAGAACTAAACTGACTATCTAACTTCTTCAAAGTAGCCAAGGAAGGATGACCCAAACGACAATGAACTTGATGTGGAGAAGATGCAGAACAGGCAACACCAGTGTCCTCATCAAACATATATAGCCCCCCCGAGAGGTGTCCTCTACCAATCGTCTTCCCCGTCTTCAAATCCTGAAAGACACAAGAATCAGGGTAAAAGGTTACTGAACAGTTATAAGTTTTGGTAAGACGACTGACAGACATGAGGTTGAAAGGAAATTTGGGAAGATACATAACCGAGGACAAAGAGATAGATGATGTGAGTGGAACTGTTCCTATTCCTTTAACTGTGGATAACGAGCCATCAGCTAAGGTAACCACGGATATAGTCTTATGAAAATCAGAAAAGGTACCTGAAACGCCTGTCATATGATCTGAAGCACCTGAATCAATGACCCAGGAGCGAGAGCTGGAAGAGAGACACGCTGTTGCATTACCTGTCTGAACAAAGGTAGCTGAGGAGGAGGATTCTGATGGAGCAAAAGATTGAGTACCAGACTCGGTTGCATCAGCCACATTAGCTTGTGCTTGTTGAGATGGCCGACCATGAAGTTTATAACAAAACTTCTGAATGTGTCCCAGTGCACCACAGTAATGACAAACTCGAACAGCTCGTGTATCACCAGTAGACTGGCCAGATAAAGGAAGTGAGCCTCTGCCAAACCCGCGACCTGTACCTCCACGTCCACTATATCCACCTCGATAACCAGTGTCACCTCTACCAACTCCTCCAAGACGGGACTGAGATACAAGAGCTGAATTACCTGCCATGGATGTGGAATCTTGGGAAGGCTCATGAGACACCCGAAGGACACGAGCAAATGTATCTGTCAATGATGCCACTATCTCTCCTGCAAGAATCTGTGATCTGACATTTTCATATTCTGGACCCAGACTTCCCAAGTATACCATAACAGCCAATTGCTCTCTTTGAAGTCGCATCTGTTCAACATCAGTCGAAATAGGAAGTAGAGCATGCAACTCTTCATACAATCTCTTGAAGTCAGCAAAGTGTTCAGTGATAGGACGCCCCTTTCTCTCAGATAGATAAAATGCCTGTGAAAGCTCATAAACTCGAGAAAGGTTATTCCGACCAGAATACAACACATCTAGATACTCCCACAACTGTTTCACTGTATCACAATGAGTGACCAATCTAACAACTCCTTTTTCCATAGACCCCAGCATTTGACTCAAAATGAGTGCATCAACCACATCCCAATTGGCATCATTAGCCGGTTTAGATTCAGTCAAGTGATTATGCTGATTCCTACCCGTCAAAGTCAACCTGATAATTTTCTTCCAGTCTAGAAAATTGCCGATCCCCTCCAATTTAAAATCAGTAAGCCGAGCCGAAGAAGATGTAAATATTTCAACAGAATTACTCCCAGCAGTAAGTTTCTGATCATTATTACTCATGTTTTCAACAAAACTCTAATCACTCCAAAGCAAAATAACAGATATCCAACAGTCAACTCCACCAAATCAGTTCCAATGTCCAACCTCAACCAGGACGAGTCACAGCTCTACACCAAATAAGACCACTACCAACACATATCAACCTCAACACATCACAACCACAGCACGATTCTCTCAATCAAACTCACCACAGATTACCATATCATCATAAGAAGCCACAACATCACATAGAAAAAAAAATCACATAAACTTCAGACTTCACCAATTTCACAACCAGTTCGCGTGCACGACGCTAACCAATCTTACATCAATGGTCGTGCACGCAGGAATTCACATATGGAGCACTGGGGTCACGGGTTGAGGGCGCGCTGAAGTCGCGCAGACGCTAGAACCGCGTTGGGGTCGCGCGGGTGAGAGGCACGAGGTTTGGTCGCGCCGGTGGAGGCGCGCTGAGGCGCGCTGGGTTGCACCGGTGGAGGCGCGCTGGGTCGCCGGCGACTAGATTGCTGGTGTTCAGATGGGGTTCAGGTGGGCGGTGGTTTAGGCTGGCTCTGATACCATGTTAGACGGCAAACTAAAAATTAGTTTATTCAGAAAAATACTTGGTACTTATACACCGTAACCCTTAGACATAATAAAGACTAAAATACCCTCATACTCTTATATTATCTAACACTCTTAATGCGAGAAATTCCATTGTCGATGCGATTTTTTCTGCGAAAATGATCACATCTCGACGAAAAATAATTAATCGATATATCCGTCGCATGTCAAGATTATTTCGGCTTACCACCGTAATTATTCTACGCGTGTAAACGTTTATTTATCAAATTTGCATCTTTTATTTTGCCCTCCCCATTTCCCGTGCTCCGAAAATAGAAGGTTCATTTTGGATTAAATCTGAATTATTAATCGCTCAAATTGATCAAAAAGAGGTGCTTCGTTGCGCCCGCCAAGCCGGAAAAGAAGAAAAGAACGGGAAAAAAGAGAACGCGGAAAGGTTGACGGACGAGAGAGTACCGGAGCGCGTGGGAGGCGAGCGCGTGGGGGATCCTGGGGGGACGGTCCGCGGGGCAATTTTTGGTTTTGACCGATAGAGGTGGGGACACGTGGAGTCGCCGTCGGCGCAAAGGGAATGAGCGTGCCCCCGCACCTTTCACGCGGTCGTCAGCGATCGGGACGTCCTGGGAGCGCCACGTCGTCCTGTCCAGCTGTCTCCAGCTGTGCCTCGCGTCTGGCCGTCTGGCCACGTCAGAGGCCATCTAGAACGTCGAGAAGCCGGATGTTTAAAAAAAAAAAAATCTTTTTCTTTTCTTTATATCTGGCAGAGCAAGAAAAAAAATATACAAAAAAAAAACTCGAATTGCCATATAAAACATATGATTAATGTCGTCCTAAATCCCACGCACGAAACAAAATTTCAATGTGGGTCCCGCACCACTTTCTTAGAGATAGCAACGTAGACTTTGGTGGATCCGGATTTTTTTTTAAGGGAAAATACTATAAAAAACTCCAAATTATGTTATTTGTGATAAATTTATCCTGAACTTTTTTTTATGACACGAAAAACTCCAAACTATGTCACCCATGATAAATTTATTCTGAACTTTTTTTTGTGATATGAAAAACCTCAAACTATGTCACTTGTAACATATTTACCCCACAATACTTTGTCCTATGGGTATTTTCATCCTTTTCTTTTTTCTTTTTTTTTCTTCTTTGGCGAGGGCAGCCCTCGCTCGACACCGGCAAGGGTCGCCCTTATCAGATCCGGCATTGGGTGACTTCGCCTGACTCAGGCGAGGGCTATCCTCGCTGGCGTTGGGTAAGGGTGACCCTCGCCTGACACCGGCAAGTGTCACAAGTGACTTAATTTGGGGTTTTTCATGTTACAAAAAAAGTTCGGGGTAAATTTTTCACAAGTGACATAATTTTAGATTTTTTATGGTATTTTCCCATTTTTTTATTATAAGTGACTGATTTCGTTTACCCGAGTGTTTTTTTTTACTTCTGCTAAACAGTTTGCATGAGTTTTTTTTTTTGGGTTGAAAGTTTACATGAGTTAGGACAAACATTTATGACATGACTCAATACGTCTCAATGCCGGATGTGTTGTGCACCACATAACGTTTGAAGAGTGTCCTGGGTCGAGCATCTCGCCGTAATTTTAATCGAAATGAACAAAAGTATGGTTTTGATGTTATAAAAGCATTATCGCACGACGCGTCGACTGGAAACAATTATTCCAAGTAACCTTTTTCCACTTTTATTCCGTAAATAAGATTAAATTCCTAAGCTAAACATTTTGTAATTGTGGACATATGGGAAATTAAGTACATTCAATTTTATTTAAACTCTCCGTAGTATGCTCTATTTAGATTTATAAGGTTAAGAGATTAAAATACAATAATCGAGAAAAAATTTATTCTTCTAGGATTAATGCTACGAAAAACTTGAAATCCGTGTATCGATGATAAATTTATCCAAAATTAATTTTTGAGTTACCAAAAGCTCTAAACTAGTACGCGCATGACACATTTGCCCTCCACAAGTTTTGGCCAATTTTACGATAAAATTACTAACACAAGTTAACGCAGAACACAACTCTCTCTCTTTCTCTCTCTCTCTCTCCCTTAGAGCCCTTTTATTCTTTTTCGTCTTCCTCTTCATCAAGCACACTCCTTCGCCGTTGTCTTCGTCTTTGTGATTAGGCGTCAGAATTTGTTTGAGCACGCTTTTATCTCTAATAATCTTCTCGCCTTTAATTTTTTCTTTTAGGGCTTGTTTGGCTAACTCATCCAAATCACCATATTAGTGTAGTCGGTGGTTTTAATTGGAATTGGTTCAAAGAGAAACACGTCATCTTCCTGCTCTATCAATGAAGTTCATCGAAAGAAGATTTAGGGTTTTTTGTGCTTTGAGGGAGATAGAGAATGAGCCCTTGTTTTCAAATTAGGGCTAATTGAAGAAACAACGAGAAAGAGTTATAGATTTCCACGAGGACTTGTCATCTAGTTATTGTCATGTGTCATCAACTCAACAATTTCACAGTAAAATTTGATGAAAATTAAAGGAGAGTATATGTGTCGCGTGTAGTTTTTGGTGGTAAAAAATTTGGTTTTTTGAAAATTTGTTATATGTGTACTACTTTAGGATTTTTTGCGATTCGAAAATTAATTTCGAATAATTTTGTCACAAGTGTATCATTTTTGTATTTTTCGTGATATTAACACGTTCCTCTTGCCGCTTGCTCGTCCCAAGGTTGCTCGATTGATAAGTGTGTTTGTCTTTTTCCTTCGTGCTTGTTAATGTATTTACTCAATGAAAGTGTCGGAGCATAACTCCCTTCAATAGATGTGCGGCTTGATCATAAACTAGGCTTCTTAGATTTGAAGAGAGTAGGAACCGATCTAATGAGAGGGTTTTGGATAAAATGTGACTTCGAACATCCTTCTAAATATGAGGAAAGAGGTTGGAATTATAGCCGAATCACGCATCAAATTAGGGAAGTATCGCTAGACGATACAAGACGACACTAATAAGACTCCTTAAGGATTTGATCACGCGAGAAGGATCGTTTTATTTTGTTTGCTAAAATCGCAAAATAAATCATCAATTTTTTTTTCCATTAACAAAGAGTTTGAGAAGAGGGGAGGTCACCCGTAGCGTATTTACACATCACCTACTGATGGGGATTGTTGGCAACGGGAACCGAACCTAGGCACGGCGTGCAAGGTATCCGATTCTTGTCGGCTGGCCCAACTCACTTTGGCTTACATAAAAAAGGAAAGATAATTTCGAATCTCGCGCATCTTGGCGAAATCCAAGATTTTCGATATGTCCCTCTGACTCGAAGGATCTCCTCTCGGGATCGATAAATCTCCCAAAAAGGCAAGATCCATCCGTTTGTAATCTGGCTCTATCCGTGGGAAATAAATCTGCAATCGAAAGTAGTTAAGGCAGATACATCTAAAAAGTGTTGGGGGGTCACGATTTCATGTCGCGATAGGCCACCCCAATTCCGTACGTTTTGGTTGATGGGTGGGTGGGCGGGCAATTTGGGCATGCAAAAAGCGTCCGAATCCCAAATCTCAGCGCGACGGAATCGATCGATGTTCGGAAAGCAAGATCATCGCCGCTCGTTCATTAATTGCGAGTCCCTCGAAGTTGTCCTACGTCATTCATTGTGCCCACCACGCCCTTTTCACGTCGGACCTCCAAAAGGGACAGAATCTTTCCAGTGGCGTAATAAGCAAAAACAAACGCTGTTCGAATAAAATCCTAGTTCTCAGAGCAAGTAGATCTCGGAGGAATTCTTTCCTTCGATGAAATCGCGCTATCAAACCCACGAGGGATTTTGGCAAAAGGGGAAATGATGGGGGAAAATTACCAAAAAAAGTAGTAAATTTATCGCACGCGTACCGATTTTAGTAATAAACTTTTCGATTCTTTGTAAATATAGTCGTAAATCTTTTGACAATTTGGTATAAGTAAAAGAATTGCAAGGCTTGTCTATGTCGGCACCGGTGCAGTCACGTAAGACGACCGGCGTTTATGTCAGCGATTTCCGATCAAAAGTGATGGAAAAGATTCAATTGATAAATTGTCAGAAGCTTAGGACTAAATTAACAGAATTAAAAGGTTTACGATTGAATTGACACAAGTGTAATGAGATTTGTATTTTTTTGGTAATTTTCTTCGAAATGAAAAGCAAAGGATCAATTAGGCGATAAAAACCACCACGATCTTGCGTTTTGAGGAGTGTGAGGTCCTATGTTTAATTGATATTTAGCGTAGATATTTAAAAATTAGGTAGCCGGAAAGTGATTTCTCGTAAACTTTCTAGTCCCAGTGTGAATAACCGAGTTCTGATCGGATCGAAGATTCTAATATATACCCTTACGTTGGAATAAGTTTGTTACCATTTCAAATGGCACTCGAGGAGAAGCAATCAACGAATCTAGCCCTCGGGACGAAAAATCACGAGATCGTTCGTAGAAAACTAAATCAACTCGCAAGAAAATTAAAAAAAAGAAAAACGATCCCAAATAAGGTCGAAAAATCGCACGACACTTTATACATCGAATATTTATAAATATTCCGAAACACTTCTTACATTCAAATTGACAAAGAGCTAAAAAAAAAAAGAAAGAAAAAAATGGATTTCATCCGATTTTGTAGAGAGTCAAAAAAATCGCCCTAGACAAACATTTCACAAGTCGGACACGAGAATCTAACAAGAAACGAGGAAACGAAGAAGAAATTGCCGCCTGCTTGCGTTGCTTGCCTGTTCAAATCCCAGTTGTCCATCGGCACGAACGAGTCAGGCTTGGAAGTTTCCACGTATTGTATTTGTAATCAGCGTGCAAGCATCGCTCTTAAAAAATGGCCTTATTGAAATGACACCACACCGATAATATCATTTTTATCATTATTATTTATTTATTTTAGGTGGGAAACGAAGATTCCGCAGCGCAAATTTCCCACAAAGAAAATTCCAGAGATAAATATCAACCACGGGGTATTGAAAAAATAACTCGGCACGTCAATTCGCCCACTTGGCTTACGGATGGAAAGTGTCGTCGAGCATATTCGCATTTTTAGTAAGATATCGCGTCAATAATTAGGCCTAATTTAATGACCCGCGAAGCAAATGGGGCCTCGCGCGACGACGGGACTTTTAGCCGTCGTGGTAGTGGGGAAAATATAATATGATACGATATGATCACAAGCCACCATATAATATAAAGCTACAACGACGGGAAGGCCCCCCCCCTGAAAGAAGGTGGGAAAGGCCAAACTTCTCGCTTTCTTTTTCTTTCTTTAATTAGCCATATTTATTACGAAATCTATATGATTTTATTTATTTATTTACCAAGCATCGAGCAAATTCATCTCGTACGGTAAATGTCGCGATGTGTCTTTGTTTGCAATTTTGCTCCGGGATTGAGTTGGTCAGTTCGTCGAATCAATTTTAGATTGGATTGGGATTTTGTCGATAAATGAAAAAAGAGCAAGTTTTGCCCGATATGATTTGTGATCAATAGTGGTCGCTATGTGTTTTATTGTTCGCGGGATTCGGATTGCGAAATTTTTCGCGAGTCCGTGCTTGTTGCCATGACGATTGTTATCATATTATCACTCGGCTAAATTTGTTACGTATCGTGAATTTAAAATCGAAATTACTATCGTTTTATAATAATTTTCTGATCGATTTCCTGGGAATTCAAATCTCGCGTTTATTTTTGTAGCAAAAGATGTCTTTTGCAGAAGGGTTTACCGATTACCCTTTGAAACTCTTTCAAATAGGAGCATATCGGGAGATCGATAACCAGCTCTTCTTTTCGCATCTTCCGGGCTCTCGACGAACCGTCTCGATTCCTAATCCTGCAGATGCCATCGAAATGAATCGATCACGTTCGAAACGTCAAAACACTAGCTAGATTCACTAATTTATCGCTCTTTTTCAAGCGATTGAAATTCCATGTTGTCCTTTCATCGTATTATCAAATATAAACCCGTAGGGAGATAATTAAAACGGTTCTGGTCCAACCAACATCATGCAAAAGAGTTAGCGATTTCGACTTGGGCGAGCCATTGACTCCGAAAATTACCGGCTACGCAAATTTGAATTAATTCGTAAATTTAATTACCTGCTGTAAATTAAATTTACGAATTAATTCAATTTTTTTTCTCATCTTTTTCAAAAAAATCATGAAATTTCCAACCGATTTAATCGAACCAAGTGGAAAATTCTAATTCTCGCTCTCTACATTTTCTTTTGCGTTTATTCGCGTGGACACAGTCGCCGAAGCTGTTCCTCTCTCCGCTTCTCTCTTTCTCTCTCTCTCTCTCTCCTCCCACCTCCCTCCTCCTCCGCCGCCGCCGCCGTCGTCGTCGCCGTCACCTCACGCGGCGGTTCGCCGGTTTCCCGCGCTCCGGTCACGCTCCATCTCGCGCGCTCCGCTCGAACGAAGGACGGCGCGTATGCGTCGGATTCGCCGCGTTACGTAGCGTTTCTCTGGATTTCGCCGGCGATTGGAGGCTCTGCTTTCTAAAGCTTTTTTCCTTCCCTTCTGGCTTGCGGTAAGCGCGCCTGTAATGCGCGCGGTTCCGAGCTCGGCCTCCGCGTCGTGGGACACGGCATTGCGCGCGTGAAGATTCGAGCCGCGCGGCGAGCTCCTCGTTGTATGCTTAGCTAAGTCAACCCCCCCGCGCCCGTAGCTCGGGGGAATTCGGAGGCCGCCATGGAGGCCGGGAATCGGTGCGGGATCGGCGAATCGGAGCTGAGGAGTTACTATATGCAGAAGTTCAGGCTCTACGAGACTCGCTCGGTGCGTCGCATTTTGCTCCTCCGCGTACCGCTTCCTCGCCGCGCGCGTCTCGATTGCCTTTTCCGAATCCCCGTTTTTTTCCCGAAGCGCCGCGATGCGGTTCGATCTGGTTTTCCCCGCAGTTTGAATACGCATCGCGTTTCTTTCTCGCCATGACAACGATGCTTGCTCGTTTTTTTTTTTTTTCGAGTTTCGCATTTCGACGGAGGTGCTGTATTGATAGGTTGTTCATGATTTCGTGCGCGGAAGCTTTCGGTTGATGCGGCGTGATCTGTTTTCCTGTTAAGGCTCGGTTGCGCGGTTTTGTCCCTCTCTAGAAATGACTTCTTGCTCGAATTTTGCGCGTTCGGTTTTCTGTTTCTGTTAAGTTGGCGTGACGAAGAGTGTTCGAGACAGTTCGGTGCTTGTTCATCTGATCTTTTGCTTGTTGCAGAGATTTTACATGATCGGGAGAGACAAAAGCAGGAGTTTCTGGCGAGTTTTGAAGATCGACAGAGAAGGCGCCTCCGACCTTAACGTCGTCGAGGATTCCGCGACCTATACGGAGAACGAGTGTTGGGAGCTGAGGAAACGGATACACGAAGGGAACCTGAAAACGGGCGGCCTTAAATTCGTCACCGCTTGTTATGGAATCATTGGTATGTCGGGAGGGGGCTTTCGCATTTCATCGACTTCGGCGGTGCGATTTGCAAACTCTCAGGCTTTACTTTCTCTTTGCAGGTTTCATCAAGTTCTTGGGACCCTACTACATGCTGCTCATAACGAAGAGGAAGAAGATTGGCGCCGTCTGTGGCCACACGATATATGCTATTGCCAAGAGTGAAATGCTTCCAATTCCAAATCCTACTGTTCAGTCCAGTATGGCTGTTTCTAAGGATGAGAACAGGTCTTTTGTCCATTCTGCATGTAAATGTAACAAACGTATTAACAGTGCTGCGAAAGGACTAAGAGATTTTGCATTCAGACACACTTGTTCTCTCTGTAATTTAAATTTTCGATGGTGGTTTCTGGTTAATTGCTTGGCCTTCAATTTAATTTGCTTTGCTGTTCTCTGTTCGGAGTTTGGCATTTGTTTCCATCCTAGAGAAGCTATACTTCATGAGGTAAACTATATATGCAACTCTATGGCATTTAATTTGTCAGTTCGGTGGTGTTATGTATATATCCAGTAGTCTATTTCCGCCCGATACTCAATACTCATTTATGTGCTAATAGGCTAGATTGCTAGACGCAGATCTTTAATGATCTCAGTAGAGCAACTTAATGGCGTGATTATGTTCTACATAGTTAATCCAGTATTCCAGTTGTCTAAGGCCATTGCCAGTTCATTTTCCGCAAATGCACAGGCGCAAACCTCATTGCTGTTTTGATGTTATTGTAACATGTTGAGTGAGACAAGGTATCATCATTGTCTTTGAGGGGAACCACTCTTTCCTTATTCCTCTCATTGTTCTATTTTTATTCTGAAAGTTTAATAGTTGCTTCTGAGAGTTGTTCTCCTCTATGCTCTCTTCTGGATATGCTTTAACACGTTTTCGATTTTGTGTTTTGCCTTTTGTCGTAGATACAAGAAGCTCCTCTGCACGATGGATCTCAGGAAGGACTTCTTTTTCAGCTACTCATATCATGTTATGTGTAGCCTTCAGAAGAACTTTGGTGACCTTGAGAGTCAGCGGAACTTGTATGAGACCATGTTTGTGTGGAATGAGTATCTAACGCGTGATATTCGGAATAACCTCAAGAGCACTTTATGGACAGTTGCATTGGTATATGGTTTCTTTAAGCAGGTGAGAGAAAATGGTAATTCATGTTAGCAGAACAACTTAAGGTCCGCATTTTTGTATCGGCTCCTTCATGCATAATGGGCATATACCATTTTGTTTTTAGGGGACTGGAATAGACTCCTCACACTGGGATGACTGGACATAGCGGCTTTTATTTTTATTTTTATTTTGCATAACTTTGATTCCAAATCTATTGTTGAGCCATCGTGAATTTATTTGGCATCTCTTGTCATCAAGCACTTGTTAACGCATCGAACCCCTCCTCAGGAGGTTTAGAAATGGCAACCTATATGGTTTCTGCGCTCAACATACATCATGGCTAAATTTACGTAGATAGATTAAGGGTGTTAATGATAGTATAACTGCTGTCTTATGCAGACTATAAAGTTGCTAAGATGAGAAGTTTGGTGCTTGAAACTGACAATATGGTCTTTCTTTGCTTGAACGTGCAGGTTAAACTTTCAGTGTTGGGCAGGGGTTTTTTGTTGACTCTAATTGCCAGACGCTCACGCCATTATGCAGGCACCAGGTATGGGCATCACTTATCGTTAAAACAGGAGGCCAGAAAACGCAATTGTTTTTGTCAACTTTTGGAGGCCTTCTTTCCTTAAAGCGCGTCTTAAATATACTTTGTTCCTGTTTTTCTTTTTTTCTGCTACATGTGAAGCAATGAAATAAATATGGAGCATTACAACTTTCCCGTCGTTAAACTTGACTCCTCAATTAGTCAATGACGTTTGATTCTTTCACATCCTTTTTCTTTCCCTTTTTACTATAAGTCGTAGAGCAGGCCTTTAGCTCTTACTTTATTGGCACGAATTGAAACCATCTTCATTCTTCTCTTACTGAAAACAGAAGCTTATCATTTGCCTTTTGTTTTTCTCCCTAGATATCTAAAAAGGGGTGTTAATGAGAGGGGTAAAGTAGCCAACGATGTGGAGACGGAACAAATTGTTGAAGATCTTCCTGGAGGGTGCCCAATTCAAATAAGCTCTGTCATTCAAAACCGGGGTTCGATCCCCCTTTTCTGGTCCCAGGAAACTTCAAGATTAAATCTCAAGCCTGACATTATTCGTATGACAAGGACATAGCTGTTTTATTCTGCCCCTGTTTTTAACCTGTATCTTTTTGACTCGACCGGTTGTATGCAGTATCAAAGAAGGATCACAAGTATGAAGCAACAAGACTTCATTTTGAAAACCTTGCCATGAGATATGGGAATCCGATTGTAATATTAAACTTGATCAAGGTAGCCATACTTCGAGAATCTTGCAGTTTTATGATTCATTTTTGTTGTCACTATTAAGTGCTTGAACTTCCTTTAATAAGCATTACGGAGCTCTCATAATTTTCCATTACTTACCTTTTATTCTCCTTTTTCTAATACATTAATGTCCAACAGACGTATGAAAAAAAGCCTCGAGAAACCGTTCTTCGTACCGAGTTCTTGAATGCCATCAGATTCATCAACAAAGGTTTGACTGAAGAGAATCGCCTGAAGTTTCTACAGTTGGATCTACATAAGCACTCAAAAAAGTAATTAGATATTCACTTTCTTATTGTAAGGACTTTGATCTTCTTCTAATAGTGCAATTGGCATGATCCTTTTAACCCATTTTTTCCATAACAGCAAAGGCACCAATGCGTTGGCACTTCTTGGCAAGGTGGCCAAGTATGCTCTTAACCTAACTGGCATATTTTATGGGCAAGTAGCAGCAAATTCAGAGCAGGAGGGAACAATAGTCGCATCAAACCTAGGGCAAGTCTTTTTTACTTATTTTGCAAAGGTTGCTAGAATATTGGGTGTTACTTTTCCCAAATTTACGTAGTTTCATTCGTTAAAACCTGTTCTGGTGGCTAATATGAGAATGGAAAACCACTTCTTTTTCTGAATATGATACTTATGTGTATATATACGCTTTTAAAAATACTATTTTTGGTGCAGGAAAATTGAAAAGGATGATTGCACTTTACCAGAACTTTCCAACCGAATTGAGGATTCTCAGTCTCAGAGTAAGCAAACTCAAATCGCTGGTGGCAGTGGCAGCTCTAGAGGAAATTCCAGTCTGAAACCTCCAATATTACAGAAAGGGGTGCTGAGGACCAACTGCATTGACTGCCTAGATCGCACAAATGTTGCCCAATATGCATATGGACTGGTTTCCTTTGGAAGGCAGCTGCATGCATTGGGAATTCTAGACTCTCCCAAAATTGATCTTGATAACCCTTTGGCAGAAAATCTAATGGATCTCTATGAATCAATGGGCGACACCCTTGCATTGCAGTATGGTGGTTCTGCAGCACACAACAAGGTAACTTAATCTACATAATCTATTTGATCTCTAGGAACAATGATATTGGCGTATAATTTGGTACCTTTCTTAGTAGTTGTCATGGTGTTGGATTAAGCGAAAAGGAAAGAAACAAAACAGTCCAGGAACAAGCAATATCTGAATTACATCGACCAATTAGATGTGTTAAGAGAGAAGAGCACATGTTACATTGTCAAAGCAGAAGTTTCACAATTCCAAACAAAATTGACCAAACAAGAGAGTATACATCTGCATCAAGTGTGAGTAAAGCAACCGAATGTGTTTGTAGATTTTGGTTTTCTGCTGCAGATATAATTGTTTCTCCAGGTTTTATTACTTCTGAAAGAGGGTTGTAATGGTTATACCTTGGATGCAGGGAAGCTTAATCACAAACGATGTTGCATTTTATTGACATACAGGATCGTAGTGTTTCATACATTGAGATTTGGGAATTTGATGTATCCATGATTTTCATGACGGGGTTTAGATCCTATATTTATTCAGCTATGAGCATCGTAACCATGAATTTTTATTTGCATATGCTTCTTCTACCTGTGAGGTTAGTTCTGCGAATTTCTCCTTTATTCGTTATATCAAAGGGTGTCCAATACGTGGACCTTGTGAAATTCGGCTTTGTAACCTTTGACTTGGGATTTCTTCTGAACAATTGTTTACATAAGCATAGACACCATCGACCGACTTCTTTGATGAAAACACCAAATATAAAGAATGAGAATCTTGATCTTTAAATTTGATTCTCTCATTTTATTTCTCCCCATTTCATCCAATGATCTAGCATAGCTGGTCCAGTGCCGAGGGGAATGAGGGTGGCGACGGAGACCAGGGTTTCCAATCCGCTTACTTGCTGAACTTACACAGTAAAAAAAGAACTTGATATGGATCACTAAACAGCAAAGAGCAGATCCTTTAGCTTTGACATAACCAAATTGCTCAGCAAACAAACCAAGAAATGGTCCATGGATATTTGTTGATTTTATTAAATTTCCACATGCACCACGATATTCCAACTTCTCAATCTTGTTGGTGATTATTGGCAGATATTTTCTGAGCGAAGAGGTCAGTGGAAAGCCGCAACGCAGTCCCAGGAGTTTTTCAGAACTATACAGCGGTATTACAGCAATGCCTATGTGGATGCTGAGAAACAAGCTGCCATTAATGTGTGAGTGCCATTGTTTCTTGCATGAACTCTTACTTTCATAGACGAGCCTCAGCTACTTTTCAAACTGTATTTTGAATGTGATGTGTTCATATAAATGTTGTACAGCTGTTGTAATATTGGGCTGATTTGTTGAGCAGGTTTTTGGGATATTTTCAGCCCCAACCGGGTGAACCTTCATTATGGGAAGGAAGGCGCCATCTTAACTATGCTGATGAGAACGCTCGGTACGTAGAGTAATCTTTTGTTATCCTCAAATTCTGTTAGGTCCACGTCATCGACTATCCATAGACTGGATCACTAAACTATATACTAAGGGATCATAATGGGTCACATTCCTTTCAAGTTGCATATTTTTCTAATCTTTTGAAATATGTACTACGCCCATGATGGAGCTATTGTCAGCTTAGTTTTAGATTTTTCTGGGATACATTCCTTTAATGATAAATGTTCAATGTCTGAGATATTTATGGTTTTTGTGTAATTAATCTAACATAAAGTCTAAAGGGACAAAAGTTTGTGAATAGTTGATTGAGTAATGAGGTAAGAAGCGCTGGGCATCTCCCTCATGACTTAACTATGTCTGATATTCACTCAATGTTTCTGGTGATTAAGCACAAGTGATGAATTAGTGCTATTTGAATGTAAATACGTTTGTTTGAACTGAATAAGAAGGAAAATGAAATATCCTCTTCTTCCATACAATGACAGATTTTTTTTTTTTGTGAGATCTGAAATACATATGTGAGAAGGTAATTGTAACTTTTGTTATTTGTAGATCATTTATGAAAAGATCACTATCTGCTGGAAACATTCCCTGTGAAAGCGATATGCGTATAGCAACCAAAAATCTAATTTACAATCAGCCTCTCAATGGACAAGCACAAGGAGGTAATAAAGGTTTTTCAGAGTCTTCTCCAGATATCTCAGCCAGTGAAAGTGATGACTCTAATTACAGGTCTCTCTCCCAGATGATGATTTTTATGTTCAGTCCCCTATATGCTGTTTCATAGATTTAAGATCCTTCTTTTGGTGCAATAAGAACTTATGCTCATGCTTGAATTCTGAGAATTGTAATTCATTCCAGGGATGAAAATATGATGTTCACAATTTATCTCTCTTCTGAGGAGGGCTGTCCTTGCAGATTATCTGCTAATTTGCTAATGGATATCAGTCTCTGTTGCAGATATACCCCGACAGTTGCTTACAGGCAGCTGCCCAAGATTATCCAAGAGGATGGATGGCAAGAAAGTGATGACATCTGTTATGATGGTTATGATGACGAATGTAATTTTACGCACTTTCTGGATGTAGATGGGCTATCTTCCTCGGCAAACTCTTGCGATGAAGAAGTTTATGAGAGGTGTGAAATGGTTGACAGCTTTTGACCTTGCAGTACTTCGCAGCATTACTTCTTTTAGGAGACTTATTTTCTCTTCTTGTTTATTTTAAACACCCACTTTAATCTTTCTTAATTATGGCAACTGCGTCCCAAAGTTAACCATAAAGGAACATTGATGCATGAGATGAAAAGGGAAGCTCTCTGATTTTGGTTTTTGTCTTTTTATCTTCTTTTGTAAAATACAATAAGATCCTCTCAAGTGGTATACACTTCTTAAATAATCGATGAAATGGAATATATGTTAACATTATCTGATATTCAAACTCATTATTGGGTTTAATGCTTGCAGGTCATCTATTGCAAGTGTATCTCTGGGAAATTTTATCAGTGGACCGAAAACTGATATGACCAGGCATGCAAGTGCATCTGGGATCAAGTTGGAGGTTTGTTTACTTTTTTACTAGTAAATTTTAGATATTCTACTTTTGCTTTAATCATTTTAAGAGATGTTTTGAGCACAAGCACATAAAAGAATTTGAATTTCAAGCAGAATTCTTATTCCATGGCCTTAATGCTTGAAACGAGGAATTATTAATGTGATGTAAGACACCTTAGGCTACGTTTGATATATTGAAATGTGGTTGGACTGTAAGCTAGATTGCGGTTCCCATTCCCGTTACCCTCTTCGGTGGCAAATTTTTGTAGCACATGCCCGTTGGAACTTTCATGGCATTCCTTCCCATGGTTATTCCATCCGTGAGGGAAGGATGACCAGCTACTCATTTCCATAGACAACAATAATAAAAATCACTATCATAGTCTCAGCTTCTCTTTCACATGCTTCGAGTTCGGGGACTTTCTGATGCTATAATCCATTGAATCAGACACTATATAGCAATTTGCTTTTCCATTATAAGCATAGATTTGTTTTGGTTACTTTGAAAAAGAAGGATAGTGATGCTGTTTCAGTGTTTTGTTCAATTCCATTCTCTTCTGTATACCCAAAAAATACCTTTTTTCCTTTCGGACCTGCTGACACTCTATACCACAGTAGAACAAAGATAAGCCATGGATCTAGGTAAATGTATATTACTAGGATATGGTCACTTGTTTTGTTTATCATTGTGAGTTATGTGTTGCACATCATGCGGTAGTAGTGTGATTCAAGATCTGCTGCTCAAATAACTTTAAGTGAAGTGCTTACTGCATTTCTTGATGTGCATCTAAATGAACTTAGATAAACATGATGGAACCGGATTTTCTTTCCTTTGGTTAAACTAGATTTTCATTTTTAAAGAACCACAAAAGTTGTTATAGAGAAGGGTGCATGAAGTTTTGAGTTTTGATGGCAAGATCGTCGCCATCCCTTGCTTTTTAAAATAGCCTCTTTCTTTCTTGCCTCTGATAAGTACATTTGTCTCTTTTTTCATTTTAGAGAAAGAAACAGGCTGGGAGTGACCTCAATGATGGCGGCACTGTCGAATACACTGATGACTTCGAGCGCTGGGTGACTGATGGCGGAGTGTTGTTCCATTGATGACTGCTGACAAATAATACAAGAACCAAACATGACAAAACTCATAAATCTTCGATTCAACCCATCCCAAGGATTCGTGTTTCTTGTAAATAGGAATAAACGGCACGTCCTTGACAAAGTGTGGAAAAAAAAAGCTGAAATGATTCCAAGAGAAGTAGAAGACGATAATTCCCTCCCTTCGAGCCGAAATCGCATTGGGATCGTGTAAATCTGCAGCATTCGTTCGGCCGTGCAAAGTCAGTTATATTCATCGTTCAAATTCACTAGGAAGGCTAAATTTAACTCGCTAAAATCTCTTTAGAGCTGCTTAGCGGGAAACAAAAATCTCTGTAGACTGTAGAGCTCTCACTTGTTACCCAATTTTCCCAACTCTCTTGTCTAATTTTTGTAAATAATTTTTAGTCTCTTGCCCCTCGGGCATCAAATGTATAGTTACAGGTTTCACTTTTTATTCAGTGTTAATTAATCTCCATTCTAGATTCGCACAAGTCCTAAATTTTCGCTGTTTTTCGAGTAGCAGGATACTGAGACTTCTGCTCGTCACAAATGCAGGCCACGCAAGAACTGAGAGTTCAATTGCTTTCGTTTCGACGTGATCTGTAAATGGTCATAGCGCATAGCACAGAAGAAAACACAACAGACAGATGGATCGAAGGGATTCTCTCCACGGCGGATGTTTTGAACATGTTTTCTCGTCCGCATGGAACATCACCTCTACAGAGGGACATCGGGAGCCCACATGAGCTTCAACATCTTCAACATCTTCAACCTTGAATTTGCCATTTATAAAACTTTACTCTCCTTTGCTTTACCAAAAAAAAAAACTTTACTCTCCTTCGGGCTTTGGTATTTCGTACTTCCGTTGAAAAGCATCAACTTTTTGTAATGATAGTTGCGCCTTTCTCAAGAAGATGGTTAACACTGAACAGGTGCTGAAATCGCGAGCTATTTCGATGTCTCGCGCGGGGGTTCATTAGGTTTAACCAAGTCGTATGGAGAACTCAGCTATACGCCCTTGGGGCCACCAAATGTGCTATTCTCTCTGTCCATGCTGGTTTGAACCCTATCTATGAGCTGAATAAAGAAGCCATCGATGAAAGACTGTTTCTGAGAAAAGGCGATACAGAATAAGATGAGAAATCAGCATGACATTTTAATGAGAATTTACTTTGTTGGCTTCATTCCCGGTAGCCAATGGCAAACAATCTTTGCAATCATGATTGATACTTTTACCTCATCAGACGGACACAACATACCGGAGTCCCTGTCAAACTAGTGACTGTATGCCATCATATATCTAGTCGTTCCACAAATTATCGTTCCATTAAGTTCATCCACGCGTTCAAATATCCTTACAACTACATTGTCGGACTTCATTAAAGAACAGAAATAAATCCTGACTCAAAAACATCCATTGATATCCAGAGCACTGGTATAGTTGAATGGTGCCCTCCATAAAAAAGAAAAATTCTCAAATGAGCGATGTCTACAAAAATGAGGAAAGACAGATCACACGTCATTCCCAGCCAGCGTCATTTGCCGGTGCTGGTGCCGGTACAGCAGGCGTTGCACCTACTGGTGCAGCCACGGCATCCCATCCATCAACTGCCACTGCGGTGGCGGCACCTGAGAAGAGGTCAAGCAACAATCAGAAGATAAGAAGCACAGTAAACAAGAATGATGAATCCAACAAGCAATGTCTCTTCTGGGTTGTTGGAACTGCCGTGAATAGATCAATAGAGATTGGCCCAGCTTCCATATGCTAATCTAGAAAAACTAAGATGTTTGCCCACAATCAGTACCTTGCTCTGGTGCCCAGGTTGCAGCTGGCACAGCGACCACACCTGGGGTAGCAGCTTCGCCGGCCCATGAAGCATCGGGGATTTGAGAAGTCCATTGGTCAACGCCAGAGTAATCTGGTAGTCCATATTCAGCTGGGGCGACAGCATCCTCTTCCTCCTGTTGCTTAGTCTCCTCTGGCTCTCTATAGAAAAATAAATCCACCTATGACAAAAATTATCCCTAAGTCAGAATGAATGTCTGGAGCGTTTCAAATAAAGATTAAGGTCGCATTCAATCCATGCTACTCTAATAAGAATGACACTGGGTAAAAAATGTATGTAATGCCATTCCTACTAAGTTCCACATGTTGCAATGTCAAACATATGTTCAGACTGCCTCATTACTCTCCCTCCAGAGTACTATAGCCACCATTTTCCTCCAAAGCCTCCAGAAAAAAATACTAAGGAACCATAACAGAGATAATTTGAAATTTACCATCACATCCCACTTATGACCCAGCGGAATGGTGCCACGCATCTGCAAGACCATCCTCGCCAACAGCCAAAAGAGACATCCGATGCTGTGTTTTCCCTTGTTATTGGCAGGGATGCCAATATCCACATATCGCATCGGTGAATCAGTATCACAGAAAGCAATAGTTGGAATGTTTCCAAGAGCTGATTCCTTAATTGGCTGCAAAAATGAAAGGCATTGAAATTAATGAAGGACAGAATATGGAGGTACATTGCCACCATGGTACAAAGCTAGAAGCTAACACAAAACACAGAACTTGCCAAACCACTGTATTTGTAGAGAGAGAACTCTACCTGGTGATCAGTTCTTGGATCAGTGAGAATGAGCAGACGAGGCTCACAAAACGAGGTCTGGAGCTGGTTGGTGAATGTTCCAGGAGTGTGCCTTCCAGCAATTGCTTGAGCACCCGTATATTGCGCAAACTTCAAAATGGCCCGCTGACCATATGGTCGAGCAGACTGAACAATGATATCCTGTGGGTTCTCAATTGCCACGATGACTCTAGCAGCCAGCTGAAGTTTCTCCCATGTTTTACCAAGATTGATAATGTATATACCTGAGAACCCGAGAATGAGATAGTCACGCCTATTCTTTTAGCATACTGAAATGCCATTACTAATCACATTGCAGCGAACTCCCAGGACAAGCATCTGTCCAAAGCATAGCATTGCATATAACCGGGGGGGGGGGGAAATCTCAGGCGAACCGATTTTCGACAAAGCACAATGCTACAGACTGTCTTGCTATGAAAGAATTGGAGCTCCAATTTCAACATCAACAAGCGTAGCCAACTAAGCTCCAATGTTTTATTCGTTTTTTGGAACTTTTAAGTTGAGAAGTATCTACAAAATATACTGAATAACACATGGCGCATATGTAACTTCCTAAATCTGCACCAAATGATCGAGGGTGTGTAATGGGATAGGAAGGAACTTCTCCCAACATCTCAATGTGCACGACTCAATGACCAGAGCACCAACCAATTGAACCTAATGGAAACATTCTAGGATCCCAAGTGACATAAGCACACAACCAATAACTTCTTCTCCTAATAGCACTACGCAGATGCAATCATATCGAAAGAACTCCCAAATAGAACACCGTCTAAGCAGCTCAAATGCCAGCAACCACATGCATCCATGGAGGCAAGCGCGCATTTGCCAATCGAAATACGACAAATTTCACATCGCAACGAGCTCGAGCAGACAAAAGAAAAAGCATAATCCCCCCACCACGGAGCGACATCAAGAGAAAGAGAAACTCCCGGGAACGCACCGTCGTTGCGGCGCTTGAAGACGTAGCGCTCCATCTGGAAGTCGCAGTTCTTGGTGCCGAGGTGGACCTCCGCGGCCAGCATCAGCTGGATGTCGGCCTCCTTCTGCGACAGCTGCTTCGCCGGCGCGGCGGCGGAGGTCGCGGCGGTTCCCGTCGCCATCAGGGGGCAGGTTCCGAGGGGCTTCTTCTTTCGCGAGGAGGATCGGGAAGCAGCTCACCGCGCGGGGAGCTCTCTCTGCAAGTGTGGAAGCTGAAGCAACTCTGGCTCTGGACATCGCGACGGAAGGTCCGCATATAAACGAGCTCGAACCCGACGAAACCCTAGCTCCGCCGCATTGTCGATTTTGCCCCCGCTCGAACCGCATTATGACCGAAATGCCCTTGACCTTTCGGGCCCGAAATCCGCACCCGCGCCGTCTCTCGCGGTCGCCGTGAGCCGCGCCGCGAGCCGCGCCGCGAGCCAAAGAGCTTCGTTTCATCTCTAAAACCCTCGCCACCGTCTCTTTCATAAACCCTGTCCCATCTCTTCTTCTTCTTCTTCCTCCGAATCGCCGTGCGAACATGGTGGCGATGTCGTCGAAGCCCAAGAAGCCGCCGCAGAACGCCGCCGGCTCGCAGGACGTCGAGCTTCTGAAGTCGGACGTGGCCTCCTTCGCTTCGTCCCTTGGCCTCTCCTCCTCGCTCCCCTCCTCCGGCTTCAACGACGCCGATTTCCGCCGGAAAGGCCCGCTCAAGCCTCGCGACGCGGACTCCGGCTCCGCCGGCCGCGGCGGCGACCGGAAGAGCAAGGGCAAGGGTGGCTCCGGCGGCGCCCGCCGCGATAAAGCCGCCGCGGATGCGGAGGACGATGGGCCGACGCGTAAGCCTCCACCCAAGGCTAAGCATAAGCCTCCGGTGTTGTCGGTGGATGGGAATGACGGTCGCCGCGGTGTGAGCTCGTCGTTTGATAAGTTCAGGAACTTGTCGAAGCTTCCTCTGGTGAAGGCGAGCGCGCTGGGTGTCTGGTACGTGGAGGCGGAGGAGCTGGAGGCGAAGGTGGTTGGAGAGAAAGGGAAGAAGTTGGAGGTGAGCAGTGTGGATGAGTGGAAGGCTGTTGTCGAGGAGAAGAGGAAGCTTGGGGAGAGACTGATGGCGCAGTATGCGCAGGATTACGAATCCTCCAGGGGGCAGAGCGGGGACGTCAAGATGGTTGTCGCAACGCAGAGGTCAGGGACAGCTGCAGATAAGGTGTCGGCCTTCTCGGTCATGGTTGGGGATAATCCGATCGCGAACCTGCGGTCACTCGATGGGCTAATTGGTATGTTATTACGGAGTTCTTCTCTTCGGCAAATGGATGCAATTGACTTTGGTTTCTTGGGTTCTACATATGCTTACTTGTTCTGTAATTTTGTGTTGTTGTATAAACTGACCTCTTGTACTTCTTGGTTACTTAAATTTGATGTTGGATTCCCTTTTAATCTCTATAAAGTGCTTCGGATGTCGTCTCTTGTATAATCTTCTAAAGTTGTGAAGTTCAAAATGGGCAAGCTTTCTGAATTTCTCTCTTTAGATGACCTTTTAGCTGTTCAAGTTGAATGTTTTCGGGAATCCTATTTGTCATTGGGAACGATCTCATGCTGTGTTGAGATGGTAATGGACTCAATAGCTTCTTGTTTAGTGTGAGGAGCAAGACTCATTTTTAAGTAGAGATGTTGAGCTTGCAACTAATCAAACCATGTTTAGATTATTGATAATGCATACAGCCTCTTGAATTCTTTTTTCTACGTTTGCTGGAGTTTGCCCCAGCAACTTCATCATGCATGGGGTATGATGTGCCTATAGCCCATTCAAGGCTTAGCTTGTCAAGCAATATGTAATTGCATCTCTCTGCAAGTTACGTTGTTGAACCAAAGTCAGTTTTGCCTCCCCCCCTCCCTAAAGAATTCGTAATATGTCCTCCTGCCTCAAATGTCGCCTTTTGTTATC
Organism: Syzygium syzygioides; assembly: GCA_031216285.1. Taxonomy (NCBI): domain Eukaryota; kingdom Viridiplantae; phylum Streptophyta; class Magnoliopsida; order Myrtales; family Myrtaceae; genus Syzygium; species Syzygium syzygioides. Next base: position 24,995,320 of record CM062251.1, read on the forward strand.
ATCCTTCTACAGTTTGTAAGAGTTCTCATACTCAATTTCTGAATTAACTTTTGACACAGTTCTCTAGGTTTTGTTTTGTAACCTGAATGCCTTTATCTTTCAATTCATAGAGTTAGCCATGTTTGTCTATATTACCTTTCAGTGTTTCGTTTACCAGTTCTAGACCCAAAAGGGTGTATTTGAGTAAATTGGCCTGTTTTGGCGTCTGCCTCTTCTTCAAATGTTGTGATTGTGTGTTGCATGCCTGCAAGTTGTTTTTCTGAATAAGTGCTTTTCTGTGTTAGACCATGGGGCCATTGACTGAAGTAAGCCTCTAAACCGAGAACATATGTCTGTTTTTTGGTAAGGTTTTTTTTTTTTTTTTTTTTTTTTTTGGTAAGGAGAACATATGTCTGTTGATTCCACTATATTGCAATAGACAGGCATTCAGGTCATCATAATGTAACTGATTGCTGATGAAATATCTGTGCTAGAGTTTGAATATTTTATATCTAAACACTTTCTATTTTTAGGAATGGTGACTTCAAAAGTGGGGAAACGTCATGCTTTAACTGGCTTTGAAGTACTGAAAGAATTGTTCATTTCAAGGTTCTCTCTCTCTCTCTCTCTCTCTCTCTCTCATGGTGAACTCCCAATTCTGGCTACTGCTTTGCTGTTATTCTTCGAGAAGAGCCTTGTGTGGGTGCCATCTGCCTGATGTAGCTTCTGTGCATTGCATTTGTTATTAACCTGGCATTCCCATCTTTTTGGGTGGAAAAAGAAGAAATCTGGCATTCCCATTTCAAGTGGCTTTGAGTCACTGATTTCTCTTGAATCCATGTATGCCCTGGCATGGTGCAACTCCGGATGATGAACTACTGTGATCTTGCTTTGACAAAATTTATGCTAAAATTTAGTGCGTTCATGTATGATTATTAAAACACTTTTCCTACTTCTTGTTAGTCTATTACCTGAACGTAAGCTGAAGACCCTCTTGCAGAGGCCACTAAATCATCTCCCAGAGACAAAGGATGGCTACTCCCTCCTACTCTTTTGGTACTGGGAAGACTGCTTAAAGCAGAGGTATGCATTTATTAAAGCCTTAGTAGTCTGCAAATGGATGCTACTGCTAGCACTAACTAGTCTGCATACTTCATCTTTTATTAGAACATTGATACATGTAGATATGCTGTTGGCAAATCAAAGGTATTCAAGAAGCAGGTTCCTGAGATGCAGGTGGTCATGTGCGAAGACCTATCTAGCTTAATGAGAACAGTAGACTGGAAAGAGAGAGAAGGAACGAAAGAAAATCTTTTACAAAAGGATGCCTTGGATATGATATATTACTGAAATATGCTCTACATAATTGAAAAACTGAAAAATTATCTTTTTCATCTAGTGATAAGATGAGGCTTCTTGTTGGTTTCTATTAAAATCTAACATATTTACTCAGTTTCTATCTGTAGGTAAAATTGTTCCTTGCATGCTGGATGTGCTTTCAAGGAAATCAAGAATGAAAAATGTTTTCAACATCATAATGCAAGCTTAAAATTGCATTGATTAATTGATTTGACAAAATGCTTCAGCTAATTAAATTTTGGATTGCATGACTTCTTTAGGTATGAGCGTTTTATTGTTGCACTTGAGGAAGCATCAAGGGATATGCTACCCATTCTGAAGGACAAGGCCTTGAAGGTAAGTTTTTTGACTCTGTTGTGAGATTTGTTAGCTATGCAATATGCACATCTTCTTATTGGAAATAATCACTCTCTCAAAAGTTTCAATTGGGTGTGGAGTTAGATATGCATGAAATTGCTCTTCTTCATTGGACAGCAGTTATTGCTGGCATATGTGATAGTTAATAGTTATTCTGCCTTTAAACTTGATTGACGGTTTCATGGAGTCTCCACTACCTTTTTCAATTATATTTGTCAAATAGACCTCTTCTGTACTTGTGGCTTGATCACCAATTGAGTTAATCTATTGGCAATATTTTTTTTACCTCATTCTTTTCTGAAATGCTTGTATAAATAATCTGATTGGTTTTAGCTTTTGGTGCTTGTAGACCATGTATGCACTCCTGAAGAATAAATCAGAACAGGAGCGTCGATTGCTCTCAGCTCTTGTCAACAAAGTAAGTTGAGATTGAAATTTGGCCATTTTCTAATCGATTTTTAATTGTTCATGTATCCAGATTCTAGTTGACTTTTATAGCAACTGATGGTGATAATATGTGTTGTCCTTGTCTATATGCAGCTCGGGGATCCTCAAAATAAGGGTGCATCCAATGCTGACTATCACTTATCCAGCCTTTTGTCGGAACACCCAAACATGAAGGTAAATTGTTCAAGCAGTGGCTTTTTTTATGACTATGCACATAGCAATCTCATGATCGTGGTTTCCTGGGTTTTCAGTTGATTGGTTAGGGCTATTCTCATGACATTTAACACAGAACAGGACCAGTGCAGATCTGTGGAAGGTTCCTTCCATATGGAGGGAAGAGGTTGCATGTATGTCCGCATTTCTGTAGCTCATGAATGACCATCTTAATGTATAGGAAAGTTTAGTTTTCCATAAATAACAATCTGCTGAAGCTAGTTGAATGTTGGATGGACATTTAACTATACGATTAATATATAGTTCATTTGTTTAATGAAAGGACACTACAAGATTAGGTCATAATTACTTCTCAGAGGATTGCCCTGTAATGTACAAATCTCCTTTTGGATTCGTTACCACGCCATTTAGCATATCTGCTCCTTGAACACATTATATTTCGGCAATCACCTCAGTCGGTGGAGCAAATATTAGAATTTTTCGTGAGTTTTACGAAGGACTCATGAATGTCAATGTGATTTATTTCCTGATGTTATGGGATAAGTGCTTTGTTAGTATCTTAATAAGATGGAAATTAGAAATTATAGGTTTCTTTCATTCAGGCACTTGTATCAACTGCAATTAGTGAAAAATTACTTGTAAAAATCAACAAGAAACGGTAAAATAGATGTGCATGATTTGGTTGATGTGACCTATTTTTGAAGGGTTATCGGTGAAATTCACCAGGTTGAATGGGGATTATGCACTCAAATCTCTCAAACCCAATCTCTGATTAAACCATCTTCACAAGCTTTAACGTAAACATATTGATGGCTACTCTGCGAAAAAGAAGCTTAATGTAAACCCTGAAAACCTTAACTGAAAAATTGGTGTCTAAAGGATGGGCCTTGCTGGCTAAAGGGTTGGACCTGAAATTGGTAACCGATCTGATACTGTCAGAAATAATCAATCGTCAAATAGCAGATTGAACTAGCCGTTACTCAGTCCAGCCGGTCGAAAAGGAGTGATTGAACTTTGTCAGAATTAGTCAAATCCGGTTTTTTCAAGGTGAATGAAAATTTCAGTCTGTGTCTCAAATCTGGGACCTCATATTTTGCTATATAAAATTCCACATGCAATTGCCACTAACCAAAACATTATCCTTAGTGTTTGAAGGTTACAACAATGTTGTTTATTGTATGCCTCTATCACGGAATGATACATGAAAGAAAATGTAAGCATGGGTCTAGAACTTGCAACATAGGGCTCTTTTCATAATATCCTCATCTACTAAGCTGAATCTACTGCGTGAGACATATGTTGACAACAGAATTATCTATGATGTTAATAGTCTACTAGTTAAATCTGTTGTATCATTCAGTCCGGTTGAACTGCTAAGTAGTCTCTTGACAGATTCATGCTCCTGTCTGCTTTTGAAAGCACCGCTAGAGCAGCCACTAAGAAGAATCTCTGTTCAAATTACATATAATTCAAATGTCACTCTGCACCACATATGTCCTCCTCAGAAGTAAATCAACATTGATGGGGTTTAGGCTATGAAACAGATTGCGGTTCAATAGAACGGCAATTGAGCTTTAAACTCAAGGCCTATTGAATAAGAATCTTCTTGATATCATATAATCTAGAAAGTATGAATGAAGGAAATTGGAAAGCAATACATAATATTGCCTCCATAAAATTTCAGGTCGTTAAGGTGCTGGCTTAAATGATCTGTGTTGGATGTGAATCTGTTGGGTGCAACTGGCCATTTCACCTATTATTCTGTTACCAATTATTAAGTTCTGTTTATGATGCACAACTTTATTTGTTTGGGGCAACTGTCATTACAGTGAGTTCTTCCTTTTTCAGGTGGTAGTGATTGATGAGGTGGACTCCTTTCTCTTTCGCCCACACCTGAATATACGGGCGAAGTATCACGCTGTACGTCTTCTCAATCTTTTATTATTGTCATTTGTCTTAGTAATATCATTTACTGGGCCTTTGATGATCTTTTTCAAGAACTGATTAATGTCATTTTTAGCACCTTCCACTGTCATCGTTTTTTGATGAGTCCTTCCGTTGCATTGTATTGTATAATAATGATTGGTGGATAGATCAATGCATCGGCTGTGCCACCATACCCCAAATGGTGATGAGGCATTTGTGTGCAACACGAGTTTATCATTTTTAAAAAATCTTTCTTTCCAAGAGGAGTAGGCTGATTGCCTAGGTATTTCATCTGCAATATTTCTTTCTTAGTTCCTTTTTATGCAATTCTATCTGAAATCATTTCTGAGAGAGCTTGTCTTTGAATTACCCTAAATTGCAACAGTCTCGCAGATGGACTTTACTCTAGGATGATTGCTTCTTGGCCATGCATGTTTCCTGTTTGTGCAAAGTGAAAGTGTGTTTCTGTTAGATTTCTATTTTTATTCACTTCAATTAGCTATTGTATATATGCAGATTAATTTCCTTAGCCAAATTCGTCTTAGTAACAAAGGAGATGGACCAAAGGTGGCAAAAAGATTGATAGATGTGTACTTTGCTGTGTTTAAGGTACTATTACATTATATCAATTGCACCTTTTGTATGATTTCCTGGTTGCAAAGGAAGAGGTCTCTTTTCCTTCCTAGATCTCCAGCAGAGGCAAACATTTTTGTTATGATCTGATTACCTAGAGATTCCATTTTGAAGATCTCGGATGTTTATTTTTGGTGGACAATGTCAGGTGTTGATTACTGAGGCTGGTAGTGGTCGGAAAAATGCTAAAAGCAGCAAAAAGGAGAGAAAGGGGGCCTCCGGTTCTGAGGGGGAAAAAGAAAAAGATGCATCAGAGGCTCATGTTGAATTAGACTCAAGGATACTATCAGTCTTGTTAACTGTCAGTTTCTCTTGTTCTTTCCACTGATTTGTACAATCTGTGATAGTTTTTCAATTTCTCTGTTGACCTTATTGTATCTTTTCATTTTTTCAGGGGGTGAACAGAGCATTTCCCTATGTTTCAAGCAATGAGGCTGATGACATTGTTGAGGTCCAGACACCACTGCTCTTCCAACTGGTAAGCTCAGAGGCACAGAGTCACTTGAGATGAATTGCTTGCGAAGGGAGCTATAGGATTGGTGCAAGAGGGAAATAATCTTACTTTGTGCTCTGATATCTGCACTCTTTTTTTGCAGGTTCACTCAAATAATTTTAATGTAGGAATACAAGCTCTGATGCTTCTTGACAAAATCTCATCCAAGAATCAGATAGTCAGTGACCGGTTTTACCGTGCCTTATACTCAAAACTTCTACTTCCTTCTGCCATGAATTCTTCCAAGGCAAGTGACACTGATTTTTTGATGTCTGATTAGACATACTATATAGAATGCTTATGGCCGACTTGAGATACCGTTCATCAGGGAAATTTCTCAACTGGAAGCTTGACATACTTCTTTTAGTTCTTTCTATGCAAATGAAGTCAAGTGTAGCTTGAGTTTGAAGGGGATGATCTTAATAAGTTTCATTTCTTATGGACATAAAAGAAAAGTACTCACTCTAAAAGATTAAATGACTTGAATTTGATATTGCTGAGTTTGGGGTCTTGGGAGGATGAGATCAAATGTCAGATTATCATATGAATTGCTTGCCATGTCGCTCTCCCTATCCTTTTGTCCTGCTTTTGGCACTTGAAATCCCCCTCTCAAGAACAAGAAAGCTAACAAATACTTAAGAATAGAAAGAAGAAACAAGGAATGGTTTGTGCATCTCTTATAGTTCTCTCTCTCTCTCCCCGCTCCTCTCTCTCACCTGTTTTGGTTTTTTTGGCATTCTTCAGGCAGAAATGTTTATTGGTCTACTTCTGAGAGCCATGAAAAGTGATGTGAATTTAAAGCGTGTGGCTGCTTTTTCAAAGCGTCTTTTGCAGGTGAGGATTATTTTAGCCTTCCTTTGTTCTTTATCATGCTTGCTAGATATCTCTCTTTGCTTAAATCCCGAGATAATCCTGCAAAAATGTCCTTAAATACTCCTAGATGAGTGTTTGCTTGCCTCTCTTCCTCATAAGTGATGCTTGGCGCATCTATTTCAGGCAGTTCCTGGTTGAAAAAGTAGAATGTTAAGCTAATATTTCTTTTCGACCCAAAAAAAAAAGCTAATATTTCTTATTTACAAAACATGGCTTATTGTGCTCCTGTTAGTTGTAATTCTTTATATCTATTATGCTACTTCTAGAGATTTTAACTTATAAAAATTTTCTGAGAAATGAGACTCAATAGATGGATAATGGCAATGCGCCTCCCGGTTTGTTATTTTCTAATGCAAATTCACTGATTTTTGACAGGTTGCACTGCAGCAGCCACCTCAATATGCCTGTGGATATCTTTTTCTTCTCTCTGAGCTTCTTAAAGCCAGACCTCCTTTGTGGTGAGGACGGGTTGTTCTTTGGTTTGTTTTGATGTTTAAATGAAATTACTCGAGGATGAGGGTTTCAGATGGAAATGTCTTGAGCAATACATACTATTGTGCAGGAATGTAGTACTCCAGAGTGAGTCGGTTGATGAAGAGCTAGAACATTTCGAAGACATTGTTGAAGAAGCTGACAACAAAGAAATCAATGATTCAAGAGAAGAAAATAATTTTGGCTCGATTGTTGATGATTCTGTGAAGGATGATGATTCCTCAGAGGAGGATGGCTCGCCCATCTCTTCTGATGATGATGATGAACTCTCTGACGAAGCAGCTGAGTTGCTTATAAAGAATGTATCTTCAAATACTCAGGGAGTTGAATTATCTAAAAATAAAATTGACCGGTCTGGAGTAAATTCGACAGGTTTGTTGCTTCCTGGAGGGTATAATCCCAGGCACAGAGAGCCGTCTTACTGGTAAGTTGACACCCCTTTTTCTTACCCCGGTAGTTTCCCTGTAATGGACTGTTGTATTGTTGCCAACTCTAATTGTGTTATATGATCTCTAGATCGTTGTTTTAGGAGTATGTTATACTTGAAGCAAGTATTTACTATACGTATAGAATAATTATTTTCTCTAAAGAGGCTATACTTTAATTAGGTGTCTACAATTCTTCGTCTAACTTGAAGCCTGCTCTTTTTTTATTTTAATATGGTTAACCTGCGGTTGTTGGCAGTTTCTGAAAGGCTTGTCATTTTCATAAGCCTTTGCTGATTTATGTTTCAAAAACTCCCATTGATTTGATTTCATTCCCATTTGGGAACTATAGCAATGCAGATTGTGGAAGTTGGTGGGAGCTCACGGTACTTGCTTCACATGTTCATCCATCAGTCGCTACCATGGCTCGGACACTCCTGTCTGGGGCCAACATTGTGTACAATGGAAACCCATTAAACGACCTCTCACTTCCGGCCTTCTTAGACAAATTAATGGAAAAGAAACCCAAGCAAAGCTCATGGCATGGTGGTTCCCAAATTGAACCTGCCAAGAAGGTGAGTCATCAAATTATGTTTCTTTGCCCTAGTATGATAGGTTCTCTAAGTTGCTTTCCCTCTGTCCGTGACCCATCGACCTTCCTATTGGTGGTCACTGCCTACTGTGGAATGCTCTAAATTTGAGCCTGCTCTTGTTTTTTTCCCTCAGCTTGATATGAACAATCGGTTAATTGGGCCAGAAATTTTGTCACTGGCTGAAACGGACGTTCCCCCGGAAGATCTAGTTTTTCACAAATTTTATATAAATAAAATGAATTCCTCAAAGACACAAAAGAAGAAGAAAAAGAAGAAAGGTGCAGAAGAAGAAGCTGCTGAGGAACTATTTGACGTGGATGATGCAAAGGTGGATGGCGGAGATGAGAGCGATAATGAAGAGATTGAAAATATGTTGGACTCTGCTGACATTTCCTTAGATGGAGATGGTGAATATGATTATGATGACTTGGAGAGAGTTGCTGCAGAAGATGATGATGATTTGGCTGGTGATGCTAGCGAGGAAGAGATTGATCTTCCGTTTGAGGTGGATGACGAAGAAGAGGATGATATTGGCCCTATCGAAGATGACAGAAGTGACGTTGAACATGACGACGACGACGACGACGACGTGGCAATCGGGGAAGCAGATGATGAAACTGACGAAGGAGAAGATAGACCCCGCCAGAGAAAAGGGAAGAGGAAATCTAGTGGGAAGACATCGGCATCCCCCTTTGCCAGTCTTGAAGATTACGAACATTTATTAAATGAGGATACCGAGGATCCTGGCTCGCAGAAGTTCACCAAAAAGAAGTCAAAATCACGAAAGAAAGCTAGGTCATCCAAGTGATTTTTAGAAGCCGATTTGCAGATGCAGGGGATGAACATTGACACACTTTCAAAAGCTGTTAAATGGTGGCACGACTGGCGACTCTCTTACAGTTGCGCATGGATATTAATCAGAGGGAGGAAGGATAAGGGGAGCGATTGAGGTAGCAATCACACTTTTCGGTTTGTTTCTACCTCCTTCCTCTCGTGTTTTGATTAATCTGAGGAAAGATGAAATTATCACATTTTTTTCAATATTTGTGATAATTTTTGGCAGAGTTTGTATCCCTGATTTAGTACACACCAATGAAGAAAAAGTATCCTTTCTTCTATTTCTCGTAGTAGCGAGATGCAATGAGGTGGCAAAGTCCTGATCTTCGTACAGAAAAGAATCACAAACAATTTTTTGATTAGAGTTTCATCGATTACTCTACACGAATGAATTACTTTCTTATGGTCATGTAAGTCACTGGTCTTCCATGATTTAGTACACACCAATGAAGAAAAAGTATCCTTTCTTCTATATCTCCTAGTAGAGAGATGCAATCGGGTGGCACAGTCCTGATCTTCGTACAGAAAAGAATCACAAAACAAATCGTTGATTAGAGTTTCGTCGATTACTCTACACGAATGAGCTACTTTCTTATGGTCATGTAAGTCACTGGTCTTCCATGCTCTTGACCATAGGAAAGATCGTCTGTTCATTGGAATCGACGAGTCGAAATAGCATAATGCATATTGTAATGTTCACGAGTCGTGTCCTTTCTCCGAGAGATGCGTTCTAGTAGTTGGATATAGCTTATGACCCGTTGTTCTGTGCCATTAGCCTCGTGAAAAATTTTGAGTAGTTCTGCATAATCTTCTTCATTCCTCTTGTATAATTAGCTATGATACATCCATTTGTATGCATCACTATGAACATGGCCCATGCTAATGGGTTTATGATACGGATAAACAACGACGATGCGAATCTTCGACCCGGTTAAGCTGGCTTTGCCCTCAAGATCTTCATCTTTGAAGCTCTCGCGATCCAGGCTTCAAAATCATCGGCTGCAAACGGTATCCTCAAAACCCCTTCGCTGTGGAACCTGAATTCCTCAGACGACTTACGCAGCAGCTGGACGAAGTCAGCATCCGCGAGAGCTCTGGTGTGGACGATGAACCGCTTCGTATCGTCATTCACTCCCATGCATACCGGAACATATCCTCTCGGGGATGTCCTGGCGCCCTCTAGCCGCTTCGATCCTCGCTGCCCGGCAAGCTTGCTCGGCTTGCTGGCTCTTAATCCCATTGGATTTGTTAACTCAACAAAGCCTGATCTAAGCTCACCCCATTTGAGCACCGGGACAGACAATATAAGCAAACACAAGGACTGTTGTACTTGGTCTGTCCTTGCATGTCCCATTGGAAGATATTTCTCCGCGTTTTTCCTGATAGCGATGCGTTAATCACATCGAGCCCTATCATCTGACAATATTATTAATCAGGGTCTAATCCAATGTCCATTGTGCCGAGAGCGAGTTTGCATGCCGTGACGACAAAGTCGATTCAATCTGACCTTTGTTTAATCCAGATACTCGAGTTTTTTGTCCAAGTGCTATAGCAAACGTGAAAGTTCGACGCCATTTCTTCATCGATTAGGTGATCGCGATGTGCACACTCTGCTATGATCAACCCGTTTGTTTTTTTTTCTCTTCTTGTTTGTCCAACTCTGGAACGCTCGGAGAAATGCAAGGTGGTCCATTTTTGTCTGCAACTGCAACGAAGATCCGGACATGTTCAAATGTCTCTCTCTTTGTCCATGGATTAGTCCTGCAGCTGTACTGGTAGATCAATCCAAACAGGTACAAAAATCTGTACTCGGGTCAAGTTTGCTTGACCATAATCGATAAAATCCCGAAGGTTGCTAATAGCGCATCACATCGTGAAATAAAGAGAATTATCGCTAGAAAAAAATCTCATGCTAGCAAATTTAAGTGAAATGACCTTAGGCAATCGATCAAAATAATTTTCTTCATGTCTGACATTTTTCAATTTGTTTCTCTCTATTTTTTTAAAAAAAAATTTGGCCTTTTCTTGAGCCTCAGCATGTCATATGACAAAGGCTAAGTAATAGCTGCTGGCTAGGTGGCGCCCGTTCATTGGTGCTCTTATTGTGCACCTGTACACTCAACCGCGCACAAATCCCTTTTCTATTTTTCGAGCTTTCCCCATTTTGCCCCTCCAGCTTCTCTCCCTCGCTAACCCGCGAGCTGACCCCGCAAACGGAGTCGACACCGAAGAACAGAAAGGGGTTAGAGATGAGCGCCGCCGGGAATCAGCCTCCGACCGCCGAGGGGGTCGCCGGCTACGGAACGGCGAGCGGCGGCCGGCGCCGGAGGCACGCTTTGACCGTGGATTGGGTGAGGAGCATCCGGTGGGAAGGAATGACGGCCGATATCTAGTGACGACGAGCTATATGAAGTCGTAGGCTTACGTCGTCGTTTCGGGGTGCAAACTGAGTGACATACACGTGTGTCTACGAGCCGCTCCCAGTCCCAGAAAGTGTGTAACCTCGCCGCCGAGCTTTCACACGGTTCCCACAGCTCTCGGCGGCGGCGGCGATCGGCCACCGGCGGCGGCTGCTCCGATAACGGCGACTGCGAAGCGCTGAGCCGCCTCATCACTCCGATCGACTGGCTTCCCTCTCCGTCTCTCTCTCTCTCTCTCTGCGTGCTTCTTCGATCGGTTCGAAGTCATTTTCTTCCTATACGGTTCGTCATTGTGCTAGGTTTTTCTGGATAGACGAAGCTTTCAATTCACGCGAGCGGCCTTTCATGTTCCAGATGATGATCTTGCTTCCCTTTCTTTATTTAGGACGAAATTTTGGGGAAGAGCGAAAATGTCTAGGTTGCGAGTGCTGTGGCAGGCCTCTCTAAATGCCACGAAGAGAGGTACATGCTGTGTTCTTCGTATTCGTCGAAACTTGGTCAGATTTGTTGGTGCAGTCCTCAGGCCTTGTGTCATCGTCAGTGGTGTGATTTACATGTTGAAGCTTTAGATATGACATGAGTGTTGTTTGCTGCTATTTTAATTACGTTGTGGAATGAAGAAATGTTTCGGTATGATTGATGGGTGACTAGCAGTATCGTGTTTCGATCCGTCTCCTTAATTTTAAGCATTCTGGAGGGATTTCTTTGGTAAGGGAAAGGCCATGGCAATAGTGCTTGAGGGTTAGCTTCCTCTATAGAGACATAGGGATACAGATGTGGGCTCATTTCTAACGCTGGGTCATCATGGTGACTTTGGCTAATTCATCTTTGCAATGGGTTGGAACGGGTCGATGCATTCTTTGTTCAGTTTCAGTTTCTAGTAGTCCGTCAGTCTCAGCTGAGATATAAATGAAAAATTTTCATCAGCTGTGACCCCAAAGGCATCCAATTCTAGTGGTACGATTCTTTGGCTGGCTGGTTGGTATTTAGCATTTCCTTCGTATTTGGCTCTTCGTGATGAGGGAGTTTATTGTTTTTTTGTGCCAGACTTTTTGAGTAAGTATTCGTGGAATGCCATAAAAGAGCATTTCTTAGCCGGAGTACATTGCTGAATGATATTGTTCAGACATGGATTTTGGAACCTTCATCCAGCATGACAGTGGATTCCCTCTCTTCTCTGATTGTATAATAAAACACCATCTAATCGTGATACGAATTGCCATATTTAAAGTTGTTGCTTAGTAAATTTACTTTGTTATTTACTGTAGCATTTATCATTGCATCAGCAGCATAATGATGGTCACTGGAGAAGGAGACGATGCAAATATCCTTGATGTGTTTCTCTCTTTGCATGACTTGAAAATGTCCTTCCAAATAACAATCTGCTTCCCTGGTCATAAAATGGGTTTTTCGTCCTTCGGTGGCTTTTTGGCATGTTTTAATTGTCTGTCTGCTTGAAGAGAATTTGATCTTTTGATTTTTGGCATTTGTTATCTACTCTCATGTTCAGTATAGTTGGCTGAGGTCTTATACATATATTTTCTGCTCCATAATGGTTTAAACTACTTTTCTAGAAAATAGAAGAGATCGACACTTATGTAATTCATAATTACACTCTCTACCTTTGTTAATTGTTGTGTTGATTTTCTTATATGTGCAGCTCTCACATGGAATGTTGATGACTTGATACCTCCAAGTGAGAAAAGCATATTTAATTTCAACTCAAAGGAAGAGTTGAAAAGGTGGCATCTCTACTCGGATTCTGAATATGGGGGTATGCATGTGTTTTAAATAATATTCAGTTGGTGGATCAGACAGTTTACCAAGCAAATGAAAAGAAAATGAGGTTAAACAGGAAATAAACGACTGGTATTTTGCACACTTAGAGTATATTGATTCAATTTTGTGTTTCTCTGGATGGAAAGGCCACTTTCCCATCATATTGTACTGGCAAATGGTGATTTGACTTTTCATCTCATTAATAATATCTTTACCACTATTGTGACTTTTCAGGGCTATCGTCTGCCTCTTTGGAGATCAATAATGTTGGGAATGGACTAAAGGGTATTGCTCAGTAATTATTCCTATAGTGACTATATTGGCATAATGACTCATGATGATTTGAGTTCTGAACACTCAATAGCTTCTGGGTTTCTTGCATAGGAATTTTTTCTGGCCACCTTTCACTGGATGTTGCAGAGGATTCAAAATGGAATATCAGAAGGGGTGGCTTTTGTGGAATGCGGTCCAAGAAGGTTAGTTGATTTTTGCATGTTCTAGTAGGATATTGTTCATCGCTGGCACTAACAAGTTAATTTCCATGTCTTACTGAGTGTTTCATTAATTCTTCCCAGCATCAGTATTTAGCCAGTTTCCTTGTTCAATTTTTTTTCCCTTCTGCAGTTTGATGGCTTCATCGATTTGGATGCATATGATTCCATAGCTCTAAAGCTTAAAGGAGATGGTAGATGCTACATATCCACTGTAAGTATCTATCTATCCTCATTTCAGCTTATATAAGAGTGGTCCTCTGGTTTCCCCTTTATTTTGAACATTTTAGCTGGCATACAACTTGCTTTTCTGATATAGTTGACCTCTGATCTAGATCTACACGGAGAACTGGGTGAACTCACCTGGACAGCATGAAGATAATTCATGGCAGGCTTTTGTCTTTGTGCCGAAAGACAATTGGTATATTGCAAAGGCAAGTCTTGTCATTGTTAGTATGGGGGTTTAGCAAGTTGAGCTTCGGTATCTTATTAGTAGCTCGACTCATTTAGACCTTTATTTTGGAATACTATTTTCCGTCAAGCCTGAAATATTGGTCCTTCCTGTGGTTTAATTTTTCCGTCATTCTTGTTATGTTGGTCCTTTATGAATTCAAATCGTCACAGCAAACTGATGGTGGTCTCTTTTCTATTCACCATCAAGAGTATCTCATCGATGAGCACTTGAGGATTCCTTCTTCTTGAATGGATTGGTCCTTATGCTCGTTTCTGCCGCTGAAGATTTTTTTAGGCTTTATTACTTTGGTTGAAACTTGAACCAACTAGTAAAAAAGGACAACATGCATGATTACGCATTATGTGTATCAGCTCATATGTGAGAAAGCTGTTTGAATCTGTGGATTTCATGGCCTCTTCAGATTCCTCTTGCCCGATATTTGCCAACATGGAGAGGGAATGTCATAGACGCAGAGTTGGAAATGAATCCATCTCGAATCCTTGGCATGTCACTGTCTGTTAATGCAGAAGGTGGAGTCCCCGGCGCGAAATCTGGCCCCGGTGATTTCAGAGTCGAACTCGAATGGATCAAGGCGCTGAGGACAGAGTGAGCATCTGTACATTACGTTGACGGGAATTAAGTCCATTTTCCTAAAGTTTCGATTGAGCTTGATGGTGCAGTTTTCTAATCTTTGCTAGCAATTCAAAATTTTGTTCCTTTTCAATCGTGTGTTCTTGAGAAGCTTTGGATATGGCGAAAAGGCTCAGTTCTTTCTTTGTGCACCAGCACACCATGTTTCATGTACGTTGAGTACGTTGGAGTGCCAAAGAGCCTCTTCCAAGTCCCAACGGTGCACAACACAGATATTTCATAGATGCTTTTTGCTTGTTAGTTATAAAAGATTTATGTTACTATATGCATCCTGTATTGATTGGATCGGGAACGGAACTGGGTTGGACTGACTCGAACCTCGTAAGAAATCTGAGATTTCTTGATCAGGGTCGAGTCGATGAAAAGTTGTTAGGGTGCTAAGTGCTGGATTAATTTGTTTTTCGGTCCGTAAGAATCTTGAAGTGCCTGAACCTATTGACCAAATATTGCATACACCCAGAACATGCCGGCCGATTCTATCTCAGCCATTAGAAGTTACCGGCCCATACCATTAAAGCAGGTCCTCTGTGTGCCCACAATATCCAATAGCTGAGATGAAGCGGGCTTATATGAACCGGTATATATAGTCGGGGAAGTACTTGTATTTGTTCAATTCAAGTACGACTAGTTGATGTCCATTGAGGAACCGCACCACGCAGTCCATTGATGTCATTTTTAGGTCAATGAGTACGGACTGTTGAATCTTCCCGCTGGACTTAGCTGGGCCTTAGCCTGCTCGGACCCACCAAAATAAAAACCGAAAGGACCAAATGGCGGGAGACGACAAAAGAGCAATCAGATGGATTGTGCATATCAATCAAACCATAAAGAAGAAATCCCAAATTGGGTCTTTCACTGTCAACCCCCACTAAACTTTACACACCCACGTGACGGTTCTCACACAAATAGCCCGCCCTCTCCAGCCCGCAAATTGCAGACCTAACGGTGATGATCAGCATAACACGAAAGTCAATCAAAGCGGGTGTCCGTACGTCTCACGAATTCCCTCCGGGGTCCATCTCCACCCTGACCCTTCTTCAATCCAAGTTAGCTACGCACCCACTTTCCGCAAGTTGCTGTTCCCCCGCAAGCGGGTGTTCCTGGAAAGTCATCCCACTTTGAGATATCACATTGGTTGGAATACACACACATCTGCACTTAACACAAACTTCATAGATCCATTGATATGCGTCGGAACGCGTATCAAGTCTTAGATTGGACATGTTTGACGAGAGGCCTAACATGCGACGGTGGTTGCATATGTCGAAAATGGACCCAGGAATGGACTAAGCATGAGGCATCAAATCAATCTCTATATTCATCCGTACATATGTATCTGTATGTACAATGTGTAGGGCCTAGGAACTTTATGGAAGGGAATCTATAGCTGACGCGGACAAATCACTTTCTAACAAACCGCACTGAAACTATCTCACCGGAGAGGGCCTGCACATGGACTTGCGGCCCAGCCCCCAAGTACCATGCGTGCCACTATTTTATTCCTGTGGCGTCTACTTGCACGACATTTCCAGATGTTAAGGCACCATCCTCTTATATAAAGCCATGGATGCTTCTCGCATCAATCAATCCATTCCCATCTCCTCCCTCCCCCACACCCCCCCCCCTCGAAGCCAAATTGCATTATAGAAAATTAAACATCGATATCGATCCCAATCCATTTAAGAAAAGAAATTGACGACGACCGCTGGCCATACGTCCTGGAACAGCATGGCCGCTTGGCGATCAAAAGGGTTACAGAAAATGCCAAATTTAGCGGCGGAAATAGGAATTTGGGGCATGATATTTTTGCACGTTTGAGTGGTTCGGACATCATTGGAGGAGGTTCGTTCGGCCTCAACCCAAAAGGGTTTCCTTGGCTTTAGGGATGGTGCTTTGTCACCCCAACCACCGCGCTACCACCGACACCCCCCCCCCCCCCCCCCCCACACCAACCCAATGTCCCTTTGGCTTTTTTTTGGGTCATTGTCCTTTTCAAAGCAAAATGAATGGCCAAATGTGGCCAATAGCTTTGATTTTTGGGAAGCTTGCGGCACGTGATCTTGTGGAATCCCAAGGCAAGTTTGCTCCCCAATTCACGTGGCCTTGTGTTTTTTTCCTATTTTCCTCTCCCTTTTTTGTTTTGAATTTTTGGTTTTTGGGTTGGCCTTTGGACCACTTGAGAGAGCTAGAAGTCACATGGGTGGCTACTAGGTAATAGGGACTAAGACAAATTGTGATTTCTTGATTTTACATTTCGACCCTCCTTTTTCGAGAAAACCACCCCAATAAGGGCACGATGGAGATGGGCTAGAGTTTGAGAATCAAAAGCAAATATTTGGTCTTTTGTAACTTATGAATACACTCTGAAAAAGAAAAAATTCCAATCACCAAGATAAAAAGGAAAAATAAAATAACGGAATAAGTGTACTGAATATCTTAAAACTTATTACGAAAGTGCAATTGAATCCTAATACATTCAAAAGGTATAATCAAGTCCTAAAACTTGTCAAGAAAATACAATCGGATTCTGAAATTTTCAAAAAGTGCAATTAAATCCTAAAATTTGTCATGAAAGTGTAATTGAGTCCTAAAATTTTAAAAAATTTGTAATCAAAGAAATCTCAGACAAGTTTTAAGATTTGATTGCACTTTTTGAAAGTTTTAGGACTTGATTATACTTTCGTGACAAGTTTTAGAATTTAATTGCACTTTTTTGAAAATTTTAGTACTCAATTTTATTTTCGTGATAAGTTTTAGGACGTCTAATGGAATAAACTAGTCCATTGATTTTTTTCCAAATAATTTAATTTTTTTTATCATTTTAATAACGAAGGTCGGCGACTAGAAAATGGACCTCAGGATATCACTCGATAAATGCGGGTATAAACGTGGGATGGAGAACAAAAATGCATTGACATGTGAACGAGGCACATGATCGGAATAGAAATCGTATCTTGCTATCCAATGGAATCTCCCAATCAAATTCAGGGTTGATAATGAAATGATGAGAAGAAACCAAGGACATAATTAAGTGGGGTGGAAAGATAAAATATAAATTAATGTTGCTGGTTCCATAAAAAGTAAAAAGATGGGGCACCTAAAAGAGAGAAAGCAAAATGAAGAATGATTGGTGTGATAGGGCCAATCAAATTGATGTAAAGACCAAGGCTAGACTAGACTAATAGACGCCGAGCAAAAAAAAATAATTAATACAATAAAAAATATCAAACTGATATATTTATATCGTATTTAACTCAAATTAATTTTTGTATCAGAAAAAAATCTTAAATGAGTATATCTGTGACACTCTTGCTCCAAACTAATTATTGTGTCACAAACAAATCCTAAATCGGTATACCCATGATAAATTTACTAAAATATTATGTTGAAACTAGAGATTTTAATAAACTTTTGAAGAGTAAGACAGCTCTTATGACATCATTAGATATTTTAGCAGAATTCCTAATCTCAATTCATTTTCTTCATACCTGGCCTCCCTAATATGACATTATTTAGAAAACCCATTTTTTATGTTAAATTTCAAAGTCTAATCCACACTATAGGCTGATCATCCGAATTGTGTTTCCATGTGTGTTTTTGCGCAAGCAATTTAAAAAGGGTATTGGACGAAAGTTAATAATAATAAATTTATCACGAGTTTACTAGTTTTGGATATTTTATGACACGAAAATTAGCATGGGATAAATGTTGCGCCAATCTAACACTTTAAAAATTTCTGTGATGCGAAAATTTAATTCGAGGTAAATATGAAACGGGTGTATCGGTCTTGTGTTAGACCTTTGAAAACCAAACAGTCTTGCCCGTCATCATCATTGAGCTGTAGGAATAAAATAATCAATTCCGAGTCATCATTTTGAGGTCACTAAAATTAAAAAATCTCAGCTAAATCTTCATCAATCTCACATGGTGTGTACTTTACAATGTTGGGTCCAAAAGACATTCCATGCTGGTCTGCAGCTGCACAAGAAGCAAGCAGCAGCGTGGCCAGAGACAACGAAATTAATATTAATCAATTGACCACAAATTTGTGTTCATCGTCTTATACTAAATTATCCCAAAAGGGCATTATTGAAAAGATTGGGCCAATGAGGGATGTGATTTGTGAAGCCACTTATCAAATATAACGAATAAATCTCTCTGCATCTTGAATTTGTGACATTTGAGTTAGGTGTAAAGATTCTTTACATAATTTCTAGAAGTTAATGTCATTTTTCCAGGCATTACAATTTAGCAAACACAAATTTTTGGCAATGACAAAGTTAGCCAAAGAAAAGCAAATGCTATTTAAGAATATATGTCGCCTACATATGCGTCGGTAGTAAACCGGGCCAAATCTTATCGCTTGAAGGACAAAGATATCCTAACTTTTCATATTATCTAGAAAATTCTTGAATTTTTCAAATGTGTCTAAAGTTTGGTCAATCTTATCATTCTTTGAACAGTGATCAGACGGTCCCAAACCCACCTTGGCACCGGCCCAAGCCAAAGCAAGAAGGGGGCAATGCCCCTCACACAAAGGGGTCGGGTTGGATCAGGTCGGGTCGGGCCGTGTCTGGGCCAACACGGCCCGGTGGCCATTGCTAGAAACGAAGAACAGGGAGTGGCAGTGCTGGAAAATCTTCCCAAAAAAATGGGGGATTCTCTTTTCCTACTGCGGGCCAAGCAGCAACCTTTTGTCCCTCCCATGAACGAAAAAGGCCACAGCTACTCCTGGGTGGGGACCGGCCTTCGCCACTGCTGCTTCTGTTGCCGTCAATCGTTTTTTTGACAGACAGAACCTTCTGGAGTGGAGAGATATCATCTGCCGATGACGATGATGGCGCCGATGATGGAAAAATATCTGCCTCCACATCCAATCTCAGCCCTCCATCTTGGAAAGCCCCCCCACAAAAACAAACCCCTTATCTCACCACACGCGTTCACCAACTTGTTATAATATAACGAGAACCAGCAACTTGGCCAGAGGAACAAGGCAGCACAACATTGACACAGCCCCTTTTGACCCTGTTTCGCACCAGACTGTAACTTATATAAATGGCCCTTTCTCTAGAGCCTTCTTAGACCCCTCATCCTTCATCAGAGGCTGATCATCATCCTAATCATCATCATCATCATCATCATCATCATCAGCCCCTTCTTTCTTTTCTGCCAAATTTTATTCCGGGACTTCCTCTCTTTCACCTCCTCTCTGCGTCCGGGAGACAATGCTAGAGCCTAGAGGTTCCGTGCGGGATTGTTTCGTTGTTTTGCCTTCGAACTCGGTCACCCATTTTCGTCATACGAACATGGGTTCGGAGTTGAATTCGTCGACATAGCAATTGCGAGGTTTTGTCATTGGGCCTAGGTGGATTCGAAAAGGACGGATTTTTTTTGTTGATTTTTCTTGGGTTTGGATCAAAGAGAGGAAGAAGCGAAGGCGTAGATTGAAGTGAAGAGAATCTATGGCAAGTGGAAGAGAAGAGAAGAAGAAGGCGAAGGATTTGTACGCGGTTCTGGGGTTGAACAAGGAATGCACGGCTTCAGAGCTGAGGGACGCGTATAAGAAACTCGCTCTGGTTAGAATTCCAACCATCTTTTCATGCTTTTCTTCTTTCGAACTGAATGGGCTCTTCTAATGGTAACTTAAGATGCAAGAAACAAGATCCTCGAATGCTCAAAATCATTCTTCATCGTATTCCCATCCCAGTGAAGAAGCCGAGTATGGTGATTTGGCAAAACAGAAACATCCCTCGAACCGTTTTCCCAGTTGAATTATTGTTCTGAAGTGAATTGTTGTCTGATGTATACTTGAATAAAAGGAGAAACTTTTTGGGTGAATTTGATTTGGAACTTCGAAAATGAACAAAAGATTTGGCCAAAACTAAACAAGCTTATAATTTTTCATCTTGGGTTGGAATTAGAGGTGGCACCCAGATCGATGTTCAGCTTCGGGAAGCTCCAAGACCGTGGAAGAGTCCAAGAAGAAATTCCAGGCTATTCAGCAAGCCTATTCGGGTAGATAATCCTATATTTTCAACTGTCCATCTATATGATCTCTTACGCTTTTCGCACTTTGCAATAAGGACTGGGGATCGAGGAAATGACGAGCTGTTTCTTTCTGTTCTGGGTATTTGTTGGAACAGTGTTATCTGACGCGGACAAGAGGTTCTTGTACGACGTAGGAGTCTACAACGAAGACGACGACGGCGATGACCTCGTAAGCAGCCCCCACTTCTCTGCCCCGCGGCGGCCTCCTCTTTCTCTTCTCCGTGCACCTTCACGTCTTATCATCACGAGCCTGACTGGTTCTCCTCCTCTCACACGCCTTAGTCCCCCCCCTCGTTTGACTTTTTCGCAATATGTGGTTGTGGTGGGCCACGTAACGTTTGTTTGGGGAGTTTATATGCGCACCGAAGGAGGGTGTTCCTTCTAGAATTTGGTAATGTACTGTGGGTTGAATCTTTCACATCGGCAGAGTAAGAGCTCCGAAAAACTTGCATTGTGATTAATGGAGTGCATTTTGAATGGCCTCGTGTCAGGGGATGGGCGAGTTCTTGAGCGAGATGGCCGTTATGATGAGCCAAACCCGGTCCGGTGTAAGTTCTCTTTGAATTTTGAATTGGTCAAGCGATGTGCTTAGTTACACGAGTCTGGTTTGAGCGATATGAATGCGTGCAGGAAAATGGGGAGGAGACATTGGAGGAACTTCACGACCTGTTCAATGAAATGTTTCAGGCCGACATCGAGGCGTTTGCTTCCAACACCCACCCTCTGACCCCTAATGCATGTTCGACTTCGTCCTCGTCATCGTACTTCTCTTACCGAGCGAGCTCCGGCTCGAGTAACAAGCGGGGTGGCCCGGACATCAGTAGAGTCAAGGCGGAGGGCTCGTCCGGCTTCGATGCCCACTTCCAGAGTTTTTGTTTTGGGGTAAGTTCTCTCGCTCGCATGCGTGTGCCTGCCTTCACTGTGCAAATCTTAAAGTAAGCTGCTTGAGCATGATTGGATTGCCTTGGAGTGCTAATCAACTTGGTTTTTAGTGTGTTGATTAGTGTCATCTTTCGAGAGAGTTCAGCTAATGTCATTAGGCAAGATGGCCCATATGCTAAACGCGGCTGTTCCGCTGATGTTTTGTTGCATTGCTTTCTCTTGAAATGCATTGCGGAGGTATGCTTTTAGGATTATGGTTACGTTTGAGGGACAAAATGAAGGTTAGATTCATCATATGTCATTGCAAGAAGAGAGCAAGTCCTCGTACTCAGTAATCTGTATTGTCTTGATGATTCTCTCTTCTTTCTCTTTTTCATTTGTAAGCACGAAATGGCTGTAGATGATCAGTACGGTGTCTGTTAATGTTCGCGTCAATGTTAGCATGAGGTTATTAATCTCTTCATCCACATATGCTATGATCACTTAAAATTATGTTGGGGTGAATGTACCTCAAGCTAGTGAAAACCGATGTGGCGCTTTCTTAGGCTGATGAAATCACTTGTGTGCAATGAAGACAGATGGAGCAGGAGGAAGATCTCAGGATAGGAAAGGAGGTCGCAGGAAGAATTGCCCTAGCAACCACCGGCAATAGGCGGAGGCAGGGCAGGAAAAGGAAGATCTCTTCTGGTGACGTCTCGTCGCACGACTTTTACGCCATCTATGGCGAATGACAGTAAGCGCTAATTTGCCGTTGCCAGACATCTCTGTCCAGAAATTCAAGGCCAGCTTTTAGCACGTCGAACATGAAGCTCAGAGCGTACAGGTGACTGCAAGTGGAATTTCGATCCATGGTGGGAGTGGAAAGAGTGTTTTTGTGTGTGATCCATTTGAGATCTGCATTGAGACGAAGGAATGTCTTTAGGATTGCATTAGATTGTGTATGATCCATTTGAGATTTGTGTCAGGACGAAGGAATGTCTTTAGAATCGCGTTAGTCACGACATGCTTTGTAATCTTTGTGATGGTGGCTGTTCTCCTAATCAATGTTTATTGGCTTAGTAGCACTCTCGCTACTGAGAAGTTCCGCTTCCTGGAAGATCTGGCTTCTCACCTGAAGTTGCATCACCTTGAGTACTTTATTTCACAACCTGATTTATGGTATTATCCAAGTGAAACATGGGATCTAAAGGTAGAAGAGCAGAGCCTAGACTATGTTAGTAACGTGGTAATTCTTTGTAGTTTATGTAAAAAGTTTCAAGATATTTTGGAGATAAAAGTTCAATTGTAAGGTCTGAGATGACCCAAAATGCACTTAAAAAGAAGGAAAGAAAAATATCAATAATGCTTGCCTGCTTTTAGCCAAAAAAGGAAAGATGGTTACCTTTCTATTTGTTTTGTAAAAAACGAATGAGTTGAAAATATTTTCTTAAAAAGAATCGTATGTATCAATTAAAATAATTAGTTAATAAAAAATATTATCGTTATCATTTATATCTAAAAATTTTTATGAACGATGAAAATATTTTTCAGTGATTCATTTTTATAATCGATACAAGCGATCATATCCAGAAAATATTTTTTTGAATAATTTATATTTCGAGAAACAAACATAGTAGGCTCATATTATATAGACATATTATGATGTCAAAAGACGTGTGGAGTATTAAAGCGGTCGCCTTTTGTCATACTTTGCCGTCACCGATTGGGTTAGACTTGATTTAATAGAACGAGCCTTTTGAGACTTGAAGTGGGTCCTCGAGCTCGACTCGAAAGACGTTCAATTCTTAAGCTTTTTGGCTTGACTTTCAACGTGTTCGTGAAGACCCCACTTGATTTTAAAAGTTATTTAATTCATCCCTTTCTAGTTTAAAGGAGGATATGCACACAAGTCCCATACTCCCATAGCTCCCCATGCAAGTTGCTATGAAAATTGAAGTAGGTAGGTCCCTGGCATTTCACTTTCAATCCGTGACACTCATTGGACCATCAATTTCGGGCAAGTTGAGCTCATTGTGGAAGATGCACAACTTGCATCACTTTTGTCTATTCATTGTGAATTCCTATGATGCAGTGAACAATTTCGACTGTAGACATGCACTCTTCCTTTAACACCTGAGTTCGAATTGTCACACTCAAAACATTTTCTAGGGCATTTCCTGGAGGAAGCACAAACAAATAAGTTCTTTGGTAACTATTCAGTAAGTGTGAGATTGAGCAGTTTGCACTTGCATGTAAAGATCGGTCGGGTGCTCAAAAGGAGGAAAAACAATTCTTCGAGGTGTTGATGATGATCCTTCTTGGGCCATCTTGTAATAGTTAATTCCGGAGAAATCAATTAAAGCTCCCGCGTGCAATAGAAATGGGATCGAAATCGAGAAATATATCGTGTCCCATTATGGAAGGGTCAGTTTCTATTTGATTAAACATATTTGAAAATGAAGTGCATAGAATATGGTTTTTTAGCCAGCGAAAAGTGGCAATCTTTGACTAGGTCTCAAACACTGGCAAACGACCTCAATTTGCTTCAACAGCAAAACTATGCCATGAGGAAAATATTGAAACAAGTTGTTGATAAAATAACATGAGACTGTGTTAAAAAGGAAAGCCCACTTTCCTGGATCCGAAAAAGAGTACTTAGATTCTCCTAATAACGAAAAAGTGAAGCATGCTTGAATCTAATTAGGGTTCGCGATGGTGGAGGAACTGTTAAGACCCTATGAATTGATTGAAACCTCAGATTCCTTGTTTTATCTAGGCTGCTTTATTCTTCAGAAATATCTAAAAAAGAAATCCACCAATCAAAGCAGAAAAATAAAAGATTCTACATTAAGATTTGATCATATTATAAAAGTCTCACGAGTCTAATGCATTTGCTGCAAGTTGATACAAAAATATGCCCAGGAAATGCACTGGGATTTGGTTAAAACGTGGGTGGAAATCATGATGTCTTGTGATGCATAAAAACAGAAAGAATAAAGATCGTTTTCTGATTTTTCTGTATTGTGCTGTAACTTTTTTACCAGGAAAAATGCATTTTTTCTCTCCCTCTAAACAGTTTTTTTTTAATCTCACTCATCTCTTTTGTGTACATACATGTGCGGTGTTTGTAAGAATCGAACCCGAGATCTGATACTCTTCGGCCTCACCTCCCAATCCCTTTACCAAGAATTCTACATGCCTCACGGCTAAATGGAGATTGTGACTGTGCTGAAAGTGATTATTTGCTTCATGAATATGAATACGATGTGGAATATCGAGTTTAGATCGAGGACATCTTTCCTATGTTAAGGTTATCGTGAATATGGTAAATATTGGTTGGATTCATGTAGTTCTCTCGCTCGAGTTTGCACTTGTTGAATAGACATTTCATGTGATGACCCAAGTGTTGCATATAGAATGACATTGTAATTGTTGAGCACGTATAGTAGAAACTCGATACTTTCATTTTTATCCAAGGAGATCGCCAAAGGAGAGTTCATGCTCGAGTCCTTCAATATATCCATTTGACTCAACTTCATTTAAAAAACTTAAACCAATGAGTTATGAGCTAATTAAGATATATTAATTATCCCTCACGTGTGAGCTCAATATTAGGTCTGCTCATTTTTAATTCTCCCTCTAACAAGATATGTCAATCTGAGTTTTTAATGCCTACCTTTGTCCTTAGTCTCTTTTTTCATATTGAACCATGAAGGCTACAATCGGGACTGCGCTGGTTAAGATATTCATTTTTTTTTGAGATATTCACTGAACATCAATAAACTATTGGCTCTCATACCATTTATACAAAGTTCCAGTAGAAACTCGATATCTTCACTCGGAAGAATCATTAAGAGGGAGTCTAAGTCCAAGTACGTTAACATATTTAGTGAGACTTGGCTTCATTCAAAATATTAAATTAATGAGTTATGAACTAATTATGATATATTAACCATACCATATTGAACCACATTACACCACTTTTCTAATATGGGATTTTTCTAATACAATTCATGTGTGCATCCTTATAGTAATTTTACTTTCATTCGAAAACATCAGTCGGAGAGAAATCAAACGGAGGTGATTGGCCCATGATCCAAAATGGCAGCTGGATGGAGTGACGATGAATCAATTTATGAGTAACCAACTAAAAGTTGTCTCGGTTCATATTATCATCTTGCTCACCGTCGTTCACTTTAGAATTGTGCATCACTTACAGTCCGTTTATGTACAGGAAAAGTATTATCGAGAAATTATTTTCCGACTTTTCGGTATCTGGCTAATGGAAAACTAATCAGTCTACAGAATAGATCAGGGGAAAACTGCTTTCCCTTGTAGCAAGAAAGAAATCACTTTTCCTAAAACCATCAAATAAATGAAAACTAACTATTTTCATTGAAAATAATTCTCATGAGAAATATTTTATTTTATCATAAAATTTTCAACTAAACAAATGCCCGGTTTGCTGTAAGAATTTCCCCTGTGCATATCGCAATTTGACCATTCTTTTGATCAATCTATAAGGGGTTGTTCTTTTTTTGGTCGAATATAAGGGGTTGTTCAAGCTTGGGAATATTTAGGTGAATTCGGCACGTCAACGGCCCATGGTTTTCTGGGCCAATTTCAGTGTTCCGATTGGCCCAAGGAGCGGAGGGCCTTTGCGAAATAGGGAGCCCAATAAGGGGCGAATTATATGCAAAACACAGAGAATCAGAATTAGCATATGTTGTAGCGACAATCTTATAGGTCCATACAATTTGACGTACGTACGTACGTACATACATCGTGCAATTTTACCTAACCATTCTGAATTGTCATTACTGTTGGTGCAGATCGGCTGATTGTCGATTGGTGCCGGACACTCACCGGCATGTCAAAAAAGAGGAGACTTCACGTGCAGTCGTTGAACTTAGGCGGCAGGGTTGATTGGATGCCGTGCTAGATCCACGTGGTCTTCATGGTGGTACTTCGCGGGAAATTTGGCAAAACTTTTCGAGGTGAAAGAATGTTTCATTATTCGTAGATTGAAATCAAAATTTAGTGACTTGATTGTAAATTCCGAGCACGCAGGAGATCCCCCTTCTTCTAGTCCCTAAGAAGTAGTCCGAGTGCTGATAAAATAAAATAAAATAAATAGTTCGAGTAATATTGATGGAAGTCAAAATCCCAGTAATTTGGCTCACGCGAAGTACTTATATAAATATATTATTTTAAACATTTTAATAAAAATCTCTAAATTTTTGTCATGCGTGCTCATGAGATTTGAGTATAGCATTTCTCCCTCGCAAGAAACCATCGATCCATGCCAACGAGTAGTTTAAGGAGAACGCTGTTAATCGGGCTACCACGGACACTCTGTGGTATCCGTCACGAAGATCGAATGTAAATAAAATTACAAGTTCTTTCGATGAGTAACGGTTTCGCAAGATATCATATTGGTAATTTTTTAATTAATAAAATAAATACCTAGAAAAAAAGAGGAAAAATATCGCAAATATTTAGTATTTTTTTTACGAGCATTTGAATTCGATAGGCGTGATGTGCGAATGTAGCGTGTAGTATGTTTTTTTTTTGGTCGGATAGCGTGTAGTATGTTAGAAAGCTCAAATTTTATACGAAGTCAAAACCGAGGTGGTGACACACCAACTTATGTAGTTTCATAATTCATCGACGCGACAAATTTGCGTTGATCTCAAATTTAGAAAGCTCTTAAAATATTTGTTGATTTGCATCATTATGAACACGACACCCTCTTTGTTTATATGGGGTATGAGAAGAACAGTGAAGGGAAAATGACAAAAAATGATATTTAAATTTTTGCTCAAGATATAATGTGGTTCAAGAACTTTTAATTTGTCCAATATAGTGTATGTGATGTAATGTGGTCCATGAACTTTTAATTTGTTTGATGTGCTCTTTAGACTTTTGGTACATGTTAAACTCAGTCCCTAAATCATGTGAAATATTTGATAATCCTCTTGAACTTGAATTAATTGAAGAACAATATTGAATATTTTATATAGTTCGGGGATTAAGTTGAACATGTACCAAAAGTCTAGAGATCACGCTAAACAAATTAAAAGTTCATGGATTATATTTTATACTGTGCAAAAATTTAGGGAAAATGGCAAAAAGGGGGAAAACTAACATTAGCTTTCGCTTTAATTTAAGTAGAGCCGTATAAAATCCAAATATAATCTTGCGAAAAAAATTTCACAATAACCCTGCAGCTTTCCGGCCCGAGTGTAAAACCGAACCTTTATCAAAACATCGGGTGTTGAATTTGACCGACGTGCACGAGAACCCCTTCAATGAAAGTACAGACAGTGAAATGGATACGGATCTTAGGGAGCTCATGTGGGATCA
Source organism: Syzygium syzygioides (assembly GCA_031216285.1). Classification (NCBI taxonomy): domain Eukaryota; kingdom Viridiplantae; phylum Streptophyta; class Magnoliopsida; order Myrtales; family Myrtaceae; genus Syzygium; species Syzygium syzygioides. The sequence continues at coordinate 25,022,978 of CM062251.1, forward strand.
ACATACATGGCTTGCAATCAAGATACCATTCGACGCATGTTTTATACTTACGTAATGATTTATTAATGGGGATAATGACTTAAACAGTCCATGAATATATAATTTGATCAATATAGTCCCTAAATTTTAGCTCAATGGGCAATATAATCCGTAGACTTTTAAAACATATACAATGTAGCCCCTGAATTAGGACTACATCAAATATTTTCATATAATTTAATAATTAAATTAAATATATATTAAAATTTTAAAAGAAATAATGAACAGATTAGAAGTTTAAAATTCATGCCGCACGTTGGATTAAGGAGCGGGGAGCGCTCTGGCCATTTTCCCTTCTTAATACGGTCGGGTCCATTCACAATCCGCCACGCGGCGCCACGCATCCATTGAGTTTTTTCTTCCTTCTTTCTCTTTTTGTGACGTAGTTGCTCGAAATAGATATATATATATATATATATATATATATATATATATATATATATATACATCAATGGAGTTTGAAAATTCACCGTTGGCTGTGCTTGTGGGGAGGAAAGTAACCGATCGCTGTCGCGTGACCTGGAGGCGTGGGGCCGAGCGAGAGTTTTGGTCGGTAAAGTAACATGGCGTGAGGAAGGGAGGGGGAGGGGGGGACACGACCCATTCTTATCCGATGACGTGTACGGCGATAGGTACATGGCCGGGTCCCACTTCGCAGTCCCTTCTTTCTCTTCCTTTTTTCGTGGGGTCTCCCGGTCTTCCGGCTCCGGCTCCGGCTCCGGCTCACCGCGAGCCGCGTGCTCGGCTTTGCCGTTGCAGCAGTTTGCCGCCACGCCAGCCATCATACCATGGACCGTCGTGATTTAGCCGGGCCACCGTCAACGCGCCAGCGACCGTTCAACGAACCCCCTCCTCCACTCTCTCTCTCTCTCCCTCCTATATAGTAGCGCTTCTCTCTCTCTCGCCGCTGGGCTCCTTCGCCTCCCGTTACGCCGTAACAGTCCGTCCGCACGGAAGAAGGAGCGAGCGAGCCAGTGAGCGAGATGGGCCTGCTTCACATGCTGTGGGACGACGCGTTCGCCGGCGGACCCCCGCCCGAGTCCGGCCTCGGCAAGCTCCGCTTCTCCTCCGCCGCCGACGCCGCGCCGCCGCGACCGGCAGGGTTCACCCGGGGCGCCGGCCTCGTCAGCCGGAGAGTCACAATCGTCACGACCGGGAGCCGGGGTGGCGGGGTGATCGGCCGGGATTCGGTCCCGGAGCCTCCCGCGCGGTGCAGCAGCAGCGACCCGGGAACGCCCTTACCGTCTCGTATGTTTCGTTGACCTTTTCTTTTTCCGTTTTCGCTTCGTAGCTTTTCGCAAGGTCCGTGTCGCACGAAGGAGAGAAGAATGCTGAAAGAAAGGACAAATTTTTTGTTTCCATATATTTTTTTCCACCTTTTCAATTGCTTGAAAGCTCGAGCTTTCTTGAGAATGAAACAGCGTTTCTGATTTTTGCTTGGAGATCTTGTCTGAAACTGAAATGGCTGGTATGATGGGTTCTTTCATTTCAAGGTTTTGCTCTGTGCTTGTGTGTCTAGATGTCCCATGATCAAGAAAACTCGACCCCCTAGGATCGTTAGTCTTCAATTTGGGAGCTGTGTCTAGTGTTTATGGCTTCAGAAATCATCCAAAGTGAAGGCTTTGTTATACTTACAACGTGGTAACACATGAAACATAGTGAGTTTACAAGGTGGGACTTACTCATACATTTGTCTTCAGGCACTTTAAGAGCCAAAGTGGATTCATTTTTCCCACCCATTTTCTACTGGCTAATGATCAAGGTGTATGCTGTATTAGGAGCCTCGCCTGGTGCATGGCGATGCGGATCTGTTCTGCTCGCCGATGGGTGAAACGGGGGTTTTTTGTTTGCCGCTATCTTGCTGTAGCGAAACCCCTGAATTTTGTGACTGATGCTGTGTTTTTCTGGTTTTAAATGCCAGCCGGTACGCAGCAGGGGGATTTCAAGAAGTTCACGAGGAGAAAATCCTCCCAAGCGTTACAAAAGGCAGAGCCTAGAAGTCCTACTGTTTTCGATTGGTAAGTGCCCGTCTAGTGTTAATGACCTGCATAATGAACATTCGTGTTCCTGCAGTGTAGGAATAGTGAGTTTTGCACGAATTTATCAAGAATATGCCCGGGCGATTGTAGCATGAATCGATCTGATCCCCAATTCACCATTTAGAGACGGGACAGGCCTATCTTCAGTGATTTCTAGTTTAAGTTTTGTCCATCAGAGTAATTCAAACATGTTTAGGCGTTCATGATTTTGGGGTGTGAGTACTTTCTGATTTTTCTAGGTTAGCGTATCTACTAATCACTACTCTAAAGGTTTTCTATCAACACAGACTCGTTTCTTTTCAGGATTTCCCGTACAGCTTATTTCACTGAAGTCTTTGCCTCCCATGTAGTTCTGCTGATCTATGATCTCTAATCTGTTTCAGGATCTTGATCAGCGCTTTGGATCGTTGATGGATGGAAGGAAGGGCTGATCTTCATTCAAGAACGCCGCATAGACATCTATCTACTAGAAGATGTTTGTCAATGCCGGAACATAGAATGAAATGAGCTGAGAGTCAGACAGAGAGTATTTAATCTCTGAAACAACCCGATCCTTGTCAACGTTTCTTAGATAGCCGCTTTTTTGGTTTTTTCCTTTTCTTTTAGTTTCGCCCTTTTCGCCTCTGGATCTCCTGTCAGTAGGGCTGTCCCTTTTTGAAGACTTCTGTTTGTTTTTCTGGTTCTGTAAATTCTTCAACTCCGAATGGCCCTTTAATGGCATTAAGGAATCCGTCTTAAGTTTTTATTTCGGGTTTTATATCCTACCGTTTGCCTATGGTTACCGTTCGAAAGGTCTATTCTGTTTCAGGTTCTTGTTTTAAAAGCCTCGTGATATCCTCCTAAGAAATAATCCCAAACAAATGGTACGCTGTCTCGAAGTAATCGTCTTCATTATTCGACTAAGTACCAATACGGAAAAGGATGAATTCAATGACCGTGTCTTCAGTGGTCTAGCAATGGCACAAAACTCAGGCAGAATTCAGATTATAGTAAGGACATCGAAATTGGGAACTTCTGAAAATGTGGCAAAAAAATTCTTCCTCCCGATCTTGAGCAGGCTGTTCATGGCTGGCTAGCTAATGTTGGGTACCAGCGGAGTCAACTTTGGCTTATGCTGAGGCTGCCTTCATCTTCTCTATCAGATCGGCAGCATCCTGAACGGTTGCGATGTTCTCAGCTCCACCTTCGCCGATTGACACTCCGAACTTCTCTTCCAATGCCATCATGATTTCAACCTGTGAAAAAAGTAATATGACAATCAAGAACCAACCCAATAGCCACATTTAGGAAGGAAACAGTCGGTTCGTGAACTGGGGAAGCTGGAAGATACAGTGTCAAGAGAATCAGCTCCCAAATCTACAAACTTGGTCTCAGGAGCCACAGTGCTTTCATCGACCGAGAGCTGCTTTGAGATGACGCTCTGGACAGTTTTAAGAGTCTCTGGCTGGGCCTGCACAGAACGTTGGATCATCAAACCATTGATTACCGAAACCCGTATCCAGGATAAAGTCCAGATTCTGGTTTTGTTTCAATGACTGGACTGCAGAGATCGAGAAAAACAGTAGCGGGGAGGGATAATCTTACAACAGAGCATGTGATTGTGGTCTTGGAGTAACCTGGTGCAACTGGCAATACTCTTCTTGCTGCCACAGTGATTAGGATCTTTGGCCTGAGTCTTAGTCCGCCACCCTGCAAATAAGATCATAAACACGTTCATTTGTACGACGAACCGGTCCTTGGTACTCGTTGTTGTCAGCATTGTTGCCTCTTTGTCTATGATAATACACTCAATACAAAGGCATGATACTTTAATTCACTAATCCTCCCACATATCTGTACTATCACATTGTTTTTCTAACAAGAACCACTAGGCATGAATTAAGACTAAAATACACGAAGCAGGATTGGCACGCACAATGGCCGAGAGGCTGCCGAGTTGGCGAGAGTTGCTTATGGCCTTGGGAGGGCAGCAAAAGGTGACCACAGAAGACGGAGAAGCCGAGAGAAACGTAGCGGCCATGGATACTCAGCTAAGAGTGGAAGATTATTAATCTAATGATTAAATTCACAAAAACTTTCAATAAAGCAGATGTAGAGCTTTCAATTAGGCTACAACGCAATTTATAATGTTGTTCTTGGGTCTCTCCAAAATGGCTCAAATTGGGGTTGCGATGTTTACGATGATTTTACGTAGGCTTTTTGATTGTTTTTCAATGGCATTGGGCGGTTGGTACCATGCGTTGTGTCCTTTGTGCGCATTAAGTTCCAACACAACTTGCCAAACTGTTACAGCTTGTGAATAATTTCTTAGTGTTGAAGAGCTGGCATCATTTTCCCATTGGTTGTGGCTGAAACTGCACATAAGCATACACTTAAATTAGAAAAGAATAGGATAAAAATTGGAATTGATGAAATGATAAATGCATGACTAAAATAACCGCTGCATGCAACGATTTTTCTCATGTTGTACTCATTTCGAGTGCCATATACTAAAATCTATCAACTACTGTTCATCCTAAGAAACAAAATCACAACCTATGTGAATTTCTAACCATAGAAATGTTCTAAAAGGTCTCGAACCACTAAAAAGCACTTGAGAGAGAAAAAATGCTTTAAGTGGGTATTTCGAAATCAATTCTTTCTAAGTTTGTCTTGCATATATCTAAACTAAGGACCTGAATGAATATTGTATTCACAAATTATCTCTTTCCTGATGAAACTTTGGCAGATCCAATGAAATCGCACCAATAATGGAACATCTATGTTGTCAGTATCTGCCATCCCTGGTCAGTCTTGCTTTACGTAACCCTTTTCCCCCACGGAAAAATGAATCATGCCTAACCAGTGGCTGCTGATGTTTTTCATCTTTGTATTCAAATTGTAAGAAACTGAAGATGCATCTTTGAGTAACTCGCCTATACAATTTTTCATTTTCGTACTCTGATCCGAATTTTATTGGTGATATTCTTAGAAAAAAAGAACTTTAAATATGAGAAGCTGTGCTGGTTTATGATTCGTCAGAACTACGGGCGAGTCAATGTTGGTGAACTGAAGTTCGATGTAGAAAACCTCAGGGCGTTCATTGTCTCTCTTGTGACTGAGGCAGTGAACTGTCTGTAAAATCCTTGGTGCAGAGATTCTCCATCTTAAGATCTTGCAGGTGAGCATTGCTTGGGTTTTCTGCCCTGTGAAAAAGAGTATATGCTTAGCGTCTCACTTTTTTACTTAGTGAATTGCGTGTGACTTGCATGTTTGGAAGGACAGAGGAGGCTGAAGCTTGCATAGATCAGATTAAGTTGTTTCGGCTAGGATAGACCGAATCCTGTAGGAAACCAGGATACATTTTCGTATTTTCAAGCCTTCTTCGAGTGAACAATTCTCTTTTACGTTTGTATTCACATAAGGATGGTGTTGCCAGTGCCAGATGACAAACTTTGATGCTTGAGAATTTTTGCTGGTGCAATATAGTTTCCCTTCTCCAGACTGAAAAGGAAATGGTAGCTTTTTTCACTTTGTTTAACTGAGCTTCTAGTCTTTTTGCTTTACTGACTCGTCTCTGAAGCATCTCGAACTTTTTACAGCAGCTGCCAGCGGTACACTTGACGAAGGAAAAGAGACGTAGGTTTCGCTGTTATCGTTTTCTGATGCGAGTCTTTTATGATTTTTTGTTTAAGAACGACTGTTGGTTTCTTAAATAACCTTTGTGAAATCTGATGTCCAATCATATCAACCTGACCATAAAAGGTCAAACGGAGAAGCCTGCCGGTGGGCGAGAGGTTAATTCATTCTGTTCAGCTTAATATGGACGTACTGCTGTAGATTAGTGGCTATTTCGTTTATTTATTCGCAGTAGTTCTGTCACATTTAGTGAGACGGATGGAGAGGAGAAGCATATAAAGGTGCCTGTTGGAATGCCGATGCTGGAAGCTGCCCATCAAACGACGTAGATCTCGAAGGTAAGTAGAATTCAGGTCTAGGCATGCTATCCAGTGACATGAAACTCGCATCATCTTTGTACAATGGCTAAATGCTTTCTCCTCTTAGCCTTGTCCACATCAGTGGTTATTGCATAGCAAGTGAACGCTCAGATAAAAGTACCTTTACGTCCATTTATCATGTAACCAATAGCTTTTACGTGAGCTATGCTCAAGACTGGATGCATGATGCAGAACCTTGAAAGGGTCGATGCACTTTTCAACTAAGTAAATTTCCCTGATGTCTGGTTAGGAGCCCGTGAATGAGGGCGCTTTAAGACAAAATTAATGGGCTTTGGGCTGGGCCCCTTTATTACAGGGGTTATACAGGACAGCATGTTTTTGGTGTGTAATATATTCACCATAGGCACAGAGCCAAGACTACGCAGAAAATGGCCATTCAGCAGCTCGGTCTCTTGAAGCTTTCTGCTACTGAAATGTGAGGTTAAATGGTGAGATAGAGGCAAAATGTTTATCTGGTAATCCAATGGTTGTGGGATTGAAATAATTCTAGTTGTGTAGGACTAATTTGTTTGATTTCTCTCTCTCTCCCTCCTCACATGACAAAACAAGGCAAACTAGCCATTTATCATGGACTTCTTGATTGTTATTATCTAATACATGATAGTAATTTGTGCATTGTATTAGTAATATCAAGTGACTAATATACTGTTACTGGTTAGTGGTTATCCCATCATGTCCTTATAAGTTACCAATAAGCATTTGAACCTATCAATGTCCAGTTAATCCTAAGTATGAATTGCAACAATGCCCGTTGAAAGTTATGAGAATCGTATTGGATATGGGTGTTCATAGTTTGATTTGGTTCAGGTTGGAGGTATTTTCCAACCCAAATTGAACCTATCGGTTTGCGAAAATCTCATTGTAAACCAATAACATTACTATTCAACCAAATCAATAACTAAGGCTCGTTATCGGTTTGGTTCGGTTTTAAACGTTACCATCAAGTTGATTTACAAGTAAGAAATTCAATGCATACATAGACAATCTAATTTCAACGTGCAAATGAAGAATAAAAAAGCACCTAATTCTACACACTTATTTAAAAAAGAAAGAATAGAATCACAATTAATCATATTAAACTGTTGAAACCGTCAATGATATTATTTAAGTCAACGGAAAAATACAAAAAGTCATAAATAGTTGGGAAAATGACACAAATACTCCATAAACTTTGGCCCAACGGGTTATGTCATCAATGGACTTTTAATTCATTCAATTTGATTCTTGAACTATTTATAGATGTTTGTTTAATTTAGTCCCTAAACTTTTAATTTATTGAATTTAATCCCTCAATTTCTATAACGAATTAAAATCAATCACTCGGTACCATTAACAAGTCTTCATAACTACACCATTATCCAAATTTTAAGGATTTTTTTTTATTTTAATCCATTTCATAAAACTACAAAAGAATTATATCATTTTATTACCTTTTTACCTTTTTGATCTTTATAAGTATTACTATAGTTCCATTTAAACATATTTTATCTTATGATTTTTATGATATTTAAAATATAACGTCATTTAAAGTTACATTTATTCATATTCTTTTTATTTTAAAAATAAGTGCTTTTGAAATAATATTTAATGACGATATCAATTCATATATAGACTTCTCATACTATCTAAATCTTGTTCCTAATTTTTTAAATAGCTAAAATTTTCACGTTTTTGTGTTTTCTTAATTAAATTTAGTTAAATCTATAAATTAGGAAATTGAAATAGCAGGGATATTAACTTGATACAATCTTAAATGAGATTCTACTTTTACACTAAGAAAAAATATACTTAAATGAATCTATGGTAATATTTATAAAGATATACAAGGTTAAAAAAATAATAAAAAGATAGCCTTTTTTTTTGGTTGATTTAGGAAATGGGTTGAAATGAAAAGATATTTTAAAACTTAGGCATTAATGTAATTATAGTAACTTTTGACTTTTTTTATTTGAAAATTTGAAGGACTAAATGGAACATTTAGGAATAGTTTAAAAACCACATTCAACGAATTAAAAATTCAAAGATGACATGGCACATTTGGCTAAAGTTTATGAACTATTTGTATCATTTTCCCCAAAAAGTTTTTTCAAACATGTTATTTGATATTAAAATCAATCAATAATGGGCAACTTGAGAAGTAGAAATCATTCATATAATAGTGTAGAGCAATCTTAGATAGGAAAAACTTATTTGATTAAGCTAAACTACAAATTTTATTTGTCAAAAAGATAATATTTTTTTTTATAACATTTATCAGTCTAGTTCGGTTTTATCGGTTTCTGAATTTGTAAACCAGAACCAAACCAATAAACTAAAAAAAAAAAAAATCAAAACCAAATCTGAACATATCGATGTGGTTCGGTTCGGTTCGGTTCAACTCGGCTTATGATTTTTAGTTTAGTTTCTTATGGCCAGCCTTAATATTGGAGGCTAGGAGCTGCACATTGCCACAAAGTAACATTCTGATTTGCCAACATGTATCATGATATGCAAGTTACCAATTCAAGTTAAATTATATATTAGTCGAAATATGCAACTATCATCAATAACAATTTATCGTAAATATTTGGTGGAGTCATCAATTTAAAGTTGAATTTGTTGTTATGCAGCCCAACGCAAATTTACCAACTTGCCATGTATGAGAAAGAGCGTTGGTAATTTCTTGCCTAAATTGGGATCCATGGGATTTCATGTGAAAATTGTCGACAATTGTGATTTCAATGGATCAATTGATTCCGGTCCCGTTTTGAATTTCCCCTCTCGTAGCGGCAATCATCAATTTTCAGCCGAATTTGTTGTGGTGCAGTCCATTGCAAATTTACCAACTTGCCGTGTACAAAGAAGAGCGTCAGGAATTTCTTGCCTAAATCAGGATCCACGGGATTTCATGTGAAAATTGTCGACGATTGTGATTTCACTCGATCGATCGATTCCGGTTTAGATAAGAATTTCCCCTTGTTGCGGTAGTCATCAATTTTCAGTAGAATTTGTCATTGCGCAATCCATTGCAAATTTACCAACTTGTTGTGTATTAAGAGGAGCGTCGGGAATTTCTTGCCTAAATCGGGATCCATGAGATTTCACGTGAAAGCCATCAACGGCTGTGCTCGATCAATTGATCCCAATTGAAATAAGAATTCTCCCTCATCATGGTTGTCATCAATTTCCAGCTGAATTTGTCGTGGTGCAGTCCATCGCAAATTTACGAACTTAAGAGGAGCATTGGGAATTTCTTGCCTAAATTAGGATACATAGAATTTCACGTGAAAACCATCGACGACTGTAATTTTACCTGATCAATTGATTCCGTTTTAGGTATGAATCTCCCCTTGTTGCGATAGTCATCAATTTTAAGCTGAATTTGTCGAGGTGCGGCCTATCACAAATTTACCAACTTGCCGTGTAAAAAAAAGAGCGTCGAGAATTTCTTGCATAAATTGGGATTCATGGGATTTCATGTGAAAATCATCGACGGTTGTGATTTCGCTTGATCAATTGATTCCGATTTAGATAAGAATTCCCCTTTGTTGCGGCAATCATCAATTTTCAGTTGAATTTGTCGAGGTGCAACCCATAAAAAATTTACCAACTTGCCGTGTATGAAGAGGAGCGTTGGGAATTTCTTGCCTAAATCGGGATCTATGGGATTTCACATGAAAACCATCAATGGCTTGTGATTTCACTCGATTGATTGATTCCGATTCAAATAAGAATTCTCCTTCGTCGACGTAGTCATCAATTTCCAGCCGAATTTGTCGAGGTGCAGCCTGTCGCGAATTTACCAACTTGCCGTGTATGAAGAGGACCGTTGGGAATTTCTTGCCTAAGTTGGGATCCATGGGATTTCACGTGAAAACCATCAACGGCTATGATTTCACTCGATCAATTGATTTTGATTCAAATAAGAATTCTCCCTCGTCACAGCAGTCATAAATTTCCAGCCGAATTTGTGGATGTGTAGCCCATTGCGAATTTACCAACTTGTCGTGTATGAAGAGGAGCGTCGGGAATGTCTTGCCTAAATCGGGATCCATGAGATTTCACATGAAAACCATCGACGGCTGTAATTTTTACTCGATCAATGATTCCATTTCAGGTAAGAATTTCCCATCGATGCGATAGTCATCAATTTAAAGTTGAATTTGTCGAGGTGCAGCCCATCACAAATTTACCAACTTGCCGTGAATAAAAAAGAGCGTCGAGAATTTCTTGCATAAATTGGGATTCATGGGATTTCACGTGAAAATCATCGACGGTTGTGATTTCGCTTGATCAATTGATTCCGATTTAGATAAGAATTCCCCCTTGTCGTGGCGGTCATCAATTTTCAGTTGAATTTGTCGAGGTGCAACCCATCAAAAATTTACCAACTTGCTGTGTATGAAGAAGAGTGTCGGGTTTTTCTTGCCTAAATCGGGATCCATGGAATTTCACGTGAAAACCATCAGCGGTTGTGATTTCACTCGATCATTTGATTCTGAATCATATAAGAATTCTCCCTCGTTGCGACGGTCATCAGTTTCCAACTGAATTTGTCGAGGTGCAACCCATCGCGAATTTACCAACTTGCCGTGTATGAAGAGAAGCGTCGGGAATTTCTTGCCTAAATCGATATCGAAACCATCAACGGTTGTGATTTCACTTGATCAATTGATTCCATTTCAAGTAACAATTTCCCCTCGTTGCTACAATCATCAATTTTAAGCCGAATTTGTCGAGGTGCAGCACATTGCAAATTTACCAACTTGCCGTGCATAAAAAAGAGCGTCGGGATTTTCTTGCCTAAATCGGGATCCACGGGATTTCAAGTGAAAACCATCGACGGCTGTGATTTCGCTCGTCAATTGATTTCGGTTCAGGCAAGAATTTCCCCTTGTGGCGGGGTCATCAATTTCCAGCCGAATTTATCAAGGTGCAGCCCATCGCGAATTTACCAGCTTGCCGCGCATAAAAGAGAGCGTTCGGATTGTCTTGTCCAAATCCGGAACCGTAGAATTTCGGGCGAGAGCCATTCGACGGCCGTGATTTCACCCGGTCAATTGATTCCGGTTCGGGCAAGAGTTTCCCCCTCGCCGCGGCGGTGTATAAATATCCGAAAAGGGTTTTTGGCACGATCAGTTCTCATTTGTTGTTTTTTTTTTATTTTATGTTGTTTTTTGACCTTCCCGTTTCAATATTCGGTAGCCAAGGAAAAAAAAAACGACAAAGAGGCCCGCTGGTTTTTGTTTTTCCCCGTCGCCGACCCAACCAACGAGTGCGCACGCCCAAAACTACCCCCCCGGAAAAGCTCCACCTACCTTCACCAAACAGCCGGCGAGCACGCAGAGAGGAACCCCCACCCGCGGCGGCCACCCAATCGGATCTCGCCACCTCAGGGCCGTCTCCCCTGTCTCTCCGCCACGTGTCCTCCTGCCCCCTCGCTCCGTCCCCGCTTTACCGTCGCCGTCAGCCGAACGCTCCCCCCCTCTCTCCCTCCGTCAACCGTTAATTGCGATCAGAAAACCCCCCACACGCGAACGCGCCCCCCTCCCCTCCCTCCTCTCTCTCTCTCTCTCTCTCTCTCTCTCTCTCGCTCGCGAGTTTCGCTGATCTTTCTCATTGGTCGCTCCGCGCTTAACCTGCGCGCACCCACCCCCGGCGCACGGTAGCCCGGGCCTCCGCCCCCTCCCCCTCATGGAAGACGACGACGAGATCCGCTCGCCGCCGACCCCCGGCCCCCCCAGCGCGTCGCCGTCCCCGTCGCCGCGCCGCGCCGCCAACGGCCGCATAACGGTGACGGTCCCCCCCGGCTCCTCCAGCGCCGACGCGGCGGCGGCGGCGTCGTCCCCGGCGCAGCAGCAGCTGCCGCACAACAGCCTCGCCCTGGCCCTCCCGATCCAGCACCCGAGGGCCGGCTACGGCGGCGGCGGCGGGGGCGGCGGGGGCGGGGGAGGAGGAGGGGGAGGGCGCGAGGACTGTTGGAGCGAGGGCGCGACGGCGGTGCTGATCGACGCCTGGGGAGAGCGGTACCTGGAGCTGAGCCGGGGGAATCTGAAGCAGAAGCACTGGAAGGAAGTCGCCGACGCGGTGAGCAGCAGAGACGACTACGCGAAGCCGCCGAAGAGCGACATCCAGTGCAAGAACAGGATCGACACGGTGAAGAAGAAGTACAAGCTCGAGAAGACGAAGATCGCCGCCGGCGGAGGCCCGACCAAGTGGAGGTTCTTCGACAAATTGGACCAGCTGATCGGACCGTCCGCGAAGTACACCTCCCCGGCGGCCGCCGCGGCGACCCCGAGCCCCGTGCGGACGCGGAAAGATGTGCCGGTAGGTATCCCCGTCGGAATCAGGTCGTTGGTCGGCGGTCAACACAAGGACCATCTATCGTCGCCAACGCAGCAACCGCGGGGCGGCCAGAAGATGCAGATCCGGAAGCGGAGGAAGGCGGAGTCGGAGTCGGAGTCCGACCACGACGGCTCCTCCACCGACAGCCTGCCGCCGGAGATTCGCCGCCCTAAGAGGACGAAACCCGGGAGAGAGGTGAACCTGAACAAGACGGCGGCGGGGCCGCCGAAGCAGAAGGGGAACGGGTTGGGGAGCTCCATCGACGACCTGACCCACGCGATCGCGAACTTCGGGGAGGTGTACGAGCAGACGGAGAGCGCCAAGCTGCAGCAGGTGGTGGAGATGGAGAAGGAGAGGATGACGTTCGCCAAGGAGCTGGAGGTGCAGAGGATGCAGTTCTTCATGAACACCCAGATGGAGATCTCCCAAATTAAACACCGTCCTGGCAAGAAGGCCGGGGTCGGCGGCGGCGGGGGCGGCGGCAGAGGAGGAGGAGGAGGAGGCGGCGGCGACGGCAGCAGCGGCAACGGTGGAGGGAGCGGTGCGAACCACCAGCATAGGAACAAGAACAAGAACAAGAACAAGAACAGCAATGATAGTAACTAGATTTTGCGACCGCAAGCGTAGAAATTTATGTAGAGTTTTCTAGGAAATCTCTGATTCATGTGGTGAAGAAGGAGGCTGAAAGTCGAGATTGTATTCCTGGGGGCGTTATTGTTAGTCTGTGTATCTTGAATTGGGCTTTTGTCAAATATGATAATCCAAGGCATAATGGCAAAATCCTCTCGAATTAGAACTGTCCAAATTTCTGGGTATGTGCCAATTTTTGGCTTTTACGAGTGAATTGGGATTCTAAACGCCCCAAAACAAGAGAAAAAAAAAATAAAAAGAATCGGGAATTTCTAGATAGTTTTATAATTTTCTTGCTGAGGAGAATCTAATTGGGGAATGAATTTGACAGGGAATGGGTGATCACTCCTCTGTTACTTTCTGCGTCACATGTCACATTTTGGTCCGTGCTGGAATTGGGCAATAGACTAATCATGAATTGCATGCATGAATCTAAAGATTCGATTGACGTTTTAGGGATTATAAAAGTTCAATCCACCCTTTTTTTTTTTAACGGATAGAAGAGTTTAGTGAATAAACGTCCAGAATTTCAGAGCAAATTAAATCGAAAAGAGCTTGGGGGGAGGGGTTACAAGACCCAATTACTAGACAAGCCTTCCGTTGTGATGGGCCTTAGCAACCCAATCGGCGACTTTGTTTGTTTCCCTGTTGCAATGGGCCTAGGTAAAGCCCGCAAAGCAAAGTGTTAGCTCCTGAGCCAGTGTTAACTCCTGGGCTCGGGTGATAAGTGCTCTCGCTTCCCAACTCGGTTGATCTGCACTCGGAATTACTTTTGCACAATCTAACTCCACGCATAGCATGGCAGAAGGTCCGAACAGGGAGAGAGAAAAATTGGGGCATCAACTAATGCCATAGCTTCCATTTGCTCAACCGAATTCTCTATCACCGTTTTGGCTAATCCTATTAGAATAATTAAATATTAAATCACGTATTCATTTAGCAATTTAAGCTTTTATAATAGTTGGCAGTGATCCAAAAAAATCTTATATGGTATCAAAACTGGAGGTCCTCAGTTCAAATCTTTTCAGGCCGTATTTGCCTCCTCAATTAAATATAACCACCTTAATACTAGGCAAAAATATCAAACTAAGCATGAGGGAGAGTATTAGAATAAATAAATATTAAACTACGCATTTATCTAACAGTTTAAGTTTTTAAAATAGTTGGCGACGGTCCCACCAAATCTCATAAATCCGTCCACCAAAGTCGTGATAGGCACACGCTACAACTCCCACTGACGAATTAGCTACGAACAAGCCTTTGATGTTAACTTTCAGGGTCCCCAAATGAGGAGGCTTTCACTTGCGAAGTAGGCTTTCTCTTTCGTTACTGTTCTTTTATCCTTATCGATCCATCTCGCTACATTTTTCGTACAATGCTTTGGCTATCATGACAAGGAGGTTCGGGTTCGGGATTTGCTTGCGGATGATGAGGTGATTTCGAGCTTTCCAAACTAGCCACATGGTCGTCGCGACAAGTTCAAATTTTGAGGAGGTAACTGGGTCTTCTTTCAATTTAATTATTCACTCATCCATCTTGGTTAACTTGAGCATGTTATAATTGATATTCAGCTCAGCTAGTGGTGATTGGTTCCCAATTGGTCCTAGAACTGGGAACCGCTTACTTTTTTTTCCCACTACTTGATGTTATCTTTTCATGTTTCCCACTACTTTTTTTTAGAAAAAGTTATGAGTAAAATGACTCTAACTATGTGCTCATATATTTTTCACGATAAACAAAAATTAAAAAACAGATTTATAAATTGCAGATCGAAAATAATAAACTAAACCCACAAATCATCAAGAGATAATGATTATTTTGTGACCATGAATGATCAAACATCAGTAATGATCCTCAAATTGAAAAGACGAACAAAAAACGTACTTAAGGCAAAATTAACATTTTACTAATTTTTTGAAAAAAGAAAAAAAGAAAAAAAAGTATATGTAGTTGGTTCGGTCTGATTTGATCCAATTCCACTTTTAGGAATTGGAAACCGGATCGATACCCCCTAGAGCTGGACCAAACCGGCTGATTCGGTCCGGTCCAGACGGTTTTTGATTTAGGCAGTTTGTTTTGTGCACTCCTAAGATCAGTTGCTCCCCTCACCTGAGATGTCCAAGCACACAATAATAGGGCGTATCCAGTGCTCTTGATTTCCGATCGATCCTTTTTGGGGTTGACTCTCTAACGTGTGTATATTCATTCTACTTTTGTTTGTCTAAAGCTATGCTGAAAAACAACGATATCACTCTTTCCTCCGTTTTGTTCCATTCACATAGAAAAACCCAACACGAATTCTGAGTTTTCTCATATCTTAACCTTCACCCACCATCTCGAGAACACACATCAAGATTGTCCCGATGCATGTCTAGAGAGACCGTTGTTGTTCGACGACGGTGTAGACGGCAGACTTAAAGAGGATCGGAAGACGATGGTACTAGATAAAAGCATCAATGCAGACGCAAGGTCCATCAAGTTAAATTCCATGTTCTAATCCCACGGAAGGCGGAAGGAAAAGAGCTATCATTTCATAGCCTCGAAATGGAAAAAATTTAAGCAAAAAGAATGAGGGGTCCCGGTGAGGAACATTGTCATGTCACGGCTCATGATTATGAATTTGTGATGAACTCGTGATGACACCTTGTGGCAGGTACAGCAGTTAATTGGCCGCTTTCTGGATCCCGAGTTCCACTTCTCGTACTTGTCGCCCCCCATTATTACTTCTCAGTATTCTCTCTCTCTCTCTCTCTCTCTCTCTCTCTCTCTGTATTCCCCAGATCCGTTAAGGAAACCTAGTAATCTCGTATTTGCCAAAGTGTCGTGTGCTCCTGTCGTTTTGCGCATCCTCCCATTTCCTTCATCCGCAGTTAGCCCCGCCCCATGCAATCCTAAAATTGGCTTAATTCCCTAAAAAAACTCTAAAATTTAGGTTAACTTTCCAATTTATCTCAAACTTTTTTTTGTCTCAGAAAAAATCTTAAACTTTAAGTTCAGTCTCAAATCTGCCCCAAATTTTATTTTGTGTTAAAAAAAACCAAAATTCAATTTATTTTCAAAAATATATTCGTGATCCAGTCCCAACTTGACTTGATACTTCCACGTCAATAATACTAACAAAGTAATGGGGCTTTTTTTAAACAAAGAAAAGTTCGGGGCAAATTTGGACTGAACCTAAAAATTATATTTTTTTTTAAATTAAATTTTTTTTGGAGTGGAGTTGTTATTGTTCCTAACTTTCATATTATAAAACGGTTTTATTTTAGAAAATTTCAATAATTTTTATTGGATTGGATTTCTTATCGAAGTGGAAAAGCGACGTCAGTCTGTATCTATTGCCCCATTAGTTTGCTGATGTGGATTTGTTATCGACATAGAAGTGCTACGTCAAGTTGAGATTAGATCACGGGAGTATATTTTTAAAAATAAATTGAAATTTGCTGATTTTTTTTACACAAAACAAAATTCGAGGTAGATTTGGTACGGAACTTAAAGTTTAGAGTTTATTCCAAAATAAAAAAAAAGATTGGAGCAGATTTGGGATTGGACCTCAAGTTTGAGGTTTGTTTTTTAGATAAAAAGAAGTTTTGGGATAGATTTGAAATTTGACCTAAAGTGGAAAGGGGTTTTTTTTTAAGGAAATGCACCGTCCTGAAAGGAGACTGGCTACGTGTCAACAAATTAGTCTCTCTCTCTCCTAGTCACCTGAGTTTGACATTGTCTGCTGACGATTTGCCACCACGCCACCAATGGAAGTAGAAGGAAGAGCCGAGTGGGCCCGTCCATCTCCTTTGAACTCGACGTTTGGCCGGCCAAACCCCCCCCTCCCCCACTCCTGGCCAATCACGAGCGCCCACGTGTCGCGCACCCAAGTCCCCTTCGCCACCACCGGCCTCTCCTCACTTCACTGTCACACACAGCTATCCAAAATTTGCCAAAACAATGCAAAACGTGAGAGAAGGCGAGGGGGAGGGAATCTGAAAGAGCCTACCTGCCTGACCGAGTCACCGACGACTCAGCTGGTGCGGAGGCTCCGTGTGTTGACCGAACTGACCTCCAGAAATTGAGCTAGTTTCAGAAGATGGACGGCGAGAAGCAGATGTTCGATGCGAATGGGACGTATGCTTCTCTGAAATGTTGCGCTCTTTCGTCAGGTGAGTCATGAAGTTCCAAGCACGAGTTCCCCGCGGCTCTCAGAAGATCACGGGGTCGTATGCTAGGGCCGGCGAGGCAGGTGTATCTTCTGGTAACAGCAGTGCGGTGTTTCCGGATGGACAGGTTCCGGAGATTCCGGTTCCAAGGTCGACACGGCACTCCAGGGGGAATCAGGAATTCATCGAGGAGCTCAGAACCAAAGCCGATGAGCTCGAGAGGCTTTTCACTGAGCAGAAGCTTCGGAAGTCCGACGATCAGTTCAGTTCCAGACGGAGGAGTGCAGATTTCAATAGCCAAGCGATTCCTCCTCGAGTTCACGAGAAGCAAATCATGACCGAGTCAATAAGGAGTTCGAGTGGCCAGACAAAGTTTGGCACCTCTCCATCTGTGAAGACGGTAGGTGATCAGGAGGGCTATGCCGACACTAATAGGAAAGATATATCAGTTAATCTGAGGGGGAAATTCTATGACGAGTACATGCAGAGACGGGACGCGAAACTGAGACGAGAAGGGGGATACAAAAGGGCACTGAAGGTGGCTAAGTTAAAGGACATGCAGGCCGACCTTGAAATGAATATTTCAGAGTTGAAAGCCAAACTTTCTGGGTCAGTGGAAGGACCGGATTTAAATTCTGGCGTACGGTCGCGTATTGAGAAGCTGCGATCATTCAATATTCGGTCAAGCACCAGGATGGACGAGGTATTGTTTTATGTTCCATTCAATACATGACTATCTAATGATATGCTCTTCCGCGTCATGTTTTTGAAAGTTGAAACTGGACCTAAATTAGGCTTCCGGGTTGTTACTTGGACTGACTATTATAAAAGTTTTCCTTGTCACAGAATACGAGAGCATTATTCTGTGGCGAAGCAGAGATTTATCCAGACGGACAGAGCGAAGCATCTCCTGGAGTTGGTTCTTCCAGGAGCTCTGCAACCAAGAAGCAGTTTTCACCAATTCAAGATCAGTCTTCCTTGAAACCTCAGACGACCACAGTGCCTGTCCCTCAGCCCTCCTTAAAACCCTCCAACTCCATTTCTGGAAGGCGAAGGCCGCAATCCGAAGGCTCTCTTGTGCGGTCACTTCCTGTTATTCCCAATTTCTCTGATACAAAGAAAGAGAACAAAAATCCTGCTCCAGGACTCGGTCGAACAGCGCTCCGCTCCCAAGACAGGAGCTTCCCTAGAAGCAAAAGCACGGGAGAAGAGACAAAAGTATATTGTGCAAAGGAAAAGAAGACACAGGATTCTCAGGCGACGAGGAAAAGCTCTTCCAGTCCGTCAGAGTCCAAGAATTTGTCTGTTTGGAACTCCAATGGAGCTATCATGGAGTCAGTGAGATTTGATGAAGAATGGGTTCGTCCCGGCCTAAATGAGGAACTTGTCAAATGTGCCGATTCGGAGGCCTTCCCTAGTAACAGCGATAATTTGAAAAACAATGATGATTTTGGTGCTTTAGCCTTTGAGGCTGCTGGCATGGCTAAAAAGACTGCAAATGATGAAGGGATCAAAAGTGGAGATGTTAGATTTCATGCCGCCTTAGATGATGGAAATTCTGGATCTCCCAATGCTGACTCAATTGGATCTCATTATTCTGATCTCATGTCTATTTCGATGCTGCCAAATTATTACCAGCACGACTTATCAGAAATTGATGCTTCTGTTGATTCCTCAGTTGGAAGCTCCATATCCTGGAGCGAGCCGATGGTCCATGCGGAGACCGGTCTTGTTCGAACAAGAAAGAAGTGGGGGAATGCTCAGAAACCCAATATCGCCAGTGATTCTTCCCAGAATGAATCTTCCAAGGATGCAAAGAAAGGTTTTTGGTTGCTTAAGTTTGGAAGAAGTCAGGTGACACAGAGTTCAGTCAATAGGGTATCTGCATTGACATCGGATGGAGATAACGCTATTGAAGGCGGGTGTCGTCCTCCTCCCAAGAGATCACTCGAACACTTGAGGCAGCCTGTTACAGGTTTTTTACAGGATCATTCTTGCAGTGGTAGCTTTACTGCAAGTGATTTGTTCCGGGAACAAGGTCAGTTTTCCTGTTGAGCAACCATGGTGTCTGATTTTGCTTGTTAAATATGTTGTCTGTCTGTGCGACACTAATCTTTAATGATGATGTCAGCATGAGTCTCTGCTAGTTAAGATTAGCATAATTCATTAGCAATTCCTAATGTGGATATCTCTCTCTTTCTGGGTGTCGCTTATGATGCAGCTACTGAAATTTTGAAAATCTAGCCCTGAAAATAGGATGCATTTTGTTCCGTCTCATCGTTTATGTATCATATTCAACTTTCTGTTTTTTATATCAGGGTTATGTTCGTGCATTACAAGTAAGTCTGCATGGGCCCCTACTGGAACTGAAAATAACGAGTTAAGCATACTCCCATAAATAACCTTTTTTGCCTTCAGCCAGACTCATAAGCACCAAGAAACTTGATCATAGTTAGTTTTTCCATTGAAGTCCACCACAAACTAATTTTGTCTATGCTTTATGTTCTCCCATAATCATCTGTAAAAAATCACTTTTCTTTCTTTTGCTGGACACTGGCCCTAGTGATCGATTAATGCTACCTACAGATTAGAACTAAAGCATGATTCTTGACTTGATGATGAAATCTGGTCTTCTTATCTTGCAGTTCAAGCCGTAAATAGGTCTATCCCAGCCCCACCAGAAAAATTTAAGCTGAGAGATGATCAACAATCACTGTCAGGAAGCTCTCTCAAAGGTAATAGCTCACTATTGATGTTTCTAGTTGTCCAGCATTCTGATGTGCTTCAAAGCTTTAGATAGGGTCTGCATCAGGGGTGGTTTTAGTATCTTTACGGCCCTCCTCAGCTCACCTGGTGCTTGTGTAACAATATTTCTGAGTAACTTACTTACATGCCAGTTGAAATTTTACAGCACCACGATCGTTTTTCTCACTTTCATCTTTCCGGAGCAAGGGAAGAGACTTGAAGGTTTACCACTGAGTCACTCGACTCCTAGTGAGAGTATTGTGATCTTTCCCTTTTCAGTGGTTCAGTGTAAAGGAGGAATGCTTGCCAGATGCAGACATTTAGCTAGGCATGCTTTAAGATTTGCATGAGATCCACTATTTACCACAGTGCTTGTATACACTAAATCAGTTATACTGCGTAGCCAAGTTGAATATGCTGTATGTTGTGTTGAAGTTCACAGGCACAGCACCAAATCTGATTTTGGTATTGTATAGGCCCCATTTATTATATATCAGAATATGGTACTGTTCTGTTATTGAGAGTGATAGTTTGGCAAGTGAAGATGATGATGTGGTTACGTGCAAGCAAGTGCCATATTTTTTGCATATCTTTTCCTCAACTTTCTCTCCACTGCCATATGATGAGACTCACGAGTGGCCCTGGAACTGGATTCTGGAGTTTAACATATCTAATGTTGTATTCTCTGTCGAAAATTATCCCAGGTCTTCAAAAAGCAGTACTTGAACCCAGTCTGGCTGTATCGTGCATTTTGTTTCACATGCATCGGTAAAACACAGGTTCTATTGAATCCAATCTGGAAAAAGACTGCACAGGTGAATATGTGAAGTATCTGTTACTTAGCACAAATGAAAGGAAGTTCCAGAAGTAAAATTGTGCAAGAGAAGTTTTCAACTGATTTTCATGGATTGTAATTGTCACTCCGAGCATCCAACTAATTTTATCAGATCAATGCAGCCTTGGTCCTGTGTCCATGCATTTATATACGTGCGAAAGCCAGAATACACTCGAATGTAACTGCGAAAATATATGACTAGTTTCTGAGGATGAACATGAGAGATGAAGGGAATTTCATACATAGAGCTTGGTGGGTGCAAAGAGCAAAAAAGCAACACTGACATGCAGAAGCACCTTTCAACTTCATTTAGCTACGATCATGATCGAACTCAGTCATTTTTTTTTGTAATTTTCTTGTAGGGAAGATCAGACCAAACCAAGTAACTTGCTTTGAATGACTCCAACTAAATTGTACCAAATTAGACCGTCAAATCATTTAGCTTTGTGAGATCGTACACTTGTGTATATGTGCTTAAACGGCCAAACTAGAGTTATGAAACCAAGATACAGAATGATTCTTGTCCATTGAAACAATATGTAACTGAACAATTTGATTGTGAATTTTTCCCTTTCAACTTAAGAAGGCAATGTTGTATCTAAGACGTTACTTTCGCCCTTTTCCTGCTAAAAACCAATCAACCATTGGCATACTTTTTCACCATTCCGAAGTTACTCATATCCCTGTCTTTTAGTTGAACTTTGATGCTTGTCATGACCCTTCACTGATTGATTGACAGAGAAGGGATTGCATAAACTAAAATGCTCCAACTTCCATAGCCACGTCTTACCAGTCAAAGTTCTTATTAGATAGCTGCCAGAATTCACGAAAAAAAATGTGGAGTAGATATGAATGATCTCTCTGCTGACAAATGGAGAGGCCCATTTTGCTTTAGCCTAAGAATATCCCAAAAAAGAGCCCTGACCTTGGCCAAGACAGAACTCCCTGTTTGGAGTTTACACTTGGCTTTAGAATCTTGTATTTCCTTCGATCCTGTGTTTCGCAAGAGAACACCCACAAAAGGGACATCATGCACTGCGAAAGGAAGGGCAAAAAGCATAAGCACCAATGCATTTAGTACCTGCCTGTCACTCTCACCAGTTAAATAATTATGCAGAAACGGTCAATCTGTAGCCGCAGTTATCCCAGGCGAATTCAGCTGCCGGCTTCAGAGTCTTCTGCATTTCTTGTTACAGATGCGCATATTCAACGCTCTTCGTGATATATTGTTGTTGCAGTCCATCGTTTAGTGCAAAGAAGCTTTGCAATTGGATAAGCATTCAAAAGATGCTGCTTCATCCAAATGATCAACCGTGGGCTTAGAGAGGAATAAAAAAAAACGGAAACATAGTGTGGAACATCATGAATTAAGTTAATTCTCCAAACACAGCGGATGGTTTCTTCGTGCTCTGTGGAAATTACTCGACAACAAACAATTTTTACAGCAACTTCATATTCCAATCCAACGTCCATACAATCTATCTGTGAAACACGGAGAAAAACTAATCAATCTGATATGAGCAAATTGCTGGGTTGTCATCGAATTATTACTGAAACTCATTTTGGAAATAGATCAATCATACGACTATTGAATGAAGAGAGTGACGTTTAATTCTATATTAACATGAATTCATTTGGTTGGCAAACTTAAGCATGGGCAACATCGTAACATGATCTGTCTGTTATCCTAGAAAAGAAAATTTGCTGTGAGTATTGTCTACGTCGACAAAAGAAAGAGACAAGCATCAACAAGAATCATGAAGAAACAAACACAAATATTAAAATATAGGCGGAGCAAGCATAGTCTCAGTTGACTCCTAGGCAAATACCTCCTCGGATGTTGCTCCTAACAAGGTTTGAACCCTTTCTTTCTAATCCTTCCACGCGTTGTTTTCCTCCTCCTCTTCATCACATTCACATACTTCTCTTTCTTCCTCTCAATATCACCGATCTTTCCATGCTCTCAACCTCTCCCTCCTCCTCCCCCAACAATGGCTGACTCATCCTTCGACTTCGACTACTCCTCCTTCTCCTCAGCCACCAACTCTCGCCGCCGACACAATGCCACTCCAGCCACGTCACACCATGCATCCCGTTCCTTCACGCCTCTCAGCTCGCACCAGACGTCACGTAGCCACACCCCAAGGCGGTTCCCCCACCCTTCACCAGCCACGCCGTTCGGGGCAGACGATGACAGGTCATGGCAGGGCGAGCTATCGTGGCAGTTTGAGCCCACAGGGTGGCGTGATGGCCAGAATCTTGGTGTGGCCCTAAGCCCCTGGACTGCTCCCACCACGCCGTCCCAGAGCCGAGTTGTTCGGCGGACGGCGAATGAGTACTACCTCTCTCGCACGAGTGGCAGATTTCGGACCTTCATGAATCCTTACTATGAGCATTCGGTGTACGGTTCTGTTGCTGGTGGGAGGCTTGAGCTGCAAAGCTTTGAGGACAGAGATACTAATGAGAGTGCATTCTTTGGAAGGAGTTATGCTGCTGGTGAGAATACTAAGACAAAGAAGGGTCATTCAACCTTGGAAGTGATTAAGGAAGGAAGTAACGATGGCCGTTTTGGTCATAAGGATGAGCTCAAACTTAATGGCTACAACAAAGATGATGATTTTGAGGGGAAAGTGAGCTCTTTAAGTCCTCATAAATATCATCGTCATGTGAATACTGATTACAACGATGACGCTGGTTATGACAGTCGTGGTCATCGTCATCATCATAACAGTGGACATGATTATGGTCACGGCACATCACATGGTAGACATGACCGTGGCGGACATGGACATTCAAGGCACAAGGAAGAAGGCACCGATCCTGGTCGTGATCGGCATGGTCATGACGAATGGGATTCGGAAATCGAAAGTCACGGTCATGGAAATAGATACAATGACATCAAAATATTATCTCCCGATGAGAAGGAGTTTGATGAGGAAGAAGAGGATGAAGAAGAGCCAGTGAAGCCGATTGGGCTATTCGGCTTGTTCAAGTACTCAACTAAGTGGGATTTTGTTCTTGTGATCTTGGGGTGCTTGGGAGCTCTGATTAATGGGGGTTCACTTCCTTGGTATTCTTTTCTTTTCGGAAAATTTGTGAACAAGATTGCTCTAGAATCAAAAACTGACAAACACAAGATGATGAAGGATGTAGACAAGGTATTAAAAATCTTGCCACCCTGTTTCCTTTCCTTCAACTTTACATGAATGTCCAGCCATGTGGGTGACCTGACCATACGACTATCCGTCTCTTGTAGTTAGCGATGAAGCGCAATAAATTGTCTGTGATTTCGATATAATCTTCACCTGCAGCAAAGTGATATCTCGTAGTAGTTGACGGTGGATTAAAGATCCTATCATACATTGTGTGCGTTAGAATTTGCATTCTTTGTACGGATCATTGCCACATGTTCAATAAATATGTTCAAATTTCCGGTGTTGATTTTCATTTCAGGTATGTCTGTTTATGACTGGACTGGCAGCGGTAGTGGTGGTCGGAGCTTACATGGGTAAGAAAAAAATCTATATAAATGCATTTTCTGTAATTTTTTGGCGTCATAATGTTAATATTAGGACCTTCTCTCCTCTAGCTAAGTGGCATCTGGTTCGTTTGCTGCCTAAATGTTGTCTTCTATTTTGCTTTGGAAAGAATTTAATCGCTTCAATTCTCTTTTTCTCCAAAGTTTGCAATTATTCATCCGTTGGCATTGGTTAAACGAAGAGTGTGGCAAAATTTTTGCAGAAATAACATGTTGGAGATTGGTAGGCGATAGAGCAGCTCAAAGGATAAGAACTAATTACCTGAGAGCAGTTCTCCGACAGGACATAGGCTTTTTCGATACACAAGTTAGCACTGGTGATATCATGCATGGAATCTCAAGTGATGTTGCGCAAATTCAAGAAGTAATGGGCGAAAAGGTGCGCTCTTTATGCTATTGCTCTCAATTTCTCACTCTTTTGTCGTCCTTGTCCCATGTTATCAGAACCAGCCAAGCATTGCATCTATTTCTTTTTCATAGACATCTCATTCTTTTTTCTGTAATTTACAGATGGCACACTTTGTTCATCATATTTTCGCTTTCATCTGTGGATACACGGTTGGGTTCTTACAATCATGGAAAGTATCTCTAGTAGTATTTGCTGTCACCCCTTTGACGATGTTCTGCGGCATTGCTTACAAGGCTGTTTATGTCGGTCTAGCTTCAAAGGAAGAGGTAATGAGGTACTAAATACGCTTGAGAATGAAGGATCTCAACATGGGAGGTTTTCTAACTCCTTTTTGGTCCTTTTCTTCTTGATACAATGAAGGTTTCTTACCGAAGAGCTGGCAGCGTTGCTGAGCAAGCTATCAGCTCCATTAGAACGGTGTTTTCGTTCGTTGCGGAAGATAATTTGGCTGCGAGATATGCTGAATTGCTGTCAAGGTCAATTCCCATAGGAGCCAAGGTTGGGTTCGCCAAGGGTGCAGGAATTGGAGTCATCTACTTGGTTACATACTCAACGTGGGCATTGGCCTTTTGGTACGGTTCTATACTAGTTCATCGTGGCGAGATTAAAGGAGGTCAAGCAATCGCTTGCTTCTTTGGCGTCAATCTCGGTGGAAGGTACTTATTTCTGTTATCATACATGTTGAATGGCCTCAAGATGAACTATTCAATAAAAGAGAACTTTATTAATGATTCTTTAATGAAGATTACTAGTACTAAGCTACTTGGAGATGCATGAGATTTCTGGTGTGATGCATGCAAATGCATATATAGCTCTCGACTAGAAGAAACTTGATTCTTCTTCCTCATACTGCAGGGGCTTGGCATTGTCATTGTCCTACTTTGCTCAATTTGCGCAAGGCACTGTAGCAGCGACCCGGGTGTTCGAAGTGATAGACCGAGTCCCAGAAATAGATCCCTACAATCCTAGCGGGAGGATACTCTCACATGTTCGAGGAAAGATTGAGTTCAAAGGAGTTAGTTTTGCATACCCAGCTCGTCCAGATGCTCCGATTCTCCACTCCTTGAGCCTGGTGATTCCCTTTTCAAAGACTCTCGCATTAGTGGGTGCTAGTGGAGGTGGCAAATCCACCATATTCGCTCTGATAGAGAGGTTTTATGATCCTATAAAGGGTAAGCCAATGTCTACTTACAGTAATACAAATGCCGTTGTTGCACATTCTATTGGCAGTCCCACAGGCAAATGGAGTTGATAAATGAGGGCTAATCTTAAGTGAAGCATCGGATATTTCTCTAGTTCTCCACTAACGGTTAGAAATGGCAGGCACAATCGCCTTGGACGGTCACGATATAAGGTCACTGCAGGTCAAGTGGCTAAGAAGTCAGATAGGCATGTTAGGCCAGGAGCCAGTTCTCTTTGCTATAAGCATTATAGAAAATGTGATGATGGGCAAAGAGAACGCCACAAGGAAGGAAGCAATGGCTGCTTGCGTTGCGGCAAACGCCAGCAACTTCATCTTGGGCCTCCCACAAGGCTATGATACACAGGTGATACTACTGAAATACTTGGTGTCGGTATATACAAGAAACCATACTGTCTATTTATATCTGATTATGGAATTTAAAATTAACTCTTAATTTGTGATCTTAAATTCTAGCTCTGACGCCCGACTAGCTTCTTGCCAGTCAATACTTGCCTCAAATGCATGAGTTGTCTCTTACTGACTCCTATGCAGGTCGGGGACAGAGGAACACTACTCTCAGGCGGTCAAAAGCAACGGATTGCTCTAGCTCGAGCCATGATCAAAGATCCTACAATCCTTCTACTAGATGAGCCAACTAGTGCCTTAGACCCCGAGTCTGAAATTGTAGTTCAACAGGCAATCGACAAAATCTCCACTAACAGAACAACCGTTGTCATTGCTCACAGGCTTGCTACGGTAAGAAATGCTCATGCAATTGCTGTGCTTGATCAAGGGTCTGTTGTTGAGATTGGTGACCACCGTCGGCTCATGGAAAAGGGCGGCGCCTACTATGACCTCGTCAAGCTAGCTTCTGAAGCAGTTTCCAGGCCTCCAGTGAAACAATTTGACATTGTTCAGAAGGGTGCTGATTCCATATATGATATATCTG
Source organism: Syzygium syzygioides (assembly GCA_031216285.1). Classification (NCBI taxonomy): domain Eukaryota; kingdom Viridiplantae; phylum Streptophyta; class Magnoliopsida; order Myrtales; family Myrtaceae; genus Syzygium; species Syzygium syzygioides. Next base: position 25,049,818 of record CM062251.1, read on the forward strand.
AGCACCATGTATCGGATACAAAGTATGGCCATGAAGTCTCAAGATCAAACTACTATAAATCCACGCATGACCACCAGCTAGAGGATGAAGAACCACAAAAGCCAGTGCAAAGGAACTTTCAGCTCTCTGAGATATGGAGCTTGCAGAGGCCAGAGCTTTTTGTGCTGATACTAGGATTTCTCTTTGGTATGGTTGCGGGTGGCATTCTTTCAGTCTTTCCCTTGATACTTGGAGATGCCCTTGACATTTACTTCGGTAAAGCGGAAAACATAACAAAAGGAGTCGGTCATCTTTGTTTGGTTCTAGTTGGTCTTGGCTTAGGGTGTCTAATATCCGTAACTGGGCAACAAGGTTTCTGCGGTTGGGCTGGAACAAAGCTCACGACAAGAGTTAGAAGCCTTCTGTTCAATTCAACATTAAAACAAGAACCGGGATGGTTTGATTTTGAAGAGAATTCCACTGGAATACTTGTTTCAAGGTTGTCATCGGACTGCATCAGTTTTCGGTCAGTCCTGGGAGATCGACTTTCTGTCATGTTAATGGGTCTAAGTTCAGCTGCCGTTGGGCTAGGTGTTTCATTCTTTCTCCAGTGGAGATTAACCCTTGTGGCAGCTGCTGTTACCCCAATCACACTCGGCGCAAGTTATTTGAGCTTGATCATAGGCATTGGACCGAAACTAGATAACGAGGCTTATGCCAAAGCTAGCAACATAGCTGGTGGCGCAATCTCAAACATTAGAACGGTAACGACATTCTCAGCTCAAGAACAGTTGATCAAATCCTTTGACCATGCTTTATCTGAACCCAAGAAGAAGTCCGTGAGAAGGTCGCAGATTTTAGGCTTAACTTCAGGATTTGCTCAAGGTGCCATGTATGGTGCATATACTCTCACTCTCTGGTTCGGAGCATACCTTGTCAAAGAAGGCGAGGCCAACTTCGGTGAAGTTTACAAAATATTCCTCATTTTGGTACTCAGCTCATTCTCAGTTGGGCAACTTGCAGGTCTGGCCCCGGACACTTCAATGGCTGCAACGTCTATTCCAGCTGTTCTTGAAATCATTAACCGGAGGCCTCTAATTGGCAATGACAAAGGGAGAGGAAGGAAGCTTGAAAGGTCAAAACCTTGGGATATTGAGCTAAAAAAGGTAACTTTTGCGTATCCTTCGAGGCCGGAGGTGACTGTTTTGAGAGACTTCTATCTTAAGGTAAAAGCCGGCAGTATGGTGGCTCTGGTGGGATCTAGTGGGTCGGGGAAATCAACGGTCATATGGTTGATACAGAGATTTTATGACCCAAATCAGGGGAAGGTCATGATGGGAGGGGTTGATCTGAGGGAGATGAATGTGAAATGGCTAAGGAGGCAGACGGCATTGGTAAGCCAAGAGCCTGCACTTTTCGGAGGGAGCATCAGAGAGAACATAGCATTTGGAAATCCGAATGCTTCATGGGCTGAGATCTATGAAGCTGCAAAAGAAGCTTATATTCACAAGTTCATTAGTGGTCTTCCTCAAGGTTATGAAACCCAGGTACATTTTCACATTGATTTCCTTGTTCTTTTCCCGGCAAGCAAAGCACTGGCTATGAGCTTAATCCTATTCTGTGATGGCTATCTAAGACCTCATCTCTTGGGTCCCTAGAAATTAATTAACCGAAGGATAATTTCTCAGGGTAAGTGATGAAGTACCGAAGTAATCCAAGAAGCAGACAAAAAATACAGTACAGCAAATAGCTTAACCGAAGAATTCTCTGCTGTTGCAGGTTGGCGAGAGTGGTGTCCAATTATCTGGAGGTCAAAAACAAAGGATTGCCATAGCGAGAGCCATGCTAAAAAAATCGAGAGTGCTTCTTCTAGATGAGGCCAGTAGTGCTTTGGACTTGGAATCTGAAAGACATGTCCAAGATGCGTTGAGGACGGCATCAAGACAAGCGACTACCATCGTTGTGGCACATAGAATGTCCACCATTAGGGAAGCCGATATGATTGCAGTCGTCAAAGAAGGCAAGGTCACGGAGTACGGAAGCCATGATACGCTCCTGGCCTTCAATGTTAATGGCCTCTATGCTAGTCTAATTCGCGCCGAGAACGAAGCCGTCGCATTCGCTTGAGCCTCTTTGTCTACTAGTGGCTCTGATAATTCTCTCTCCCTCTCCTCTCTCTCAGATACTGGCAAATAGAAACTGTCGAATCAATCTTTATGTATATCAGTCACAGTTTGTTGACCCCACAGAGCGGAAGTATTGGCTCTTGGGATTGCTACAGGCATAGTGACTAAAACATTGCTGAAAAGGCACGATAATTTAAATATCGGAACATCATGCACCATTTCTGTATTTAGCCTTTCTATTCCTATATGCTAGGCCATGCAATTCGTCAATCCTTGTTCCAGCACAGGTCAACTGATTCAAATATGTCAGAATGACTAAGCGCAGGATTAAGAAATTGAGAGAGAGCTAATGTACAAGCTGGCACAAATGTCCAAATGTGCAACATAAAAGATTATGGAAGAGTTGTATTACCTCCGATATTTCTGGTGCAGCCGACGCTCCTAAACTCTAGCAAGTCGGCCAAAGATTAACAGTAAGAGAGAGGAACCAAGATGGAGGGCCAGGGCACATGCTCAATTTGTGATCAACCTGTATAAGCATTATGAGATTAAATTCAGCATGTGCCCTGCTTCTCCAGCCTGGTTTTATCCTCTCCCTAACTTCCTTACACTTTCTGATAATTAGCCCACAAGAACTTACAAAGATGGCATTCAGGGACAAAAGCAAGCACAAGTCATGAATTCAGAATTCCGTTCCAACTAGTGGCAGACAATAGGGTCTTAAAAGATGAGGGATTTTGCATATGATTAACACTCGCAGAGATGGGACTAACTGGCCATTTTGTTGGTTGGTGGGTGGTTGATCTTTTCTGCAGGTTGGTTTAATGTGAATAAGCATTTGCATGCATTGTTCTGGGAGCAAAATCACGCAAGCATGTTGACCAACCAAGGTTTTTTGGTTTTGTGACTGTTGAGGTTTGGCTGCCAAAAAGGCGAAGTTCGATGAAAATTGCTGTTCTGCTCTCAAATGCTTTTGTTGTAACTGGGGGGGATATCTCGTGGTGAAATTTATGGCTTTACAATCTAAGAGAATGAAAATTAATCAAGCACACTGTTCTTCAATCCCACGTCTTCACTTCTTGTCATGCTCAAAAGCCATAGCTTTACAATTTCTCTTGCGCCGTAGAATTTCCAATCAACTAATTGGCAATTTTCCAACCAAAAAAAAAAAAAAAAGGAAGCAATTTACACATTCTCGCTTTCCTTTTCCTCTTTCATTATATTTTTTTACATCTCTTGAATTCTCCAATTTGCCTAGAGAACTATTTGGTAAATCATAACTATAACGGCTAATACACAAAAAATCCCAAATTAGTATGCTCGTGCCACATTTACCTCGAACTAATTTTTGTGTCACAGAAAATTCCAAATCGGTGCACTAGTGCCGCCCTTAAACTAATTTTCATGTTATAATAATCCCAAATCACCAAAATCTTAGATTGCGAAATCTACTAAAAAACTGCCAATTTTGCCGAAAGAGCTCCTTCAAGTTTCAAAACTCTATTAAAATCCCCAATTTTGGTGTTGAAAGTGTGACGCGGGTTTAGAATCTTTTGTCATATGAAAATTAATTTAGATAAAGTATGGCACTAATATACTGGTTTGGACTTTTTGTGACACAAAAATGTGGTATAGATATACCGGTTATAGAATTTTAGTGATAAGCCACTTATTTTTTTCTTTTTTGGTCAGAGGTGATAGCCCATGTTAAAAAGGGCCTCGTATCCATAACTTTAATAAGAGAAATTTAGGTGCGTTTGGCAACCATTCTATTCCCGAAAATAATTTATACTTAGAAATGATTTTTTTATTTTGTTCCTAGAAATAATTTCTAAGTATTTGAAAGTGTTTGGTAACAGTCTAAAATTTCTATTTCTAGAATAGAAAAAGAACAGAAATTATTTGGTAATTATGCAAAATTTCTTTTTATTAATAATATTTTAACTTTTTAAATATTTCTTTCTTTTTTTTTTCTTCTCCTTCTTGGCCGTGGCCGGCGAGGGTGAGGACCGCCCTCGTCGGCCTTTTCTAGCCCTTGCCCGAGTTAGTGAGGACCATCGTTGAGGCTTGCGGCCTGGGCAAGAGCCACCCTTGCTAGATCTAGCGAGGGCTAGACTCTCGCCACCGCCCTCGCCCAAGTTGCAACCCTCGAGGGCGGCCCTCGCCGGCTCAGGTGAGGGCTAAAAAAGGACGGCAAGGGTCTAGCCCTCGCCTGTGGCCAGCGAGGCCCGCGAAGCCATTGCCGGCTTTGGCCTGTGGCCGGTTGTCGGCCATAGGCCAGGAAAGAAGAATCAGCCACAACTAGGAAGGAAAGAAGAAAAGGAAAAAAAAAATTTCTTTTATTTCTGATTCTTGTTTCCAGAATTAAGAAGTAACTTTTTTTTTTATTCTTGATTCTATTCCAAAACTAATTCTGAAAAAAAATTTATGCCTGAGAATAAAAAGTTTACCGAACGGATTTCTGAAGCAAAAAAATAGAATCAGTCACTATTTGGCAAATTACCAAACAAGCCTCTAAGGATTATATCAGGAATCTTTGCACAGTTCTGACTTTGCCCGAGCCAGCTGACCCTGAACGACTTCAAAATAAGAATAGCTCAAGCTAACCCGTCGTTGAAAAAACAACAAATATCAATAACTAATTCAATGTGCTCAAACAAATGGTAACAATGAAATAAACTAAAAAAACAGAAAAAAAGAATACAGCCTCGACTAGAAAGATCAAAACTTGAGTCATCCTGTTGGTTCCTACAACACATTCTGTCTTTTGTACACCTGACAGGGAAAAGAGAACTGATATTCTCTAAAAAGAGAAGCTTAACAACCATCTTCCAATTCCAATCCTGGTTAATATCAACAAAACCACTCCAAACCAAACTTTTGCATAGAACTAATTAACAACTATTTACACCTAATACAATGATATCAGTACTCTCGGAAAGTTAAATTCAGACGGCCACTTCGAAGCCTCGATTCTTCCAACAAAGCCTTGGGTGCAGAGTCCCGGAGAATAGAAGGTACCCCATGAAAAATGTGTCTAGACTTTCCACCAAATATCAAGACGTCTCCTGATTCCAGTAAAACCTTTTCGGCTTTAACAATTTCTCTTTGATCTCCATATAAAAATTCTGCTGAGTCTCCAATGGAGAAAGACACCACAGGTAATCCTTTGCGAAGACTGTCTTCACTCTCGTCCCGATCCTGCATTTCGACAATGTCACAAAATTCCGAATCCAGCAAACCCAAATCTGACTGTCAATAGAGATGCTGTGTGAACCAAGACTCCTAGTTCTATGTAGAGGGGTTTCTAATGATCAGACAAAAACAAGGATAGATGAGCAGATAAGACATCAATTCTATAAAGATTGAACTTGAAAGTAAAGAGAATGTCAATTACAAAATGTTAGCTTCTAAGAAAGAACAATCTTCGGTCAATGTATTCAGGTCTCCAAATACAGCCTTACTACATCTGTCAGAACTATTCTGACGATGCAGTTCCTTGTTAAGGATATATCCACTTAGAGAGTAACTAATTCATATAGAATAACTAAAATAAAGAACGACTGATTTATCAGATTAATTGCTACAAACCTGATGGAGACCAAGTCGCCCACTGGCAGTGTAAAAGTTCACAATGCCGATGTTTGGGGCCATCAGTGGAAATTTTTCCTGTACATCATTTTTTTTGACATTTTTACTTATAAAAGCATGAGAATCTTTGACAGCTTTTGCAACCAAGTAACAAAATTCTTCCGGGATCCTTGGCGGTTTGGCTCCATCAATTGGCCGGCGCTCTCCATACTTGCTTGTCTCAGGGTCCCAATTTTTACCAAGGCACATCATTTTCAGATGCAACTTTGCACCATCCCGATAACCAGGCTGGTAGAAACCTCCAGCTCCAAGGCCAAGGTCACGACACAGCTTTACAATTTTAACCTAGCATCAGACATGACAAGCATAAGATGTAGTTTTGAAACAGCTATAAATAGTAGGATTACACTGAGCGGACTACACTCAAAACATACCACTGGAAGTAACTGAATATGTCAGGTACTTTTCATTCAAAGCATATTTTAAGACAGCCAGGGAAAAGGTCTCCATCACAATAGTAACTGGTAACACCAAAATGGGGCTACTCATCCGTACTGAGTGGTGCTAAGACTAACAAGTAATAGTCCTATGCTGCCTTCATTTTTCTTTTTCTTTAAATCATACCATGGACTTGAACATCATACAACTTTGCAAATCAATAGGCACAGATGCTACAAGTCAAAATTTTCAATCAAGGAGGACGCTTCTGTTCTTTTTCACCCCCAAAATTTCCATTTCAAGAAAAGGTTGTGTTTGGAGAGGGATGTAACCGTATACCTGATCACTTATGGAAAGATAGCTTTTAAGAAGAACCATTCCAGGTCTCAATATTCTCCAATTATGTTCTTCCAGTGATCGTTTCTCTTCATTACGCTTTTCTCTATTCTTTACGAGCAATGAAGGCTTCAGCATTACAGGTGTACCAACTTGGGACACACAGATATCAAATCTTCTAGCCTCTGAAAAGTCCTCAGCAGGCACTGAATCTTCAAAGCCAGCAATACTTTTTGTGTCCTTGCCCTTACCACTGCTGGAATTTGAAAGTTGCTGAGGCTCACTTCGCAGAAAGCAACTACTTATGTTGGGTGAAAGAGAATCGTTCTCGGTTTCCTTGTTCTGAGTTTCCTCAATTTGGATTCTGTTCATGTTAAGTTCCATGTCTCCAGGCTGAGAAGACAAGCAACATAATAATTTCAATCTACTCCATAAATGAGCCACAGCTATTCAAGTCAAAGGCCCCCTGGAACTGAAATGGTTTCTAATTTGTTGTGAAAGATGTCACATTGAGAGATAAATGATAACGCAAACTTCAGTTTACTATAATAAAATAAAATAAGTTACAAGGGCATAAATATGGTAGACATGAAGCTGAACTGGTATATCAGCACTAATCCATGACTGGTGAAACAAACAAGTAGCGATATCTGCTATCAATTTCGTCCATGGATTTCCATCATCTGTCTTGTACATACATTGGTAATGCTCATTCATCCCATGTTAATCGCACATCAGATTTTCGCCGACAGATAAATCCTTTACTCACTTTCAGTCCAACTGTGAGGTGTCACTTCTTTTTCTTGCAAATTTTCAAATTATGCAATTGTTTCTCTCTGTATTCTTTCATCGAGGGACATGCATCGGGCGTGCATCATTTCTAGTTCACCTAAAAATAAAAGGTCATTGTCATGACTATAATGTCACAAACACCTCCATCTGAGCTAACAGGAAAAAAGCAGAACTTCTTTGATTTTATGCTTCTCCCACTATTCACTAAAGCTACAAGAACCCATTGCAACAGATAGATGTACCATCTGCTCCCAATTGCAAACCAAGAAAAACAAAAGCAAACGACACACACCCACAAGAGGAGAGACAAAGAACAACAACGCAACGACCGGACAAACAACGAGTACAAAAGAGGAGAGAGGGACACGACGAAATTACAGAGGAGCGGCGATGCGCATGATCACCCGCTGGGCGCCAAACTCGGCCCCTCGGCGGGCCGGAGCTCGATCGCCCGTCGCGTGCTCTTCTCCCACGATCCATCTGCTCCGGAATTTGGAACTTGGGCGGTCGCTAAGATCGGGTTTTTCTTATTACCGAGAGAAGTTTCGAGGATGAGAATGGCTTCTATACATATGGCTTTGGCTTTTCGTCTTCCACCCGCGTTGAACTTTCGCTGCGAAAACCAAAACGACTTAAATGCTTAGTAAATTCTCGCTTTTTCCGGTGTCGAGGACTCAGGTTTCGAGGATGACAGCAGTAAAAGAGGGAGTGATTAATAATGTTCTTGTCGACTCTGGCCAAAGAAGAAAATGTCCTAATTAACAACAAGTGCCTAAGAAGTTTCTAGGCCAAAACCTCCCCTTTCTTTAAAAAAAATAAAAAATAAAAAAAGGGTTAATATTATGAAAAATCTTAAACTGTTACATTTATGATAAATTTATTACATGTTAATATTTTAACTACAAAAAACTCCAAACTGGTATATCTGTGATAATTTTATCCTTCGTTAATTTCCGTTAAATTTTATCTTCAAAATTCTGAGTTGGATAACGCATGGCAGTTGACAGATGTACCAATTTAGGATTTTACCCTTCGTTTATCACATGTGTACCGATTTGTGATTTTTCGTGATATTAATTCAATTTAATGGATAGTAAAATTTATCACAAATATACCATTTTAGGATTTTTGATGGTCAAAAAATTAATTTTGGGTAAATTTATTAGAGATGTACTAGTTTGAGATTTTCTGTGTTATTAAATCTTATTATTATAAATAACATGTGGGGAAATACCATATAAGAACAAAAGTTTTTACTTTTTCTGCAACAATTTATTAAACTCATCCGTCCGAAAGTTTTGATATTACTTGAATCTTGCATCTTGCAAACTGATGAAAATTATACACCTTCAGTCTTAATAAATTGAAATCGCCGTCTTGAACAAATGAAGTTGTTTCGCAATTGAGCACGACATTTGTTGTCACGCTCGTCGACTTTCACTAGCCTGCTCAACACGAGGAACCATCGAGATGCTAATAGCGAGGACACGAAACCGCCGTGAGGAGTTAAAGATCAGCTCACCCCGAGATCCAAGAAAGGTTTGTATGATGTCACGAAAAATATTTGGCATGGACTTTGTTACATATTTATATTTCTAACTACTAGACTACATGATTACAAGGATTGCAAAGTACTCTTTTTCACCACAAGTCAGCCAAAAGAGAAAAACCCAAAAAGATGAGAAAATGAGAATGGAAGGAGACAGAATGACAGGCATAAAATAGAGGAAGAATTTTTAGATTTCACAACCCTAGCGACTGGGACACTCTTGACATACTGACTGCTCCGTCTCTAACTGATTGAAATTTCACACCCATCATCCTGCTTGATCCTTCAACCTTTGTACATCGCAATTTCGCCTCAGAATCCAAGATCTGATTCTCCTCCGCAGTTCGCGAGTTTTGTTCTTTTTTTTTCACCTTTTCTGTCCTGTTATGCTGCCGCCGAGACTTTTCTTACTGTATGAAAAAAGTCCACCTCGGACATTAGAACCAGAGACACACCACAGTGCAGGTGTCGCGCTTTTAATCAGTTTATTGGTGATTTCCAGCATCAAAATCAATTGCATCAGAGTCTAAAAAGCAGCCCTTTCCTAGAAAGCCAAGGGGAAAAATTTACCTTGCCCCTCCTCAAAGCCCCGGTGTTGATCATACTGGCACTTTTATCAACAACTACCTCTTCCACTCCATCTTATATAAACAAAAAACTCTAAAAAAATACTTCAAACTTCTCTGCTAAGTTAAGAAATGATTCAGAAGTATGTAGCTGAGGACTTCATTATGCACTGCTCAAATTGCTTTTATTAACACCTTGTAGCTCCATTGGAGAATTGTTTATACTGCCAACCGAGCCGAGGGTCTGCGAACTCAACTGTGGACTTGCGGGACAAGCTTCTGGATTACCAGCACTCATGCCATGAATTGTCCCAGAGCTGATCTGTTGTGGACTCATTGAGGTTCTTTGACTCATTTGCTGGGGACTAGATTGCTGTTGCTGCTGTTGGGATTGTGAGCTCAATTGTGGAATTGCCATGTTTGAAGGTGAACCTATTTGTGGTGGTGACATAACAGCTTGCAAGGGTGAGGTTGTTTCTAGCTGATGCAGCTGCTGCTGCTGCATCTGTTGTTGCTGCAATTGGAGTTGCTGCTGCTGTTGCTGTGGTTGCTGCTGCAATTGCTGTTGCTGTTGTTGCAACTGCACCTGCTGCTGTTGATGCTGCAGCTGCATTGGCTGTTGCTGCTGTTGTGGTGGCTGCTGCTGATTCATATACGGATTCATCGCCGTCAACTTTGGTGGGCCCATTGCCCCCATTGCTGCACGCTGCATTTGGCTCATGTTAGCTCGATTTATGCTGGTGCCCAACACTGACAGGCCAGTAGAGCCTGGGTGCATTGGTCGAGCTCCAGAGACACCACCTATGCCAGACTGAGTGCCCCCTAAACGATTCTGCTGCACCATCCGAAGTCTTGTTTGCAACATAGCCGTTTGTTGGGATGTCAATGTTCCTGAATGCAACCGCTGGGTTATTGAATTACCAATGTGAGATGCCTGGGCCATGTTCATCGGATTCTGACCCACATTACCAATGTTTGGCATTTGGCCCGTGGGTGCTGAAATTCCAGCCCCTCCCATCCCCTTTGCACCTGCCATACTCATGGTGTTACCGATGCCACCAAGCCCAACCAAGTTAGCACCTATGTTTCCGATGCCCATAGCTCCCATCATCAGTTTTCTTTGAATTTGTGATTGTTGATGCTGTTGTGGTTGCTGCTGCTGTTGTTGCGGTTGCTGCTGCTGTAACATCTGAAGATGCAGAGGGGATGGCTTATTTGCCATGTGATTGCCCAACTGCATATTAGTATTCTGGCTGGCATTCAAGTGTGAGAGGGGATTTGCACCAAGAATCATTGGGTTTCTCGGAAACTGAGCAAGATGCTGTTGAACCATAGGATTTTGGTTATGCAATGGTTGTTGCTGCAGCGGCTGAGCCTGTTGCTGCAATGAGGACTGTGAATCTAGCTGTTGTGGCCGTCCAGGCACAGTGACTCCAGGCATGACTCCTGGAGCTATTTGTGAGGCATGAGGGTTTCCAGAAGGCAGCATCCTTGCATGTGGAGGAATATTCACAGATGAACTAAGAGATACATTGCCACTATTAGCTGTAGGCAACACTTCACTGGACAATTGACCTGAAACTCCTTCAGGATAGTGCGGGATATCAGCAACGGAATTATTATGAGGAATTCCAGGAGCATTAGGTTGACTGCTTGGGGCAAGATTCATGCGGGTCGGTTTCACTTGGACATGATCTTTTAAATGAAATCCTTCGCGTATCATCTGCAGCAACGTTCAATATCATTTGATTGAAATTTAAATCAATATCGGATAGATTTATACACTTAAGCCTGACCGGTTTTCATAAACCTACCAATGAACATAACTGGGCTGCAAGCAAATCTGCCAAATGCTGTATAAGAAATTCAATCACAGATGTTAGCCATAATGTTGAAAGAAAAACATACTTTCTTTCAAGGCTAGGTAAGAATAAGGCTGCATAGTGCATGTAATAAACAGGAACACAATACATCTTCCAACTCCAAAGTAGGTGAACACACTGAAATGCCATTTGACATCAGAAAGATTTATAGGCAAGAGTCCTACAGTATTTGGTAGTGTTGGAAGATGCTCCTCTGAAGCCAGAATATCACCATCTTCAACATCTCCATAGTGCATAGCAACAGTACCATCACTTGGTTTTTCTGACATGATCATCCTGGTCGGAGCCCGGTATGAGACAACATTCCCTATAAAAACAGAAGAAAGCCTATGTTAAACGAAAAAAGGTTCATGCAAGTGATTTTGCTTTTGTCTTTCACTACATTATCTGCTCTAGAACATTAAAATGAGCATCTCATCCTCTCAAAATCATTCAAATTGGGTATTGTTTCTGAAACCTAAAGACATTCCTTTGTACAGGTGGTACTGTATGACGGCAGACTTTAACACATCAAGATCAGGTAAAGTACAAGTAACAGATATTTAACTCCAAGCCACGTGAGATTGGGTACTTTGCACTGTGGCCAATATAATGGCAAATACTGCAAAATTCAAGTAGCAGCTGGCAGCAATGTTAAGTCTGCATAAAATGAGAAGGAAAGGTGTGGCAAAGTCCAAAGTAAGATTAATTTTAGGCAGGAGAAATCGATTTTATGCTGCAATAGACCATCTCCACACGACAGATGTAACAAACCTTGAAGATTTCGCTCTGGCTGCACAAAGTTAAGGACTCTAGTCTTGCAAATATTTGTGCTACCTCCAACCAGTGACTTCGAGAGTGGTCTGGTACATGAGTCATCCTTAAAATTCTCATCGTTGGAAACGTTGTGTAGGCATGACAAAAGACCCTCAGTCAAAAAGGTGCCGAGCTTCTTCACTGGATAATCTGCCTTGTTCTTTTTGCGGTTAAGTTGGTGCCTGAAGCATCATTGGACGAAAGACAAAACTCAGAATATGAAATGAATTATATATTTGATATGTATATCAGAAAATAGATGCCAATAATTGCCTGAGAAAAATTATGTAACTATGCTTCTGGATGCACGTAAAGCAGGTTGACTGAGAATATTTTGAGCTTGCGTTTTGAAGATTTACTTTACTTCATATTACTTAACTCAATAATGAGTAAAACTCAAGCAGCAAACACAACAGCAACATATTTGCTGTCATGGTTGTAACATGGTAATTAGTACATCCTACGCTTTAAACAAGGACAAAGCTTACTGATATACTCCACATCTAAATGCCATCTAGATCAGCCTTATGATCAAGAGTACAATCATAGAATCGTATATCATTTTTCAAACTATTGTCTCACCAGGAGGTAGAAATTTAAAACCCATGACAACAGATAAATGCTGTACACATCTATCCTCAATCTACGTTTCCATCAGAGGTAGATGTTCAATTTTAAACGAATCGATCCAGAAAAAGATCAAAGATCCCGATTGCTCTGTAAATCCTCAGCCAACCACCCTACATACTCCAACTGGGCTTCGGCAATAATCGTGTAAGTTGGTGCTTTACATAGAAACAATAGATTGGTATCCCGATTTTTCAAGTTCAAGACAACCAGTCTAACTGCATTGCTAATGCGGCTAACTAAGCTATTCTTATCCTAGCTACTACTGTTAAGATTCAGTACTAACAGACTTTCAGGCAAGTAAATTACTGAAGAGTAAGTTAAACTATAAAAAAAAAAATATGTCCGAACAGCAGAAATACAGGAGATAAAACAAAAAAAGGAGCAACAGACTTGAGAGCTCATTGACCTCATACCTCATCATAATCATTTCAATCTTTGAAAACCTCTCAAGCATTGTTTGATCAGCCGTAGGTGGGGTTCCAACAGAAGGACTGCTCGCATTTAATGCGACACCAATATTACTCACACTAGCAGGAGAGCCAACACCGCTGATTACCGGCGTCTTTGGAAGTGAATTCTGCCTTCGTTTTGCAGCAGCCTGGGCCTGGTTCTGTCGTAGTGTAGAATCATTGGCACTAGAAGTTAAAGATCCTGTCCCTCCAACAGGAGGAACTGAGGTTATTGCAGCCTTTTCCTTGGGCAACAATCCAGGCACAGGAGTCGCTGCAGCTGCCCCATACTGTGGTCCAATTGAACCACTAGAAAATTCCCCAGATTTTGATGATAGAGGAGATTGAGCCAAGGTACCACCAGATACGCGTGGGCTTTGCACTGATTTCCTTTTCTGCATCTGTTCCTCCTTTTTCAGATTACTATCAATATGCTGATTGACATTATTCCAAGAGCCCTGAGAGAAACCAGGTCTCATGAATGGATGATGTGACAACCTTTGTTGAAGTTGTGGTTGCTGAGGATCCATGCGGTCCTTTTCGGTCTCCACTGTCTGGATGTCAGACTTATTCTGATTTACTTCTGTAGCGTCCATCTGTGTATCTAGTTGTTCTTCCTTTGCACGATGCCTCATGCCCATTGGCCCAGATGGTAGGGATGCTGCCGCAACCTCTGGATTCTGGCCCCCTTCAAGTCCCTGCTGGGGGAACTTGTGCATTGCATTACCAAATTGAAATCCTCTAGACATTACTTGCGGCTGCAAAAGGGTATTCTTCAAATTTAAGTCTGATGCATGGAAGTTCTCCATCTGAAGGCCTAGTGGCTGCTGCTGAGTGCCATCAGGAACTCCATGGGCAAATCTTGGCCTCTTATTAAAGCTAGAACTGGGCGATGTTTGCCCATCTTGATTCTCTCTCTTTCCATGAAGGGAAACAGAAGTGTTATTATCCGAGCATGAAATCATTATGTCTTGCCCACCAGGGGGAGCTCCACGATCCTGCATGCCTCTAACATTCCCAGCTAACATTTGATACCTTTGTTGTGGGGACAACATTGATACTGTTGAAAAAGATGCATCTGGTATATAGCCTTTTGGTCTTTGGGCTAGTGTGATGCCAGCTCCAGCACATTGGACACTCAGATTCTCATGACCATGTTGCGGCAATACATTCCCTTGCATGATTCCCGCATCAGACCTTTCCGGAACTCTGTCTATGCATATTTTCTTCCCGTGTATTTTGTTACTAGAAGTCACAGAGATTTCCCGCACATGTCTCAATCTCTTTTTTTGTAGACTAGATAAAGTCATATGTAGCTGAAAAAACCAAAAGAACAATAAAATTAATGCTCAAGAACTACAAGATATAGATATGATGACAGTGAAATAACCACCTTTTCTGGAACTGGACTTTTGGAGAGCCTATCCAGCTTGGGAGTAGGATCCAAACACAGTTGTGGCTGTAATGCCTTCAATATCCTGGATTCTACTTCCTATTTTAAAAAATCAAACCCAAACATTATCATGTCTCAAACAAAAGATGAAGTTCACTGTTCATTCATGGAGATGCTGATAGCCCCAGCCCCCACTCCCTAAAAAAACCTTTAGAAAGAAGAATAAAAGAAACAGAAAAGGAAATATAGCAGAGAATCTCCAACCCCCTCAAGAAAGGGGCAAGAAAGTCCATGAGCAGTGTCTTACCATCAGATCACCATACGTCCAAGAACTACGAATAGGTGGTATATCCTTAACAACGTTCTCCAAGGAAATTTTCAGCCGCACTTTAGTAACAACAGGTAAATCGACCACATCTGGATTGGGCCCTTTATTAGATGCATATTTCCGATAGTCCAGCACCTGCATCATTTGTGAATAGTGAGACCATTATGTTAATCATACTATCTGTGAAGAATAATTAAGACGCGGAATGGTAAAGAATAAAGTAAAAAAAAAGTATTTTGGATTAAAGCTCAAATTTATATAGCTATGTGCATCTTACAGCTTAAGTTTGTCTTGGTAAGAGCAGACTAGATGGATGGAAGAGTGACTATAGTTACAATTAAGACTGAATGATAAGTCCGTTTCATAAGAAAAGGCACATGAAAGCCGAAAATTTCAGAACACCCTCCATCCAAAGCATAAGCAAAAATGAGTCCTAAATCCACCACTGCCACCAGTATCCTAGGGACAAACCCACAAATGAAGAGCTGCTCAACTAAGCAAGTCCCAACAACATGCAAATTATGCAAAGCCAGAAACTCTTAGGATGTTCATCAAAATGCAAAACAACATAACTAAACAAGAAGAGTCAAAGGATGGTGTTGTTTCATCATAAATGCGTGATAATAAAAATAGTTTGAAACTCAAGCCAAAAGATTGTGGCTTTTTATCAAACTAATAATAGGATCTGAAAACTGCAGTAAAGTTTTCCCCTTTACGTACAAATGAGGTAACGTAGTGCATTCATATAAACCTATTAATGGGACATTCTCTCTATCTCTCTTAGAGATCTGATTCAGAAAAAAAAAACACACATCGACAACATTCTCCAATACTCACCTCACAGATAAGTGACCCGTCAACGTATTTGCAAGGTAAATCGTCAAGGAGATCTCCAGGCAACCGACCACATTCAATTGCCTCCAAAGAACAAGACATTTAAGAAATGTAAGAATTGAACTTGTAATAGAGAAATTTGAGATAATGGCGAGGACATAGAAGATGAATCAAATTTTTGATGAAAACTTAAGAACAAACAGGAAGTCCTAGATCGTTCGATGTCTCCTAATGTAAAGACAGGCAAAATAGGAAGAAGACTACCTCAAGTTCTCACACATATCAAATAAGTTCCACATTGCTAGCAACGGATGTTGACATGTTAGGTTTTCTGAGCAATTCTATCATTTAGCTTCAAAATTTGAACTTTTCCCTTGTAGTAGCAAAACTAGTATAATACTAAAATGTTGATCTGGAGGGGTTCACAGTTGAGACCATATAAGAGTCAAGGTAAACGAGCAGATAGAATGTAAAATGAGAAGGGATACTTGTAGAAAAGCAAGAGAAAAATAGGGACGGATAGTTACCGAGAAGAAACTTTCAGATGTCCTGTTATAGGGACGTAAGAACTTCGAAGGATGCTGTAATGCGTCACTCTGGTAAGATAGAGAGAGAGAGAATTGGAAACAAGAAAAGAAAATGTAAGTAAACGAGAAACTTTTGTTGATCAACTTCCTAAGGTCAAGAGTTGTTCATAACAAACCTCCAAAGGTTTTCCTATAGAGTATCCATCAGGGAAGAGGTTCAATGTGAAGGAAACTTCGTCCCCTGGCATTTCAACAAGCATACCATAAAAAAAAGCATAGATATAGTTATTAGTTATAAGTAAAGCCAACATATTTAACATGCAATGGAAGTGGAACCAAGAATTACCTGCAGAAATAGGGTTTTCATCAGTAGAGAAGAATGATGCAGATACCCCCGAAGCCTCTCTACCCACCTGAGATTTATTATCCTAAGTCAACAGATAGTTCCCATCAGGGCTATCACCATAGAATCATCACGACAGCGCACAGGTGAAATGCCCAGAAAAGCAAAACAAACCACACACCAATGCTTCCCATCATTTAAAAGCCAGTAATCCACTAACTTAATCTCACTCACAGAAGTATCTGCATAACTATATTCTAAGACAAACATCCCAATGTTTCTCGTTAATTTCATTCTCTTTATTGCCGGTATATTTTCTTTTTCTTAGCTTCATCATTTTTGTGTTAGGGGAGAACTGAGTTAAGTTGGCCATCTTAGAAGATTCAGCCCTCACAGTAGAACATGATTCTACTTTTGCCCTAAGCTTATCTAGTCGGTGCACGTTCCCCCATGAAACTGAGACAAGGATAGAGAAGCCTCAATGCATCAGACAAGAAAACAATTTTTACTATCGGTTTCTCCCACACTTTCACCCTCTCAATGAGGTACAGTACCAAGCATACCGAGCAACGTGACTGCGGCTGCTAGGAACTCTTGCCAATTGCCAGGCCCCTGCTTATCAAAAACTAGGCAATGGCAAGGGCAGCAGAATTCTCAGTCCCAGATCCAATTTTCGTAGTAAAGTTTCCCAATTTCAGGAAAGCGACACAAAAGATCAATCCAACGTAGTCCATCGAACGCGATCAGCCAGATAAAGTATCAAAAAACGAGTAAACTTACCCCAAGAGAACCAAAAACACAGCACCCAGACAAACTCGTTCAAACTACCGACGAGTCCGCCCACATCTAAGAAGCAAATTCCCTTCACGCTCACCTCGGCACCGCCATTAGGATCGTATCATATACCCAATCAAAGAAGGAAGAAAAAGCGACACGGAGAAATTCACGAGCAACCAAGCTAAAGCAAACCCACGACCAGGGTAGCTACCCAGCATCGCACACGTACTAAGTCAGGCAACAACAAACTCCGAAGCATTTGGATTTTCCCCGATCCTAGCATCAAAGACAGAGCCGACACAACGGTTGAGCGCTACCTCGAGCTGCCGACCGCTCGAGCCGCCTTCTTTGGGCCCGGCGCGAGAGGCTCCCTTCGAATTCTGGTACGCGTCGTCCTCGCGATCCTCCGGCGGGACCGGAGCAGGCTTCGGGGAGAACTTCCGGCCGGTCTTCGAGAGCCTGAACGAGACACCCATCGGCTAGGGTTTCGGCGGCGGATTCCGGTGGGGGTTTTCCTCCGACGCTGAGATCATGAGAAAGCGAGAGGAAAGAGGTGAGCTCGCGGGGAAGATTCCGCAGAAGAAGAAGAAGAAGAAGAAGAAGGACGAGAACAACATTCGCAGAAGAAAAGTGGCAGAGGAAAACGAAGGAAAAGCGGTCGAACCGGGAACGGGAATCGACCGGATGGACCGGTACCGGTCCGGACGGAGTGACCCGAACCGGATCGTTGACGGGGTTGACTTGTGGGCCTGGTCATTGGGGGCGGACTTGGCCGGATTTTTGGGGCCGTTGGGCTAGGCCCGGGCAAGGGCTTTGAGGTTCAGCCCCAGGCAGGCCTACTTATGTGTCTCGCTTCAAAGAATATAGCGTTAATACCATGAAAGACCTCAAATTGATATTGTTTGTGACAAATTTACTCCAAACTAATTTTTTAATAGTCAAAAACCCCGAACCGATACAGCCGTGACAAATTCACCCTCCGTTAGTTTCCGTTAGATTTTATCGCTAAATTACTGAGTTAGATGACACGCGATAGCTGACAAGTGTATCGGTTTAAGGTTTTACTCCTTCCGTTTGTTATAGGTGTACCGGTTTGTGATTTTTTGTGGTATTAATCTAATTTGAAGAAAATTAAATGAGGGTAAATTTTTTACAAGTGTACTGATTTGAGGTTCTTGGTGGTAAAAAAATTAGTTAAAGGTAAATTTATCACAGGTATACCAGTTTAGATTTTTTGGTGGTCAAATGGAATTTTTCATAATATTAACCCAAGAATATAATGTTATGTTTTTTTAGTAATTCAACCTTGATAGTTTTTTTTTTGATCAAATTCAACCTTGATATTTAAAATTTATAAATTCTGATAGAATAAAATAGCCAGAATTCCTTAACATAAAACTCATAGGTAAGGAAGTAATACGAAATAATATAAAGGCCTATATAGTAGTCTTGATCTATTCTTCATACTTATTTTTTTCAAGCTGAAATTTTCACACACAAAGAATAAAATGGTGGCTCGGTATCAATTGCCTGCTAGAAGAGAAAGTAATAAAATGCGTCCACACAAGTGTGAAAAGTTCCCAGTCCAAGGAGATAAACTTTCAATAACCTTTTTGCACTTTTACTGAATTTTCAGAAGAAAAAATCAAGGATTCATGTCAAGTATGCTCACGGCCGGAGTTTCGAATCTCATGATTTACTCGTAATGAGAATAATATCTTGAGATCCCTACTTTTGGCTTTTCAATTTGGGTATTAATTTAACTCATTAACTAATTTGAGCACTTCGCGAGATACAAGATAGTTTGAATTTTGACAAACACTAGTTAACACACAATGTGGTATTTGTATAGGGTAAACCCGTCAACCTGGTGGGTCGGGTAGGGTCAGGTTTGGATTAAGTCATAAATAGTTTGACCCAAATTGATCAATTAACCCATTTATGACTTGTTTATTTGTAATGTGGATATCTCGACCTATATCTAATCCATAATGCTAAAACACTTCCATGGACAATTTTTATGATTTAAAAAAAAAAATTGAGACTCCATTTGTTTCGTGAAAAAGGTAACATTTTTTGAAAATATTTTTCATGAAGTCATTTTTCAAGAAAATGAGAATATTTTTCAGATTTTGGCCGAAACCTAAAAATGAATTAGAATATATTTTTTGCTATTTGGTATAGAAAATCTTAATTGATTTTCCTTCGTGCACCCCTTTTTATAATTTTTATTTTTCAAAACTCGAATTTTTAATTTTTAATTTTTTTTCCTTCATTTTTGGCCTGCAACTTGCCACATGCAAGGAATGAGCTTGCCCGATTTCGGCGAGCTGAGCTGAGCCTCACTAGCCTCAAGCGAGGTCAAGCTTGCCTAAGGTCGTCGAGCTGGAGCTTGCTCAAAGCTAGCAAGCTCAAGGCTTGATAAATCGTGAGGCTTGAGTCTTGCCTAAGACTAGTGAGCTCATTCCTTGCTAAAATGAAGGAATAAAAAAAATAAAAGAAAACATAAAAAAAGAGAAAAAGAGAAAAAAATCTAAATAATTTCGATTTTAAAAAAATATATTTTTTAAGGCTAAGAGGGAGAGAGTGGTGTGGGCCTAATGGGTTGTAAATGAATTCTAAACTCAACCCATTTAGACCTATTTATTTTAGGCTTAAAATTTTAAAATCCATTTAAGATAAGCTCTTCAAAATTAAAGTAACCTATATATGACCAATTTATTTTATGGGTTTAAGACCCATTTTGACAGGTCTAGTATATTGTAATCAAGTCCTAAAATTTATCACGAAAATACAATTGAGTATTCAAACTTTCAAAAAGTGTAATCAAGTCCTAACTTGTCAAATTGGTCCAATTAAGTTTTTTCGTTGACTACACTATTTGTAATTTTTTAGGCTCGATTGTACTTTTGTGACGAGTTTTAGGACTTGATTGTACTTTTTGAAAATTTTAAAATTCGATTGAACTTTTATGACAAGTTTTAGGACTGAATTGCACTTTTTGAAAGTTTTAAGACTTGATTGCACTTTCACGACAAAATTTAATATTGAATTGCACTTTTTGAAAGTTTTATGATTTAATTCCACTTTCACAAAAAATTTTAATACTGAATTGCACTTTTTGAAAATTTTAGAATTCAAATGCACTTTTTCATTGCAAGTTTTAAGACATTTAGTGAACTTATTCCATCTTGATTCTACTTGAGGACAAGTTCTGAATGAAGTTTAGTAAAAGTGAGGCAAAACCTGGTTTCCCTTAACGTATAGAAGATATATCATTCGTATATAACTTTTTATTAGCATCAGGCGAAGAAATTGAACAATTAATGAAGGGACTTTGAGGTTTCCATAGGTTCTTAGTCGCAAGTTTCTAGCCTTGATTTGCAATTTTGAGGGTTTAATTAAGCTAGGGGTGGTGCACCGGCCGTGTCTTTCGTGGGACAGTCTGTGGATGACGAAAATGGTCAGCGACCGTCGACGCCACGTGCCTTGGAGAAAAATGATCAGCGAGCGTCGCACACCATATGCCAATAGGTTAGATATGGACAAGTCGCGATCGCGGTGGTCACAAAGCAAATCAGTTGACAGGGATGTGGTGCGAGACCCGCGCTCTTATGCACTGTTTTGTTGTGGTGACGAGTTCATTTGAGGATTTAATGCGGAGATTAGTGCCGAAGGACAATAACATGTTGTCTCGGGATCGACGCAATCACCTCAATGCATCGGAATCACTTCAACTTGGAGCAAACATTTGTCTCCCTCTTTTTGGCCCTTTCGCGTGTCTTTACTTGTTATTATAGCAACCTAGTAAAGTGATTTCGATATTCTACATGAATCCCATTGAGCTGATGGGGCGTGCCAGACAAAGTGTTAAAATCACAGTAACTAGAGTGAAGTTCACATGATTCAAAATTTTGAGAAGTGATTGAGAAACCAAACTTTAACTCTAGGTTTATATTTCAATCTTCTCATTTAATGCATATTATACTCGTGCTAGCACGAATGTCTCAACCTAACTCTATTACTCTACTTCTCCCTTGGGTAAATGCAGAGAATTGTTTGACGATTATACATCCAAAAGTGGTGTCACGAGCAGTGTGTTGTGGGTGTTTCGAAAGGCGTACTGCTTTTTGGTTCCTTTAATGTTATGCAGGCTAAATTAAGTGCTGCTGTATTTGATTATTATATCAATTTATTGGTTATAAATTGTGGCCGTTCCGAGGATGTTGCTGAGGTAAATTCACAGCAGCTGTTTTGGCTTGCTTTGTCCTCACCAATTATAATCCTAAGTTCGATCGCTCCTTGAGACGGTGCCCGATCGTTGCGCCTTTGGGTGCTGACATCGAGTTCAGCCATGGGATTTTCACTGGTCCCCCAAAATGCTCGTGAACTGTGGAAGGAGTGGGAGCTGCGGTTCCTCGTCCTCCTCAGCTTGTTCCTCCAATTGACCCTCGCGACATGGGGCAGCCGGAGGAAATCCATGTACAAGTACTGGATCCAAGTCGTGGTCTGGACGACATACCTATCCGCTGACTCCATCGCGACCCTCGCGCTTGGCGTCCTCTCGAACCGTCTAGCCAACATAAAGGAAGCAAAGGGGATGATCGATCCGAAGAGCCAGATCACAGCGTTCTGGGCACCGTTCCTTCTCCTCCACTTGGGCGGGCCCGACACAATCACCGCATATGCCCTGGAGGACAATGAGCTATGGCTCAGGCAGTTGGCACGGCTTTGTGTCCAGGTAGGACTAGCTTGTTACATTTACTTCAAGGCCTTGTCGGGGACAACACTGTCGATATTAGCGGCTGGCATGATCCTGGCGGGGTTCATCAAATATGCAGAGAGGACATGGTGTTTGTACTTGGCAAGCGAAGATCGACTTCGAGATTCGATGTTTTCGCTTCCCGATTTTGGTCCCATATACCCCAGGATAATGGAGCAGTACACTCTGAAGACAGAGGAGGGTTACCGAGTCAGCATTGACGAGGTCACGGAGGTTCCGGTTCCGGAGGATCTCTCATTGAAGATCAGTCAAGCCAGCGACGAAGAGAAAGCCACGACCCTGGTCAAAGCCTATGAGTTGTTCAAGATCTTCAAGCTTCTCTTCATGGGCCTTATTCTCAACTCTGGCGACCTGGAGGCCAGTAAGCGCATGTTCAAGAACCCTGACGCCATGGACTCAGCGATGGCTTTTGGGATTGCGGAGATCGAGCTCGGGTTCATGTACGATCTGCTCTACACCAAGGCACTGTTGCTGAACCGTGCTTGGGGCATCATTCGTTGGGTCATTAACCTCTCGGTGCCGTGTGCCGTGTTGGTGTTCTTCTCCTTACAGGATAGGAAGGATTACCCCAAAGTTGACATATGTATCACCTTCTTGCTGGTAACTGTGGCTATACTTTTAGAGATTTACTCGGTTCTTCTCGCAATTTCATCCGATTGGGTTGACCACTGGCGGCTTCAGAGACCCAGGGGATCCACAATTTCATCTGCCGTGGCTTTTCTCCAGATCTGCCCACACAAAAGATGGTCGAATTCCGTGGCCCAGTTCAGCCTCTTGGGATTATCTTTGCGGAAAAGAAACAGGATCTTCCGCAAGTGTCCGTGCCTCGCAAAGTTAGAAGAGAAGTTGGAGAAGAACTTCTGCATCGATTACAAAGTGTTCAAGACCAACATAAAAGAATGGATCTTAGGTCACATGAGGGCTACGGTAAACGATCTGGAAAGGAAAGACGGATTGAAAATTGGGTTGACGGGTCTTAAGCTGGAGGTTAGCGAAGCACTGAAGAGGTCAAACAACGTTCACCTGAACTGGAGTGTGGAAGGTATGGAGTTCGACCAGAGCATCCTCATCTGGCACATTGCTACTGAGCTCTGCCACTACAAGGACCACGGCAAGAGGCAGGACCAAATCTCGGACGACGTCACAAACTACAAGATGTGTAAGTTGGTTTCACGATACATGCTCTATCTTTTAGTACTCCATCCTTCCATGTTGCCAACAGGGATAGGGGTGCTCCGATATGAAGATACTTTGGTCGACGCTCAGAAGTTCTTTGAGGACAAGCTAGCGGTGTCGTCAAAGAAAGAAAACAACATCATCTCATCGAATGTCAAGAAGTGGGTGAAGAAATTATTCAAGAAAGAGGAACATGCCCACCCCAGTGCTCAATGCTGCAAGAGGGCGCACAGGTCAACAGAGTCGCGTGATCTATGTAAAGTCTGCCATCTTCTGCTCCAAGTGGGAACTAAGCTGCCCACCAGGAAAATAGGCGGTGGCAAAAGCAGGTCGGTGCTATTTGATGCATGCCATCTCGCATACCAGTTGAATGAAATCGAGTCGAAAAACTTCGGCAGAAAATGGGACTTGATCGGCAAGGTCTGGGCGAAGTTCCTGATATACGCGGCTTGCCAGAGCAATGGCTCCAAACACCGCGAGAGCCTGAGCAGAGGAGGAGAGCTTCTCAGCCATGTTTGGCTTCTCATGGGGCATCTCGGCATAGCGGACCCGGTACAAACTTCCGAAGCACAATGCATTACCAAACTGATCCTGAACTAAAAACTTTCAGGTGGAACGTGTCCCTTGGTCAACCTACTGTTGTTGTTTGAGTAAGATAAAATAAGTTAAGCTCATCATCTTGAGATGGTGAGGGAGTCATTTCAATATATGTTGTACTTGAGGAGTCAGGAAATAATGAAACTGTGCATCGGTTGTTCTTCACCAGAGGCATTACCCTGAAGCCAGCCAAATTGGGACGGAGAATTCGAGCCCCTTAAAGTGGTTTGTAACTTTAGGCATATCAGCACTGCAATTAGCCACTCCTTAGAAGTGTCAAGTAACTTTTCATGTTGATTTGCTTGGCAACTCCTTAAGGTAATTGATTTTCACCCCGGTTTTTACAATTTTAATTTGGGAAAGCGAGTACGTATCTATATGCGAGACCGGGACTGGTAATTCTTTTAGAGCGATTCGTACGTTGGAATTAAAAAAGAGTAAGTTTTAACCTATCATAAATTGGTAGCTAGCTTGTCTACGTGGTTAATAACATTTTACTTAGAAAAATCCAGTTTGGGCCAGTTTTTACCTATTTAACACTTCTAGTTATGACTTTCTCCAAAAAGTTTAAAAATAAAAAAAATTATTTTGAGCTTTGAAACATAATGAAAAACTCGCT
The DNA here is from genome assembly GCA_031216285.1 of Syzygium syzygioides. Taxonomy (NCBI): domain Eukaryota; kingdom Viridiplantae; phylum Streptophyta; class Magnoliopsida; order Myrtales; family Myrtaceae; genus Syzygium; species Syzygium syzygioides. Next base: position 25,074,329 of record CM062251.1, read on the forward strand.
CTATATGGTTAGACCTGACAATATTGAATACTTTGAAAAGTTTCAAGTGGTTCATAATATATAAAAATCAAAATATAAGCGTCGCAAAATTCATGGAAAATTAAGTAGTACCTCTTTATTCCTTAAAGTGGTTAGTACATCTCACATTCAAATTTTAAACGTTTTGATTTTCTGCCTTTTTTTATCTCCACAATATTATGCAGCAACTTCTCCGTCTACACTTATATTTTTTAGGGTTAATACCACAAATAACTTCAAACGGATATATCTATGATAAATTTATCTCAAATTAATTTTTTGACTATCAAAAGCCCCAAACTGATATACCTACGATAAATTTAAATTTTACAATTAAATTACTGAATTGAATGACATGTAACAATTGACAAGTGTATTAGTTTGGAGTTTTACCCTCTGTTTATCACATGTGCACTAGTTTGTAGTTTTTCGTGGTATTAATACTATTCAAAGGAAACTAATGGAGGGTAAATTTGTTAAAAATGTACTAGTTTAGGGTTTTTTAGTGTCCAAAAATTAGTTTGAAGTATATTTATTACAGATGTACTAGTTTGGAGGTCCACATGTGAAATGATTGGTTGACAATTGGAACAAACAGAAAATGGCTCGAGGCTTTGAACCCATGTTAAGGGATAGCCGATGCAAAAGCTGAATTTGCTACATGTGGAGAAGAAAAACATGTACATAATACTCATTGAAATTATATATTTAGTTACCGTTTATTTTGCAAAAAGTGAATGATTTGAAAAATATTTTTCCAAAGATGACAACTCGTATTGCTTACAAAAATGGATGAAAGAAAAATAAAAATATCACTTATGAAAATGTTTAGACATACATTATTCTCAATAATGAAAATATTTTTCATTGACCAATTATTTCAAACGATATAAACGACCAATAAAGAAAGCATGCTTGGAACGTTGTGATTTGATGCCATTTGATTGTGCAAATGGTGTGGAAATAGCAATTAAGCTTGATTTTTTTTTGTCGAAATAAAATTATATTAATCACTCAAAAGAATATATGAGAAGTACATAAATTTCATGGCAAATCAAGGCAAAGTAAAGTCCAAAATACCGCAAAACAAAGGCAAATCTAGAAAACAAAGTGGATGAACAAAGAACAAGTAGGGTTAAGCACATGTTTGCTCCAGAAGAACAATTTGTAAAGCCAAATAATTCGCGGTCTATCACTAGATCTTAAATCTTCATCATTGATGAGCATATATCGGAAATTCCTTCTCCAATAACTACGTTCCCAGTTAGTGATGCACATCTAGGTTTGGCTTCCTCTACGCCATCGTCGTGTGGAGATAACCAAAACAGGTTGAATGAACACAAATCTAACATTTGGGAGAGCAAATCTTCGTGGTTTGGCTAGATACTAGAGCTCCCGGGATCACCAGTGAAGCTGGTGCAACAAGGTTCGGGGGTAGAAGAGAAAACCACTTCACATGAGGTAGATGAGAAACCGCTCCACTTGAGGGGTAGAAGAAGGAACCGCTCCACTTTGGAGTTGATTTTAAGGAGAACACTTTAGACTTTGAGGTTATGTGTTGTGATCACTTCTGGAGGGCGAGGCTCCGAGCTACAACCTGCGATCACTAGCGAATTGAAAATATATTCTAATTTTCAAAACTCACACCATCTTAAAAGAGTCATCCGAGGATACAAGTTGCGAACACTTCCAGAGGGTGAGACTCCAAGTCTACAACTTGTGATCACTTGTAGAGATTATGATATAAACTCACCATCTTAAAAGAGTCGTACGAGGCTACAAGCTGCAAACACTTCTGGAGGGCAAGACTCCAAGGTTACAACCAATGATCACTTGCAAAGACTATGATATAAACTTACCATCCTAAAAGAGTCATCTGAGGCTACAGGCTACGAACACTTCCAGAGGGTGAGACTCTGAGGATACCGCCGCGAGCACTTGCAACACTTCCAGAGGGTGAGACTTCGAGGTTACCGCCGCGATCACATGCAGAGACTATATCAAAACAAATGCCTTGGTATAACAATATCATCAAATTCGCAATTGAGTTAATTAATATCATGCAAAAATTCCAAGATCGCATGGGTAAGACAAACGGAATGTGTCAAATAAGGTGCAACTAGTGGCAAAAGCGTGCTCGGCACAATCAATAGAAGAAAGCATCAAGCTAAATTGATCTAATTTTGCAAAATCTTGAATGTCATTCATTATCATGAAATTGTCAACCAGTTTTGGTAAATGCAATCAATTATCAAATTCCTTTGGAAAAGAATTATCGACAGGATAATCTTGCCATGTTTAAAGGTTTTGTTAGAAATGCCAAATGAAAGCACCTTAGTCGGAAATGTCTTTTCACAATCTCTCAGAGAAAAGGCTTTTGATCCCATTTGTGGGAATTCAATCTAATCGCCGAAGCTGAAATTTTCTTATTACTTATTTATATTCTTCATACTTATTTATTTTTTCAACCTGAAATTTTCACACACAAAAAATAAAATGGTGGCTCGGTGGGCAGCCCCAGCAGCCCATATTTTTCCCACGAGCGAGCTTAGGCACTTGCTATAGCAGGGAAAAGTTAAAAAAAAAAAATCCTAAACCTATTGCATTGATATTAATTTAATTTTAAATATTTCAATTAAATCAATTTAGTCTTAAACATTTTTGCATTAGCTATAAATCACTGGCGTGGATGCCGGCGGTCCTACGCGGCATTGGCCAGCCTGACATAGACAAATTTTATAATAGGGCCTGACGCCTTTGCCTGTGGCTGGCGAGGGCGTAGGGGCCCTCGCCCAGACCAAGTAAGGGTCACCGGCCCTTGCCTGTGGCTGGCGATGGTTAGCCGGCCAATAGTTTCTAGAAAAGGCAAAAAGATAGAAAAGAAAAGAGAAAAACATTAAAAAAATCTGAAAAAATTATTAAAAAATTATAAAATTTGTCTGTGTCAACTCTAGCTATGCCACATGGGATTGCCAATGTTCACATCAGTGATTTCCGGTCTAAATTGGCTCGATGGACTGAATTGGTATCAATGCAAAAAGGTTTACGACTAAATTGGTCTAACTGAAAGGTTTAGGATTGAATTTGTATCAATGCAATAGGTTTATGACCTTTTTAGTACTTTTCCTACCGAAAAGTGCAAGTTTTGGTCCTACAATGCCTCTAAAAGTTGGGCCCGAGCCCCCACGCATACCTAATAAGTAGGTCTACCAAGGGGAAAAATACAAAAAAAGTCTTAAACCTATTGCATTGGTATCAATTCAGTCCTAAACCATTCAATTAAACCAATTTAGTCTTAAACCTTTTTACATTGGTACCAATTTAGTCCATCCGGCCAATTTAGATCGGAAATCACTAATGTGGACGCTGACCGTCCTACGTGGCACCACAAGCTCTGACATGGATATTTTAAAATAACTTTAAAATAATTTTTTGAATTTTTTTATTTCCCCTTTTCTTTTTTTCTTTTCTTCCTCTTCTCTCTACTAGCTGCCAACCTCCACAATGACTGGCAGAGGCCAAGGGCTGGGACGCCCTCACCGGCCATAGAAGAGGCCGGCCCTTGGCGAGGTCCGGTGAGGGCTGGACAAGGCCGCCCATGCCCTTGCTGGATCTAGCAAGGGGCCCTAGCAACGGTGAGGCCGGCCCTTGCCCCTTGCCAAATTCGGCGAGGGCGTAGGCGTCCTTATTTGGCTGTTGTCGGCCCTCACCAAGGGTCGGCCTCCCTTGTGGCCGGTGAGGGTGCCCTTGTCGGTGGCCTTCGTTGGTCATTGTGAAGGTTGGCGGCTGGCGGAGGGAAGAGGAAGGAAAGAAAAAAAGAAAAGAGAAGAAATAAAGAAAAGGGAAAATTAAAGAAAAAATTAATAAAAAATAAAAAGTTCTAAAATTATTTTAAAGTTATTTTAAAATGTCCATATCAGCGTCGGTTTTGCCACGTAGAATGGCTGGCATCTACGTAAGCGATTTCCAACCTGAATTGGCCGGATGGATTGAATTGGTACAAATGTAAAAATGTTTAAGACTAAATTGGTACAATTGAAATGTTTAAGACTGTATTGGTACTAATGCGATAAGTTTATAACTTTTTTAGTACTTTTCTTGTCTACCAAGTGATAGCACATTGCTTCCACACAAGTGTGATAACTTCCCAGTCCAGGGAGATACCCTTCAATAACCCTTTCGTTTTCTTATGAATTTTTACAAGATAAAATCAAGGATTCATACAGTATGCTCCCAGCTGGATGTTCTGAATCTCATGATTTACTCATAACCAGAATAATATCCCGTGATCGCTACTTTCGGCTTTCAAATTTGGGTATAAATTCAACTTACTGACTAATTTGAGCCATCCCGAGATACAAGATGGTTTGAATTTTGATAAACACTAGTTAACACACCAGAAAGTATGTGGTTTTTGAATAGGGGAATGCATCAGATACCTACCTTTCGAGTTCCAAAATTGCAAATTGGTTTAAGCTCCGAGTGATTAGCGGGTCTTGTTTGCCACACTGGGTGATTAGTGGCTGTAAACAATGAAAGTTGAATGTAGTAAAATTGAATACTGTCTATCAACTCACTGCTCAATCTTTGAAAACGCCTAATGATACACGTGATCTCTCGCAACCGCATTCATAGGACCGATACGATCATCTCGCTTTTGCATGTATAGAGGTAACATGTATCTGCATGTGGACATCCTTAGTTGCAAGGTCAAAGATATAGTGCACCCACTAACATAACGTAGGAGATAGAAAACATAAAAAAAAAAATGATACGTCAATATTTTCTATTAGCCAAATCGATGGAGTTAACGGGATGACTTAATTGCACAAATTTAAGTCTTAATGGCACTTTTTAGAAATTTTAGGACTCAATTGTACTTGCACAATAAGTTTTAGGACTTATGGCATCGCTATAAGTTAAATATTTATGAAATTACCAAAGTGAATTCTTCTAGGTTCTAATTCGCGTTACGCTAAAATTTACAAAATTGCATGCCACTACCTTCGATTTTCTTCCTTTTATCTTGTCCTTTACAGATTGCATAAAAAATAATGTATGGTATGTGTCACGACCCTCCCGCAAGGCGCACCAATTAGGGGTTGACTAATAAATTACCAAGTTTACATTTTGCTCGGGCTCATTCAAGCTCATACCAATTCACAACTTAGGTTCAATATTTAACATGCAAATCATTTTATTTTGGAATAGCCATTAATTAGTTTATAGTGGGTTGATTGGAAAATGAAGTAAAGTATTGAGAGATTTATTTTACTTTTACGAACCAAAGATTAAATGGATTCGGGAACTTAATTAGATTAGATTTTTCTATTGCCCTATCGTTACCTTTACTCTCCATTAGTTTCGGAGAGTAAATTTGTCATAGGTGTATCAATTTAGAGTTTTTGGTGATAAAAAAATTAGTTTGGTGTAAATTTATTACGGATGTATTAGTTTGGGATTTTTCGCGGTATTAATCCAATTTTCTATGCCATGAATCCTAAATGATTAGCCAAAACTTAGGTGCCAACAGTACGAAGGGTGAGAGGCTTATTTTGCTTGTCTTATGATGTATAAATGGCCTTTTTTTTTGTGTGGGGATTGGGGGAAGGAGCTAGAAAATGCTTGGACCGAGAAAAAGCGTATGCATATCTCTGGTCACAACAAAGACCGTTTTCCTACCGCCACTAGTTATTTCAGAAAATTTGAAAACTTAAGATTAGCCCTCGTGCACGCCCTACCTGAGTGTACGATTAGTTTCGCGTCCTTCGAGAATGAATAGATGAAGGATAACTATATTGACTCACGAAGGATTATGTAGGATTAATCGATCGATCAAAGAAGATGCGGGCGCACGCTATACGTGCGTATATGTTTGTTTTCGCGTCTTTTGAGAGTGAATAGACGAAGGATCAACATATTGCCTCAGAAACGACTGTGTAGGATTATTTGGTTAATCAAAGAAGACGTGACCTTCTCTTATTAGAAATAAAGAGATCAATAGATGCCATATATGGTGCTAACCTCTCGGTGAAATGAAAATGAACAGTCGATTTAGTAAATGGCAAAAGGCTGGGATTTGAGACCAACCATTGCCTTGCTGGATTTCAATTAGCAAGACTCATGCAAAACAACTAAATAAGTGGATATTTTGCAATATGATAGATTGATGTTTGGAGCAACTTATGGAAGACAAAGCAAAGAGATGAACGCGCAGATGATCGAAGAAGAGCAGTGGAGTGGCAGAAGGTGGATAGTTACAAGTTTCGGTTTTGGGTAATGTTTTCTGTGTGGAAGAAGGCAAATTGCACTTTTTTTAGTTCTACTGGTTTCGCCTTTTTTGAAAGGAAGCAACCTACTGCAACGAAAAAGATAATAATTATGGACTCTCAGATTCCACTCATATGGAGATGAGTGCCCAAGGATATGACAATGTGCTGCCTGGGAATCGAAGCAATCAACTCAATGCATCGGAGTTGCTTCAACTTAGAGTGAGCATTTATCCACTCTTTTGGCTTTTTTGCTCGTCTTTACTTGTTATCGCAACCCACACAGGTGATTTCGATATTCCACATGAACCACGTTGGGCTGGTGGGGCATGCCAAACAAAATGTTAAGATGATAATAATTTGAGTGAAGTTTACAGGATTCGAAATCTTGAGAAGTGATTGAGAAACCAAACTTTAACTACAGGCCTATATTCCGATCTTCTCAATTAAAGCATATTATACTCATGCTAGTATGAATGCCGAAACTTGATTGTCGCTTTACTTCCCCCTCGGGCAAATGCGGAGAATTGCTTCACAATTATGCATCCAAAAGTGGTGTGGCGAGTACTCTGCCACGGCTGTTTCCAAAAAGTGTAATGCTTTATTCGTTCCCGTAATGTTATGCAGGGTACATAGTGCTTCTGTATTTGATTCCTTTTTCAAGTTATTGGTTATAAAGAGTGGCTGGTCTGCGGATGTTGCTGAGGTAAATTCAAGGCTAATGCTGTTTTGCCTTGCTTTGTCCTCTCCATTTATAATCCTAAGTTTGACCGCTCTTTGAGACGGTGCCCGATCGTTGTGCCCTTCGGTGCCCACATCGAGCTCAACCATGGGATTTTCGCTGGTCCCCCAAAACGCTCGTGAACTGTGGAAGGAGTGGGAGCTGCGGGTGCTCGTCCTCCTCAGCTTGTTCCTCCAATTGACCCTCGCGACTCAGGGCAGCCGGAGGAGATCCATGTACAAGTACTGGATCCAAGTGGTGGTCTGGACGACATACCTATCGGCTGACTCCATCGCAACCCTCACGCTCGGCGTCCTCTCAAACCGTCTAGCCAACATCAAGGAAGCGAAGGGGATGATCGATCCGAAGAGCCAGATCACAGCGTTCTGGGCACCGTTCCTTCTCCTCCACTTGGGCGGGCCCGACACAATCACCGCATACGCCCTGGAGGACAATGAGCTATGGCTGAGGCATTTGGCACGGCTTTGCGTCCAGGTAGGACTAGCTTGTTACATTTACTTCATGGCCTTGTCGGGGACAACACTATCGATATTAGCAGCTGGTATGAGCCTGGTGGGGTTCATCAAATACGCAGAGAGAACATGGTGTTTGTACTTTGCAAGTGAAGGTCGACTTCGAGATTCGATGCTTTCGCTTCCCGATTTTGGTCCCATATACCCCAGGATAATGGAGCAGTACACTCTGAAGAAAGAGGAGGGTTACCGAGTAAGCATTGATGAGGTCACGGAGGTTCTGGCTCCGGAGGATCTCTCAGTTAACAGCAGTCAAGCCATCGACGAAGAGAAAGCCACGACTCTGGTCAAAGCCTATGAGTTGTTCAAGATCTTCAAGCTTCTCTTCGTGGGCCTTATCCTCAACTTTGGCGACCTGGAGGCCAGTAAGCGCATGTTCGTGAACCGAAACATGGATTCCACGATGGCTTTTGGGATCGTGGAGATCGAGCTCGGGTTCATGTACGATCTGCTCTACACCAAGGCACTGTTGCTGAACCGTGCTTGGGGCACCATTCGTTGGGTCATTAACCTCTCGGTGCCGTGTGCCGTGCTGGTATTCTTCTCCTTACAGGATAGGAAGGATTACCCCAAAGTTGACATATGTATCACCTTCTTGCTGGTAACTGTGGCTATACTTTTAGAGATTTACTCGGTTCTTCTCGCAATTTCATCCGATTGGGTTGACCACTGGCGGCTTCAGAGACCTGAGGCATCCACAATGTCATCTGCCGTGGCTTTTCTCCAGATCTGCCCGAGCAAAAGATGGTCGAATTCCGTGGCCCAGTTCAGCCTCTTGGGATTATCTATCAGGAAAAGAAACAGGATGTTCCACAAGTGTCCGAGGCTCGCAAAGTTAAATGAGAAGTTGGAGAAGAACTTCCACATCGATTACAAAGTGTTCAAGACCAACATGAAAGAATGGATCTTAGGTCACATGAAGGATACGGTCAAATATCTGGCACAGAACAGATCGAACGGCGGGTTGACGAGTCTTAAGATGGAGGCTAGCGATGTACTGAAGACGTCAAATAACGTTCACCTGAACTGGAGTGTGAAAGAGATAGAGTTCGACCAGAGCATCCTCATCTGGCACATAGCCACTGAGCTCTGCCACTACAATGACCATGACAATAGGCAGAACCATAGCTCGGAAGACGTCACGAACTACAAGATGAGTAAGTTGGTCTCTCGGTACGTGCTCTATCTTTTAGTACTGCATCCTTCTATGTTGCCAACAGGGATAGGGGTGCTCCGATATGAAGATACTTCGGTCGACGCTCAGAAGTTCTTTGAGGACAAGCTAGCGGTATTGTCAAAGAAAGAAACCATCACCATCTCATCGATTGTCAAGAAGTGGGTGATGAATTTTTTTAAGAAAGAGGAACATGTCCACACCAACGTCAAAAGCTGCAACAAGGCGCACAAGTCAACAGAGTCCCGCGATCTATGCGAAGTCTGCCATCATCTGCTCCAAGTTGAAACTCAGCTGCCCGCCAAGAAAATAAGCCGTGGCCAAAGCAGGTCGGTGCTGTTTGACGCGTGCCATCTCGCATCCCAGTTGAATAAAATCGAGTCGAGGGACTTCGGCAGGAAATGGTCCTTGATCGGCAAGGTCTGGGCGAAGTTTCTGATATACGCGGCTAGCCAGAGCAAAGGCAACGAACACTCCGAGAGCCTGAGCAGAGGAGGAGAGCTGCTCAGCCATGTTTGGCTTCTAATGGCGCATCTCAGCGTAGCGGAGCCGGTGCAAACTTCCGAAGCACAGTGCATTACCAAACTGATCGTGAACTAGCTGGAACTTTCAGGTGGAAAGTGTTTCTTTGGTTAATCTACTGTTGTTGTTTGAGTAGGATAAAAGAAGTTCAGCTCATCATCTTGAGATGGTGAGGGAGTTGTTTCCATATTTGGTGTGCTTGAGGTGTCGGGAAATAATGAAACTGTGTGTCTCAGTGGTTGTGAACCCAGTTTGGGGTTTTTCACCCGGTTTTTACACTTTTAACTTTGGGAAAGCTAGTATGTATTTATTTGCGAGATCGGGCCTGGTAATTTTTTTAGAGTGATTCGTAAATTTCGATTAAAAAAAAGAGCAACTTTTAACCTATCATAAATTAATAGCTAGCTTGTATATGTGCTTAATGACATTTTACTTAGAAAAATCCAGTTTGGGGCTGGTTTTTGCCTATTTATCACTTCTAGTTATGACTTTCTTTAAAAAATTAAAAAAATTATTTTAAGTTCCTAAAAAATAACGAAAAACTCGCTGTATATGGTTCTGCGTGATAATATTTGAATACTTTGGAAAGTTTCAAGTTTTTCATAATATATAAAATTCAAAATTTGAGCACCGCAAAATTCATGGAAAATTAAAAGTAACTCTTTATTCCTTAAATTGGTTAGCAAATCTCACACTCTAATTTTAAACGGTTTGATTTTCTCTGTCTTTCTGTTTATCTCCACAACATCATGCAGCAACTTCTCCCTCTCCACATATTTTTAAGGTAAGTTATGGCACTCGCAACTGACATTTCCTTGCTGATTCTCATTTTACGAAATTTTAATACAACGATCGTTTATAATCCATGGCCTTGATGGCCACGATCTAAGGCGCCCTTGTCTCGCCCGCTGTTGCCGAGCCTGCTGAAACTATCACGAGGCGTGGCCAAAGGTGAGGCCTTCGCGGCCCTCGCCCATTGGCAAGGGAGCTCCGGCGACCCTCGTTGGCCACGGTGGAAAAAAAAAGGAAAAGAAGGAAAAGAAAGGGAGAAATAGTTCGAAAAGATTATTTAAAAATGCCCACGTCAACGTCGGTTGTGCCACAATAATCTAACCCTCAATTCGCGACCCGCGGCGTCAAGCCTTTTGTTGTAGCAGTCCAACTCGCCATTGTATTGACGAGCCCAGATCACCCACCGTCCAAGTAGCTTTTTGCCGTGAGGCAAAGTCCAGCCCAGCGAGCTTTTTTCGCGCAGGTCTCCTGACGTTCACTGGTTGGTGATTCAATCTCTTGTCACCATGAATAGTGCCCAACGCAGCCTTGCCTCCTCCTCGCCGGGCGTACCTCACCACGGGCCCTCACCACTTGCCAATCGTGCGCCTTCCACCGTCTCTGAGCCCGCCGCAGCCGCTCCGTTTTGGAAAGAAAGTCCTGCTTAAACCAAATTTAATATGACTATTTTATTGCCTAATTTGCAACTATCGAATCTAACACGATTTCCCTGAGATTTTTAAGCATTATCCAATTAGGGTATTTTATATATAAAAATCATTCTAATCACTGATTGAGCCGAGAGACTTATAAATCATTTTTTTGACTAGCTTGCTTTTTCATGTTGAGTGTTGATGAATATTGCATTGTGGGTTTGATACATTTCATATTTCTTTTAATTTGATGCACTTTCTCATGTTGAAATACAAAAAAAAAAAAAAAAATTGCCCTACATTAGGATTGAGTAGTTTCTTATTTAGAATTGCATGTTTAGGAAGTATGTAAAAATTTAGCAAATTTTCCAAGTTAGAATAGGATTCAATAAATTAATTCCTAATTTAAATTATATAATCTCACACTTTCAATAGTTTTTATATCTTGAATTTAGAAGAAAATCAAACAAAAAAAAAACATGTGCATATCATATATAGTTGCCACGTCATCTAGCAATTTCATTGTTGCCATGTCATCACGTTTGCCACGTCATCGCCATGTCACATTTTTCATGTCATTTATATATTGCATGTTTAAGTTCATTTAATTTAAATTGCATGCCGTGTTAGAACAGTTCATTTTTCTTTGCTTATCATCAGAATTAGGTTATATAGATTGCATATTACATGTCATGTTTAATTATTAGCATATATAAATTTTGATTACATCTCATGCATTGAATATAGTTTAACTTTAATTTTAAAAGATAAACCCCAAAAAAAGAGTTAATTGGAATTACGTTAATTATCTAGAAATCGTGTTAGGCTAGGCATTGCATTTTTAATCAACACTTTGCATATATTTGGAAATTGACCTTAATAAGGTTGTGCTTTGCTTGCGTAATGTATTTAAGTTCTTGCCCTATTCTAGCAATTTATTTATTTCTTTGGTTTATTGAGTGTTAGATTATTGATTGCATACTCGCATGATCATTCTTGTATGTTAGTGGATTTGGCTTAAAATTGACCAAGACCGCTTGCAAAAGATTTTTATAAAATAAAGAGAAAAGGTACTGAAAGTGTGTTGGATTAATCTAACATAATCAAGTCCTCGAATCTATTGAATCTCTAGTTTATAGAAATAAAGTATGTTCCCACACTATATTTGGATATTAATTGATCCATAATAAATTAGTGGTGACTCCTAATTGAATTGCATGTTAAAATCAATTCGAAAGTTGCGATTGGTAGGGTTTGGGAGAGTCCGTGCTAAGTTTTTGGGCGTAGTAGTCTATTAGTTTTCCCTCGGGCGATTCACCTCTGAAAAGGTCGCGACATTATTAATATTTTCTAATTACTGAATTACCGCCGAGGAAGTTACATTCAAGAATAGGTCATATATTTTATGAAACTTTGGTAACTAGCTCAAACAAACGTCGGTAAACAACGAGAAAGATTAATGAGATTTCGTATCCTAAGTCAACAGATAGTTCCCATCACCATATAACCTTCACGACAGTGCATCGGTGAAATGCCCAGAAAAGCAAAAGAAACCGCACACCCCAACGCTTCCCATCCTTCAAAAGCCAGTAATCCACTGGCTTAATCTCACTCACAGAAGTTCCTGCATAACTATATTCTAAGACAAACATCATCCCAGTGTTTCTCGTTAAGTTCATTCTCCTTTATTGCCCATATGTTTTCTTTTTCTCAGCTTCATCCCAGATTTTTGTTTCAGAGGAGAGCTGAGTTAAGTTGGCCATCTGGACGATTCATCCCTCACGGTAGAACATAATTCTGCTTTTTCCAAAGTAGGCTGGTTGTGGTTCGAGCTGCAGCCCGCCCGCTTGACACTTTTGACCTCGTTTCTCCCTAACCGTGCACGAAATTAGCGGCTTTCGAACTGTAGCTCAACAATGGATCAACATGTACACCCGGTTCTGTCAAAATATACCCGACGAATTCGCACGGTGTTTCTTGACAACTATCGATCCAAACACTATCGCTTTCTCCTTTCTTTTTACCTCTTTCCTTATGATACTAAATGTGAAGTGCATAATTAAATACGCAAATGACTTCTACATATTAAAAATGGAAAAGTTCAAATCAAATTGTGTTCGAGTTACAGTTTGATTTACTTCTTATGAATGGTCAGTAATCTAAGATAGACAGCCAGATAGACAAATAGACAAATAAGTATCATAGATCAGCGGACGGGGTCCGGAAATAGAAAGACATTAGTACACATGACACGAGTGAGCGAGTTTTCCTTTATTTATTACTAGCTAACAAAAGCATGCCCGAAACACGCACGCGCGACCCTACGCACTTATCACTATAGTCACCTCCATGAAGGCAATTCCTCCGCAATTGCTCCTTATTGCATATATAACTTGCCTGGCGAGATCACATGGTCTTGATCTGGACGGACTTGATGACGAGCCCTGCCCTCCACCTTCCGAACAGTTGCTCCATGGCGAATTCCATCTTGCCCACGTTCTGCGCCGTCATTTTGAATTGCCCGACCTCCAGTTCGCACCATGGGTCGTTTTCTTGTTTTTTTCCGGGCAACTCCGCCTGCCGCTCTTGGTAGGTACCGTCCGGGAGAGTCAGTCTCAGGTTCACCGACTGTCCGTTCATGGTGCTGTAGGGCGTGCTGCTCTCGATCTTCGTCCGAAACGAGACTTTGTACGGAACATTCGGCGAAAGATTCATCGTCCAGAACGACCCCCTGACTTCCAGCCACCGTGTCTTCACCACTTTTGCCATTTCGATGCCATCACTGGAGTAGTTTTTTTTATTCGAACGTTATTGATCAGGATAATTATTACGTCTACTGTTAGTACAATTATTTGTTTTTTACACATTCATCGTTGGATGGGTAACATGTAGAAAAATACGGTCACATAACGATGAATGTGTAGAAAGTGCTTTACATTGACAGTAGACTCGAAAAAGTCTTTGCTAAAACTATTTAGAGATCGATATTAGACAAACTCTATGTGTCGACAGTAAGCAGAAATCAAAAGTTAAAAGCATATTAAGAAACCAATATATAAACTTGACCGTTCCTTATTAATTAATTACCAGATTAATTAAATAATTTTTTTTTAAAAAAAAACTACAACTCTTCTTGATTAATGGAGTCTAGTAGGTACTTGGTGAGAAGGTAACTCTGCAATTTTCCGTACACTATTTTTCTTTGGTATATGTAATCAACACTTTAGAAATCAAAGCATTCCATATTAAGTATGCTTTGCAAGTGTCTCGGGACACTTGTTAACAAAAACCCGTTTACTAATGATCCATTTTAGTTAGACAAAAAAATCTATAAAAAAATAAAATTGGATGCCATATTTATCATGAAATTATGAATTACTGGAACAAAAAAGCAAGTAATAATACTTAAAAATGATAAATAGGAATGATGGCTAGTAGGTCAGTATCCATCACTCCGTAATAATACAATGATATCTCATAGAATAATGCTTATTCTTAGAGAAGCTCAACGGGCTTTTCTTCCTATTTACCTCTTCAATCTCCTCTCCTCCTTTATCATTATTTTTAATATGGCTAACTATACAGACCTATTGACACCTAAATTTTGCCCAATCCATTTAGAGTTTAATTACATAGAAAATTAAGATTTAATTTTTAACCCCTAAACCAAAATATTTTTGTTAAAATTGCGGGGCATATAGACATTAGGTGCATTTGCATTAATAGGATCTATTAGAGCATAATCATAAAAAAATAAATGAAAAAACTTAATTAAATTAAATTTGAAAAATTAATTTTTACAAAAAAAGAAAAAGAAGAAGGGCTTTCCGGGCCGGTTCAACCCGGTTCTAATGGACCGGGTCAGCCGGTCCATTTTTTTTTCTTGTTTTCCCACGCGGGCCAGCCACTTTTCCCCTTGGCCCGGCCCGCGACTGTTCACCTTCTCCCCCCTAATGTGGCTAGTACGGGGGAGAAGAACAGAGCAGTCGACAGGGGAAATGCAGGTTAGAGGAGCAGATGGTGTAAGGAGGTAGCATGATCTGCGAGTCGGGAGATCGGCCAGCCGCAGCAGGCCCGTTTCTCGCGGTAGGTCCCGGTCTTGAGCTGTTGTTGGGTTTTGTTTGGTGTGATTCAGGGTCGATTTCCCTAGGATTTCGGCTCGGAGGCGTACGAGGCGACCGGACGTAGTTTGATCCATCACTTTTGCCCCCGTTCGCCGCCGCCGAGCCGGATAGGGAGTGCCGCAAACGGCTGCCCCTCCTTCCCCTGTTTCTGTTGCGTTCCCGTGTCTCGGGCTCACTGGCCGGAGCTCGTGGCCATCCAGCTCGCACGAGTTCCGGCCTGTGACGCCTCGTGCTTGCTCTTGCTTCCTCGTGCATCTTTTGTCGATAATTTTGGTTCGTTTTGAGCCTCGATAGAGCCTAGAATCACTCATTTTTGTAGCGAGCCCCAACTATTCGATGTTATGCCTGAACCAAGCTTCTTGAATTTGTCTCTGTTCTGTTGCGTTTCTTGTGCTGGAATGCCGGATGGTCCTGGCTGGCCGCCAGTTGCCACGGCGGTGACACGGGCAGAGGAGGCCCACAGATAGGGTGATGGTTCGAGCGTGAGCGAGAGAGG
This sequence comes from Syzygium syzygioides, assembly GCA_031216285.1. Taxonomy (NCBI): domain Eukaryota; kingdom Viridiplantae; phylum Streptophyta; class Magnoliopsida; order Myrtales; family Myrtaceae; genus Syzygium; species Syzygium syzygioides. The sequence goes on from CM062251.1 coordinate 25,089,610, forward strand.
AGGCAGCCAGCCGCCCCGCCTCTCTTCAAGGCTTAGACGATCCATGTCGGTCGTTGGTCGCCATGGCAGTGACCCGGATGGAGTACGCTCGCCACCCCTCGTCGGGGTGGCGACGCAGACGGGTTAGGCACCGGTCGCCGGCATTAGGGCTAGCTGCGAGCGTGAAGAGGAGGTGCGAGTCGGGTCGGCGATTGGCAATCGGGTCGGTCGAGCGGGTCGTAATCGGGTAGGGTTTGACTCTAGGGCTTCGTTTAAGTGGGCTGGAATAGGTATTGGGCCGGTATATTTAGGGCTTTGGGGTTTTATTTTCTCGTTGGGCTCTAGGTTTTTATTTTTTTAAAAAAATTTCGAGCTGGGCCCTTTCCCTATTTTTTTAAAAAAAATTTTACCAGACCGGGCTCAATAAATGAGCCCGGTTCGGTTGTGCCGGCCCGGGTCAGTTCCCATCCGGGTCGGATGTGGAGATCCGACCCGGGTTTGTTTTATATTATTTTTATATTATATTATTATATTAATATTTAAAAAATTTTTGAAATTTTTTTAAAAATTATTAAAAAATTAAAAAAATTTGAAAATCAAAAAAATATTTTTGGGCTTTAGAATTGGCTTTTCTTGCTCTTTTGTGTGATTAGTGTCATGTTTGATTTCATGTTGCTTAATTCACATACTTTGAATTGCGCGTTTAATTTAACCTTGCATGTGGTTAATTAGGTTTGTTAGGTTCATGTATTGATTATTGCTTTCCTTAACTTAGTTAGGGATGGAATTTTGAGATTTTCAATTAGTGTGAACATGTTAGGCGGTGATCGAATAACGTTAGGTACTGAAATGGCATTAGTTAATTAATTAGTGTAATCAAGTTTCCGTACCCATTGAATCTTTGGTTTGTAGAAGTAAAGCATTTCTCCCATGCTTTAACTAGATATCTAATGGACCTACCAAAAAACTGATTAGTGATGACTCCTAGATGAAATTAATTCGCATGTTAATAATTTAAACCTAAGTCGCGAATTGATATGGGCTTAGGAAAGTTCGAGCTAAGTTTAACTTAGTAATCCATCAGCTAAACCCTTGGGCCGCGAGACCGGTTCAGAGAGGTCGTGACAATATATATATCTTTATTTATTTATTCACGAAAGACAAAATAGCATCTCTATTCTCTCCGTATTTTTCCCAACCACCGTAAAGCCCAACACCCTAGAAACCCATCCAACCACCGTAAAGCCCAACACCCCTAGAAACCCATCATACTCTGTTCTTATTTTTCATCCACTCAAAAAGAAAACATATAAAAATTATAATGAAAAGCAGAAAATATGAGAAAAGCTCAAGAAGCTTATAATTTGATATAATTATAACTCGGTTAGGTTTGATCAATTAAGTAAAAAGGATAAAAGCGAAGAGAAACTACAACTACAATATTATGACAAATACATTAAATTTAATGGTACAAATAAAATTTATCAAGATTTGAGAGACTAAAATAGGTATTATTTTCTAATATTTGAGCAAGTAAAATCGGTCATAGTATATAATGAACTTACTAATGTTGACAGCAATATTTAAAGATGAAACTAAAATTTTATTTATTAAAAATATCTTGCGCTCTTAATTTTTTTGGCTCATCGCGCCCATATGAAGGCAAAAATGAAAATTTAGATACCAAGACCGAGGAACGGTTCCTCCTTTTCTATGGTGGGATTTAGTCGAAGAGTTACAAACTTACCTCTACCTTGAAAGTACATATATAGGAAAAAAATAGGGAGACTTCAATACCATAATTTGTTTGGGTTTGAAATTGTCTAATCATATTATTTTGGGTTTGAATAAAGTAATGATTCAATGATTCGAGACTATAATCGATGTATTGCTTACGTTTTTTGAGTTTACTATTCAAATTTTTTTGATGATTACTTCTCAATTTTTTCATAATATCGAAATATTTTGCAAATATTGAAGAAATGCATAGCATGGGTACAAACACTAGTATACAAGTCAAAATCCATATCTCAAATTCGGTTGGTGAAATCCCGTGGACATTTAATGTGTTCAAGTAGAACAAAAAATTTTATCTCGAGGAGGTGCAAAGAAATTACCCTAGCCATTTATCTATGTAGCACAAGAGGGTGAAACATCAACAACATAATACGCAAAGAATAATTCCACGAATTACCAATTATAAGAAAGAGGATAAAGATCAATCTTTTGTACACTTGCATTAATACCCTCAAACAAATTTCTGTCTCTTGCTATGGTTTCCCCCAATTTTTTTTCCCAAAAGAAATCCCGTAAAATGCCTTCCTTTATCTTTTTTATCCCCTTTATCCGATGTCATTCATACTATACTATAACATGAAAACCCCTAATTAGAATCGTAGCGTAATGCGAGGCGCACAGTATGATAAAAAAAAAATACGTACGATATTTTTTTAGCAAAAAAAACAATGATATGTACAATATTTTGTTCTGAGGATTCAAAAGTACCTGTCGGTCAACCACTGCCAATAGACAGGTCTATCGCTGTTGGTGATGTTGAGTCCCCTAGCATAGATTGCGAAGCAGTCGTTTCCCTTGTCAACCCAGTACCTCTGCCACATACAGCGTTTCGAAATGTGAGCAGGGAAAGCATCTAACAGTGCGTGTGCGCAGGTCAAAGTAGAAGGAAGAGGAATTCGAAACGACATTTTTGAGTGATCGTACGATATATGTGTGTACACACTCGCATACTTGTGCGCACTTAAAATCATCACTGAAACACAATATTGTTTTCTAGAGCAATGTTCGGAGCAAGTGAGAAAACGCTATTCGTGTAAAGACCCATCTCGTCCGACAGATAAAATATAATAAATTAGTTAAACATGAAGAGGAAGAGATGCTGATGCCATTGAGTACGAGTTTGAATCAATCGACGGCCACGTCTCTTTGACACGTAAATTACTTTATTCCATAACAAATGAAGAAAAAGGGACACGCACATGTATATACACGCATGTATGGACGTTCAAATGCAGAGAAGAATTTGTGCGTCTTTCTAATAGTGAGTCTCTGAACTTTTCGCAAAAATGTATATACATGCACCTGTATATCTATCACATATATCTATTATATGATCGAGAGATTAAGAGAGAGAGACAAAGGCCTTGCCTTCTTCTTGTCTTTGTAATCAACGCCATCACTGAGAAGTTTATTGATCTTCTCCGAGTTGTTTTGGTACTCATTAGGATCGACGTCTTGGCCAGCTTCCATCAAGAAGCCGATCTGCCTGTACTTGCTCATCGCCCAAGGTTGTGTCATTTTGTTCTTCAGTAATGTTTGATGCCGATCAATCCATCTAGAGAAAGGGCTTCTATATATAGTACCGAATAGCACGCACTTATCAGGGTTAGTTCGGTCTTTTCTCTGTTCATGACGGGAATAATTATCCACCTTCCTCCCTTCCTTTCTTTCCTTTTCTCTTCTTTTTTTCTACTCTTTTTTTTTCTAAGGATTAATACTACAGAAAATTTCAAATTTATATATTTATAATAAATTTACCATAAATTAATTTTTTGACTACGAAAAATTTCAATCGGTACACATGTGATAATTTTATCCTTTGTTAGTTTTCGTTAAATTTTACTGTTAAATTTATGAGTTGGATGACACATGACAGTTGTCTGGTGTACTAGTTTAGGGCTTTACCCTTGTCTGTTACAGGTGTACCATTTTGTAGTTTTTTGTGACATTAATCCAATTTAACAGAGAGTAAATTTGTCACAAATATACTAATTTGGAGTTTTTGGTGGTAAAAATATTAGTTTGAGGTAAATCTGTTACATGTATGCCGGTTTGAAGTTTTTTATGATCAAAAAATTAATTTGGAATAAATTTGTCATAGATGTACCTGTTTAGTGTTTTTTGTAATATTAACTCTTTTTCTAAATTAAGGTTCCATGGAATTGATGATCTATCATGGATAGATACTTCTTGTCTATGCAAACCTAACTCTCTCTTCTCCCCAAACGAGTAATTATTAACAGTTTCACATTTGTCTAAATCCAAATCATCCAAAAAGCTCACAGATTAAGTGCGTCAAGGTCGCGCAAGTTCGAAATACCAACCCGATATACCTACGCTTATGACAAGTACACTTGCCTTGTCCAATTTGATCTTGTCTACTTTGCTAGAGGAATATTGTGCCAAGAGCCACACACATGTTGTACGTGATCCCTTTTTTTCTTTTGATTCAAAGCGTGTCTCTTTTTAAAAGTAAAGAACAAAGTTTCAGACTCTAAAGCTCATGGTGGAAGAAGAGGGTCGCATGAGATAAGTACTAGATTCTCCATTTAGGCCATTCACCACAAGTTATTCTAAATCTCTTATGATCGTCAATTTCTTGTGAGAGGAATAATTATGCAGAGAAGAATCCAAACTCCATAGTTAAACAGCGAAATGAGACGATGTACCTGTTAAATTGATGAGGTCCGCATACAATAAAGATTGATTGATAATTGGAGCAAAGAGAAAATGGCTCGAGGTTGTAATCCCATGTTAAGGGATATTCGATGCAAAAATTGCCTTGTGGAGAAGAAAAGCATGTACATAAGACTCATCAAAATTACATAATCGGTCATTGGTGCTCTTAGCAAATTCACTATATAATGAAAGAGTTACTTTTGCGAAGACTGGTGGAGCTTATGAAGTATTGTTAAATGCAATTTGATCCTTCTAGTAGAGGACTTCGATCATGCGATATGATGTTTGCATGGCGAAAATGAAAAAGAGATTTTCCACTGTTGATGTACAGCGCAAAATATTATGCTTCACTATCCAAATTACAACTTGAGGAGAAAGAAAGATTCTAATTCTTTTAGAAAAGAAAGCACGTACGGAACATTCCAATTTGATGCCATTTGCTTATGCAAATGGTGTGGAAGTAGCAATCAAGGCCGGTTCAGTTCGTGAAAATGTTTCCAGTTTTTATTTTCATTGAAAATTTGAGAAAAGAAAACTTGTGGTTCTCAATATAAGTGAAAATAATATGAAAATGTTGTTTTTATGAGCAACTTTTAATACATGAAAAACATTTTTATTCGATAATTGAATTGATCTTCTTTACCGCAAACATCCAAACAAACCTGAGGAACTGGTTCCGATTGTGTAACAAAAAATTGAGCTAGTATACATTTTCAGAAAAGATTTTTTTCTTTTAGGACTCAGAAAAAGGGGGGGAAATGGTAATATAAGTTGCTTGTTTCTAATAAGGTTCGGCTTATGAATTGCCAAAAGAAGAGGGAAGGAATTATTCCAAAAGTGTCATCTCACGATGACTTATCACATAAGTGTAAAGGAAAGGATGAGAACTATACTTTGCCCACCGAAAGATCAGATTCTTTGATAGAGGAGTCACAACAACGTTCTTATGGAGACTTCACAATGGAATAACTAATGCTTTTTAGGTTGCCGGATAATGCAAAGCGGGGAACAAAAGACATTGTCTAGTCTATGTGCATGTTCTCGTTCAAGGTATGCTATGTACTAGTATTCCATTAGAATGAGATGTTATGAAAGAGAAAAAAAGATGAGATTCATACAATTGCAATATGTTATATTTTGGGAAAATGACATAAATTATCCATCAACCTTTGTCCAATATGTAATGTGGTTTTTAAACTTTCAATTTGTTAAATGTGGTCCCTGAACTTTTGGTACTTGTTCAACTTAATCTCTGAAATATATGAAAATGTTTAATGTCATCCCTGCACTTGAATTAACAAAAAGACAACATAACATTGAACATTTTTCATATAATTCAGGGATTATATCGAACAAATTGAAAGTTTAAGAACTACATTGCACATTGGGCTAAAAGTTCAAAGACCATTTGTGTCATTATCTCTTATATTTTTAAAGAAGAATATCATACTTTTTGAAGGCGTAAGATTAATATGTGGTATTTCCATTGATATGAGCACAATTCAAGGGTCTTAATGGCATTATCTCCAAAAAGATAGCACGATCTTTGATTCCTTCGCATGAATCAGATAGGACCTTGAAGGCTTGGTCTCTAATGGAAGATGGTCGAGGTCTTGATGACCCGAACATTTGGTAACGTCTTAACAACTTGTTCCTGAGGTCCTCATGACAAAAATTTTGATGGACGTAATGATGACCTAAATCTGGTAGGTTTTTGGGTTTTCGAAATTCTTTATATTTCTGGAACATCTTAATAGCAAATCTACAAAATTTAAGGTCTCCATCTATTCCGCCTAAAATGAATTGAGAGGCCCCCTATTTGAAGAGAAGTTCGATCAACATTTACTTTGATTTAAATAAATATCCGATCTATCTTGAATTTGATTGGATAAATGTCAATCAACCAATATCTTAACTCAAGTTCAACTGTTTTGCTCATGAATACATATCCGAATTTGATTGGACAATTACACTCGCAAAAAGGAATTGCTGAACATTAAAATATTTATGCAGAATTTCGTACTTGGCTCATATTTTCGTTATTTATAAGCAAGAAACTACGTTCAAGATAATGTGTTGGTGGAGTGTTCCATCTTGAAAGAAACTCTTCCCAGTTTTTAGCCACAGACTTTGCACCTGAGCCTCTTTTTCTTTTCTTGAATTCGAAGTGTGTCTCCTTTGAAAAGTCAAAAATAAAGTTTCAGATTCCAAAGCCAATGGTGGAAGAAGAGGGTCACATGAGATCAGCATTAGATTATCCAGGCCATTCACTCCAAATTATTCTAAATCTCTCGTAATCGTCAATTCCTTGCTAGAAGAATAATTATGCGGAGAAGAATCGAAACTCCACAGCTAGACGGTGAAAGCGAGGCAATGTGCTTGTTAAATCGACGAGGTCCACATATGGAATGATCGATTGATAATTTGAGCAAAGAGAAAATGGCTTGAGACTCTGAACCCATGTCTAGAGATATTCGATTGAAAAGATGAAATTGCTACGTATAGAGAAGAAAAACATGCACGCAAGACTCATCGAAATTACATATTCAATCGGTCATTGGCGCTGTCGGCAAATTCGCACCATATATGAAATCTTGTTTGTTGATACATTAATTTTGCTGACAATAAAAAAATGAAATACATCGAATCGATAAAGCTCTAATTAGGCCCAATACTTTCTAGTCCATTTGGCACTAGTCCCCTTAATTTCAATCTGGGGCAGACCCATTAATTCTTAGGTTTAACCCTCTCATTAGCAAGGAAGCCTCCCAAGCCCACATATCAGATCAGTTTCCTTCACTGTGATGCAAGAAGATTTCTGAGCTGGGGGCGGGTCACAGGCTTTGTTTTGCGTCATTGGAGATTTTCCTCCATTCACAAGCTATGAAAGTCACCGTCGAGCACCGTCCGACGCCGTCGTTCTCCATTACGTTGCCGCCTCGAGTCTCCCCTGTTCTGCTCTGTTCTCTGGTCGAGAAACTGGAACAGCCTTGTTCGCAGTTGAAATCTCGTCGCCGGCTCGAATCTTCACGGGCGAGGCATCCCGAAATTTTCTCTCGTCACTTCGACTGGAAATAGCGGCCGAGAGCAGCTCCTCCTCGTTAAGCTCTTCGGCCACCATGTTGGCGTCCCTCATTCGGCCTGTTCTAAAGCACGAGGCGGTCGGCTCCTGGTCATAGTTCCGTCAGCGTCGATTTCACTCGACAACGATTAATGAAGTTCCCGTGGTTGATTCTATCACTAATCACAGCTCTGTCTCCGCTTGTTAACCAGGTAACCTCAAACCCCTTTTGTTCTTTCCAGAGTTCTGAGTCCAAGATCCGCAAATAGGCGTATTAGAAAATCACTTAGAATCATGGCCAATTCTTCATGATTTACCCTGTCATCATCGTTGATGTACGCATTTTGGATGAGAAAATCACATTATTTCTATGTCTATGCTTGCTACTCAATAAAGCACACGATTTGCTCGACAAAATGTTTCATAGATATGACTTAGAAATATCTTCGGCTTCCGTTTTGATGTGATTCGTGCGAGATACATTGATTGGTTAGATATTAAAACTGATTTTGATGCACAGTGAGGTTGCCGAGAGCTTTACTGAGCTTGTGTTCTTTTTGTTTTATGTACTGTATCTTCAACGATGGCGTTCCCGTGGTGATCATCGGCGAGGAAAAGAAACGAGAGTCACTGATATGCATACTACCGAATCTCCGGAAATGTACTTAGATGCCTGAAATTCTCTTGGTAGTTCTTAGCATTCTGGGTACGTTCTGCAACATCGAGACTCTGTCGTCGGAAGGCCAACGGATGGAGATGGTGGTTTGGTGGTGGTCGCCGGTGGTGTGTATGGCTACCCAGCGGTATTGTCGGCGGTGAAGTACACACGTTCATGGTTTGAGGTTTTGGTGTATTCACCATCGATCGTATCTTGGTGTTCATATAGTCGATAAAAACAGGGGGTCGTGTGTTCTCCGTTGCTCGAGGAAGAAGACGATGGAAAAAAAATATTAAGAGGATAAAACAATAAAAGAAAAAAGGGGGGAGAAAAAACGATGGGCCAGTTATAATTGCAAAAGATGATAGTGTTTGTCAAACCAGGGGTATTGAGCCAGCAAAGCTGGTTGACAAGCACAGGCTGACTCAGCACCAGCCGAAACTCTCTTCTTGTCACCCTACACACGAAATACTACTGTATCTGTCTAACCGGCGGTAGCCAGCTAAAGCCGACGTAGAATTGACCTTTCCCATTCAAAAAATCCCTTAGTTTCCTCCGTATCTTTTTTTTTTTCGAGAGAGAAGGAATACGAAGAAAAACGTACAAGGAGCTCCCTTCACCATATCAGGAAGTTCCTTCTCCTATCTCTCCTTGAAACTTTTAAGGACATGCTCAAGTCCTGATAACATGGTTTAGTGTTAGTATAACAAAAATGGGTGGTTTATTGTATGGTTATAATAGGTAATGGGTTCAGATTGATTGAAGAAGAAGATGGGCTGAGTTTGGTTATATTATAAAATGGGCTTACTAATTTCAATCGAGTAGGGCTTGATTGACAAGCCCATCTTGAGCTTATTTTTGTGTATCCCAAATCCGACTAATTGCATTTGGACTGAACCCAAGATCTAAAATAAAAAAGAAATAAAAAAAAGTAAAAATTCGAAAATGAAAAGTTTGAAAAATGGCTAGAAAATAAGCCTTGACTAGGTCGTCGGACTTTAGTATTAGAATTAATTTAGTTTCATTTAGTTAGTATATAAATAGTTTAGGGATTCTATTTTTAATAAGGTTAGGTTTAGGGTCACCCCAAACTGGTACACTGGTGATAAATTTACCCCAAACCTATTTTTTGATCATCAAAAATCCCAAGCTTGTAGACCGATGATCAATTTATCCCATACAAATATTTTGACCATCAAAAAATCGTAAATTGATGTACTTATAACAAATTTACCCCCTTTAGTTTCTGTTAAATTGAATTAATATTACGGAAAATCCCAAACCGGTATACCCATCAACTGTCACATGTCATCAAACTTAGTAATTTGATGGTAAAATTTAATGAAAACTAACGGAGAGTAAATTTATCATGTGTACCGATTTGGAATTTTTGGTGGTTAAAAAATTAGTTTGGACTAAATTTACGACTGGTGTACTAGTTTGAAATTTTTCGTGCTATCAACCCTTAGGTTTAAGCAGTTTAATCTTTTAGAAGACAAATTTGATTTGATATTAGCTCATAGGGGTGCTTGTCCTTAGGCTTAATAACAGGCGGAAAAGTGTAAGAAAAATCCTAAACTTATTATATTTGTGCTAATTTAGTCATAAATCTTTTGATATAGTGTTAATTTAGTCTTTCCGGCTAATTTTGGCCATATAGTATCAACGTGGACGTCGGCAGGCTTATGTGGCACCGCCGGCACTGAAGTGAACGATTTTTAATAATGTTTTAATAATTTTCAATTTTTTTTCTTTTTTATTTTTTTTCAATATTTTTTTCCTTTCTTTTATTTTTCTCTCTTTTTTTTCCCTCATCTTTCCAATGGGCGGTGAGAGTGGACCTCGCCTGGCAAGGCTGACACTCACCTAGGCGACACTCGGCGAGGTCCACCCTCGCCTAGGCAATGCTTGGTGAGGCCGACCCTTGCCAGTCACCAGAAAGATGAGGGAAAAAAAAATGAAAAAAATATTGGAAAAGTTAAAAAAGAAAAAAAATTGAAAATTAATAATATCATTAAAAATGTTCACGTCAACGCTGGCTGGCTTACTTGGCACAACTGATGTCTACATCAGCAATATCATGCCAAAATTAGCCAGAAGAACTAAAGTGGATTATATTAAAATATTTAGGACTAAATTGACAAGAATGTAATATGTTTAGGACTTTTCTGACATTTTTCCCTAATAACAAGGCCATGTTATGTTCTTTGTTCGACTCGTATTGGGTTACTTTATTGTACTTTACTTTTTACTTGTTCTTTCGTTACTATCTTTTATGAATTGATTGTGATAACCTTACTTTTCTCAGTTTTGATTTGTTTGTTTTATTTGAATGGTTGGGTACATTTTAGGTCCATAGTAAATACTAAAAAAACTTTGCATGGACACTTAACATACGAGATCCTAAGGATTTATAATTTGGTAAAAAGATCGTGTGAACACTTTAGTTGCCAAGTAATCAAGTCGTGATACTGAGAGAGTACTAGTTAGATAATTAGTGTAATTAAGTCTCCGTTTCTAGATTTCTGGTTGCGTAGGACGTGAGGTATTTTCCCATATCTTATTTGGTTTCTAGCCTTTAGTAGCGACTTCGTTATATAAGATTTTCATAGGTAAATCAATTTAAAATGAATTTCCCCATGTCGCATGAGGCAAGGGTGGAGAATCCATACCGATTGAGGACCGTTGGCGCTCAAATCAACATTAACTCTAAACCTATAATCTCTTGGACCATTGGGAGGGTTGCGACATGGTTAAATGTAATTTGATCTGTCTAGTAGAGAACTCAGTCATGCGATATGATGTTTGAATTGTGAAAATGAAAATGAGCTTTTCCACTGTCAATGTACAGCGCAAAATATTATGCTTCACTATCCGAATTTCAACTTGACGAAAAAGAAAGATTCCAATTCTTTTAGAAAAGGAAGCGCGCATGGAATGTTCCCACTTGATGCCATTTGACCGTGCAAATTTAGTGGATGTAGCAATCAAGGCCGGTTCAATTCGTGCAAATGTTTTTAATTTTATTTTCATTGAAAACATGAGAAAAAAGAATCCTGTGCCTTTAGATTGTTTGTTTTCTTGTAAATAACGTGTTTGATTCGTAGAAATAAATGTTCCCAATATACGTGAAAATATAGTGAAAATGTTGTTTTTAGAAGCAGCTTTTAATATACGAAAAACATTGTTTTTAGTGCGGTCTTTATTCGATAATTGAATTTGTCTTCTTTACCAAACACCCAAACAAACCTGAGGAACTGATTCCATTAGTGTAACAAAAAATTGAACTAATATGCGTTTTCGCAGAAGATTTTTCTTTTTTGGACTCAGAAAAAGAAAAAGAAATTGGAAATAGAAGTTGCTTGTTTCTAATAAGGTTCAGATTATCAATAGCCAAAAGAAGAAAGGAATTATTCCGAAAGTGTCATCTCACGATGACTTGCTACATACGTGTAAAGAAAAGGATGAGAATTATATTTTGCCAACCGAAAGATCTGATTCTTATATAGAGGAGCGACAACAACGTTTATATGAAGCTTTCACATCTGAATAACTAATGCTTTTTAGGTTGCACTAAAATGCACAGCGGGAGAAAGGACATTGTCTATTCTAGGCGCATCTTCTTCTTTTACTTAAAGTTGTACTATTTACTAGTTACTGAGCCCGCGCTTTATACCGGCATGCATTATCTATATGCGTACTTTCGATAGTGTTCCATTAATATGAGATGCCGTGTAAGATTAAAAAGATGCATTTGTTCAATGGCAATATTTTATATTTCTATGGAAAAATATCATACTTTTTGAGGCGTAAAGTTAATAGGTGGTATTCCATTGATATGAGCACAACTCAGGGGGCTATTTGATAAGTGCTGGAAAAGTTCTAAATATTTTGTGTTGGTGCAAATTTAGTCATAAACTTTTTTTTTTGCGCCAGTTGAGTTTTAAACCTTTCATCTTTGTGCTAATTAAGGCCTTCCGGCTAACTTTGACCGGATATTACTGACGTGGATGCCAGGTGGCGTACGTGGCACCGTCGGCACTGACTTAAACAATTTATAATGATATTTTAATATTTTATCTATTTTTTATTTTTTCATTTATTTCCTTTTTTTTCTTTTTTCCTTTCTTCTACCTTTGGCCGGTGACCGGACATCGGCCATAGGCCATGCCTGGCTGCCATAGGCGAGGCTGACCCTCACTTGGGCAAGGATGAGCCCCCTTGATAGATCTGTCGAGGTCGGCCCTCGTTCAGGCCATGGAGGCCTTGCCCGACGTTGCCTTCACCTAGATGACGCCCAACGAGGCCGCCGTTGTCTGGTCAAGGGCTGACCTTGCTAGATTTGGCGAGGAGAGCCCTCGCCGGGGCACACCCTCTCTAGGTAGGGGTCGACCAGGCCTCGCCCGTGGCGGATGACGGCGGCCTCGCCCAAGCAAGGCTAGGCGCCCGGCCCTAACTGGTGGTCGTTGTCTAGTAAGGAAAAAAAAGAAAAGAATGAAAAAAAAATAATAATAAAGCAAAAAAAATTAAAATATTATTACAAATTGTCCAAGTCAACACTAGCGGTTTCACGTAGACTGGTCAGTGTCCACATCAGTAATATCCGGCTAAAATTAGCCAGAAGAACTGTATTGACAAAGACAAAAGGTTTAAGACTCAAATGACAACAAAAAAATGTTTAAGACTAAATTGGCACCAATACAAAAAACTTAGGACTTTTCTGACACTTTTTCTGAAGGGCTTAATGGCTTCATCTCCAATAAGATAGCATGATCTTTGACACCTTTTCACGAACCAGATAGGGCCTTGAAGGCTTGGTCTATAATTGAATATGGTTGAGGTGTTGATGACCTCAACATTTGGGGAAATCTTGATGACAAAAATTTTGATTGGGGTCGTGATGACCTAATTCCGATGGGTTTTTTCCTTTTTTAAAGTTCTTTAACTATTGGGAACTTCTTCATAGCAAATCTACAAAATTTAAAGTCTCCATCTATTCTTCCCAAATTGAATTGAGAACCCTCCTATTTATACAGAATTCTTACCAATTTTTACTTTGATCTAATTAAATATCCAATCCACCCTGAATTTGATATGGAAAAAATTCAATCAATCAATATCTTGACTCAAGTTTGATTGTTCTGCTCATGACTACATATCCTAATTTGATTGGACAATTACACTTGCAAAAATGAATTGCTGAACAAAAAAATATTTGTGCAGGAATTGCAATTGGCTCATGATTTCGCTGTTTATGAGTACATTAAAGAAACTACGTCCAGAGTAAGCCACGTTAGTGAAGAGTATAATATTAAACACTTTCTATAATATATATATTTCCAGGTATAAAATTCAAAACGGCCACAATAATGATATACTTTCTCATTATGCAATTTCTAGCATTTATATTCAACATATATAAAATATAAAAAATGGGGAGATGATAGAGTATGATTAAAAAAATAATTTTCTGATTTATCTTTTTGTCAAGTTCAAACCCAATAAGAGATAAAAATCTTCATATAATTTAATTTAATCTAACTTCTAGAAATTTAAATCCAGTAAGAGATATATACCTTATCGAGTACTTTGGCTTGTCCCAAAAATATAGATTTTCCATTGTGATTTTATGCAACACGGGCCTACTTAAATACTCAAAATGCTTTCTGACCCAAAAAAAAAAATACTTAAATGCTTGGCAAGTCACTTTGCAATATAATGTTATTGAGCCCCCCCTTTTTTTTCCTAGAATTCAAAGTGTCTCCTTTGAAAAGTAAAGAATAAAGTTTCATATTCCAAAGCTAATGGTGGAATAAAGTACCAGATTCTCTATTTAGGCCGTTCATTAAAACTTATTTTAAATTTCTCGTGATCACCAAATCCTTGTGAAAAGAATAATTATGCGGAGAAATATCCAAACTCCATAATTAGACGGTGAAAACGAGACAATGTGCATGTAAACCACTTACGGAATGATCGATTGATAATTGGACGAAAGAGAAAATGGCTCGAGGCTCGGAAGCCATATTAAGGGATATTCAATGCAAAAGCTGAAATTGCTATGTATGGAGAAGAAAAACATGTAAGCAAAGACCCATTGAAATTACATATTCAATCGATGACCGGTGCTTTCGGCAAATTCTCACCGTATGCGAAAGAGTTACTTTTGCTAAGATTAGTGTAGCTTATGATGTCTTGTTTTTGACACCTTAATTTTGGTGTCGATAAAAAACAAGAACCAAAAATGAAAAAAAAAATTGAATTGATAAAGCTCTAATTAGGCCCGGTATTTCTAATCCAATTAGCACTAGTCCCCTTAATTTTCAATCCGGGCTGACCCATTAATTCTTAGGTTTAACCCTCTCATTACGTTGCCGCCTCGAGTCTCCCCTGTTCTGCCCTGTTCTTTGGCTGAGAAACTCGAAGGGCCTCGTTCCCAGTTGAAATCTCGTCGGTGGCTCGAATCTCCACTAGCGAAGCATCCTGAAATTTTCTCTTGTCGCTTCGGCTGGAAATCGCGACCAAGAGCAGCTCCTCCGCGTTAAGCTCTTCCGCCACTGTGTTGGCGTCCTTCATTCGGCCCTGTTCTATGGCTGAGAAGCCCGAGGTGGCTATATCCTGCTCATAGTTCCGTCAGCGTCGATTTCACTCGACAACGATTAACGAAGTTCCCGTGGTTGATTCCATCACTAATCACAGCTCTGTCTCCGCTTGTTAACCAGGTAATTTGCTTTTTTCCAGTTCTGAGTCCGAGATCCGTGAAGAGGCGTATTAGAAGATCACTTAGAATCATGACCAATTTTTGATGATTTAGCCTGTTATCGTATTTGACGTATCGATTTTGGATAAGAAAATCACAGTACTTCCATATCCATGCTTTGCCTATAGGAAAATGAGATCATTGCTAATCATCATCATCGCTAGTGAACCAACCTTTACTTCTTAGATATTTCTGAGTTTCAGCTATTTGGGCAACATAAATCTGCCCGTCACCGAGCTAAGACGCATTTGCTGGCTAGAAATCAATGGAAAATGCGAAATGATCGTGCTCACTGCAAAGACTACAAACGAAATTGCGATCGTCGTGAAGATGAGCCGGCAAAGCTTCGGAGAACCTCAATCTCGCTATACTGGATGGAAACAAGCAGGGATGCATGGAAAGGTTGGACAGATTGAAAGAGGAAGAGTGGATTGAAATTAGAAGGGCAAGTTCGAGACGACACCCTGGACCATCGGCGAGATAAGATGATCTTTCAAGATGAAGTTAATCGTAGTTAATTTGTTTCAAATTACACGCAAGTACGACTGGAATCTGTATATTGAAGCCTCGGAGCTCGGCGTCCCCGGTATCGTTTTTTTTTTTCACCCTCTGCCGATTCTAATAATCAAATCAACCCCTCAGATTGAACATTCTGGTCCAGGCATTCGGACTAATTGAAAGGTTTGATTAACTGGTCCAGGCATTCGGACTCTACCGACAACGTCTTGTTGCTTGCAGCTCCTGCTATGGCGGAAAGAAACAAAGAGGAAAAATGTGATGGTGAATTCCGATTTTACGGACTTCAAAGTCAAGTAGAGACAAAGGGAGCCAGATAATAATAATAATAATTATAATAATAATAATCTAACCTCGATAGGTAAGGATAGCCATTTGATTATGCCGTGTAATCACCTCCGTATCGGCTATTCCCATTATTTCGTGTCACTACCAAAATGTTTCGGTGCAATTGCAAATTGCACTTCCTTTTTACTGATATAAGTGCGTAAAAAAAAAGTGTTAGTTCATGTCACTTTCGATTAATCATGTCGCACCGCCCCGAGTTTAGGTTTCTTCCATTATGTTTGTGTTGCGTCGTAGGTCAATTATTGTCATCTCTATTTACAGATCTTGCTATCTCTTTTCTTTTCTTGTCCTGAATAAGTCCATCATGTAGGTTCGTCAAAGTTCTCATGCCTGATCTCGGAATTCTTGCCTAAGCTGCTAGTTTGATCGAGGTCCAAGTCAGGTTGTGGCTTCCCAATTGCAACCTACCCATCCGAAATCATCCAAGGTCCCTCACGCAATTGCAAAGTCGTAGTCATCAATGCCCGGAAATTCGGCCAATGATCAAAGTCGTTGCCTAGCTCAATAACTGTGGATTTTGGAGCTCAGCACATTAAGGTGCTAAAAACATATGCTCGTTTCAATTGAATACGCTAAGAACGCACTGAAACTGATGCGGGCCAGACACATTTCGATACCCATCACATGTTAGAACAAAGCTTTTGTTAACTATTTGATGAGAAGGCACTAAAGCATTTGACAGAAACAGAGTGAATTAGTACGCTATTTCACGATCAGTTCCCCTATTTCCGGAGCATGCGGTATTTGGAAGTGATCGGTTAAGCTGACACGAGCCATCAGGAGCTTGCCACCTCGTCTTAGTTGCTGAGCATGATTAACTTCCTTGGCTCCGGATAGCAGCGTAAACCAACATTTCCACCCAAACCTCACTACTGATTGACCACCTTGGCTCTTGATTCGTGATAATAGTATTTCTAGCTGCGATGCTAGTCGGAATTCGTGAAATGGCACCCGTGGAAAGCTTGACTATCCTTCCTCCAAACCTCGGAGTCCTCGCTTTGTCGATGTCCGGCCTAAAGGACGACCTCATGGGAGTCTTGGGAAGCCTGGAGATGTTGGTAACTCTCAGGTTGTTGGCCAGCTCTTACTGTGGCCCGACGATGCGCTGCGTTGCCCGCGGCATCATTTCGAAAGCTCCGTGTTCTAGAATTGTGGATGCTGGAGGAATCGGTAGGTTGGGATGTCTAACAAGTAACAAGGCGCTATGCCCCGACCCAAAGAGTTAGAGATCAGACAATGTGAAAAGCTAGAGACCGTGAATGCCTTGCGTCATTGAAGCACTGGAAGAGATCAATCCACGAGAGTCAAGAAAGAACTAGCCATGAATGTCTAAGCACGAACGGCTGGTAAAATGTTTGCAATTGTGATAAATTATTGCGCTAGTACTTTTCTAGAGTCATCTAATCCATCCGCACTACTCAGTACCAGCTCCTAACTCAGCCGTAAAAGAGTAAAAAGTGCTGTTTTACCATCAAATATTTGGTCTCCGTACGAGTAAATTCATACATGATAGTATCGAATTATGATTACCGAATTAGCTATACATGAACTTTCTGCCAACCGTGGCATCAATCAACTACAATTTTTGAACATTAAGTTCTTTTTGGCCGAATTTTGAGCATTAAAACTGATAATGTGTATACACCAACAAAAAAAAAAGGTACTGTTTCCATATAGTTAGTAACTTCTAATATAGAGAGAATTTATGTTTGGCTTGTTAGGTCCAAATAAGGAATCATGGGGAGCGCTTAATTGGTGTTTCACGAAAACACAAACCAATCTTGTAGAACCAACCCTAATAAAAATATTGCTTCTACGTACAAAGTGAGCTAGCTACATAAAGAAACATGGGAATTTCATTCTAATAATGTCGGTATAGAGGCGTTAGATTATTTAAATATTAATTCACACATTATCTAATGACCTAATGATTTCATCACATACTTTCAAGCTTTAGACTCAGGCCAAAGTTCAGCCTACGTATGAGAGAGAATGTTTATTAATCTATACCTTGACAGTGATCCTACAAAATCTGGAATAAAAAATCATTCACGTGAGTATTGCATAGGCTCCTTACTTCTTGCTCGCAATCCGCCTAACATAGTACATGGACTCCTTACGAGAATGTAGAAGTCATCGTATATTACCAACGCATGATAAGCTGACGATCTCGTAATTATAGTGAACCAAATTGGAAAACCGATTTAGTTAACCATCCATAATGCAACAGAAGATAGAAGGTAAAGATCCAAAATTTCTTGATGGAGTCTGCATTTAACCGCAATAAGAAGGAACTACTAACATAAAGTATATCTCAATCGAGCAAGCTACGCATTCCAAGTTTGAAGGGCTCTACATATTGCTAAAACCTTTGTCGACTGCATCACGGGATAGCTGTATCTATGGCTTGAAATTTGATAAACTAACCTTTTGCTTAAAGATTCTCTATCGCTCCTGCATCAATCCACTGTCTCCAAACCCAGTTGGGAACAAATTGATTAGTACGTACATTAGCTGATTCATATGTGAACTAAGAACAAGGATCTCTCCGGAAATGCAGACAGGATGACCACAATGAGGCTGAATTAGACCATCTTCCCAACTTTTTAATCACACCCTATCAACGTATTAGAATATTTAAATATTACACACGCTGTTTTCCCTAACAATTTAAGTTTTTCAAACAGTTAGGCAGTGATCTCATAAAATCTCACACGATGAAAGGAATTATACAACAATGCAACATCACAAATCATACTTAGAAAACGTAAAGCATAACAAAATTTAGCATATCAAGCATGAGAAAACAGAGAGTTTGGAGGAGCCAAAGTATGTTGTCTATCAAGAGTATCACCACCTTCATCAAAATTAAACGCATCCATTGCCGAACAACCATATGAATGAAAACAGTGTAACCAGAGAAAATAACGACGAGAATCACATTCGAAGTAGCAAATCCACCAATTGAGTTTCCCGGTTTATAGATTTGGTTAAATAAGAAGAAAGAAGTGATCGGGACTCAGGAGAGAAGAGCAATTGTCCGGTGAGAACGTTGATGATTAAAAGCCGTGGTGATTTGGCTTCTCTAATGTCGACGCCGTGATTACACGGGGCAGAGAGAGAGAGAGTCTTAAGGTTGGTCGCTCTATGTTAAAGCAACGTCTAATGTATTTCGACAAATTCCAAAATTTATAGTCTTTGTCGCCCGACCTTCACAAACTTACTCATCGTGCCCTCAAATCTACTCTTGCATGGTTAGTGTTGTTATCTTTAGATTAGTGGGGAAATCGAAAGAAGGGATGGGGATATTAACATGGGGCTCGATTCCGAGTTGATCTTTGTGAAAATACTTATTGACTGTTAGGGATCAACTTTGATTAAACCTACAACCTAAGGGCGATCGCTACAGGGGGAAACGGGGCTCTAATGTGGCAAAATCTCTATATCTATGGAGTATCCACAGCCCAACCCTTGCGCACTGCTCATCACAGGCTCCGATCCGTTTAGTCTGTAGGACTTGATCACAATTTCAAAGCCCAAAAGACAAATTTGGACTAGTAAATTTGATGGAATCTATGTGGAACTCGTATGAGTCCTGCCATTTTAATGGTCCATATTCGATTTAGTGCGTATATCATAGTCATGTAATAATTTCTCTCTCCTCAAGATGCAATCAATGCTAAATCTAAATCTCTCTTGCTGAGGAGACTCAACGTTGCAATTTGACCATTTGGCGTGTGCATGCAAATTATAGTGGTGCATTTCGTGGGCATCGGAGTCAGTCAACATGGGTCTTCTTTTTCATATTTGTGTTTCCTAAGCTCATAGTCGTAGAGAGAATTGAAGTGCACTTGTGAGGGAACTTTACAAAAATTTGAAGAGCTCCGATGTGGAGAGATTGAGAGAAATAGAGAGAGGCAAAAATAAAAATTTGATGGTGTTTGTGAGAGCGACTTGTTTTTCAGTTGTTCACCCATGATCTGTACTCTCGGCCTTTGAAGAAAGGGAGATGGAAGTGATCAATGTCGACGAGATGTGAAACCTTGCTTTACATGCAATTTCATTAACCTTGCTTTCCAGTCATTTGTCTACGATTAAGTTATCAAGTAGTTTTGTGCTACTAATCTTTTGTAAGATGGTTTTCAACGTGCATTTATTTTTATTTTTTTAAATTAATAACTTCCTTATCTTTGACAAAAAGAAACCTGACTTGTCTTATCTATTACCAAATTTTGTTTAGTTTTTTTTACCGCCACATCAAATTTACCAACAATCATATGAAATTATTATCCACCTTTATTCGGTAACTTAACACTTTTATTCCCGATTAAATAATCCTTGTAGATATCTGAATTTTGGCTAGCATTTCGAACAAGAATAAAAATGACGATTGAATAAAAATTAACAAACACAGAAAAAAAGATAAAAATAACAACCATAGAAAAATTTTTGGGAAAATAATACAAATAGTTCATGAATATTGGTTCAATGTGTAGTGTGGTCTATTTAATTTATTCAATGTAATCCATGAACTTCAATCCAATGTGCAACGTGGTCCATGAACTTTTCATTTATTCGATATCATTCATGAACTTTTAATATATATTCAATTTAATCTCTGACTTATATGAAAATGTTCAATATAGTCCTTCCATTAATTCTAGTTTAATGACCACATTGAATGTATACCAAAAGTTAAAGGATCACATTGAACTAATTAAAAGTTCAGTGAATATTAAATTAAAGTTCAGAAATTATATTAAATAAATTAAAAGTTTATGGATTAAATTACATATTAGGCAAGAGTTCATAAATTATTTGTGTGGTTACCCCAAAAATTGTCCGTACCATTCAGCGGAGATGTCTCTCTCTCGGCGGTCGATTAGCCGGAGCTATTGCCTCTTCCTTTCGGCTCCATCACCATCAATCGATCGGCCACCGTCTCCAATCAGCTACGGCCGCCGTCAAATCTCCCTCGCTGGCCACCACAGCCTCCGCCGCAACGGAGCGGAGCATCGACGCTCATCACCACCAATCGGACTTCTCTCGTGCTCTTCCTCTCTCTCTCTCGTCCAAACGCCTTTGGAGATTTTCCTTCTAAGCTCGCGGTTTCACACACTCTGCAGGAGAATTCACAACGACAACGACAACCACTACACACTCTCTGAAGCTTGGTGCGCGCGCGAGAGTCCGAGGAACCGAGCGAAGCAAGAACACAACGCACGGACCGAGAATTTCACCGCCTAGCTTCGTCTTCGTGAGATTCTCGAAGTCTTTCAGTTTCTTCATTTATTAGCAGGTAACCATTCGGATCTCCCCAAGGTAGGATACGGTCGATTCTCAATCATACGATTGTTCTGTATTGCCTTCTGTTGTCTATTCCTTGGTCTCAGATTCGTTGATTCCTCTCTAGCAATTTTTAGCTGGGTTTCTCATGTTATATTCCTCGCCAATTGATAGGAATTCTTGTTTGCATACCCTTCATGGTCACCACCTGTTCGACGTTTTGCCTCGGAGATGACGATGATGTAATAATTGATCAATTTGAGATTGCATCGGAGTGATTTGTATGTTACTGTTCAATGTACTGATCATACATTGTGAATTGATGCTTCATCCTTCGATGGCCTAGAGTTCTCCTTCCAATTGGTGTTTCCGTTTACTTTGTTCTCCGCGAATTAAATACTGCATTGGGAGCGTGGCTGAATTGTCCTCTAAACTGAGAGCCTCTGGATTTATTTTTGAGCTTGAGGTGTTCAAAGCACATGTATCATAATCGTCAAGGTGTTAATGTAGAGAAATCCTCTCTAACCGTAAATTGTTCATATGTTGGAGCCATAGTTTTTCTTTCGCATACTAACCGCTGCTTTGTTTTGGGCTCGGTTGAGACTTCACTTCACATGCGATGGACACGTTGGAGTATCGTTTATGTCATGCTTGTGATGTCCGTGCAAGTACATGGTGGTTTACCTCGGTTGTCGCCATTAGCTTGCACAATATTCATTTCAGGATGTGCTCTTTGTTGGATTTGTACACCCACCGCATCGTGGACTAATATGTCTATTCTTACTCTACATGGCTGAAATTTACTGGATTCATTGTTGTTCTTGCTGTACATGTACAAAAATATGTTGATTTCTTGGCTAGGAATGCCTGTGACTTAAATTTGCTGGATTCATGTTCATGCCTGCTGTCCATATCCATTCGTTGTTCAAACAACAATCGCCAAGACCTGTCTATGTGTTATCTTGGTCATATGAGTTGAGGTGAGGAATCCGTGTTAATTTTCAAGGGAGATCATCATGTTGTCATGCTTGAATTTGCTGAAATTAAACGTGTGCCCGCTGTACGAGCATTGATGATCTTCATTTGACTTCAATTTGTTCTCATCTTGAGCACGTGAGCCCACATACACTTGCAGAAAGATATGTTTCTAGTCCAGTACTTAACAAATAATCATGAATTTCGGCCATTAATGCTCTGATTTTATTCTAGATTTTGCTGACTTCGCTGTTTTGTTTACCCATGATAAGGTGACAATGTATACTTGATTTGCTAGGTATTGGGACATGTTTGGTTTAAGTATTATTGGAGTGGGTAATTTGTAAATCTTGCGAGCTTGATAAGCTGGACGCCGCAGTGAATTCTCGTAGTCATGAATTTGAATGATTTTTATTGTCATTTGTTGATTGGTTTGATGGTTCTTCAGTGCATGTAAGTGTGTGGTTCATCTCCCGCCACCTTGATACATTAGGATGCCATTAATGTGGGCAGAGTAATGACTATTCTTGCTGGATATTATTGTGGGCTGTGGACTGAGCGTGATTTTGAGGGGATTTTGATGATATTTCTAGCTCGATTTAGTGGTTCATGAGGTACATAGCCATATAGCTCACTTCTTTTCGTTTTGATATAATGAAATGTAGTTTTCCTTCAATAAACGGGCAAGCTTGCATGCGGGCCTTAAGCTTAGTATAGATTCAAATGGTGCCTCGAAACAAAAATTAATTCAATCGTGGAGAACATGGATAGTTACATACTTCCACAGGGGTCAGCATATAGACCTGTCAGACGGTGGCTCTAGTCGGATTTGGCGGGTCGAAAATGGGTCTGATCTAAATGGACAATTTAATTGAATTGACCTATTTTTATGTAATATAATTGAACAATCCGTACCCGACCCAACTTGAGCTCGGCCCATATCCAACCCGACCGATGTTCTTCTTCATCATCTCGCATCTCTCTTCATCTTTGTCTCTTCTTCACCACCAAAGCCCCCTACAAAACTCTCCTCCCCACCACTAATGTCAAAACCTATCAAATAGTTGGCTCGAATCAGGTTTGAGTGGTCGAGTCTAGATTAAGTGGGTCAAAAAAAGGGTCCAACCAAAATTATCCCATACTACCCCATTTTGTGTAATACAACTTCAACAACACATACCCATTTCAACCCAGATCCAATCTCAGCCCAACTCATGTTTTTATTCTACTTTGTCATCATCATCTCACACAGCTCATCTTTGTCTCTTCATTACCACCAAAGCTCCCAACAAAACTCTTTCCTCCCCACCATTGATATTTACACTTGTCAAATGGGTGAGTTGAGTCTGGGTTTTTTTTTTTGGGTCTGAGGGTTGAGTTGGGTTTGAGTGGGCAAAAAATGGGTCTGATCTAAATTAGCCCATTTTTATGAAATACAATTTTGGTGACTCATACCCGATTAGACATAGACTCAATCCATACTCGCCCCAACCTATGTTCTTCTTCTGCTTCATCATCTCACATTGCTCTTCATCTTCATCTCTTCTTACCCACCAAAGTGCCCACAAAACTCTTTCCTCCCCATCTGCCCCTATCACCGCCCTCCTCCTCCTCGCACTATCCACCTCCTTCTTCAACCTTGCGCGGTCCGATCTCACTTTCAACCGAGCCACACTCCTCTACCTTCGCTCCACTGTTGGTGCCCTCCTCCTCCTCTGGAGCCTCACTGACTCGCCCTGCTCCTAGGTGACATTTTTTATTTCTGAACAATCATATGAACTTTTTTGTCCCTCTAATTGTTCATGAATGATGACACTTGACTTTAACCCATAAAATGAAACTATATATGCTCTTACGTGCATTCTCATTATCAAACGAGCCGGAGACATTATCCAAAAAGGGCAATAAACTAGAATTTCTCTTACTTATATCTGTCTCGTATCTAAAGTATTATCTAGTCAACTATTTTATCAGTAAAAATATGTTTTTTAACCGCACGATTTTCTGTTGGGGTAACAAGACAAATGAAAGCCACATTGATAACATTGTTAAACTGAATTGGAGATTGAGGAGGTGGGATTCCACAACATCACTAGTGTCAAAACAAAGATTTCCTGTTCAACGTTATGAGGGACTCCATCAAGCTAGTGTCGATTAATAGTTTTGCCACCTTCACCAAATAATTTGTCGGACCAAAAAAGAATCCAAAACATCTAGTCTCGGTACCAATTGAAATAAAAAGGTTTAAGTCATGAGTATGATCCATCATCTCGATATATATCCTAACAAAAATCTCATCCGAATTTGACTTGATTTTAAATGGTTCGATCGAATTGAAACTGTTGATTATGATGTTTTGGTTTGGTCCGACACATACCGAATCCAATTTTCTCTTTTTCCGTTTGGGAATACATCAATATGCTCTTAGTGTACTTGCCCGTTTAAGATGTGTGGGTTCGTAGCCTCACAACTATTAGTATTTTATCCATCGATGATTTTTTACAATGATTGCAAGTATATATCGTATAACTTAATATGATTGTTAATTTTTTTCCGCGAGACCCATCCATCATGTGATGTTCATGGTCGCTACTGTCTGAAATCTGCAAGATATGATTGAATTTGTAAGCTCGGCCCGACAACAGCCCAAACTGAATCAGCTAGCCCAAACATGAGGAAGCGTTGTTAGGTGAGTTGCAAGTGTGTACAGTCCAAACCATTAAAACCCATGTATAATTGGGCTTCACTACTCTAAAATCATGGCAACCCGTTCCTCAAATTATTAAGTAACCGTCTTCTAGAATCGCCCAAGCCAGCAAGTCACTCCAAAACATAACAATGTTTCAAAAAGTAAAAGAGATGGCAAAAGCTTGACTCGATAAGAGAAATTTGATTGATCCACAAGTGACCCGATTTGATCCATACGTGATATTCATTTTCATGCAAAAGTATAGGACTTTAAATCCGGTGAACATGGGGATGATAAAGAGCGATTTCACATTATGCTTGCCTTGTTTTTTTGGTTGGATGTTATTCTTTACTTCACGCGGTGATCATGAGGTCATTCTTTAGCATACTATACTCATTAGCCCTTTGCTTCCACATGAAGAATGAACAAAAGGACTTTGAAGTGTTTTAATATATTGAAGCGAGATCTCATATCTCTCCTTTTCTTTTCCTTTTCTTTATCCTTTCCCTTTTGGCAATAAAGAATCGCGCGTAAGAGTGCAAAACGAAGACACATTGCTTCTCTTTTCTCCTTATGCTTTTCTTGGATAGACCATGAAATGTACAAATGAAAGATTCAAAGAGGACATGGTTTTAAATTATAGACGTGACTTTCTTATGGTGAGCTTGTTCCTCTTTATGTATTGGGTCTGTCCTAATCATCCTGGTCATAATTTTCATTGTCAAATTTAAGCTTGCAAGACCATTGAAAGAGATTGAAAAAGAGGTTAAAGCAGACATTAACAAAGACGATTATTTGTCCATCTCAATATAATATACTTGGCCAACAAAATTGCCCATAACAATAATCTGGCTCATAAGACTTATATTTAGCCCATTTCCAGCTTAATCTGGCCCAGCTTGTTTTAGTCAAACATAGGTGATTTGGCGCTGTTTTATATTCTATTCATTTGATTTATTTGAAGTCGCAAGCCTGTATGGAATTCTTAGAATAATTTAAGATACAATAAAAGCTATTATAAGCAAATACTGCTCTTAAAAATTTTTGCTAATTTATGAAATAGAGAATCTAGATGTCCATGAATTGGGCTCCGGTCCGCACAAACTTTGCAAAGCACTTTCTAATGAGCTCTAATGTCACAAATTGTTTCGAAATGGAATGCATTTCATAGAAGGAAAGCACGTTAAATATAAAATACATATGCTAACTCTTGAGATAATTTTATAATCTTCTTCACTAAATGTTTTTATTACTCTCATTCTTGAGATAAGATGAGAACCATCCCATGTAGGTGGAGAAAGGTTGTTACGAAAAAGGCAAAAGTTTGATAAAATATAGGTTAAATACTTATGAAATGACAAAAGTGTCCCTAATGCTTTATTGTTGTGAGGAAGTAACGAGTGCAATATCGATACTCATGAAAAAGCAAGAAAAAAGTGTGCTTTGATTTAATGATTTTGTTGGTAAGTGTCCCTATTAAGCGCTTATGGACTGGCTCAGGAAGCTTTGCATTGTCCAAGCACTAATTATCTCGTGCTATGTGTAATCACTGCAATGAAAAAGTGAATTATTTCTTAATTTGTATTCTTAACTAGTGTCCAAGGCACTGGTTAACAAGACCACTGACTTAGATATATATTAAACATCTTCACCATCAGAATTGATGGATCCCATATAAATTTCATGTAAATTCCACCAGATATGATAGTTTATAGATATTGTGATAATATATATAATACATCCATTTTAAATTTGTGCTAGTTGTGTCTTCCTTCTTGCAAATATAAATAAGCGCTTTGAATGTATAAGATTACAAGTCACATGGTGCCTCGAAACATTAATTAATCGCCTCTCGGCAAGAAGATGGATAGCTACGTACTCCTGCGTGGGACCGTGGGTCAGCATGGGACAATGCCTTGTTCAATGGGGTTAAATAAAAGAATGGTGAGGGTAGACCTAAAGAAAGTACTTAACTTATCGCTAACATTGCTAGAGATATATATTATGATTGATAAAAAAAAATTAATGTATATTCCAAATAACGTGTCATTTATTCTTAAAAAGCATTTGAATATGACTCACTTTTTCCCTAACCAAAAAGGGCACTACCGTTAACATAGATCTTGATAACAATGTACGAATTCGGCATTACTCTTAAGAGACCGTTCAGTATGCGCTTGCTTATAAGATTTTCATCTATTCACGACGAATGTATCGATCCATAGCCCAAATGCATAGGTAATAAGGCTTCATTTATTTTTCAGAAAATGAATTATTTAAAAAAATATTTTCCTAAAAATGTTTGCTTATATTACTTGTAGAAATGAATGAACGAAAAATATTTTCATCATATGCGAAAATGTTTTAGAAATAAATTGTTGTTGGTAATAAAATATTTTTTATTAGCTAATTATTTCGGATGATACAAGCAATCAATTTTAAGAAAAGTTTTACAAATTTTTCATTTTTCACAAACAAATGAAGTCTAAAAAAGATATAGGGAAGGAGAGTCGCTGAACATGGAAATTCGAACTCAACTGAGCGAACTAGGCAAAGCGAAGGAGAGGAGGGAAGGCCTTCCCTCGTTTCTCTAGCCTTCATGAGATGAGCAACATGCGTCAGTCGATGTTGGCTCCGTCGACCTCGAGGATTGGTGTCATGGAGTTTACAAAGGATTGGTGCGAAATACTGATTCGAGAGGCATACGCTTACAACAAGTACACATATCTTGTTCATTTGGATCTTGGCACAATATAAATTCAAAGTGTCTTCACTGAAAAGAAAAGAGTAAAGATTCATATTCTAAAGCTAATGGCTAATGAAGAGTTTCATATGAGATAAAAACTAGATTCTCCATGGGGGCCACTCATCATAAGTTATTCTAAATCTCTCGTGATCGGCAATTCCTTGTGTGTCATATGAGATAAGCATTAGAATCTCTATTGGGACCATTTTACCACTGGTTATTCTAAACCTCTCGTGATAGGCATTTCCATGTGTATCATATGTAGACCTATTAAATGGGTGGGTCGGATCATAAATGATCCGGCCCGAATCGACCCATTAATCCGTTTATGAC
This sequence comes from Syzygium syzygioides, assembly GCA_031216285.1. Taxonomy (NCBI): domain Eukaryota; kingdom Viridiplantae; phylum Streptophyta; class Magnoliopsida; order Myrtales; family Myrtaceae; genus Syzygium; species Syzygium syzygioides. The sequence continues at coordinate 25,117,437 of CM062251.1, forward strand.
CCATTTATTCGATATGTAAATTCTCGACCCATACCTAACCCGACTTATATTGCTAAAACACTTATATATTTAACCAAATCTAAGAAAACTTGTTTCTTATGATTTTAAAAAATTATATTATTAAAACATTTACATACAATACAAATTTAGTGGAAATTTTTTATAATTTCTTTTAAAAAATTGATGCTCCGTTTGTTTCGCGAAAAATATGATATTTCTAAAAAATGTTTTCTTTTTTTTTTCTTTCTTTTTTTTTCCTTCTTCTTCGGCCGATCGCCGGACAGGCGAGGGTTGAGCTCGCTGAAGGCCGGTGAAGCTCAAGCTCGCTTGATTCTAGCAAGCCGAGCCTCGCTTGCATTAAGTAGGTCGAGTTTGCCAGAGGTCAACGAGGTCGAGTCTCACTAAAGGCTGGCGAGGCTCGAGCCTTACTTAAGGCTAGTGAGGCCTCGGCTAATGCCAGACATTGGCGAGCTCGAGCTTTATCGGCCTCCGATGAGCTCATCCCTCACCTGTGGCTGATCACCAGTTGTCGCGTGGCCGGCCACTGGTTGAGGAAGAAGGAAAAATAAAAGGGAAATAAAAATAAAAAAATAGAAGAAAAAAGAAAACCAATTATAATTTCAATTTTTTTAAAAAAAATATTTTTGTAAGGCTGAAGAGAGAGAGTGTGTGTGCGTGTGAGTCTAGGCCTTAGTGGCTTAGACATGGGTTCTAAAATCAACCCATTTAGACCCATTTATTTTAGACTTTAAATTTTAAAACTCAGTTAAGGTAGGCTCTTCAAAATTGAAGTGATCCATTTATTTTTAAATGGGTTATTTATAGATTTAAAACCCATTTTGACAGGATAGGTATTGGATTCTCCATTGGGGCCATTCACTACAAGTTATTCTAAATCTCTTGTAATCGGCAATTCCTTATCTGTCACATGAGATAAGTAGTACATTCTCCATTGGAGCCATTCATCACACATTATTCTAAACCTCTCGTGATTAGCAATTCTTTTTGTGTCGTATGATATAATTACTAGATTCTCCATTAGGGCCATTCACCACAAGTTATTCTAAACCTCTCGTGATCGGCGATTCCTTGTGTATATTATGATATAAGTACTAGATTCTCTATTGGGCCCCTTCACCACAAGTTATTCTAAATCTCTCGTGATCGGCGATTCCTTGTGTATCTTATGATATAAGTTCTAAATTCTCCATTGAAGCCATTCACCACAAGTTATTCTAAACCCCTCGTGATTGACAATTCCTTGTGTGTCATATAAGAAACGTACTAGATTTTCCATTGGCGCCAAATACCAAAAGTTATTCTAAATCTCTCGTGATCAGCAATTCCTTATTTGTCACATGAGATAAGTAGTAGATTCTCCATTAGGGCCATTCACCGGAAGTTATTATAAATCTCTCGTGATCGGCAATTCCTTGTTTGTCATATAAGATAAGTAGCAGATTCTCCATTAGGACCATTCACCACAACTTATTATAAACCTATCATGATCAGCAATTCCTTGTGCGTTATTTGATATAAGCACTAGATTTTCCATTTGGACCACTCACCACAAGTTATTCTAAACCTTTCATGAACGGTAATTTCTTATGTGTCATATGAGATAATTACTAGATTTTCACTATAAGTTATTGTAACCTCTCATGATGGGCAATTCCTTGTGTGTCATATGATATAAGCACTAGATTCTCTATTGAGGCCATTCACCATAAGTTATTCTACATCTCTCATGATTGGCAATTCCTTGCATGTCATAAAAAATAAGTCATTTTAAATATCTCATCATCGACACTTTGTTTCATATGATATAAGTATTAGATTCTCCATTGGGGCCATTCATCACAAGTTATTATAAACCTCTTGTAATTGGCAATTCCTTGTGTGTCAAATGAGAAAAGTATTAGATTGCCGTTCACGAGAGCTTTGGAATAACTTGTGGTAAATGACCTCAATGGAGAATCAACTACTTATCTCATTTGACACATAAGAAATTGCTGATGATGAGAGGTTTATAATAACTTTTGGTGAATAACCTTAACTCATATGACACAGAAGGAATTGCCGATCACGATAATTTTAGAATAACTTGTGGTAAATGGCCCGAATGGAGAACTAATACTTATCTCACATGACACAAGAAATTGCTAATCACAAGAGGTTTACAATAACTTTTGATGTATGGTTCCAATGGAGAATCTAGTACTTATATCACATGACACACAAGAATTGTCGATCATGAGAGGTTTAGAATAATTTATGGTGAATGGCCTTATCTCATATGATACACAACGAATTGCCGATCACGATAGAATAACTTGTAGTAAATGGCTCCAATTGAGAATCTATTACTTATCTCATATAACACACAAGGAATTGCGAATCCGAAGAGATTTAGAATAACTTGTGGTGGATGACTTTATCTCATATGACAAGCAAAGAATTGCCAATCACGAGAGGTTTAGAATGACTTATGGTGAACGGCCCCAATGAAGAATTTAGTACTTTCTCATATGATACACAAGGATTTGCTGATCATGAGAGGTTCATAATAACTTGTGGTGAATGACCTCAATGGAGAATTTAGTACTTGTATCATATCACACGCAAGGAACTGCCAATTATGAGAGGTTTAGAATAACTTGTGGTAACTGTCGTTATCTCATACGACAGACAATGAATTGCCGATCACAAGAGCTTTAGAATAACTTATGGTGAATGACCCTAATGGAAAATCCAGTACTTTTGTCATATGACATATAAGGAATTGCCCATCAAGAGAGGTTTAGAATAACTTGTGGTGAATGACCCCAATGGAAAATCTAGTAGTTATCTCATATGACACACAAGGAATTGCCGATCCCGATAGGTTTAGAACAACTTGTGGTGGATAGCCCCAATAGAGAATCTAGTACTTATCTCATATGACACACAAGGAATTGCCTACCACAGAAGGTTTAAAATAACTTTTGGTGAATGGGCCTAATGGAATATAAAATACTTATCTCATAAGACACACAAGAAATTGTCCATGATGAGAGGTTTAAAATAACTTGTGGTGAATGACCTTTTCTCATATGACACTGAAGGAATTGCCGATCACGAGAGTTTTAGAATAACTTGTGGTGAATGGCCCGAATGAAAAATCTAATCCTTATCTCATATGGCACACAAAAAATTACCAATCACAAGAGGTTCACAATAACTTATGATGTATGGTTCCAACGGAGAATCTAGTACTTATATCATACGACACAAAAAAATTGTCTATCACGAGAGGTTTAGAATAATTTCTGGTGAATGGCCTTATCTCATATGACAAGCAAGGAACAATTGATCATGAGAGGCTTAGAATAACTAGTGGTAAATGGCCTTATGTCATATGACACACAAGGAATTGCTGATCACGAGAGGTTTATAATGACTTATGGTAAACGGCCCCAATGAAGAATCTAGTACTTATCTCATATGACACACAAGGAATTGCCAATCACGAGAAGTTCATAATAAGTTGTGGTGAATAACCCCAATGGAGAATCTAGTACTTGTATCATATGACACGCAAGGAACTGCCGATCACGAGAGGTATAGAATAACTTGTGGTATATGGCCTTATCTCATACGACAGATAAGGAATTGCAAATCACAAAAGGTTTAGAATAACTTGGGTGAATGGCCCCAATGGAAAATCCAGTACTTATGTCACATGACACACAAGGAATTAGCCATCATGAGAGGTTTAGAATAACTTGTGATGAATGGCCGCAATAGAGAATCTAGTTTTATCTCATATGACACACAAGGAATCAACGATCACAAGAGGTTTAGAATAATTTGTGGTGAATGGCCCCAATAGAGAATCAAATACTAATCTCATATGACACACGAGAAATTAACAATGACGAGATGTTTAGAATAACTTGTGGTGAATGACCTTATTTCATATGACACATAAGGAATTGTCGATTACTAGAGTTTTAGAATAACTTTTGGTGAATGGACCGAATGAAAAATCTAATACTTATCTCATATGACACACAAAAAATTACCAATCACAACAGGTTTACAATAACTTGTGGTGTACGGTTCCAATGGAGAATCTAGTACTTATATCATATGACACACAAGGAATTGTCGATCACGAGAGGCATAATAACTTGTGGTAAATGACCCCGATGGAGAATCTAGCACTTGTATCATATGACAAGCAAGGAACAACTGATCATGAGAGGTTTGGAATAACTAGTGGTAAATGGCCTTATCTCATACGACAGATAAAAAATTGTCGATCACAAGAGCTTTAGATAACTTGTGGTGAAAAGCCCCAATGGAAAATCCAGTACTTATGTCATATGACACACAAGAAATTGCTTATTAAGAGAGGTTTGAAAAACTTGTAGTGAATCGCCCCAATGGAGAATCTAGTACTTATCTCATATGACACTCAAAGAATTGCCGATCCCAAGAGATTTATAATAACTTGTGGTGAATTGCCTAATCGAGAATCCAGTACTTATATCATACGACACACAAGGAATTACCAATCAAGAGAGGTTTAGAATAACTTGTTGTGAATGGCCCCATTAGAGAATCGAGTACTTATCTCATATGACACACAATGAATTGCCGATTACAAGATGTTTAGAATGACTTGTATTAGATTCTCCATTGGGGCAATTCACCACAAGTTATTCTGAAACTTTCGTGGTCGGCAATTCGTTGTGTGTCGTATGATATGAATACTTAATTTTCCATTGGGGTCATTCACCACAAGTTATTCCGAACCTCTCGTTATTAGCAACTCCTTGTGTGTCATATGAGATAACTACTAGATTATCCATTGGGGCCATTTACCATAAGTTATTCTGAACCTCTCGTGATCGGCAACTCTTTAGGTGTCACAATTTATGTCATATGAGATAAGTGCTAGATTCTCCATTAGCGCCATTCACCACAAGTTATTCTAAATCCCTCATGATCGGCAATTCCATGGGGAAAAGTATATAAAAAAAAGGTACTAAGCCTATTGCATTTGTACCAATCCAATCATAAATTTTTCGATTGGAATTTATTCATAAACATTTTCATATTGGTAACTATTAAGTCCATTTGGCCAACTTAGACTAGAAATTGCCGATGTGGACGTCAGCCATCCTATGTGGCAAGCGAGACAATGACATAGACAGTTTTTATAATTTTATAATTATTTTTTACGAAATTTTTAATTTTATTAATTTTTTTCCTTTTTTCCTTCTTTTCTTTTTCTTTTTTTCATTGTGGATGAAGAGGGTTGTCGGAGTTCGTCGGCCAGTAGGCAAGGACTATGAAGCCCTAGCCGGCCTCCAAAGTGGGTTGCAACCCTAGTTGCCTACACCTGCAGCTAGCGAGGCGTCCTCGGCCCAGTTATCACTCCTTCGATCTTCTTTGTTATCTCTATACTCCACGCTATAAGATCTTCCAAAGTCCACTTCAAAACATAACCCAACAAGAAAAACATTCACAAGCTATACCGTGCAGACTAGCAAAGTAAAAAAATAAAAAGAGAACAGAAGCCGAATCATCGCCATCCAGCAGCCGAGGGCTAAAGAAGAATAAGAAATGGGAGGGTGCATAACCGACGCAGCACGAGCCCTCCCTTGTAGGAACAGTGCAGCGACAACCCATCCCAAGCTCATATCCTTCCTCTTATCTTCTTCGCCAGCCGCAGGCGAGGCCGCCTTCACCCGCGGTAGGTTAAGCCATAGAAAGGTTGGCTTCGTCAGCGGCCGCCTACGCCTCACCCAAAATTGGAGGGGGCCGCAACCCTCATCGGAGGTCGGCGAGGGTTTTGCGGCCCTTGCCCAGTGGCTGTGAGCTCTAGCAACCTTAGCCAGCCACTATGGAAAAAAAGAAAATAAAAAAGAAAAGGAAAATTAATAAAAGTAAAAATTTTCGAAAATAATAAAATTAAAAATGTTCACATCACCGGCAGCTATGCCACGTCGGATGGCTAACATCCATGTGGAAATTCTTACCAGTTTTGGATAAATTTGTTACAGATGTAGGTTTTTCATGACCTAAAAATTAGTTTGGGTAAATTCGTCACACGTCCATTAGCTTGGGGTTTTTGTGGTACTAACTCTTTAAGAAACTACATTTTAAAGAAGAGAATTTTGTAATTGGCTTATAATTTTCACTGTTTATAAGTACATTTAAGAAACGACATTCAAAGTAACGAATGCTGGTGTAGAGAATAATATAAAATCCATTCTCTAAACTAGATTTTTTTTTTCAATCTAAAGATAAGAGATACAATATTGATATGCTTTCTCTATATCAATTTTTTAGCCTTTATATTCCATATATATAATATCTAAAAATTGGGAGATGATAGAGTGTGATTGAAAATATTTTCTCTAATTTATCCTTTTTTTTCCAAGTTCAAACTCAATAATCGATAAGATATATGTATACTTTCTTTTTATCTATTTTCTAGAAATTTAAATTCAAGGAGAGATATAAACTGATTCTTGACAAGCCGTTAAGCTAAAAATTGTTGGTCAATGCGAGCCACGTGGCAAAACTGATAATCAAAAAGATAAAGTGAACTGCTATAGGACGAGCATATAAAGAAACATCTCTTCACTTTGATTTTAACTAGATAATGGATTCTTCAAAATGAACTGGATTTATATCATGCCCTACCCTATTAACCTCCCATGTCCTAGGCTAATTTCAATATACTCAACGGACAGATTGCATGTGATTTGCTTAGACCTCGCATTTGGAAGTTTCACAGCGATTTCACTGTCAATTTTTCATTTGAATTAAATTTATCGAGGCTGAATCTAGCAAGAAAAGGAAAAAAAAGAAAAAAAAAGAAAACGTTACTTGAAAAACATACATGGTTCGGCCCACGAAATTGAAAAGGGGATGATGTTTCTATTAACAAGTTGGTTTGTAAGTTGCATCATTCAGCTATTTCGAGAGATATGAAATACATCTATCAATGGACAAGTTTAATGCCATAAGAGAGGCAAGGCCTTTTTTTTCTCAATACATATTGTGCAAGAACGGGACTATTCAAATACTTAATGCTTAGTAAATCACTTTGCAATATAATTTTATTGAGCTTAGCCATTGGTTGAGAAAGTACTCACAAGATGCGATACTTGCTTAGAGGTTCACGGTAGATATGGATCCCGCCAATGAGCGCAATAATCAACACATCACCACACGATTTCTCTGGTCAACTATTCGATCTTCCTTCTTGTCATTTCTTCTTGGTGACTCTTTCAACGCATTCTCGGTACTTATTATTTCTCTGCTTGACTATAGATTTTATTTTATTTTTACCCTGGATTTTCTCTATCTTGTTCTTGTATCCATTTCCTATTATCCTCATGAATTGTTGTAAGATTTTTTTTTATCCTTTTTCTCTTGAAAATTCATTCTTAGGTAATGCATATTTTACTTTTATTCTTCATTCCATGCATTGCTCCATGAGGTGAAAACTCCTGAAAATTTCTACTATAAATGTTTATCTTCTCTAAATTTACTTGTACACGATTCTGTAGCTCAAATGAGTTGTTTTGGCTTTTCATGTAAAAGTTTGATTCTTATTTTTTTTTTCAAACTTACACAAATAGATAACTTCGTTTTTTGGATTTTCTTTTTATTAATCTACACATTCTCAATTTTGAAGTTCTCTAAAGGTGCGCTCTATAAATTTTTCAGACGTGGCTTTTAATTTTTTTCCTGCCTCTATCTTTCGTATATTAATTTTTTAATAATAGATTTCAAAAGAAAAATAAGAAAAGGAAGAACGCGGAGGACAGGTATTACAGGAGTTTTCATACTCTTCCCAAACTTTTGGTCTTGAATTCATGATGAAGTAGGGCATTTTTTATATTTCCTAATTTTGGGATTCTACCTTTCACAAAGCTTAAAAGTAATAGAACTCCCAAAATTAGGAAATACCAAAAAAAACAGAGAGAGAGAAAGGTAGAAGTCTAGAAGATGTGTCACACAATGGGAGGGCCACTCGTCAACTTCTCAATGGACTTCTACTATGTGCACTAAAATACTTATAAAATCATTAGGGTCGTACATAAGGACTAAAAATCATCAATAGGAAATCTTGCACTGCTCTCAAGCATTTTCTAATAATATGGCCAAACTTTGATAAATGAGATTAGTAAATGTACATTTTTATTAATAGGTAGCTTCCACTTTTGATGCAGTTCCAAACAAAGAAAAAAAAATTGAAGAAGAGACTTGATTGATGATTATAAACAAATATAAGTAAATTAATCATTATTGAGCACAAAACTTAATGATCTAATAAAAAAATTGGATGATGTACAGTGTAACTTTTAAAAAATGGAACGATGGATGTAATCATTGCTATACTAAAGGGTAAGACTTCTCTTAACTTTAACTACCTAATTCATTGGGAAATATGGAATGTTGCTTCAATCTTTGAATGTGATATCTAAGTTCTCAAGTAAACCACTCCGCCATTTATGAGAATATGGTTCTTTACCTCATAATTAATTTTTGGAAAAATTTCAAATAAGGGCATGAAGTGCCTTCAATTTCTTAAATAAAGGTTTGAAGTGGATTTTGTGTCAAATAAGGGCCTGAAGTGGCATGCCAGTCTCTAATAAGGGCCTGAAGTGGCCATGAGAGTTTCAAATAAGGATTTGATCTCGCCGGTTGCTGGTTGGTCAAGGGCATTTTCGTCCAAAGATAATTTTAATTTTAATTTATATTTTCTTTCTTTTCTTTCTTTTCTTTTTCTTTCTTTTTTCCTTTTTTTGTTTCGCCAGTGGCCAGCTGACCACCGGCAAAGCCTGGGAAGGGCTAGGAACCCTTGTCGGCAACCAGCGAGGGATGGCCTCTCTCCCTTGCCGGCAACAGCAAGGGACAGCCTCGCGTAAGTGAGACTAGTCTCGCCTCATCCCTTGTCGGTAGCTAGTGAGGGTCGCCTTGCCTAGCCCATCTTGGGCTTCGCTGATGGCCGACCATCGGCAAGAACAAAGAGAAACCAAAAAAGGAAAAAGAAAGAAAGAAAAAGGAAAAAAATTTATAAAAAGTTAAAAAACGAAAATGCCCTTACTATCTTGAAACAGATATATCCACTTTATGCCCTTATTTAAAACAAAATTCACTTTAAACCCTTATTTGAGAAAATAAGGGCACTTCATTCCCTTATTTAACACAAAATCTACTTCATGCCCTTATTTAAGAAAATAATGGCACTTCAGGCCTTATTTGAAATTTTTCCGTAATCTTTTAAATTTCATGTGGAGATTAATTGTTTTGGATAAGTTATTTTTTATTGACTTATGGATCTAAAAATGAATAAAGAATTTAATCATGTTCTTAGTGAAATTGGATTTTCCTTTTTTTTCTTTTTTAAGGAAGCAACCTCTTACAGCGACAAAGAACAAATTAATTATGGACTCTCGTATTCCACTTTATGAATTTATTTTTGACCAAATGGTCTTACTATTATTAAGTTTGCAACTGTCAGAATAAGCAAGTAAAACAAAAAAAAATGACATGGTCTAAGAATAAAAGAAAGGATCAATACCACAAAAAACTCCAAATTTGTACACTTGTGACAATTTTATCCCGAACTAATTTTTTTACCACAAAAACCCCAACTGATACACTTGTAATAAATTTACCCCGAATTAATTTTTTGACCACCAAAAATTCCAAACTGATATACTTGTGATAAATTTACCTGAAACTAATTTTTTTATCACAAAAAATTTCAAACTGGTACACTTATGATAAATTTACTCTGAACTGATTTTTTGACCATAAAAAACCTCAAACTAGTATATTTGTGACAAATTTACCCCCTTCCCCAGTTAAATTGGATTAATATCACGAAAAATCACAAATTCGTAAACTTGTGACAAATAGAGAGGTAAAACCCCAAACCAATACACTTATTAACTACCACGTGTCATCAAAATTAGCAAGTTAATAGTAAAATTTAACAGAAACTAACAGAGGGTAAATTTATCACAAGTATACCAGTTCAAAATTTTTGAAAGTCAAAAAAATAGTTTTAGGTAAATTTATCATAAGTGTACCAGTTTGGGGTTTTTCGTGGTTAAAAAATTAGTTCGGGGTAAAATTGTCATAGGTGCACTGGTTTGAGATTTTTCGTAGTCAAAAAATTAGTTAGAGATAAAATTATTGCAGGTGTACCGATTTGAAGTTTTTCATGGTAATAATCCTAAAAAAAAAAGAACACAGTTGGGGTAAGTGTCAACCGAGGAGAGGCCACATGTCAACTCCTTGGTGGCTCCCTCTCAATTCACCAAAATACTAATATTATAGATTCCATTTGATCTATCACATTACAGCAACTTGAGGAAAATGGGATTCCCAAAATTTCCATAAAACGGGAAAATCTTTTAGTTACGATGACAATGATTTAGAGGAATTTGGTTGGTGAAGATGAGACTGTCTTCTCAATTTGCAGCCAAACCATGCAACGTCGTTTATAAGCGCAACATTGAGGAGTGTCTTAGTGAGATATGGGAGTGAGAAGTGCAATTGAGTCGTGGACCTTCTGAATGCCGAAGATTTGTTCCAATGTTGTGATCAGGAGACAGATGTCACTGTAATGCCTCTTCTTTTGATTGGTGTGATTGTATTTGGTTTGGCAAATGTTCAGGATAAGAGCGTCTGATCAGGAGTTTTCAACAGTGGATATGTCTAGCTGTTGTATTTTGTCGAAAGACGTATATGGAATTTGATATAATGGAGAAATGCAGAAGAATTTTGAGCATTCAAAAAACCGGGAATGAATACAGAAGATCGTGACCTGTATAGGTTCAAGGAGTTCAAGCAAATACAAAGGTTTTTGTTTTCCAGTCAGATTGGTAAAGAGAATAAATATTATCATTAGAATATTCCATTCACAAAGATCGTGTGAAACGGAGACAAAATTGAGGACAGATTTACTTGTGTTGCTAACGCAAGTTACATATAGAAGTGATCTTTTGTACGGTTGCCAATTTAATTCAAAACCTCTCAATTTTGCTAACATAATCCTAAATCTTTGCGCGAAATTTCAACACAATCATTCCTGTTAATTTTCCCTTGAAAATGCTAACATCTTATTGCCAACCATTTTGTGTGGCACGGCCAGCAGTCCGACGAAACGATCTCTTTTTAAGTCTCCACTCACGATCTCACGGCTCCATGCCTAGACTATTCTTTTTCACTCACCGCACCCATGGAATTCATGTTGAGACCATGATTATTTTAGCTAGAAAGTTGCACAGACAAGGCCATCAAAGCCCAATTGTGTCTTTTTCCTTACAAAAGTTCGAAAATTCAAAAGATGGAACCTCAATAACTTAATGGCCTCACAACATGGAATAAAAGCTGGTATAGCATGATTTATAGATCATGGATCGAGTCTATTTGGTCCGTTGATCATGTTGGCCCCACGGTGAATACAAAGAGCTACTCCCATGTGGCCGGCCGGCCCATAAAAAAGCGCTTTAATCTGTTTAATGGAGTTAGAGAAGACGTGAGGGGGGTAAATCGATCTAGAGAAGCCTTGTCATGTGAACATATGAACACTTGCACTGTGCGATTCATGAGATGCATGATGAGACGTCTCACTCATGATTTTTTAACTGCCCTTGTCATCAGTTCGTGCCTTAAAATTGTGAGAGAAAGAGGAGGTCAGCCGATTTGATGAATAACTCTACGTGAGCATGCGACAAGAAGCCTTGTTGCTGAGGTTGACTTGTTCTTCGTCGTCCTCTGCAAGTTGCACGATATAAAAACCCTCCAGGTTATAGAAGGGATGATAGAACCCTGCGTCTTTCCTCTGATCGCTCTGTTTTTCTTGTGTCCATAGCAAGCAAAACGTTGGATGGCTCCCTGAACTTACTTGTGATAACTCAAAGAGTTCGATGTTCCTACTCGAAACGAAGCACATCACGGAATCGGTAAATGAGATTTTCCTCATATTTTCTTGTCCCTTTTGTGTGTACAATTGCGATAAACTCATTAATATGTACGGCGACAGGTACTCTAAATCCTAGAAAGAAAATGGAAGCAGGAGCTGCAAAAAATGGTGCTTCAACTTCAGCTAAGGAGGAAATTAGCAGAGAAGAGGAGCGAAGGCCTTCCCTCAACAGTTTAGCCCTCATGAGAAAAGCGACCACACCAACCGACATTTCGTCCGTCGACATCAAGGATTGGCGCGACGTCGTATACGAGGGAGTGCTCTTGGAGGAAAATACACAGGCAAAGTCCCATTTCCCTCTCAACTCCATCTATCTATCCATGTACTAACTGCAAGATGTGTGGTCAGGTCAGTCTAACAATCACATGGGGTCTTGAAGGACATTTTACGCGATAAAATTGAACCAATCCAGAAACTAATTAAGTTCACTGCACACCATATTCCAAAAGGAAATAGTCGCTAACGAGAATTTGCATGATGACATCAAAGGCATAGATTTTGTTCAATGATACCGTTTCGTTTCTTTAACTTGGAAAGGCACATCTCACACGTTCGTGTAATAATAACAAAACTCTTACGATCAGTAATAGTGATTATCTAGGAAAAAATTTCACCTGACAGTGGATTTGACAGAAGTTTTGGGTCGCTAAGAAGCACCACAAGAACTGCTTCCTAGTGCTTCCAAAGGCATGTGACATTGCTGGGGGCGATGAAGAAAGTCGCTGGAGTTGGATCACCGAGACAATAAAATGGTACCTCTTTCACAAATTTGATCGATTCCGAGGAAATTAGTACACCACTCAATGTGGCATCCGCATGTTATATCCGGTTGATGTGCGTTGGATCCCGATTTTGTAAATACTAAAATTCTCCAGGTTCAGTTTTCGCAGCGCTGTCGACATAGACATCCCCAAATCGAAGCAGTCATCCTACCTCTTTATTCAGGGAAGATTCAACACAAGAGCGCTTTCCCCCAATACTACGTACGAGGTCGCGTTCGTGGTCAAACTTGGACCTGACAGTTTACGGACTTCGGAGTTGAATCTCGAGCTAGACCTGCCGGATGGGACCAAACTGACCGGCAAGGAGGATATGAAGAATAAGCCGGAGGGGATATGGATAAAGCTCCGTGCCGGCGAGTTCATGATGGGCAAAAAGACCGTGGGGAGGATTTATTTCGCCCTCCACGAGACGTACAATATTGAAAAGTCAAACCTCATCCTCAGGGGCGTTCTTATTCATCCCAAGGATGATTCAGCAGAGCATAACCAGGATGATGCCGTGGGGCACGAGTTCTTGTAGCTAGATCACAGTATCCTCAATTACAAAAGAGAATTTTTTATATTCATTAAACGTGACATGAACACACAATGAGAGAAATCACGTCCTTCTGTTCATCAAGAAAGGTTTTCCTGTTACGGGACTACAAAGGATCCATCTCGCAGGGTTTTTTTTATCCTTCTTCTTCTTTTTTTAAAATTTTTGAACTCTTGGATGGGCTTGACGCTAGAGCAGTAGCGGCGTTGATTGGGGCTCTTCCCTTTGCGGGACCTATGCAGAGGTTCCGAATCCATTTAAGAGTGCGTGCGTTCAGTTCAGGCGAGAGCGAACGATTCACAATCCCTTCTTTTTAATATCGAACCGCTCAAGTGAAGGATAATCTTTCAGTTTTTGGCAAAGCTAAGGAGAAAGATTGCGCGTGATATTCACTCTCGAATTCATCGCGATCGCTGTCGATCATCATAGGCCTTTTCACGCACCATGCGCGACGCTCCTCCCAAGAAAATCAACCTTCATGAACGAATCAATTCGACTCTTAAGATGCCAAAAAGTCCGTTCTCTCCCCTAATCAGGGTCAATAAATTCGACAATAAATATGGAGAAACAGCTATAAATGCGAGCGTGGCTATCTTTCACGACAATGTCAAAATGAAGGCTAGTTGTTTTTTTTTTCTTTTTAAAATTTTTGTGATAACATGTGCTGTTTTGAATGTGAGACCCAGCGTTTTTATGTGAGAAATTGATAGCGAAGGGGTGAAGTGTTTTTGCAATTTGCTCCCTCGAAATGGACTTTTCTGGGTGCACCTTCTTCCGCTTGGCCTCTACTCACTGGTGGATGTGCAAGGGGACTTGGAAAGTTCACGAGGGGACTACTATAATTGAATTGAATAGGTTTCAGGGTAGATGTCAAAAGTACAAGATAAGTTCCACCTTCCAATGTTCGCCGACCTATTGTCTTCTTTCCTGCAAATCTAAATTTCATTTCTAAATCCGTATGAAAAAGTTTTCCGTAGTTTATTTTCATTTCGATTTTGTTCCATTCGCTGCTTCGTGTATTCAACTGCCAATCAATCGACGGACAAGGACGCGCATGTTTCCTCTTGGGTTCTGAAGGAAAAAGCCTCCGGAAAGCTTCTCCCGCGGTCAAAATTCAAAACATAATCAGCTCGAGTCTCTCTATCTCTTCCATCATTTTTCCTCCCTCAGGGCACTGCAATTGGCCTCTCTTCGAGGAGGAATTAGCGATTTTCAGCTCTTAAAAATTTTTCCACTGGCTTTTCGCGTGCTCTGAGTCCGTGGATTCACTATGACGGTGAAAGATGGAGGGAATGACCGGTTTCTGGCGCTCGCGGCAAGGGCCAACGCGTTCGCGAGAACGCTGAACTGGAGGGTGAGGATTGAGTGCGGAGGTCGGTGACGGTGACATTGGTGCCACGCGCGACTGCGGCCGCAACCCCGATGAGACCAGTGCCGGAGCCGAGCTCGAGGATCCTAAGCTGCCGATGGCGGGGGCAGCACAGCGGTGTTGATTGAGTGGAGGTGGTGATGCTCTAGTTGATTCGACGGAGCGGAATTGTCTTCCTCTTCGTCTACTGTTGCCTTGAGAATCGCCAAAATGAGGGCCTCTGTTACGCACAAGGTCGGGAAAAGGAGTGCGATCCACAAGGAAAGAAAAGGAAGAAACCAAGCAAAATGAGGGACATCACATTTGACCAAGGAGAAGCATGTTTGGATGCCAAAAACGTGGGACCTGCAAATGATAAAATGGTCAAAATATTGTGAAAGGAAGTGGATTAGTGACCGAGGGGGTGGAATTCTTCTTGAAACATCATTGAATCTTGAGGGAAGTATGTGACAAAATTGAGTACACTTACCTCTAATCATAAAAAAGGGGGAAGAACAGCATTGGTGCCAAAAGTTGTGTACGGAGGCCACTTTAGTGCCAAAAGTTCCATTTGGATCACTTTAATGCCAAAAAATTTAAAAAACAATCTTTTAAGTGCCAACTCTGATCTAATTGGTCGGAAATCTAATGTGGCAATTTTTTATTAGTATTTGAAGCTGACGTGGCTCGCCGGAGATACAGTGAGTACATACAGTCAGCATTTTTTATTTTAAATAATTTTTTCTTTTTTCTTTTTTTTCTTTCTTTTTTCCTTATTTTCTTTTTTTCTTTTCTTTCTCCTCCCTTTGGTCACCGCCGGTGACCGGAGGCTGGCCATCGGCCGCCTGGCCTCACCCGGACGATGCCGCCACCACCCGCCACAGGCGAGGCTCAACCGACCCTCACCTGGGCGACGGCGGGCAAGCCCCTGCGAGGTCGGCCTTGCCTCGCATGGGCGAGGGCGAGGCCCGGCGAGGGCTCCCCTCGTCAAATCCGGCGAGGCCGGTTGTCGCCCAAGCCACGGCCGCCCCGCCGGACGTCACCCAGGGGAAGGGCGATGCCCAACGGGGCTACTGTGGCCTGGGCGACGGCTGGCCTCGTCGGATCTGGCCAGGGGAGCCCTCGCCGGGGCTCGCCCTTGCCCATGCGAGGTGAGGCCGTTGTCGCCTAGGTGAGGGTCGGCTGAGCCTCGCTTGTGGTAGGCGGCGGTGGCCTCATCCGGCCGAGGCCAAGCGGCCGGTGGCCGGCCTCTGGTCATCGGCAATGACCAAAGGGAGAAGAAAAAAAAGAAAAGAAGAAAAAAAAGAAAAAAATTCAAAAAAGTATTTAAAAAATTGAAATATATACATGGAAATGCCATGTAGACTAATTTTTTTAAAAAAAAATCCAACTAAGATTAAAAATTTAATTATAAATGCCACGTATTAATTTGGCCAAAATTTCTCACCGTTGGCACCAAAGTGATCATTTTTCCTTCGATTTGGCACTTAAGTGATCCAAATGGAACTTTTGGCACCAAAGTGGCATCCGTATATAACTTTTGGCACCAATGATGTTCTTCCCCCCGTAAAAAAAGACAACGCTAATTGAGATGAAAGATAAAACGGGACTTCAATTGACTTGGGTCGGTTTATTATTTTGCTTAGTGGTCATGTGCCAATCATCTCAACTAAGAATTGGCTTTTGGAGTATATACACTGGAGACATCAAATAAAGAAGACGATTTGCCTCCAGCTTGGACAGAGCTAGAGACATATATCTTTGATCTTAGAGTTTTGCTCTTGGAATCTTAGATCTAGAAGTTTTTTTCTCCTATCTAATTTTACATTTATGAGTTTTAATGTAAGGACCTCGGCCCCGCCACGCTTCTACTGTGCCACTCCTTGTGTAATATTGTCCGCTTTGGACACTAAGTCCTCACGGCTTTAAAACGCGTTACACAAAGGTTAGGGGCCAAGCCTTATAAACTATCCCAGGACTCCCCCCTAAGCGATGTGGGACAGAGACATGCCCCCCCTTGCCATCCTAGAAGCCTGCCAGGAGCCGCTCCTTGTCCAAGCCCTCTGACCCCGGCGACCACTCCCCGCCCCCGTCGAACCGGATCGTTACATTTAATGAATAAGTATTCTGTCTCTAGTTTCAATGGTGTTCACAATAGCTTCAATGTCAAATATATGCTCATTCAACGTGTTTTTGTTAAAAGCTTTGGTGTTTCTCACCTGTTGAAGGACTCGCTCTCACAGGTGTCGGATCTGAACTTGTTCAACATATTTATGTTGTCTCCGTATGGTGATGGTGTTGGAGACGCCGAATTTAGGCACACACCACTGAAATGCAAAGCTGTAACTATAAATGGAGATCCTGACGTGTGATCATCACTAATGATGATGTGTGATTCGGTGGTTAGCCGTCAATCATTTCGCCTGGAGATGCAGTCACGAATCTATTTTTGAAGGACAAGCATGTGATTATTTATGTCAACCATGCTATGATGTTATACCTTGATTTCTAGTTTTTGGTTTGTTTTGGAGTTTTATGGACTTGTCTTGTTATGGTGACTTTTGAGATTTTCTATGGATCTTGGTAACGAATGAACATTTCTTTTGACAATAAAAAAAAACTATTTGTCGTGAAAGTTTGAATTGGTAGATCTGTCCGAACAGGTGGCGCATCTTGATGTCATTTGTCAATACTTCTCATCCGAATTTTAAGCTTAAATCATTGCACCACATCCGGGATATCCTACCTTAGCCCACCTCTCTAGTCTCTTCTCTCTGTGTCCTCTCCTGCCTTTTGCATGAAGCGCTGGCGATTCAAGTTGAGCATTAAGAAAAGCTAAACACCTCTCGAGGATTAATTCAAGTTATTTTTTGCTTATGTGAGGGCATTATATTCGTTCCAACATTTGCCCGACTTTATCACCTACGTCGAGTTCGTGAAACATCGCCCTGATCACCACTGTAAACTATATATATTTTCTGCCATTTTAGACATATAACATTTTTATCTATATATGCGATCAGTTCACTTAACTTTATCATTTTTTTACATGTTTCTCCATCGTTTCTTTCTTATCGGATGTCTCTTAAGAGACCCAAATTCTTTCTTAACCAATTAAAGTTCATTATCACAAAAGGTGCTTTCCTTGAGGAAGTTACCTCTCCTCGAGCAATATGCTCACAAGCACACCAAATGTTTATTGTTATGCGCGAACTATTATCAACAATCGATAATTTCGAGTCTGTCCGAGTGATTATGGGCTTAACATATCCATGAGATGGCATTGATTGGCAACATTAGAGTCGAACTGCTACATGCTTTTTTAATTTTTGAATTCTATTCCTGGACATCAACGAGATCCTGAAAATAACAAATCTCATCTCAAAGGTGATATTTGAAACACTTATAATCCATAAATGTCGAATCTGTCTAATTTGCAATTTTCTATCACCACTTTTCTCAAATGGTAAAATATTTAAATATGAAACGGTTAGCAGCGTCCCATAAAATTTCATAGATGGTATTGGTGTACAATATTAATTTATTGAAGTGTTGACCTTTTTTTATTCTTCAATTTTATTAGCGTAAATCTACGAGAAATTGAAAATAACAATTTTCATCTCAAAGTTGGTATTTGAAACACCAACGATCGATAAAGCACAAATCTGTCTAATCTGCAGATCCTCAATTCCCACTATTCACCAGGGATTCACTATTGTCTCTGCTATTGCCGCCTCGCCGTGCGGTATCTGGAAGTGGTAGGTCAGCCCGTAATGAGCCATCAGAAGCCAGACATGGGTTATGAGCTCACCGCCCCGCTGCATCTTTAGAGCATGATCCCTCGCTTTGCTCTTGTTAGCCGCGTACATCAGCATTTCCGCCCACACCTCGCTGATCACGGACCATTTCCGCCCACGCGGGACGCGCTCCAGCTCGAACGCCAACCGGCACCCTCGGGTGAGCACGTAATTGAATTGGTCCTCCGTCGACACCTTCCAACTCCATGCGTCTAACATCTTCATTCGGTCAAGCAACTCGTCACGTGTGGCTGAGTTCTTCATTTGGTCAAGCAACGCTTTACGAGCCTCTGCGATCCTCTGTTCTGCCAAGATGTCGGGCTTGCGCTCTCTCCAATTGTGGCCACGACCAGGTTCGAAACGCTTGTTGGGCTTTTTATAAATGTCTCGGAACCTGACTCTTCTTCCCATTTTGGCTGGCAACATCGAAGGACACATAAATAGGAGATATAGCATGTACCGAGACAAGCGCAAGCTCATCGAGGACTTCTCCTTAACACGGCTCTGGTTATTGCTTTCTAGCTCCTTAATGCTGTCCCGTCCGTCATCGAGGTAATAGCAGAGCTCTGTGGCTATGTGCCAGACTAGGATGCTCACATCGAAGTCCCCGTCGATGCTCTGTTGCAACTCATGCTCCATCTTGTGTGTGCGCAACACATGTAATCGCCTGTCTTTCATCTGGAAGGGGAGTTCCTCCACGCCCTTCGCTTCTATCTCTTTGATCTTCGAGAGAAATAGGTGTTTGATATCGTCAGTCACTTTCGCGTGGGTTTGGTAGAGAAACTTCACCGCCATCTCTTCGATGTGCAATAGCTTTAGGAATTTCCACCAGCAGGAGTCATTTTCTTTGAAGGACATCAGGTTGTATTGGCCCATGGAATTAGACCACCTGCACCTTCCCAACAATGGTCGGATTCGGTTGATAATATTAAAGAAGGGCGATTGCTTGTTCTTAATGAGCCAACAGGCGAGCTGGTCGGAGAAAAGAACGTGAGCCAATGCATATAACTCGATAAAAATGGCCGCTCCTAGCAACAGAAAGGTTAAGAGTAGATCCGGCTTTGAGTATGATCGCTTGTCGGTAAAAGAGAAGAGCACCAGGGCAACACAGATCGAGAATAAGATGGCAAGTCTACAAATAAAGCCCCATCGCGTATAGACCGCCTTTGCCTTCGAGTAGAACTGGTCGTAGATGAGGCCCAGTTCGATTTCAACGACTTTGAAATCCCCTGCACAATGCTTGCCGCTCAGTATCGACAGGCCACTGTCGCGTTCCTCCATACTGAACAAGTGATCCGCAAAAAGTCGCTGACTAGTGTCGAGCAAGCGGCTGGCCGATAGCATTGTGCCCACAACACGCTTGTACTCTAGGTCCTTCAAGTCCTTCCGGGAACTCAGCTTTTTAGATGAAAATTCGGCGATCGCAAAATCGATCATAATAGCATCATCATTATCTATGTCGATTACTCGATGAGGCACGACGTCGTACCCAATCCGCCTCTTCAACTTCAATTCCTCCGCAATCTTGTCGGAATCCTTCTGGCGGCGTTGGGACTCGTTGAGGGAGTCCTTGAAGTACTCGTCGCTGGCCGCGCGGAGGACCCAAACCCTCTCACCATACTTACAGAAACCCGAGAGCAGTATCAGAATGGCAAGGAATGATAGGGTAGGATGAGTCCACGCCATTCCCAGGACATAAACTGTCAAGGCCACCTGGTTCACCAGCGTGAGCGAGTGCCTGAGCCAGAGCTCGTTGTCCTCCATCGCGTAGGCACTGATTGTGTCGGGCCCCCCCAAGTGCAGCAGCAGAAACGGTGCCCAAAAGGCACTTAGCTCCGTGTGTGGGTCCAGCTTGCTGAACAATTTGCCAGCCTCGATATCCCGGATCTTGCTGGAGATCATGCCGACCGCGTAGATCGCAACCGAATCGGCCAATAGGTAGGCCGACCAGGTGACCAAACTGATCCAGGCCTGAGGTAGGTACTTGCGGCGGTTGCCAAGACAAATGAGGACGATTTGGAGGGCAAGGCTCAAGAAGACCACGCCTCTCAACTCCCACTCCTTCCACACGTCGCTCGAAGAAAAGAGCACCTCCGACGGCCTCCGCGCCCTCATGAGGACCAAGCCAGTAATGACTGCAAGACATGTTGCCGGTGACAAATAAGCTGATGCCGAATGATTCAGAGATGAGAACTGAGGGCTAATGGAGAGAGGGAAAGTAATGACTCGAGCAGGAAACACGGCAAGCTCTCGCAGGCTACAGCAGTCATTAGAGGACGAATGGACGATGTATCGGTTAACCAGCAAAATGCGACTCATGGCTTAGCTAGGCGAAGAAGGCATAATATAGACAGTGAATGAATAAAATACTGAGCGGATGTCAACATCTTCTTCAGGTTTTTTCAAAAGTATCACTACATTAAACGTTTCTAGTTCTCGTTGAATTGCGACATACCAATCGTTAGCATGGTGAGCGGTTAAAAACGCTGCCCTCGATGGACGGATGGACCGTCTTCACCGGAAACTGTGTCTCGTAACAAATCAAAACCACAGATAGAGAGAGAGAGAGAGAGAGAGAGAGAGAGAGAGAGAGAGAGAGAGAGAGAGAGAGAGAGAGAGAGAGAGAGGGGTATGTGTAGTAGACAGTAAACCAATTTCCTCACAGTGATGAGTACGTCATTTGAAATTGGGCAAGCTATAAGCCTTTATAGTGCCGAAATCGGCTTAAATATTTCGGCAAGTGTCTAAATAAAAGTTCGTAATGTAAAAATGAATACTAATTTCGTCTACGAAAAAGTTGGTAACACAAATAAAGTAGGTTACTTTGTATAAGAATGGACAACTTCCACAAAAATTGGTATGTTATTATAATAGTTGGTAATTCGGATGATCATATAAATGTCGGTAAATGGCTACAATAACAGACTAGTCGGTAACATTATTGAAAAAATGTTGATAAGTAACTTAAATAAAGGGGGTAATTTGACTAGGGAAAATTACAAGAAAGTCCTAAACCATTTACGCTTGTGCCGAATCAATTCTAAACATTTTGACAATTTATCAATTTAATCCATTTAGCCAATTATAGCCGAAAATCACTAACGTGAATGCCGACCATTCTACGTGACATGACCGACACTGACGTGGATAATATTCAGAAAAATTTTAAATTTTTTTCTAATTTTTTTTATTTTTTATCCTTTTATTCCTTTCTTTTTTCTTTCCCTTTTCTTTTTTCCGGTGGCTGTTTGGCAGCCATTAACCATAGGAGATGGCTGGCGAGGGCGAGACTAAGCGAGGCTACCCTGGCCTAAGCAAGGGTCGGCCTCATCGACCTCACCTGAGCGAGGGGTCAACCTTGCCACCCTTGCTGACCATTACCTATGGCTGGTGGCTAGTGAACAATGAACGGCCACTGGCAAAAAGAAAAGGGAAAGAAAGAAGAAAGGAAAAAAAAAAGAAGGGAAGAAAAAAGGAAAAAAAGGAAATATTCAGAAAAATTACAAAAATTTTCAAAAAATTATCCATGTCAGCGCCGGTTGTGCCACGTAGAACAGCCGGTGTCTACGTCAATGATTTTCGGCCAAATTAAAAGGTTTAGGACTAGATTGACATAAGTGCAATAGGTTTAGGATTTTCTTGGTAATTTTCCCAATTTGATTAAGAGTCAAAAAATTCTATAAAAGTTAGCAAGTTATAAGAAAAGTTGGTAATTCGAAATGGATCAAATAATATATGTTGGTAAGTGATTCAAATAAGAATTGATGATAAAAAAACTAACTGATAGATTTATGCAGAAAGTTGGTAACTCACTCAAATTAAGTGGGTAACTTTGATATGTTGGTGCGTTATGCAGATAAAAGTTGGTAATTTAATGGAACTGTTTGTGGACAATCAAATAGATATTGGTGATTTAACATCGGAATTGGTGACCTACTAATAACTTACTCAACTAATAAATTTCTAGACACCCTATTGTAAACCAACAGCATTTACGGTGAACCAATGTTTCTAAAGATTTATTGACATCAAGAATGTTTATGTCTTTCAAACTGAACAATAGAATCATCCCGGCTACGGCTCAATAAGGTAACTCATTTCCCAATTAAATGAATGGACAATTTGCTGCACTCGGGTTGCATGTCGGAAAGTCAATTAGGTCTTTGGTCTAAAAAAATAATCGTTTATAGTAAAGACAACTTTTTATTTTTACAGGATCACCATCGTTTTTTCTTCCAAAAGTATCCTCTTTAATTATCTTATACTATCGATAGTTAAATGTGTAAATTAATAATTTTATCTCATCCTTAACGTACTTCAGTTTTAAATTGTGAATCTTTTCAATTTTATTAACTACCTTACAAAAAAATTCAGATATCGAGATATTTTTCTCTTTTCATATATGTGTACAATTGCTTCGTATTCTGTTAATAATCTCTTTCTATCAACTAATAATTCAAATATTTCTTACAAAAACAATTTGTAAAAATTCTTAGATGTTAATTTTTCGTACACAAATCATGCGTGTGCGCTTTTGCTAGTAATAATAATAACAAAGATGTTTCCCTCTTAATTGTCCTCGAATCTTGCACAGAAACTTCAACATATGTATCAAGAACTAGTGACTGCATTGTGGTTCGTGAAAGCCCAATAACGTGGAAAAGGTCAGAAGTTTGAAATTTGTAATTAAAAAAGACCTGAACTATTCATATTCTAATCATAAAAAAAATACCAAATAATCAATCTCATTTGTATTGTTCTCTTTTCTTAATGCTTAAAATCAAATTGCTTTGTTTTTCATTATTAGTTGTTTATTCATAATACTAATCAACTAGCACCCTTAGATATATTTATTATTCAAGCACTCTCTCAGGCATAATAGCAGCCAAGATTCCACCTAAAATTGGAGAGTATGAAGTAGTTACAAACGGAAAATAAATTAAGAGTTCAAAAAAATTTGGAACACTAGAAGTCTAACGGCTTAAAGTTTTGAAACAAACCGTTGCGCTCTTTAATTTTGTCTCCTTAACTTCATCTCTCTTCATTTTTTCAATGTTCAACAAGCTAAATATGTTTGGCAAAAGAAATTAGTTTAAAATGTGAGAACTCTCTCTCTCTCTCTCTAAAAATTCAATTAGAGTCTATAGGTATAGCAGTGTATGATGTAGCTTAGGTTCTGTATTTTCGCGAAAAATATAACATTTCTTGAAATGGTTCCAGGAAGTCATTTTACAAGAAAATAAAAATATTTTCCGATATTTGGCTGAATCCAAAAATGAACTGAAAAATCTATTTTATCATTTGGTATGGAAAATCTAATTAAATTTTTCTAAATAGATATACATTATTCAGGCATTAATAACTTATGAATGGGCAGCCAGGGAACCAAGTATGGGCACTAGGTCTCGAGTTTGGCCTCAATGGACCTCGACTAGGGTGCCAAGGATCGGGGCATGGGCATCTGGGTCCCGAGCCCGGGCACTAGGGTATCGGGCCAATTCTCAATGGAATTGAGCACAGCCTTTGTGGACCCTGGCCTAGGTGTTGGGGGTTCAAGCTCGGGTACCGAGATCTCGCACTCAACCTTTGTGGACCCAAGCCCGGGTGCTGGGGCTTCGGGCCCAGCCTCAATGGACCCGGGCATAGGCACCGAGGGCTTGAGTTCGGGCATCGAGGTCCTAGGCTTGGCCTCGATGGACTCGGAGCGGGTGCTAGGAATTTGGGCATTGGCGCCGAGGTCACAGGCCTGGCCTCTATGGACCCCGGCCTGGCACCGGAGACCTACTCTTGGACGCCAAGGACCCATATAATAAGTTTAGAACTTTTTATTAATTTTCCATGTTTTCTGTTACCTAATCTTTGGCATCGTTAAATCACCACATATCACAAAATCCAAATTTGGTCCCACATTTAAGAAAAAAAAATTGAGCCCCCACCACCTTCCTTCTTCACATGAATTTACTCTACATTAAATATTTTAACGTCTTTCAAAACATCGTGTGACATTAATTTTACAAAATATCATTCTTTTAAGGTCATGAGAAAGCTTGCCATGTTTGATATTTCGTAATTAGTTAGGTGGACAATCCTGTGGTATTTCGAGCATTCATAAAAATATCCCCACTGATGTGCCATTATTGCATTTACTATCCATGTTGTGTTGTCCCAATAATATACTCCTAAATTGATGCGGCACCTTTACCTGACATAGTTAAGAGTGCCGGACATGCATCATGGAGATAGATAAATGTAAATAATTGGTGATGTCATATTAATTCGTGCGACAGAGGCCACGATGATTGTAATTACATAAGCCTGCGTACACTACATTGATTCTTTTAAAGTAATATACCCACAAAAGGATTTCTTTATTTAATTAAAGTGAATTTTCATTTAGCTCTACGGTCTACATTTCTCCCAACGCACACCCAAACAAGATGGGGAAATTAGTATTTTCTTTCCTTCCTCCTTGTCTTCATGTGACTCCTGACTTGAATTGTTCCCACCAAAATATTCGTCGTGCTTCCATAAAGACGTATCTCTTCTCCTTGTTTTTCTGTACCGTCATAGAATTCTGTATATTTCGATAAATGTTGAAGAAGAGTACACGAGAATTAAGATATGCACAATCAAAGAAAAATATACATGTAACCTTAAGAGATACAAATAATTAACAGAAACATCACAATTGTCTTTAACTTAGAAAAATATCTCATAATCGTCTTATTCACAATAACCAATATCATCCTCACCATCTTCCTTGAGACGGGATGCAGAGTCATTCACTATGGTCATCTTCGTCTTCTTCATTTTTCATCCTGTCCATGATCAAGAACACAAAGTTATATTCATAATGAGCCACAACACTAACTAGGGGTGAGAGATTCCCGATTCGGACCGGTCCAACCCAAACCGGACCTGGAGGACCGGTTCTCAGTTTTCAGGACCGGAGACCGGACCAGCTAGTTTTTGGACCGTTGACCTGTTTTAATGAGACCAATATTAAATATTATTTATAAATCGGAAACTGATTGTTCCGTTTTTTTCCTTTACAGTACTAATTTGATCCCATAAAGCCATGAAAAAAATTGGAAAAATATATATAATATATGAAAAAATTGAACAATCGGTTCCAATGGGATCAACATTTTTTTTTGATAAGGAATGGAATCAATATTAAATATTATATATATGAAAAAATTAGAAAAATATATATTTATTAGTCCGGTCTGATCCGATTTCCATCTTAGAACCGAGAACCACCCCCCCCACCAACTTTTTTTTCTGAGCAAAATAACATGGACACCGTATAGCTATAAAAGAAGCACCTCTCCAGATTCTACGTAACGCAACAAGCACTGGGAGTTAAATCAAGCAAATTATTATTTGCACAGTCAAAGAGATGTTCCCTGTGGATGGCAACCCAAATGTATAAAGCAAACATGTAGACCAAAAGAAGAGAGAGAGCTACCTGCGGCAATCATATTACGGATTCCTTCTCGCTATGATTGACACCGTCGGCTGCATTTCTTTGACACTTGGCACAAGTTCATCCGGCACTCTCACCAATGTGACTACTTCCAAGGTTTTGATATGCTGCAGTCCGTGGATCTTCTTCAGCTCCTTGCAGTCCTTAATTTCCAAGTCTTCGAGGCACTGCATTGCATTTGCCTGTATAGTCCACCCGGTCAGGTTCTCCAGGTTCCACAGTTTCAATACACGGAGGCTCGGAAATGTTCCTTCTGAGACGCTCGATGTCTCGCCTTCGTATGAGGACGCAAACAATCGGAGAGTGGTCAAACATTTCAGCCTCCCCAGGACTCCCATCGGATCGACTAGTAGTCTCGACGTGGACAAGGTAAGTACTTTCAGGTTCGGTGGGATGTGCGGCTCCAACAAGCTTTGCATGCCCAAATATCCGAGCAGGTGCAAGTTGGAAAGAGACTCGAGCCTGCTCATGTTACTCATTTCATCTTCAATCCGATCAAAGCCGGATGGATCCTTCAATCGCAATCTGAGGGACTTAAGCTTTTCCAGATTCAAAATATGCTTGGTTGCTCCCGATACCGACCTGCCATCCCACGTCAGAGCCAGCTTCATTAGGCCTGTCGACTTGCGCAGCACAACCAACATGGGACTACCTTCTTCTATGACTAAGCCCCAAATGGTTTGGATGTTGCATGATTTACTGGATTCCAATTGATGACAAGCGGCGTCATCCCAGACAACCTCGGTCATGTATAGGTGTCGCAGATTCTCTGCCTCCCAGATTGAATCCGGCAGATAGGATATGTTAGTGTACTTCAGATCCAAAGTTTCCAGGCGTGGCAATCGCGCCACTGACTCCGGAAGCCATTCAAGAAGAGTCCATCTCAGTCCCAAGTACTTTAGGTTCGGCAATATGTCGCCAAGCTCCTCCGGAAGCAAAGGCTTGTAGACACCCTCGAGATCAAGTACCCTCAGCTTCGGCAAACTCGAGTCCCTCTTCGGCACCAGATGTTTAAGTAACACTGCTATCTCTCTGGCCCTTGTTCCTAGCTTCATGGTGTTGAATGACACATAGCAACAAAGTTGTTGGATGCCGCACGGCATGGAATTGTCGCTGGTGGACATACTTTGATGTGGCTCGCCAGGAGTGATCTCCATGTGTGCTTCTCGTGCATTTGTTTCTGATCGCTCTCTTGCTGCTTCTGGCACATTTACTTGCGCCTTTGCTTCTCCTCCTCCAGAAATATCCCTATGTATAGCGACACGTGGGGCATCGAACTTTCCTTTATCATGAATAGAACAGTCATAGATCTTGAGGAATCCTTCATTCTTAGCCAGCTGATAAAAGACATCATAAAACGTTCCAGGCAAGCGGCACGTTCGGGCACTCCCGTCCCATTTCCATCGAGCTACATGGACCATGTTTCTAGACACCAGAATCTCGAGACATTTCTCTGGATCAACTCTGTTTACTCCGTTCTCCAACGCTGAAGATACTAGATTTTCAGCTGACCAGAGTCTGAAGAGCCTCCTTGTGGGAATCGCAGATTCCTTAGGGAACAGAGTTAAGTACAGAGCACATTGCTTTAACCAGTCTGGCAGTTCATCAACACTCAAACGGACAACATCTTGGAGTGTGGGACGATCGGGAAGCCCATTGGCTAGCTCGGTGCGTCTATCGAACGTGGTGGCAGATAAAAGTCCTCCGAGTAGAAGGATCTTTGGGGGAGAACCGCCCGATTTGCTAAGAATCCTCTCTTTGAGATGGAGGAGTTCCCCGGGCATATCGGCCACATCGAAAGCCAGGCTGCATCTTTCCAATAACTTCTCGCTCTGTTCTGGGTTAAGGGGGCGTAACTCGAGATGCTCGGAATACCACGGATCGATGAAAGAGGGTATGCGGCGGTTACGAGTGGTGACTATTACTCTGCTCCCGTTCCTCGAGTCCGCAAGCACCATTATGAGCTCGTCCATGAGATGGAGATCGCACAAGTCATCCAGGACTACCAGATAACGCCACTCCAGCAGGACTCCTTGGAGCAAATTGGATAGCTCTTCTTCCTTCAGACGGTCCACATTTTGCAATTCTGGGACCCTCATCTGCTTGAGCAAGACGGCAATGAGATGAGCCAGGTTAGGTTCCGGCCCAACCCGGACCCAAGCACAGCAGTCGAAATGATTCTTAATGTCCGCTCGGTTGTAGACGCTCCTCACTAGAGCTGTTTTGCCGATGGCTTCCTCGCCGACCACCGAAATCACTCTCAGGTTGGCACAGTCGCCTTTTTCATCGATCAACTGCGACAAGAGTTCGTTCACAGAATCTTCGCGACCCACGATATGGGACTCATCCTTCATCTTCCTTGCTCGGGCGGTGCGCTCGGTGATGAAGCTCCACTGCTCGTCCCGGCATTGAGCGGTGAAATTTCAACTTCTGGAGCCGACATCTCGCCCGTCTCGCCGTTTCCTCGTCGTCGTCTCCAAGAAGACAACGCGCAGACCCAAGACAAAGTCTTTGCCAGAGGATTTCGCGGTCCCAGTCCCTCGGATGCCTGCAGAAGGAACCGATCGGAGGAATACTGCGCAGCACGAGCGGGCTCAAGAAAACGGGATCTTACACCCGGGAAATGGAGGCTCACGGCGATGGCCGTTCAGTTTCTAGGCGCTCAAGCCTCAAGAAGTGTGATTTGCCTAAGACATTGGAAATGGCCACTTCAGGGGAAAAGATGAGGAAAGGGGAAATTGGAGTGTCTGAGCTCGAATGATTGGGTAAGAAGGGTTGTATTGGATGGTGAATTGGCAGGCACCAAAGCAAGCTTTTTATAGTCGGGGGTCGATCCCCACCAGCTTCTAATTAATAAATAGGGTTAATACCCACAAAAAAAAAAGTCCCAAATCAGTACATTTGTAATAAATTTACTCCAAATTAATTTTTTAACCATAAAAATCCCAAATCGATATACTTGTGATAAATTGACCCTCCATTCCATTAAATTTTACAGTCAATTGCTAAATTAAACGACATGTGACAGTTGACGAGTATGTCGATTTAGGGTATTTAATAAAATGAAGGGTAAATTTATCATAAGTGTGCCTATTTGAGATTTTTTATTGTCAAAAAATTAGTTTAGAGTAAATTTATCACGGATATATCAATTTGGGATTTTTAAAGATAAAAAAATTAATTTAGAGTAAATTTGTTATAAATATATCAATTTGAGATTTTTCGTAGTATTAATTTTAATAAATACAGCATCTTTAACCTGCCCACGTCTACTTTTCGACATCACTCTTTTACCGAAAAGGCCCCATCCTTATTGTTTTGTTGGGAAGGACAGCACGATGTTATTTCGTATTGTAATAAGCAAAATCGTGAATTTCAGTTGTCAATTGGATGTCCATGAAAAAAATAACCCACAAACATTTTAAACAACATATCTACTTTGAATTTTCAATCTCCAAATCTCTGAAATAATATAAAAGGAAAATGTCATCAAAAATTTTAAATTATGCTACTTATAACACATTTACCCTAAAATTTTTTTGTTTGACAAAAAATCTCAAATTATGTCCATTATGACATATTTAGCCCAAACTTTTTTTGTGATATCAAAAATCACAAATTATGTCTATTGTGACATATTTACTCACTGTTAGAATTTCGTTAAAAATCTTCGTTAAAATTCTGACGTTAAGTTTAGGTGACGCTCGCGAAGTGTCACATCTAAAACAAATTTTTTAAAAATTCAAAAGAATTACTATTCATCGCTAATTATTGTTCATCATCTTCAACCTCGCCATCGTTTGGCCACAGCTCATCGGACGCTGCCCATTGCCGCCCGGACCTCCGGGAGCTTCGTCGTAGCTGCCAGCCATGGCGGCCGGGAGCTTCGAGATCAGATTTGGCTTTGAACCTTGCAACCGCCATGGCTGCGAGAGCTTGAAGCTTGCGACTGTCATGGCCGCGAGCTTCGAGATTGGATTTGGCTCCGAAGCTTGCGATTGCCAGGGCCGCTCCGCTCGAGCTCGAAGCTTGGCCTGAGGGCGAAGCTTGGCGCGGCTTGTTGTGCCACTCCTCGTGCCCGTCCTCTCCATCCCTAGATCTGCTATGCAGAAACACAGTTTCCTCAAACTCATCAAAACCAAAAGCAGATGACAGTGGCCTAGTGCCTCGGCTCTTGGCCTTGGGACTTAGCCTTGCCTCCCACCTCCATTGGCCGAGAGCCTAAGACGATGATGAAGTTGAAGACGAAGGTCCACTTCGGCTGAGCTTCGCCCTCAGGCCAAGCTTCGAGCTCGGGCAGAGCGGCCATGGCGGTCGCAAGCTTTGAAGCCAAATCCATTCTCGAAGCTCACGGCCATGGTGGTCGCAAGCTTCGAAGCCAAATCCGATCTCAAAGCTCGCGGCCATGGCAGTCGCAAGCTTCAAGCTCTCGCAGCCATGGCCGTTGCAAGCTTCGAAGCCAAATCCGATCAAGAAGCTCCCGGCGGCCATGGTCGGCAGCTCCGACGAAGCTCCCGGAGGTCCGGGCGGCAATGGGCAGTGACGGACGAGCTCCAGCCAAGCGATCGCGAGGAGAGGATGAGCAGTAACTTTGAAGACGATGAACAGTAACTCGCGATGAACAGTGATTTTTTAAAAATTTTTCCTTGATGTGGCGTCACGCGAGCGCAATGTAAGCGACACATCATAATTTTAACGGAGATTTTTAACGAAACCAAATAGAAGGTAAATGTATCACAATATGCATAGTTTGAGATTTTTGATGTCACAAAAAAAGTTTAGAGTAAATGTGTCACAATAGGCATAGTTTGAGATTTTGATATCACAATAAAAAGTCTGAGGTAAATGTGTCACATAATTTGGAGATTTTTGTGGTATTTTCCCTAATTTAAATTATTAAAAGTTCTCGATTTATGTGTATATACAGATACATACAGCCTTTCCTATTTCTCTCTGAAACATTTTCACTAAACTTTTCCAAATAATCGACAAAAAAAATTTCCAAATAAGAAAAAAATTTGTTCAACATTACGTTTTATTTTTGCATAACACTCTAGAAAAATAGAAACGGATTAATCATCAGCTTGATTAACAGATTAATCACAACATTTTGTTTTTGTTTTTTTTTTTTCCATTTCTAACATCAAAAGTGTGCTGTCTTTTACACGAGCCGTTCAATTTCTCACACACATATATATTAATAAGAATACTGAAACAACTCAATTTTTCCTAATTTCTTTTAAAAGTTAAAACATTATCCAGATCCCCGAGTATCACGACACCATGCAATTCGGTGTGTGAATCTCACTGCATCAAAAATTATATCGCACGGGCTACATACTATCAACGCGCCTGTAACGCTGCTGTCAATAACGGGTATCACAGTTTTTTGAGATGTGACTTTTAGTAGCATACATCTACGAGACTGATGTGGTTTGCCTTGATTTAAAACAGCACAAGTCTCAACAGTTTTTGAAGATGTGATTCGCCTTAATTCAGTAGAAATAGAATGCGTCAAAATAATAAGTGCAATCCACCTATAACAAGCAAAAGAACCTCACTGGAAAATGGTCCAAAGAGACGTGGATTCATTTCTGAAAGGCCAACCATACAGATACATAAATAGAATAACATACAGACGACGGGAACAGATCGAAAAGGTCATAACCTCTCACTAATATAAGTAGCCCAAGAAAAGTTCCTCTCTCTCTCTCTCGCTCTCTTCCCCCTTTAACCATTAAGCCAAAAACCAGGCATGTTACTGATAATACATGAGCTGCTGGGCAGCTGCAACATTTTGAAACCCACCATCATATATTGCCTGGCTTCTGCCGGCAACTCCCATACCCATCGCTGCCTGCTTGAGAGGATGCTGTCCTTGCATGAGAGGATGCATGCTGCCCATCTTGCTCATTGCTAATTGTCGCTCGTAGGCTAATAGTTCAGCAGTAGAAAGGCCTGGTAATGGTGCCGCTGCAGCAGGTGGAGGAAGGGAATTGGAGCTTGTTCCTGGGGGAGTAGGCTTGCTACCCCAGGAGCACTGCAAGCACAAACAAGTCAGAAGTCGGCTCTGGTTCAATCGAAAACACCAGGGGGACGAAGTCTTGTATTAACTACCGTTTTCACATGCTAGAGCCCCTGATCTATTTTTACCACTGCCAAGATGCGGACAGCAATCATATCTTAAACTACATGCCACGAAAAGCCCATCTAAATTATTGAAGAGATAGAACACTTCACTTGTATTACCAGAGAACCATCTCTTATTACCATAACACATGCCACCTTTGCTTATCCTTTTAGAGGATAAGAGGTACGCCCGAACATGTGGTGGCACCACATGCTGATGAAGTCATAGCTACAGCATTCACAGATTGAGTTTAAATTCAACTGTCTTGAGTCAAATTAAGAGCACTAAGCTCATCCAAAAGGGTTTAGTGCAGTCACTAAATGCACAAAACTCAAAGACAACTTGGATTCAAATCTCGGTGAAAACAAAAATGAGGTCTTTGACCAAAGGTTAACTATGGGAGGTGGTCGGATTTACGATTAGGAAAAGGAAAAAAGTGAGATAATTTCAACTTATATAGCATAACTGCAGAATTAATAATCTCACACTACATTTTCTATGGAACAGATACTTTTCAAACCATCAGCACACTGTGAAATAAAATACATAAGGAATGAAGAGCATTAGTAACAAGCCCAAGAACACACCTTAATGTCTTCCACAGAGAAGTGACTGAGTATTTCCCATTTGAATGGCCAATGCTGCTTCTACACGAGTACTATACCTCACGAAACCAAATCCTACTCTCTAACCTCCACAATCTCTGTTAAATGCCCATCACCAAAAAATCTGAATACACAATCACTTGAAAGGTCAAATTTAAACTTGCAATTGTCGGACCCATTTTCCATGTAAGTAGGTTTAATTTTGATAGAATAAGCTCATCAGCTCTTGCTCTCTCTACTCATTCACCTACTCTTCACACAACCACTTCCTGAATTCTCTCTTCTAAATACGGTTCCTAGTATGAACTGGCGTGGTACCGACATCAAATAGCTTCTGATAAAAAGTATAACAGAATAAATTAGTCTCAAAAAATTATTTCAGTATGGACCCACTCAATGTTGATGCATTAATTATAGTTAACTTAATCTAATACTATATATGTATCTTGGTGCAAAACGAGATAACTAGGGTAGATGGAATTAGCATTTAAAAAATTATTTCTTCTCTTATACTTCTCCAAGAACTATTTGATTCATGTGCAATCACCAATCCCATTATATGCAATTTCTTTTGAAATTAATTAAAGCATTTTTTTCACCTCTAATTCTAATTTGTCTTCTAATCATTGTTTAATTCTGTAAACTGAAATTACCTGACCTTTTTGTGAGATTTTGTCTCCTCATAATATTGGCACTCAAAGAGTGTAATACAATACATCCACATTTAGTTATTGCAAAAGTTAGCATCAATTTGACTAATGAAGGGGAAAGGAATAAAATTCAATCTGATATGAAGAGAACATGAAATGAATTAGAACCCCCACTGCACTTTGATTTCTTGTTCGTTTTATAACAAATAATTTAGATCAGTACTAAAGTGACAAGTCTAAATCCTTATCCTTTTCATGATAATTTAATTTCTAGAGCTTTCCAAACCCTTGCTTGAAGCTTAAGTTATTTAATGACAATAACAGAGACCTGTGCATGGCACGGGCTTTTTGACTGGTTATAACTAAAGGAGACCATGATGGTAATTGCAAAAATACACAGATTGTTAAGGTGTATTTAATTTTTCTCCATAAAATTGTTTACAGTTTCATTTGATATAATTTTATTACTGGCCACAAAAAGAATAAAGCCAAGATGGCCAATATAGTAATGTCAATATGAAGATGTAAAGCGTAATTTTAAAAGCACGGGATACAAAATTTAAAGTACCCCCCAGTTCATGATGGAAAAAACTAGATTTCCCTAAAGAAAATCTGGCAATATTCACTTTGTTTTGCCCCCAAATTACTCAAAACTCCACCATATGGATTCAATTAGATGTAAATCAGCAACACCAACAGATAGTACTTAAAAAAGAGAGATCGGTCTTGCCTCCAAAGCTAAATTTCCTACATAAACAGTTGTATACTGAGGATTTTTTTCTGGAGCATCACTGTTTGTAGCCTCCTTACAATCCTCTGCAACCAAAAAAAAAAAAAGAGAGTAGATGATACGTGATGCAATCTTGTAAAAGAGAATGCCTATAACAGTAGACAATACAATGACTCGGGCAGCAAAACTTAAAATGCTTGTGCCTTCGAGCATCGCATATCAACCAAGATGAATCCAAGGAACTTCTGTTCCAAATAATGGCTAATCTGATGAGCCATTGGTTAGCTCCACCACACTTTTGGCATCAGAGCTCTGCTTCTCTTCAATGCCACCACCACCAACACCCTTTGTTGCCCAATTACTACGTATCTGTCTACTGCCAAGCCATTTCCCTGAAATATAAACCGAAATTAACTCGACTTTACATGGAGACGGTGAAAGGAACTAGCCATCATGTTATTACCAGGGAAGACTGTTCAACTTTCTGGCATTTCACCGAACCGATGAACTGCCACTATACTTGTAAAATGTGAGTTTGAAAAGTCAAAATGGGGGAGAAGAAAAAAAAAGAAAAGATAGAAAAAGAGAGGGAGAGAGAAAGAGAATGAAAAGAGAGAAGAAGAAGAAGAAGAAAGAAAGAAGAAGAAGGAGGAGGGATTTCACATACGGTCGGATCAATTACATATCGCAATGCTCAGTGGGTGTCCACGCCCTTTGTTTGTTCAATCGGAGAAGTTTTTGGAATTCGAGCTTAAATTCGAAGTATTGTGAAGTTTCGAGCCACCATCCATGGCTACGAAGTTTTTGAAAGAACACCATATCTAGCCACGGAGGTCGTCACTCTATCTTTGGATGAGAGGCCGTCCATGGACGACTGCTACTCTGCATCTCCATATCTATGGACAAGTGCTCGCGGCCAAGGCTTAGTCACTGGGATGATAGAGAGGGTTTACGTGGAGATCGGCCTGGATGCGGCGATCAGCCGTCGCTCAATAGCCAAATCTGCTCTACTGCTCAACAGCTTTCAGCTCAAGTCTTGGCTCATCCATGGCTGCCGGCGATGAGCTCAACAGCTTTGCTGCGGACGGTGGTGGCCAGGGTGGGATGGTGGCTCAAGGATGGTGGAAGCGGCAACTTGGTGGTGGAGATAGCCAAGCCCAGGGAGAGCGGAGGTTGAAGATGGAGGAGGAAAAGAGAAATATTTTTTTTTTAATTTCCAAATCAATATATGTGTCAAGATCTAATTAGTTATCAGTAAATAAGCACACGCCACGGCAGACGTTGACGTGAAGCTTACAAACCGCTGAATATTTTCTCATGAATGACATCTCAAGAAGTAAAAGCGATGGCAAAAGCTCGACTCAATAAGAGAAATTTGCTTGATCCATAAGAAACCCAAGTTAATCACTATGTGGTTTTATTTTCATGCAAAAGTTTAGGAGATTGAATCCGGTGAACAAGGGGATGATAAAGAGTGATTCCATGTTATGCTTTTCCTCTCCCGGTGATCATCATGTCGTTCTTTATTATATGCATTAGCCCTTTGCTTCCACCTGAAGAATGTAGAAAAGAAATTTGAAGTGTTTTAGTATTGGTTCGTATCAACAACGCTGGCAATAAACCTTTTACATTTAGAGTTATCAGCATGGGCTAGCTGATTCAAATATATTAAAAGGAAATATCATGTCTCTCTTTTTCTCTGTCCTTTTCTTTTCCGGAAGGCAAAGGCAAGAAACAATGTAAAGAAGCATGCGTAAAACCGCAAAACGAAGACAGATTTCATCTCTCTTCTCCTTTTGCTTTTCTTGGATAGAATATGAAACGTACAAATGACAAACACAAAGCGGACAACAAGGTTTTAGATTAACGAAAGTGAGAACGGTTAGTTTTGGTGTTGTTGTAGTTAGATTATCGAGAAAATTAAAAGAAGGTATGAGATGTCAACAAGTGATTGACTGCAATTTGATCTTGTGGGAATAGCAAGTATTATAGTAGGCTACAAATGATCTTGTAGACAATAGGCTACAAGTAGTCGTTCTAAGGAAAAGAAGTGGGTAATTTGTGGGGATATTAACATGGGACGCAACTCCAAGCCGACTTTTGTGACAATACTTGTTGACTGTTAAAGTAAGTTATGAATCCTCTCGAATAAGGGATTAAAATCGGTTGAACTTACGATCAATAGCATTTGCTCTAGGGGAAAAACTGGCTTCAATGTGGCGAAGTTTCAACATCTATGGACTGTCCATAGCCCAACCTTTATCCACGGCCCATTATGGGCTCCACTCCGCTAAG
This sequence comes from Syzygium syzygioides, assembly GCA_031216285.1. NCBI lineage: Eukaryota > Viridiplantae > Streptophyta > Magnoliopsida > Myrtales > Myrtaceae > Syzygium > Syzygium syzygioides. The sequence continues at coordinate 25,153,805 of CM062251.1, forward strand.
TGCATGACTTTGTCAGAATTTCAAGGCTCAGGAAGATGGGATTTGATGAAATCCTGGCGAAATCCACGGCCCATAAAAACGAATATGGACCGGTACATTTGATGAAATCCTGGTGGAATGCACACGGTTTTTACCATTGTAATGGTCCATTTTCGATTAGTACATACGCTACACTGAGGAAATAATTTCTCTCTCCGCAAGATATAGCCAATCTCAATGCTAAAACTAAATCTCTCTTTGCTGAAACTCGGCAATCGGCATGGCAATTTGACCATGAAACTTCATGGAAGATGGGATTCAAGTGTGTACGCATATTACAACGGTGCATTTCGTGGGCATCACAGTCGCTTAACATGGATCTTCTTTCCGTGTTTGTGTTTCCTAAGCTCATTGTCGTCGAGGGAATTGAGGAAAACTTGTGAGAGAACTATACAAAAATGAAATAGCTTCAGTGTTGAGAGATTGAGATTAATAGAGAGAGGGAAAATAGAGTGACGGTGTTTGTAAGAGCAACTTGCTTCTTTAGTTGTTCATCCATGGTTAGTATTCTCAGCCTCGGAAGGAAGATGGAAGCGACTAGTACAGAATCCGGCAAAGGTTCGTTTATCTGTTTGATGAAAGTTACTGCCTGTCCATAACTGTGTTCCTTATACAAAAGCACATTCGCGTGTCCTTCGCAGAAAAAGATTATGAATTTTCTTAAGACAATCAATCCATCCCCTCTTGATTATAGTGTTGGTCATTTCAAGCATCGCTTGGTGATACAAGCCAACACCGATGAGTGTGCAAGTTTATAACATCCCAAAATCCCAATTCAAATGTGAGAGACCTTATTGAGTGATTCATATTTAAACATTAATCGCTCAAATGGTCACCACCTTATGTGATCACCTAGAGTACTCTTTTTGGGACGTTTGGCCCACGTGGACCGAGCCAGTTACGTACATATTAGTCGAAAGAGCATTACAAGGCCTATTAGTAGTGATTTACAAAGTCGGTAAACTAAGTGAGATGGGATTTTTGCAAGTGGCCAGCTGTTTAAACAAATTGGACCAATTTACTATCTAATAAGAGTCCGTCGTATTACTTAGTATATCAAATTTGTCAGTCAATCATAGAATGCACAGCATTTCTCTGATTGAAATATAGATAGACATGACTTTTTTATGGCTAGCTTGTTCCTTTTCACATATTATGTCTATTCTAATCATCCTGATCATCATTTTTATTCTCAAATTTGAGCCTACGAGACCATTGATAATTTCTCCGTCTGAATATAATAAACATGGCCAACAAAAATGCCCGTAACAATAATCAAGGTCAGGAGACTTACATTTAGCACATTTCCAGCTTAATCTGGCCCAACCTGTTTTTAGGCTGATTTGATCCTGTATTACTTTCTATTAAGCTAATTTATTTGAAGTCACAAGCCCGAATCGAATTCTTAGAGTATCTTAAGTATAATTAAATCTAACATGAGCAAATTGAGCTCTTGTGCATTTTTGCTGATTCATTGAACAAAGGATACACACATGAACAGGGCACCTGCCCGGACTAGTGAAAACATCTTGCAGAACACTTTCTGATGTCCGTTAATGTTGTTAGTTGCTTCAAAACGGAAAGTGTTTCAATGAACGAAAGCGTGTAATATATAAAATACATATACTGGTTCTTGAGATGATAGTATAAATTTCATTTGCTAAATGTGTTTATTATTCATCATTCTTGAGATAAGATAAGAACCGTCCTATGTAAGTGGAGAAAGGAGGTTGCCAAAAAAGTAAATAATTGATCAAATATAGGTTAAACATTTATCTAATGACAATAGTGCCACTAAATTAACGCTAACAATGCTAGAAGGGACTAAAGCAGGTGACAGAAACGGAGTGAACTAGTATGCTATTTCCCAATCAGCTCCCCTATTTACAGAGCATGTGGTACTTCGATGTGATCAGTTAAGCCGACATGATCCATCAGGAGCTTGCCTCCTCATCTTAGCTGCTAAGCATGATAACTGCCTTGACACTGCTTCCTTGACAACGAATAGCAGTATAAACCAACATTTCCACCCAAACCTCACTGATGATTAACCATTTTTGCTCTTGATTCGTGATAATAGTATCTTGCTGCGATGCTAGTTGGCATCCGTGAAATAGCGCATGTTTGCTGCTATTGCCTTTTGGTATGTTCAGGCTTAGCTTGGTTTTAACATGCTCCCTTTATTGATTGCAAGCATCCTTGTGTCGAACTTTTGCTCTCGCTTCCATAGATTGTCTGTAGTCCTAGTGAAACAATCCGTAAAATTAGCAATGAAGTTTCCGTACCCTTGAGTTGCATCGGCACGATTAGTCGGCTTCTGTTCCATGTCTTGTCTTGGAGTTCTGTGATGTACTTGTTCTCATTGAAGAAATTGATTGCCTTGGCATAGGTCTCTCGGAACTGGATGCGCGCAATTCCGCTAGCCATAGCAGGATATCTGACTAGGAGATATAGCATTTATCAAGACAAATGCCTGCTAATCTAGATCTCGACCTGATGTTGTTTTTAATGTGTGCTTCTTCGAATGGAGCATCTTCCAGACTCGTATGTTCTTTGGGGTGGCAGCAGAGTTCAGTAGCAATGTGCCAAATCATAATACTCCAGTCGAAATCCAGATTAAATATCCAGTTGGAAGTGTCCAACGTTTTAGCCCAATCAAGTACAAGACAGCCTCTACAGGGCGTATAGCTTGGAGCCATGATCAGTCGTTTCATATCGTCTGTCATTTCTTTGTGGCTCCCATCCGGATGTTTCTCTACTTCGTCTTTGATGTGTAGGAGCTCCCGGAGTTGGACCATCTCCGCCTTCTCGACATGGGTTGTATCCAATTGACGAAATTCAAGGTGCGAGACATTATTCTTCGTCACCCAACAAGAAGTCCTGTTAGAGAAAAAAAGAACCAGCGATGCGAATAATTCTAAAAAATTGGCTGCACCCAACAATTATAAAGTTATGCAGTGATCGATTTTTGACTTTAGGTAAGGCTGCTTGTCAATCAATGGTCTCCAGAAACATGATTCGCATAGTCAAATGCAAGTGGGACGGAAGTGTGAGAAGATGTCGCCTGCCAGGTCTATTGTATGATTTCTCATCTTGGATGGCCGTGGACATGGGGTTTTTGCAACCTATGGTGGCTCTGTCTACAAAATACTGAATGATGAATCAAAGTTCATCGCCCCACGGATTGCGGCATACGGGGACTAAGAGGAATGCATCTGCAAGGCCTCATCAAATTCAGTACGGTGTCACCGATATCTGTTGTTGTATATAATTTAACACTCAGAAGCTGGGGAAAAGTTCAAGAGAGATATAGGTGTTGCTTAATTCACTATTGCTTAAGAGCAACTCTGGTTTGCTAAGGCTGCTCAATCTCGAGGCGTCTACAAGCCGATGCTTCCTGAAAGTCTGGGCAATGTGTTGTCGAACCTTAGGTACTTGGGATTAAGATGGACCGTTCTTGATTCTATTCCAGAATCGGTCAGCCATTTTTCCCTCCTGGAGACATCCGATCAAAAGTAAACTGACATAACCCGACTGCAGAGCTCCATTTAGAAGGCGAAGAACCTTTGGCACCTGCACATGAACGAGGCATGCTTCGACAGGAACATTCGCTAGCATCAGATGCCATCAGAGAAGTCTTGAGCAAATTTCTGACCGCGTGGGGACCAAACATATGAGGTAAGAGCCGCATGTTGGTTATTTTGCGCAGCCTAAAAGGACTCTCTGGAAATTGGCTATGGCATGTCGCACGCCATTGGCAAAAGAAGCCAACCAAATGCGCATATCGGCTCTCAAAATGCTTCGGTCCTTAATATGGAGGTCAACAGACCTAACTTGTAATATATAGAGACCTTATGTGTGATTTGTTAGGTTCTAACAAGCAATCAAGAGGGCGTTGAATTGATTTTTTAACAAAACACAAACTAATTTTGTAGAATCAACCCTAATAAAAATATTGTTTTTACTCGTAAAGTGAACTAGTAATATATTCAGCGAAAATTAACGAGTATAGGGAAAAAAAATTGCAAATGAGATTCATAAAGGTTCGGCTTGGTTGGGTATACTTTTCTGGTCCAGCTCTAGCAGCCCAAATAGTTCAAAAATTGTACAAGCAGATTATATCTGCTTTTTTAATGCGACAACTCTAATTCGCAAAGCTAATGATCAGTGTGTCCATTTGAAGGTCATAATCAAAATTAGGGAGAGCTCAAGTTGTGCCAATCAAATTTTTTTCCTAACTTGAAAAACTTGTTTTGGAATCCCGTGTCTATTTCTTCTTTTTTTTTTCTTTTTTATCATGGTACATGTGCAGAAGTCATCATCCTCACCCATTAAATGCCTATATCAATGTGATAAGCTAATGGACTTCCAATAATGTACTTATTTTTTAAATAGCTTAAAGAAATAGATGAAATGAAGCTAATTAGGCTAATAACGTAGGAATAACCATTGGACTTTTGTTCTTAGACGTACTAATTCTTTACCATGCGCAGTGAATGGCAGAATTAACGAAAGAGAGCGCAACTACGTGTCCGCAGCTTAGCAGCTTTCATTAAATAATGAATCAGGAAAGCAAACATGTGGTATGTGACCCCAACTGATCAAAACAGTCATTACAGAACTACTTTGAAAACATTTAACCACCAATTTCAGAATAGCATACTTTCTTCAGCTCTTTGGCCTCCAGAACTCTATGGTTAAGCTAAACATGGTATCAAGCCTATCCGAAATCTAGAGGTGTCAAAATTGGTCATGAGCCAATTTTTGACTCACATTTTTAAGATCGTATAGGTTATATATGAGTTGTTAAACATTGAAGGAATGGGTGCAAGTGGATCTAAAATATTATAGCTTAATGAGATCGGATATTCCATGGATTTTCACAAGACTCATTTTCAATCCATTCAATAACAGGGGCACCAACCGGCAGTCGCCGAATTGCTTAGAGTATCTGAGGGCGAGTGACTGAATGAGGGCCATGTGAGCTGAAGCGCTTGCTTTGCAATCGTCCCTCCACATAACGTTCGTGAGCCTAGGCGAATCGTCTCCGCAAGTCCAGCTGTGTGCAAGCTCACGGCCTAGCACTTCCCAGCTGCTTGGGCTATTGAAATCCTTCCGTTTTCAGATTATTGCTTTTCCTAAAATATTGGCAGCTTATTTTTCTCGGGGAATTTCGATGGCCAATTTTTGCACCCCTCTTTTTTTTCTGGCTAAAACAATTTTTTTTTGCAAAAATTGAATGAATACAAAAGTTGAAAATTCTATGGAATGTTAAAAGCCAAATCTTTTAGCATCTTGTAGTCGAAATAGAGATTTTTCTTTTCATTTAAAGGTGCGTGCATGACAACTTATAATATAGTTTTATCAAGAGAAAGACAATTTTAGATGTTGATATCTATTATAGGGAAAAAGTTATGGTTGTATTTATGGGAGAAAATATTGTGCTGCCGATGGTGTGAAGGTCGATAGGAAAATCTATATGCCTTAGATGACAATTTATAGTTTTTTTTTAATAAGTATTTCGATTTATAGGTTTTCTTTACGTTTTTTACTTAATTTACTGACATTTTCTAATTGCGCTAATTCACTTTTTAAATTTGATATGGAATTTTTATCCAAGTAATATATACACATGAAGAGCTCTAAGTGGGATAAATAGTTGGGTATAAGTTTTCATAAGATAGATTAAATATGGATGTATTTTAGAAATATCGATGCTAGTCGGGTCGGGTTGGGTATGGGTCACTAGACTTGCATTGTCTAGGTCAAAACGGGTTAAATTGATCAATTTTAATAGAACATTTTCGACCCAACCCACTCATTTGACGGCCTTACCAAGTTTCGGATTATTCTAGCCAATTATATGTACATCATACAATAGACAGATCGGAGCTCATTATCCTCATCAAAATGCCCAAAGAACCAAAACTAGGAGAGGGAGAGAGCGGGGTTAATTTCTTTGAGGCCTTTCCCGTGCAGCCCCTTTTCCTAAAGGTGGCAAACCCTGTTCAGTGGGTTTAGGTTTGACGACGTGCGAGGACAGGAAATTATCCTTCTTAATCAAATTCAGAAATCCAAAAGTAAATGCGGTGTCTGCATCTCAATGGATGGTGATTCGCACATTGATAATTCTATATGTTTGCTCATGAAAACGCATGGAATTGAACTAGAATTAGATGATAATTGCTACCGGTGAAAATTAAGATCACGTCGTTCGACATTACTACGAGAATGTAGAAGTCGTCGCATATTAGCAACGCAAGAGAAGGGGACGATCTCATAATGATCTTGAACCAAACCAGAAAACCGATTCGGTTAACCATCCAAACTGCAAGAAAAGATTGAAGGCAAAGATCCAAAATTTCTTGATGGAGTCCGCAGTTAACTGCAATAAGAACTACTAACATAAAGTAAATCTTGGTTGAGCAAGTTGCGCATTTTAAGTCTAGAGGGCTCTACATATAGATAAAAACTTTGTCGATCGCATTGCAAGATGACTATATTCATGACTAGAAATTTGATATGTAAACCTGTTTCTTAAATGATTCTCTATCGCTCCTGCATTAGTCCACGGTCTCCAAACCCAGTTGGGAACAAATTGATTAGTATATTAGCTGATTTAGATGTGAACTAAGAACAAGGACCTACCCCGAAATGCAGACAGGATGATCACAATGGAGCTGAATTAGACTATTTTCCCAACTTTTTAATCACACCCAACCAATGAGAAGAATTACAGAACAACGCAACATCACAAATCATACTCGGACAACGTAATTTGTAGATTTGTACAGTATATAGCCTTAAACAAAATTTACATATCAAGCATGAAAAAAAATGGGGAGTTTGGAGGAATCAAAGTATACTATCTATCAAGAGTATCACCACCTTCATCAAAATTAAATGCATCCCATGCCAAACGACCATATGAATGAAAACTATGTTACTGGAGAATATTAACAACGAGAATCGCGTCTGAAGCATCAAATCCACCTAAGGGTTTGCTGCTTTATAGACTTGATTGAGTGAGAAGAAAAAAGTGATAGGAACAGAAAAAGAGAGGAGCAATCACACCGACAAATCACAGTGAGCAACCATCCTTGTACAGTGTTTGTGACGAGCTCCTATCCGTTTGGTTTGTAGGACTTTGTCACAATTTTAAGGTTTGTAAGACCGAATTTAGACTAGTAGATTTGTTGGAACCTAGGTAGTATGTAGACTACACTCACGTAATAATTTCTCTTTCCTCAAGATACAATCAATGCTAAATCTAAGTCTCTCTTGGTAAGACTCAAGGTTGCAATTTGACCATGAAACTTCGTGAAAGATGAGATTCATGTGTATAGAGGTGCATTTCGTGGGCATCGCAGCCGACTAACATGGGTCTTCTTTTTGTGTTAGCGTTTCCTAAGCTTAGAGTCGCTGAGGGAATTAAAGTAAACTTGTGAGGGAGCTGGTCTATACACGGTTTACGCACAACTTCATTAATCTTGCTTTCCAACCCTCTATCTAGGATTAAGTTACCGAGTAATTTTGTTTTTAAGTTGATTTTCAACGTTCATTTGTTTGTTTTTTAAACTCTTGTCTCCTACTAAAAAGTTTAACTTCTCTTATTTATTACCGGATTTTGTTTTTTCTTCTTACCATCACGTTAGATTTGCCAACTATCATATGATATTATTACCCTTCTTTATTTGGTGACTTACCACTTTTATTTCCGATTAAGTAATTCATGTCGACACCCGAATTTTTGTTAGCATAGAATTGATGAGTGAATAGAAATAACAACCATTCCATCCAAAAAATAAAAATAAAAATAACAACCATGGAAAAAGTTTCGATCCGATTCAGCGGTTCTTAAAAGACCAAGCCCAGCCCATTCCATTCACCGGAGATGTCTCTCTCTCGGCAGTCGATTTGCCGGAGCTATTGCCTCGTCCTTTCCGCTCCATCAACATCAATTCGATCGTCCACCATCTCCGATCAGTTACGGCCGCCGTCAAATCTCCCTCGCTGGCCACCACAGGGCCTCCGCCGTAACGGAGCGGAGCATCGACGCTCATCACCAGCAATCGAACTTCTCTCGTGTCTCTTTCTCTCTCGTCTGAACGCATTTGGAGATTTTCCTTTTAAGCTCGCGATTTCACGCTCCGCAGGAGAATTCACAACGACAACGACAACAGCAACACACTCTCTGAAGCTTGGTGCGCGAGTGAGAGCCAGAGGAACCGAGCGAAGCAAGAACGCGCGCACCGGCCGAGCGAATCATACGATTGTTCTGTATTGTCTTTTGCCGAAAGCTACAAATTGTTATCTCAGTTGTCTATTATTTGCTCTCAGATCCGCCGATTCCTCTCTAGCAATTTTTAGCTGGGTTTCTCATGTTATATTCCCTCGCCAGTTGATAGGAATTCCAGTTTGGATAACTCCTCACCCTTGATGCTCACCACCTGTTCAACGTTTTGCCCCAGAGATGACGATGATGAATTAATCGATCAATTTGAGATTGCATAGGAGTGATTTGTACGTTATCGTTCAATGTACTGATCATACATTGCGAATTGATGCTTCATCTGATGGCGAAGAGTACTCCTTCCCTTGGCGTTTCCGTCTACTTTGTTCTCTGTGAATTAAATACTACTTTGGGAGCGTGGCTGAATTGTCCTCTAAACTGAGAGCCTCTGCATTTATTTTCGAGCTTGAGGTGTTCAAAGCACATGTATCATAATCGTCAAGGTGTTAATGTAGAGAAATCCTCTGTAACCGTACATTGTTCATCTGTTGGAGTTGTAGTTTTTCTTTCGCATACTAGCTGCTGCTGTGTTTTGGGCTCGGTTGAGACTCCACTTCACATGCGATGGATACGTTGGAGTATCGGTTATGTCATGCTTGTGATGTCCGTGCAAGTACATGGTGGTTTATCTCGGTTGTCGCCATTAGCTTGCACAATATTCATCTCAGAATGTGCTCTTTGTTGGATTTGTACACCCACCGCATCGTAGGCTAATATGTCTAGTCTTACTCTACATGGCTCAAATTTACTGGATTCATTGTTGTTCTTGCTGTACATGTACAAAAATATGTCGATTTCTTGGCTATGAATGCTGTGTATGTTAATAACATGCTGTTTGCTTGGTACTCAATAACGCACACGATTTGCTCGACAAAATGCTGCGCAGATATGACTTAGCAACAAGACGTTCTACTGCTGCTAACTAAGTACCTTCATGTTGGCATATCTATAGCGTTATTTTGGCGTTGCGTATTTCCTGATGCCGCTGAAAAGATGCTGCTGAAATATGCTCCTTTTTTCAGCTGCAAGTTGTGTATTTAGGGGCACTTAAATAAAATTTTTGCTGCCGCAAAATCTTTGCTAATCATCATCATCGCTAGTGAACCAACCTTTTTTTTTTTTTTTGGTAAAGACTAGTGAACCAACCTTTGCTTCTTGAATATTTCTAAGTTTCAACCATTTGGGCAACATAAATCTGCACGTCGCCGAGCTAATACGCGTTTGCTGGCTAGAAATCAGTGGGAAATGTGAAACGATTGTGCTCACTCTGAGGACTACGTGCAAAATCGTGATCGTCATGAAGATGAGCCAGCAAAGCTTCGGAGAACCTCAATCTCGCTATACTGGATGGAAACAAGCAGGGATGCATGGAAAGGTTGGACAGATTGAAAAAGGAAGAGAGGATTGAAAAAGGTCGGCGAGATAATGTGATCTTTCAAGATGAAGTTAATCGTAGTTAATTTGTTTCAAATTACACGCAACTACGACTCGAATCTGTATATTGATGCCTCGGAGCTCAGCGTCCCCTGCATCGTTTTTTTTTTGTCCGCCCTCTGCCGATTCTAATAATCAAATCAACCCCTCAGATTGAACCTTCTGGTCCAGGCATTCGGACTAAATGAAAGGTTTGATTAACTGGTCCAGGCATTCGGACTCTACCGAGAACGTCTTGTTGCTTGCAGCTTCCTGCTACGGCGGAAAGAAACAATGACGAAAAATGTGATGGTGAATCCTGATTTTACGGACTTCAAAGTCAAGTGGAGACAAAGGGACCCAGATAATAATAATAATAATAATAATAATAATCTAACCTCGATAGGTATGTATAGCCATTTGATTATGCCGTGTAATCACCTCCGTATCGGCTATTCCCATTATTTCGTGTCACTACCAAAATGTTTCGGTGCAATTGCAAATTGCACTTTCTTTTTACTGATATAAGTGCATAAAAAAAGTGTTAATTCATGTCACTTTCGAATTAATCATGTCGTACCACCTTGAGTTTAGGTTTCTTCCATTATGTTTGTGTTGCGTCGTAGGTCAATAATTGCCATCTCTATTAACAGATCTTGCTATCTTTTTTCTTTTCTTGTCCTGAATAAGTCCATCAGGTAGGTTCGTCAAAGTTCTCATGCCTGATCTTGGTGTTCTTGCCTAAGCTACTAGCTTGATCGAGGTCCAAGTCAGGTTGTGGCTTCCCAATAGCAACTTACCCATCCAAAATCATCCAAGGTCCCTCTCGCAATTGCAAAGTCCTAGTCATCAATGCCTGGAAATTCGGCCAATGATCAAAGTCGTTGCCTAGCTCAATTAACTGTGGATTTTGGGGCTCGGCACATTAAGGTGCTAAAAACATATGCTCGTTTCAATTGAATACGCTAGGAGCGCACTGAAACTGATGCGGGTCGACACATTTCAATACACATCACATGTTAGAACAAAGCTTTTGTTAACTATTTGATGAGAAGGGACTAAAGCATGTGACAGAAACAGAGTGAATTAGTATGCTATTTCACGATCAGTTCCCCTATTTCCGGAGCATGCGGTATTTGGAAGTGATCGGTTAAGCTGACACGAGCCATCCGGAGCTTGCCACCTCGTCTTAGTTGCTGAGCATGACTACTTCCTTGGCTCCGGATAGCAGCGCAAACCAACATTTCCACCCAAACCTCACTGATGATTGACCACCTTGGCTCTTGATTCGTGATAATAGTATTTCTAGCTGCGATGCTAGTCGGAATTCGTGAAATGGCACCCGTGGAAAGCTTGACTGTCCTTCCTCCAAACCTCGGAGTCCTCGCTTTGTCGATGTCCGGCCTAAAGGACGACCTCATGGGAGTCTTGGGAAGCCTGGAGATGTTGGTAACTCTCAGGTTGTTGGCCAGCTCTTACTGTGGCCCGACGATGCGCTGCGTTGCCCGCGACATCATTTCGAAAGCTCCGTGTTCTGAAATTGTGGATGCTGGAGGAATCGGAAGGTTGGGATGTCTAACAAGTAACAAGGCGCTATGCCCCGACCCAAAGAGTTAGAGATCAGACAATGTGAAAAGCTAGAGACCGCGAGTGCCTTGCGTCATTGAAGCACTGGAAGAGATCAATCCACGCGAGTCAAGAAAGAACTAGCCATGAATGTCTAAGCACGAACGGTTGGTAAAATGTTTGCAATTGTGATAAATTATTGCGCTAGTACTTTTCTAGAGTCATCTAATCCATCCGCACTACTCAGTACCAGCTCCTAACTCAGCCGTAAAAGAGTAAAAAGTGCTGTTTTACCATCAAATATTTGGTCTCCGTACGAGTAAATTCATAAATGATAGTATCGAATTATGATTACCGAATTAGCTTTACATGAACTTTCTGCCTACCGTGGCATCAATCAACTACAATTTTTGAACATTAAGTTCTTTTTGGCCGAATTTTGAGCATTAAAACTGATAATGTGTATACTCCAACAAAAAAAAATGTACTGTTTCCATATAGTTAGTAATTTCTAATATAGAGAGAATTTATGTTTGGCTTGTTAGGTCCAAATAAGGAATCATGACGAGCGCTTAATTGGTGTTTCACGAAAACACAAACCAATCTTGTAGAACCAACCCTAACAAAAATATTACTTCTACGTACAAAGTGAGCTAGCTACATAAAGAAACATGGGAATTTCATTCTAACAATGCCGGTATAGAGGCATTAGATTATTTAAATATTAATTCACGCATTATCTAATGACCTAATGATTTCATCACATACTTTCAAGCTTTAGACTCAGGCCAAAGTTCAGCCTACGTATGAGAGAGAATGTTTATTAATCTATACCTTGACAGTGATCCTACAAAATCTGGACTAAAAGATCATTCACGTGAGTATTGCATAGGCTCCTTACTTCTTGCTTGCAGTCCGTCTAACATAGTACATGGACTCCTTACGAGAATGTAGAAGTCATCGTTTATTACCAATGCATGATAAGCTGACAATCTCGTAATTATAGTGAACCAAATTGGAAAACCGATTTAGTTAACCATCCATAATGCAACAGAAGATAGAAGGTAAAGATCCAAAATTTCTTGATGGAGTCTGCATTTAACCGCAATAAGAAGGAACTACTAACATAAAGTGTATCTCAATCGAGCAAGCTACGCATTCCAAGTTTGAAGGGCTCTACATATTGCTAAAACCTTTGTCGACTGCATCACGGGATAACAGTATCTATGGCTTGAAATTTGATAAACAAACCTTTTGCTTAAAGATTCTCTATCGCTCCTGCATCAATCCACGATCTCCAAACCCAGTTGGGAACAAATTGATTAGTACGTACATTAGCTGATTCAGATGTGAACTAAGAACAAGGATCTCTCCGAAAATGCAGACAGGATGACCACAATGAGGCTGAATTAGACCATCTTCCCAACTTTTTAATCACACCCTATCAACGTATTCAAATATTTAAATATTACACACACTGTTTTCCCTAACAATTTAAGTTTTTCAAACAGTTATGCAGTGATCTCATAAAATCTCACACGATGAAAGGAATTATACAACAATGCAACATCACAAATCATACTCAGAAAATGTAAAGCATAACAAAATTTAGTATATCAAGCATGAGAAAACAGAGAGTTTGGAGGAGCCAAAGTATGTTGTCTATCAAGAGTATCACCACCTTCATCAAAATTAAACGCATCCATTGCCGAACAACCATATTAATGAAAACAGTGTAACCGGAGAAAATAGCGACGAGAATCACATTCAAAGTAGCAAATCCACCAATTGAGTTTCCCGGTTTATAGATTTGGTTAAATAAGAAGAAAGAAGTGATCGGGACTCAGGGAGAGAAGAGCAATTGTCCGGTGAAAACGTTGATGATTAAAAGCCGTGGTGATTTGGCTTCTCTAATGTCGACGCCGTGATTACACGGGGCAGAGAGAGAGAGTCTTAAGGTTGGTCGCTCTATGTTAAAGCAACGTCTAATGTATTTTGACAAATTCCAAAATTTATAGTCTTTGTCGCCCGACCTTCACAGACTTACTCATCGTGCCCTCAAATCTACTCTTGCATGGTTAGTGTTGTTGTCTTTAGATTAGTGGGGAAATCAAAAGAAGGGATGGGGATATTAACATGGGGCTCGATTCCGAGTTGATCTTTGTGAAAATACTTATTGACTGTTAGGGATCAACTTTGATTGAACCTACAACCTAAGGGCGATCGCTACAGGGGGAAACGGGGCTCTAATGTGGCAAAATCTCTATATCTATGGAGTATCCACAGCCCAACCCTTACGCACTGCTCATCACAGGCTCCGATCCGTTTAGTCTGTAGGACTTGATCACAATTTCAAAGCCCAAAAGACAAATTTGGACTAGTAAATTTGATGAAATCTATATGGAACTCGCGTGAGTCCTGCCATTTTAATGGCCCATATTTGATTTAGTACATATATTATAGTCATGTAATAATTTCTCTCTCCTCAAGATGCAATCAATGCTAAATCTAAATCTCTCTTGCTGAGGAGACTCAACATTGCAATTTGACCATTCGGCGTGTGCATGCAAATTATAGTGGTGCATTTCGTGGGCATCGGAGTCAGTCAACATGGGTCTTCTTTTTCATATTTGTGTTTCCTAAGCTCATAGTCGTAGAGAGAATTGAAGTGCACTTGTGAGGGAACTTTACAAAAATTTGAAGAGCTCCGATGTGGAGAGATTGAGAGAAATAGAGAGAGGCAAAAATAAAAATTTGATGGTGTTTCTGAGAGCGACTTGTTTTTCAGTTGTTCATCCATGATCTGTACTCTCGGCCTTTGAAGAAAGGGAGATGGAAGTGATCAATGTCGACGAGATGTGCGACCTTGCTTTACATGCAATTTCATTAACCTTGCTTTGAAGTTATCAAGTAGTTTTGTGCTACTAATCTTTTGTAAGATGGTTTTCAGCGTGCATTTATTTTTTTTTTAAGTTAATAACTTCCTTATCTTTGACAAAAAGAAACCTGACTTGTCTTATCTATTACCAAATTTTGTTTAGTTTTTTTACCGTCACATCAAATTTACCAACTATCATATGAAATTATTATCCACCTTTATTTGGTAACTTAACACTTTTATTCCCGATTAAATAATCCTTGTAGATATCTGAATTTTTGCTAGCATTTCGAACAAGCATAAAATGACGATTGAATAAAAATTAAAAAACACAGAAAAAAAGATAAAAATAACAACCATAGAAAAAGTTTTGGGAAAATAATATAAATAGTTCATGAATATTGGTTCAATGTGTAATGTGGTCTATGAACTTTTAATTTATTTAATGTAATCCCTGAACTTCAATTCAATATGCAATGTGGTTCATGAACTTTTCATTTGTTTAATATTATTCCTGAACTTTTAATACATATTCAATTTAATCCCTGACTTATATGAAAACGTTCAATATAGTCCTTCCATTAATTCTAGTTCAATGACCACATTGAACATATACCAAAAATTAAAAGATCACATTGAACTAATTAAAAGTTCAGGGATTATATTAAATATTAGATTAAAATTTAGAAATTATATTAAATAAATTAAAAGTTCATAGATTAAATTACATATTAGGTCAGAGTTCAGAAATTATTTGTGTCGGTACCCCAAAAGTTGTCCGTACCATTCAGCGGAGATGTCTCTCTCGTGGCTGTCGATTAGCCGGAGCTATTGCCTCTTTCTTTCAGCTCCATCACCATCAATCGATCGTCCACCGTCTCCGATCAGCTGTGGCCGCCGTCAAATCTCCCTCGCTGGCCACCGCAGCCTCCGCCGCAACGGAGCGGAGCATCGACGCTCATCACCACCAATCGGACTTCTCTCGTGCTCTTCCTCTCTCTCTCTCGTCCAAACGCATTTGGAGATTTTCCTTTTAAGCTCACGGTTTCACACACTCTGCAGGAGAATTCACAACGACTACGACAACCACTACACACTCTCTGAAGCTTGGTGCGCGCGCGAGAGTCCGAGGAACCGAGCGAAGCAAGAACACAACGCACGGACCGAGAATTTCACCGCCTAGCTTCGTCTTCGTGAGATTCTCGAAGTCTTTCAGTTTCTTCATTTATTAGCAGGTAACCATTCGGATCTCCCCAAGGTAGGTTACGGTGGACACTCAATCATACGATTGTTCTGTATTGCCTTCTGTTGTCTATTCCTTGGTCTCAGATTCGTCGATTCCTGTCTAGCAATTTTTAGCTGGGTTTCTCATGTTACATTCCTCGCCAATTGATAGGAGTTCCTGTTTGCATAACACCTCGCCCTTCATGCTCACTACCTGTTCGACGTTTTGCCTCGTAGATGACAATGATGAATTAATTAATTGATCAATTTGATATTGCATCGGGGTGATTTGTATGTTACTGTTCAATGTACTGATCATACATTGCGAATTGATGCTTCATCCTTCGATGGCCTAGAGTTCTCCTTCCCCATGGTGTTTCCGTCTACTTCGTTCTCAGTGAATTAAATACTGCATTGGGAACGTGGCTGAATTGTCCTCTAAACTGAGAGCCTCTGGATTTATTTTCGAGCTTGAGGTGTTCAAAGCACATGTATCATAATCGTCAATGTGTTAATGTAGAGAAATCCTCTATAACCGTAAATTGTTCATATATTGGAGCTGTAGTTTTTCTTTCGCATACTAACTGCTGCTCTGTTTTGGGCTCGGTTGAGACTCCACTTCACATGCGATGGACACGTTGGAGTATCGTTTATGTCATGCTTGTGATGTCCGTGCAAGTACATGGTGGTTTATCTCAGATGTCGCCACTAGCTTGCACAATATTCATTTCAGGATGTGCTCTTTGTTGGATTTGTACACCACCGCATCGTAGGCTAATATGTCTATTCTTACTCTACATGGCTCAAATTTACTGGATTCATTGTTGTTCTTGCTGTACATGTACAAAAATATGTCGATTTCTTGGCTAGGAATGCTGTGTATGCTAATAACATGCTGTCGTCATGGTTGTAAGTGCTGTCTGTGACTTAAATTCGCTGGATTTATGTTCATGCCTGCTGTCCATATCCATTCGTTGTTCAAACAACAATCGCCAAGGCCTGTCTATGTGTTAATCTTGGTCATATGAGTTGAGGTGAGGAATCCGTGTTAATTTTCAAGGGAGATCATCATGTTGTCATGCTTGAATTTGCTGAAATTAAACATGTGCCCGCTGTACGAGCATTGATGTTCTTCATTTGACTTAAATTTGTTCTCATTTTGAGCACGTGAGCCCATATACACTTGCAGGAAGATATGTTTCAAGTCCATTACTTAATAAATAATCATGAATTTCGGCCTTTAATGTTCTGATTTTATTCTAGATTTTGCTGACTTCGCTGTTTTAATCATGAGGTGTGCTAGTTTATTTCTCATTTGAGTGTGGTTTTGATTAGCCATGATAAGGTGACAATGTACACTTGATTTGCTAGTTATTGAGACATGTTTGGATATTATTGGAGTGGGTAATTTGTAAATCTTGCGAGCTTGATGAGCTGGACGCTGCATTGAATTCTCTTAGGCATGAATTTGAATGATTTTATTCCCATTTGTTGATTGGTTTGATGGTTCTGCAGTGCATGTAAGTGTGTGGTTCATCTCCAATCACCTTGATACATTAGGATGTCATTTATGTGGGTAGAGTAATGACTATACTCGCCGGATGTTATTGTGGGCTGTAGACCGAGCGTATTTTGCGGGGATTTGGATGATATTTCTAGCTCGAGATAGTAGTTCATTAGGTACGTAGGCATATAGCTCACTTTATGTCATTTTGATATAATGAAATGTAGTTTTCCTTCAATAAATGGGCAAGCTTGCGCATAGGCCTTAAGCTTATTATAAATTGAAATGGTGCCTCGAAACGTTAATTAACTCTATGATGGAGAACATGGATAGCTACGTACTTCCCCAGGGGTTAGCATTTAGAACTTTCAAACAGTGGGTCCGGTTAGGTTTGACGGATCGAAAATGGGTCCGATCTAAATAGACTAGTTTAATCGAATTGACATATTTTACATAAAATAATTTAACAATCCATATTCAACCTGCCCTCAACTCAATCCATACCCAACCCAACCGATGTTCTTCATCTACAGCTTCATCATCTTTGTCTCTTCTTCACCACAAATGCCCCCCGCAAAACTCTCTCCTCCTTCACTCCACTGTTGGTGGCGTCCTCCTCCTCCGGAGCCTCACTGACTCGCCCTGCTCTTGGGTGACATTTTTTTTCCTAAAGCATCATATGAACTTTAATTTCGTCCCTCTAATTGTTCATGAATAATGACACTTGACTTTATCCCATAAATTGAAACTATATATGTTCTTACGTGCATTCTTGTTATCAAACAAGCCGGAGAAATTATCCAAAAAAGGCAATACACGAGAATTGCTCTGACTTATATCTGTCTGGTATCTAAAGTGTTATTTAGTCAATTATTTTATCAGTAAAAATCTGGTTTTTAACGGCACGATTTTCTGTTGGGTTAACAAAACAAATGAAGGCCCCATTGATAACATTGTTAAACTAAATTGGAGATTGAAGAGGTGGTATTCCACATCATCACTAGTGTCAAAACAAAGATTTCCTATTCAACGGTACGAGCGACTCCATCAAGCTAGTGTCGATTAATAGTTTTGCCGCCTTCACCGAATAGGACCAAAAAAATCCACAACATCTAGTCTCAGCACCAATTGAAATAGAAAGGTCTAAGTCATGAGTATGATCCCTTATCTCGATATATATCCTAACAAAAATCTCATCTAAATTTGACTTGATTTTAAATGGTCAAATCGAATTGAAACCATTGATTATGATCTTTTGGTTTGGTTAGATACATACTACATCCAATTTTCTGTTTTTTTGTTTGTAAACTTCGTAGTTCATTAATATGCTCTCAATGTACTTGCCCATTTAAGATTCATGGGTTCGTTGCCTCATGACTATTAGTAGTTTGTCCATCTATGATTATTAACAATGAGTACCAATATATTTCATATAACTTTATATGATTGTTTATGTTTTCTGCGAGACCCATCCACCACGTGATTTGCATGGTGACCATTGTCCGAAATCTGCAAGATATGAGTGAATTTGTAAGCTCGGCCCGACAACATTCAAACTGCATCAGCTAGCCCAAACATGAGGAGGCATTGTTTGGTGTGTTGCGAGTGTGTATAGTCCAGACCCATTAAAGCCCACATATAACTGGGCTTTACAACTCTAAAATCATGACAATCCGTTCCTTGTATTATTAAGTTACCGTCTTCTAGAATCGCCCGAGCTAGCAAGTCACTCCAGAACACAAGTGACCCCATATGACGAAATGTGTGATATTCATTTCCATGCAAAAGTGTAGGACTTTTAATCTTGTGAACATGGGGATGATAAAGAGCGATTCAATGTTATACTTTACCCTTTTTCTTGTCAGTCGGATGTTATGCTTTACTTCACCTGGTGATTATGAGGTCATTCTTGAGTAAACGACATGCATTAGCCCTAGCTTCCACATGAAGAATGTACAGTAGGACTTTGAAGGACTTTGATATTTATATAGTCGCATATTCATGATATTATGTAATATTATCTTAATTAACCAAATTGCAATTTTGTTCCATTTTCTTATATTATAGTCTATAGTATCATAATGCATATGAGAAAAGGGATATAGACATTTTTTTGGGTCTATTCTTCTTCAATTAAAGAACACGTTTTTGTTCCCAACGCTCGTCATGAACACTAGAAATTTCCTTGTGCTTCAAGCAAAATGACAATTCATTTACAATAATTAAGTTACAACTATTTATTTTGTAGCAACTATCACATTCACTTTTAAGGAAATCAAATTTGAATCAATTCATCATATCTTTGTACCGTGACAAATGCCTTTTCTATTTAAGAGTCTCGTTTTCTTAGTTCCATAAAAGATAAGTGGGAAATTAATGATTCCTCAATATATTTTATCTAGATTTTATATCCTCTAATGTAATTGCAAAATAATTGTCTCATAAATCACATGAAACTTCTTTGATCTAATAATATTCTTTCACGCCTGGAGTTCAATGTGTTTTTATCAAGTAAATATATTTCTCGGAAGTTTTACATTTTAGACTCTTTTCTGTACCTCTACATGTAAAAATAACATAATTTCAATGCTTATTAACAAAACTCATTGACCATAACTATTTTTTATTTAGATAATATTTACCCTGACATTTTTAAATAGTAGTTTATCACCTAGATATCTGTTGACGGAAGACATTTTCTTTAGAAATATTTTATTATTTTCGGTACTTTTCATCTTAGGTCCCATTATTCTTTTGAATTTTTTGCCCCCACCCCACTGGGCCCCTCCCTTTCGACACGCCTGCCCCCCTCTTTACTCCCTCACAAAAGCAAAAGCTTCAAGACTTCTAATAACGCAAACTCTGAAAAGATCGCCCCGGTCAATACGGACTCTGACTTACAGCAGGCAATAGTTCAATGAGCAGCGGCCACGGACAAACAACTTTAATAAGTCATCGGTCGGACAAACCACCATGTTGTCTGAGCAATGACCTCTGTGACTTCTGAAAGTAGGGCCTTTATTAATTATTGAACAGTGACCTCGTGACTTCCGAAAGTAAAGTCCTTTTATTAATTACTGAGTACAATATCTATCGCCAGATTTGCCATAATTTCGTGAATCTGGAGAGAAGCTTATTGATTGATATCTATCTTTTCATGAATCGGACAAATGACATTATTTGAGCAGTGACCTCCTGACTTCTGTCAATGGAAGATATTTTCGGTGAGTTTTCCATTACTTTTTATTGGAGCGGCCCAATGTAAGAATTAATCGTGAGCTTTCTTTTTTTTCTTTTATTCCTTCTACTCTTTTGTCTTATTTTGATTGGTATCTGTCTATTTATCAGTGGGTCAAACCGCATTCTTTGAGAAGTAAACTCGTGACTTATGAAAGCAGAGTCCTTTACTAATTACCGGGTGCGGTACCTATCTTCAGGTTCATCGTAATTTCATAAATCTCAAGAGAAGTCTGTTGATTGATATCTGTCTATATCGAGAAAAGTCAATTAATTTTCTAGAATTAATTGCGAAATCTATTGATTCCACAAGTTCTGTCTAATTTCTTATAGAGCTTGACGAATGACTGCTCCGATTGCGTGATAGGCATGGGAATAATGTCGTGACCTCTCTTATTGGTGACGTTATGGGCCTTGACGTTATGGGCCTTGCGTCACCAAAAGTCATGTGTAAGTATATGAGTATAAAACCACCAATAATATAAAATTATGTTCACGGTAATATATTTAGCTTAAAATTTTTTTAGTGATACTAAAAATTCCAAATTTATATCCGTATAACACATTTACACTCTATTAGGTTTCGTTAATGAACACCATTAACAATCGGCCAAGATGGACTCCAGAAAACAAACAGTAATGATATGGTGCTCGCATGACTTAAATGGAATAAAAATGATGTTTTGGTTGAAAAATCATTTGACAGAACCTTGACGAAAGGTAAATGTGTCGTGCGGATAAAAATTTAGGGTTTTTTTAAGTCACGAGAAAAAATTTAGTTTAAATGTGTCGCTTTGACCACAATTTAGGATTTTTGATGTCACAAAAAAAGTTCAAAATAAACGTATCATAATGAGTATAATTTGGGGTTTTTGGTGATTCCAACATATTAGAGTAATTAAAAAAAAATTATCAATTTTTTATACTGGAAATCCTCGTGTGGTAGTTACATAGTATAACTTAGTGTGTGGATTAAGTGGATGATCGCTACTATCTAAAGGACCTTTCTCATTTCAACATGTACAAAAAAAAAATTGGATAGGTTTTGTCATGTACATATTAGAATCAATGGGATAAGTGCACCGAAAATTTTAAAATTTATCATGAAAGTCTGATAATAGTCTTTTCACACCTGAAGTTTAATGTGCTTTTTATGGGCAATTTTGACGTGCTCTCATAAAATAAATATATTTCTCATATGTTTTACCTTTGTAGACTTTTTCTGTACCTCTAAATGTAAAGATAACATAATTTCAATGCTCATTGACAAAATTAATTGACCATAATTATTTTTTATTTAGATAATATCTATCCTGACATTTTTAAATGGTTGTTGATCACTTAGATATCTGTTAATGGAAGATATTTTCTTTTGAATTTTTTTGTTATTTTCGGTAGTTTTCATCTCAGGTCCCATTATTCTTTTGAATTTTTTGCCCCCACCCCACTGGGCCCCTCCCTCCCGACACGCCTGCCCCCCTCTTTACTCCCTCCCAAAAGCAAAAGCTTCAAGACTTTCAATAATGCAAACTCTGAAGAGTGGCCCCCGTCAATACGGACTCGGACTTACAGCAGGCAATAGTTCATTGAGCAGCGGCCACGGAAAAACTACTTTAATAATCCATCAGTCGAACAAACCACGTTACTTGAGTAGTGGCCTCGTGATTTCTGAAAGTAGAGTCCTTCACTAATTGTTGGATACGGTATCTATCTTCAGGCTCGCCATAATTCATTAGTCATATGAACCACATTATTTGAGCAGTGGCCTCGAGATTTTTAAAAGTAGAGTCCTTTACTAATTGCTGGGTGCGGTATCTATCTTTAGGTGCGCCATAATTTCATGAATCTCGAGAGAAGTCTATTGATTCCACATGTTCTGTATGATATCTTGTAGAGCTTGACGAATGACCGCTCTAATAGCATGATAGGCATGGAAATAATGTCATGACCTATCTTATTGATAACGTTACGTGCCTTGCGTCACCAAAAGTCATGTATAAATATATGAGTATAAACCACCAACAGTATAAAATTATGTTCATAGTAATATATTTAGTCTAAACTCTTTTTCAGTGATACAAAAAATCCCAAACTTACATCTGTATGACACATTTACGCTTTATCAAGATTTTGTCAATGAACACAGTTAATAATCGGCCAAGATGGAATCTAAAAAGTAAATAGTGATGACATGGCGCTCACATGATTTAAGTAGAATAAAAATAATGTTATTTTGACTGAAAAATTATCTTACGGAATCTTAATGAAAAGTAAATACGTTGTAGAAATAAAATTTGAGACTTTTTATATCATAATAAAAAATTTAAGTTAAATATGTCCTAATGATATTAGTTTAGGCTTTTGAATTTTTTGCCCCCACTCCACTGGGCCCCTCCCGACCGACATGCCTGCCCCCTTCTTTACTGCCTCACAAAAGCAAAAGCTTCAAGACTTCGAATAATGCAAACTCTGAATAGATGGCCACGGTCAACACGGGACTCGGCCTTACAGCGGGCAATAGTTGAATGAGCAGAGGCCACGGAAAAAACAACTTTAATAATCCATCAATAGGACAAACCACATTATTTGAGTAGTGACCTCGTGATATTTGAAAGCAGAGTCCATTATTGATTACTGGGTGCAGTATTTGTCTTCAAGTGCGCCATAATTCATCAGTCAGATCAACCACATTATTTAAGCAGTGGCTTTGCGATATCTGAAACCAGTCATTTACTGATTCCTGGGTGCGGTATCTACATTTAGATGTGCCATAAATCATCAGTCTAACCAGCCACATTATTTGCGCAGTGGCCTTGTGATTTCTGAAAGCAGTCATTTATTGATTGCTGGGTGCAGCATCTTCATTTAGGTGTGCCATAATTCATCAGTCTGACCAGCCACATTACTTGAGCAGTAGCCCTGGTGATTTCTGAAAGCAGTCATTTATTGATTGCTGGATGCAGTATCTTCATTTAGGTGTGCCATAATTCATCAGTCTGACCAGCCACATTAATTGAGCAATGGCCTGGCGACTTCTGAAAGCAGTCATTTATTGATTGCTGGGTGCGGTATCTTCATTTAGGTGTGCCATAATTCATCAGTCTGACCAGCCACATTATTTGAGCAGTGGCCTAGCGATTTCTAAAAGCAGTCATTTATTTATTCCTGGGTGCGGTATCTACATTTAGGTGTGCCATAATTCATCAGTCTGACCAGCCACATTATTTGAGCAGTGGCCTTGTGATTTCTGAAAGCAGTCATTTATTGATTGCTGGGTGCGGTATCTCCATTTAGGTGTGCCATAATTCATCAGTCTGACCAGCCACATTATTTGAGCAGTGGCCTGGCGATTTCTGAAAGCAGTCATTTATTGATTGCTAGGTGCGGTATCTATCTTGAGGTGCGCCATAATTCATCAGTTGGACTAACCACATCATTTGATTAGTGGCCTCGTGATTTCTGAAATCAGTCATTTACTAATTGCTGGGTGCGATATCTGTCTTCAGGTGCGCCATATTTCATCAGTCGGACAAACCACATTATTTGAGCAATGGCCTCGTTATTTCTAAAAGCAGAGTCCTTTGCTGATTATTGGGTGCGATATCTATCATTAGTCGGACAAACCACATTATTTAAGCAGTGGCCTCGTGATTTCTAAAAGTAGAGTCCTTTACTAATTACTGGGTGCGATATCTATCTTTAGGTTCGCCATAATTCATCAGTCGGACAAACCACATTATTTGAGCAGTGGCCTCGTGATTTTTGAAAGTAGAGTCTTTTACTGATTGCTAGGTGTGGTATCTATTTTCAGGTGCATCATAATTTCATGAATCTTGAGAGAAGTCTATTGATTCCAAGAGTTCCGTCTGATTTCTTATAGAGCTCGACGAATGACCGCTCTGATAGCATGATAGGCATGGGAATAACGTCAAGACCTCTCTTCCTGATAAGCACCGAGTCAAAAGAATATGTGAATAATGTGATTTCTTTTCATAAAGATCCTTTGAATCTCTCAAAATTTTCTAAAGATTTCCTGTTAAACTCCATGTATAGTTTGGTAAAAAAACGAAAGGTTAATGCCATAAAAAATCCTAAATTAGTATACTTATAATTAATTTATGCCAAATTAAATCTTTTACCATCAAAAATCCCAAACTGATACTTCTATAATAAATTTACCCTATGTTAGTTTCCGTCAAATTTTACCGTCAAATTTTACCATCAAATTACAGAGTTGGATGATACGTGGCAGTTTATGATTTTACCCTTCTGTTTTGTCATAGGTTTACTAGTTTGTAATTTCGTGGTATTAATCAAATTTAATAAAGGGTAAATTTGTAACGAGTATACAAATTTAGGATTTTTGCGGTCAAAAAATTAGTTTTAGGTAAATTTTTCATGGGTTTACTAGTTTTGGGATTTTGATGGCTGAGGTAAAATTTTCATAGGTGTACCAATTTAGGGTTTTCTATGGTATTAACCCTAAAACGAATGGTTAATACCACGAAAATCCCAAATTGATGCACGTGTGGTAAATTTATCCCAAATTATTTTTGGATATCCAAAGACCCCAAATTAATACACTTATGATAAATTTACCCCTATTAGTTTTTATTAAATTTTATAGTCAATTTGCTGAGTTGAATAACATGTGGCAGTTCACGTGGAAATCCAAAGGGTTAGTATAACGAAATACCCCAAAATGATACTTATGTTGGTACACATAAGACAAATTTATTCCAAACTAATTTTTAAATCATCAAAAACTCTAAACTAGTACATGCATGACATATTACCCTCCATTAGTTTTCGTTAGTTAACGTGATAAGTTCTCGTGGTAATCCATAACACTATTTTTGTGGAAATCTATAACACCATTTTCTCTCTCCCTCGAAACACAAGAAACCCTAAGTTATCTTACTCTTCGTCAAGTTCCTCATTGTCGTCATTGCCTAAGGTCATAGAAATTATGAGCACCATTTAGCAAGAACTCTCTAATGATACTTTTCTTGATAAATCTAGGTCGATGAACAAAGCAAACGGGCCAAGTTGTGATGTGCAATCAAGTTTCTTTTCCAAATTTCTCAAACATCGCCTCCATATTTTTTTCTTTCACTATAAAATTTTACCAAGACGAACATGGCTTTGCTATTAAAGTAATATCACTATGACCATTCATCATGGGCAACAACCTGAGGTAAAGAATCTCTATTGTTCTTTACACACTCTTGTTTCCACAACCGCAAGTATCTCCGTTGTTCTTTACATCAGGATGTTGCCCATGATGAATGCACTGGTTTTACCTTAATAGCAAAGCTTTTTTCTTCTTTGTAAAATTTTGTAGTGAATTAGAAAGAAAAAAAGTTCATGTATTGATAATATAGAGGCAATGTTAGAGAAATTTGAAAACGAAACTTAATTGCACATCACAACTCGGCTCGATTGTTTTGTTTATTGACCTAGATTTATTAAGAAAAGTGTCACTAAAAAGTTCTCGCTAAAAGGTACTTGCAATTTCCATGACCTTAGACAAAGACGATGATGAAGGACTTAACGAAGTGGAAGACGATCTAGGGTTTTTGGTGTCCTGAGAGAGAGAGAGAGAGAGAGAGAGAGAGAGAGAGAGAGAGAGAGAGGGGATTTTCACAAAAATAGTGTTATGGATTTTCACATGGACTTGTCACGTTAACTAATGAGAGTAAATATATCACGTGCGTATCAGTTTGGAGTTTTTTGTAACTTAAAAATTAATTTGGGATAAATTTATCACGAGCGTATCAGTTTGATATTTTTCGTGGTGTTAATCCTTTTGATTTCCACGTTGACTTATCATATCAATTACCACGTGTCATCAAACCCTGCAATTTGACGGTAAAATTTAACAGAAATTAACGGAGGATAAATTTATCACAAGTATACTAGTTTGAGATTTTTGGGATTCAAAATATCATTGATATATCAGTTTAAATTTTTCTTGATATTAATCCTAAAATATCACATTTAATGTGATTTGCTGGTCCTGCAGCGCAGAGTATGCATGCTAGTTGTAGCTTTCTTTTCTTTTCTTTTCTTTTTGGTGCAAAATGTCAGTTTGTAGCTTTCTTTTCTTATTCACCAAAAATAGTGCCTTCTTTTATGAAGGTTTTGATGATGTCATGTGCTTCACGTCACCAAAAGTCACGAATAAATATATTGGACTTAATTCGAATAGATCACAGTAATTAAAACTTGATTATTTTTTTATAGTAGAAATCTGCAGGTAGTTGTTAGAGAATATAACTTGGTGAGTGGATTAAATGCAGGATACATGTTTGATTCGCTGTCATGTATAAATGAACCTTGAACAAATAATCCATGCAAGCATCGGCAGTATCTGACAGACCTTTCTCGTTTTAGGATGTACAGATTTTTTTTTGGATAGGCTTTGTCTTGTACATATTAGAATTTTGTTTACGTGTTTGCCCACTACTGCTTCTATTTTAAGCCCAAGTTGAGATTATACCTCCACCTAATTGATGATAGTAATCAGATATCTTGACTTCAATCTTGGAAAAAATTACTCAATCAGTCCTAAACCTATTTTAAGTATATCAATTAAATCCTGAACTTTCCAATTTTGTCAATATAATCCTAATCCTTTGAGCGAAGTTCCAATGTAGTCTTTCCAATCAATTTTCGTTAGAAATTGCTGACGTGGTTGTATAGTCATCAGCGGGCGTCCTATATGGCACATCGCCACATCATTGATTTTTCGAAGAAATTTAACTGAAAGAATTGCATAATAATTTTGCGTAAAGATTGATGACTAAATTGACAAAATTGAAAAATTTGGGACTGCATTAGCATCTACACAATAGGTTTAGGACATATTGGATAATTTTCGCATTCAATCCGCATGTCAAGCATATCTTGTAGAGGCGACGAACGAGGGATCGAACCCATTTTGGATCAAATCGACTTAGATTTAGAATTTCGGAAAAATGTCAAATGTGGGGATAAGTAGGATTACACCGGGT
This sequence comes from Syzygium syzygioides, assembly GCA_031216285.1. NCBI lineage: Eukaryota > Viridiplantae > Streptophyta > Magnoliopsida > Myrtales > Myrtaceae > Syzygium > Syzygium syzygioides. The sequence continues at coordinate 25,180,975 of CM062251.1, forward strand.
GGTCATACCGCACTCGTAAGGCAAACTGATCGGATCCTAGTTTTCACTCCTCGATTGAAACTTGACCATAATGTAATCAATATCATGGATTTTTCGCGAGAAAAGCAGGTTGTGGGATTGCAAAAGTGATTAGGAAACTTAAAATGTTGGGAATTGAAAACACTTGCCAGATTAAAGTACAACACGTGTTTACAGCTCAAACTATTTAACTTCCAAACAAGAGCGAAGGCCACACATAAAATTAATTCTCGCTCTTCAATGTACAACATACATAAAGTAAAACACTAACGTAGTTGTAAGAAAGCCAATTAAAGTTGCTCATAAATGGAACGCGTGCGAACCAAAACTCTAGTGTTTTCATAGTAATGTACTGTTTTTCATAAGCAGAAAGCCATTCAAGATTAATCAAGCAACAAGTAATAAATAATGGAAACTTATTTTCTAAAGGAATCCAATTTGAGCATGCTCAGGTGAGAGCATTACCAGAATATGTGACATCTTGGGAAAGTGCTTACCTGTATACTAAATGACAAAATCCGAAGGCTTGGTATGGGACAGTCTAAAGCGGATAACACCTCGATTGAATTAATCCAAGAATGTCGCATTATGGAATTAGAGCGGCACCTCCTTCAGTAAGTATGTGCTTCGGGGCTGAATCACGTGGAAGTTGGTGGGCTTGCAACAACCCAATCTAACAAAGATGTGGAGTGATCGTTGTGGTGAGAACGCTCAGATAAGGTGCATCTCCTAGCAGGCTTCTATGATAGTGAAAGGGTTAGGATTGAATTTAATTGTGCGTTGAACAAGGGCAGAGCGTTTCGAATTATATGTGTGAAATTGGAATTAACTCACAAGATGCACATTTACACATGCCAACAATGTTTATTTTCATCGGAACTCCAATGTTAAACATGCTCAGATGAGAGCACTATCAAGAAGGGTGACCACCAGGAAAAATGTTAACATGTATGCTAGGTGATAAAACTGTAATGCTCAATATGAAACGGATTAAAGCGGATAATCTCTCGAATAAATTAATCCAAGAATGTTACTGGAGTTACTAGATTCAGTTATTCAATCGGCCCATAAAGAACATTTCTGACTCTGAGAATTGTAGTAGATATAGTAGCGCTACTAGAGACGGTACACGTCTGACGCCGTAAGGCCAGTTTGGAGACTTTCTTTCTGAGGCCATCCTCAATTGCTTGTGCTTTTGATACAAGATCTGTTGGTATAACTTCTCTTTCTTTGGATTACAGTCCAGCCCCATTTGCCTGATTCAATGAATCTCCGTTGCAGAACCGTAAATGAAGTTTCCGGACGCAAGGCATATGTCAATAAATCGAAAATTAAACCATAACTGGCGCGATCTTACTTTACCAAGCACCCGAAAATGGCTTCGGACCATGCAAAACCAAATGCTAGTTTTGATCAACTAGGGAGGCAAGACCAACGCCATGCGAAGAGGAAATGAAAAGACAGGCCCGATCAGTAGCGGGCTTCAAGTCATTTAAAATTCAAGCGGATGGATTCCCTCGAAACGGGGCTAAGTACTAGTATGAAGTGATATGAAAGAAAGAGCATATGCTAGTTTTTTGGAATTACTTCATGCCTTGACCCTAGACTAGATTGAATGAGTCGCGACACACCACAGTAGCTTACGATATTGTTATGACATTTTGCACATGCTGGCTTTTGAGTCGACTCTTGAAGACACGGACAAAAGCAAAAGTTCACAGACTCGAGCTTAAAGCAGATAATAATTCGATAAGGAGTGGCCTCGCACTTTAATAAAATTGTCTAACAACTATCGACTGAATAATCCGAGTTTACAGATTGGGACAAACACACTTTATTCAGTCGATAATTTATTCAGTCAATAGTTATCAGGCAACTTCATTAAAGTAGTGGCCTTGTGATCTGTGAAAGCGTATTCCTTCACTGATTGGTGGTGCACCATGGTCCAGTGTCTTTCGGATAAGGTTTGTCGCAATTCTACAAATTCTAAGAAGAGTCTATTGAAACTATTTTTATTTTGAAACTTTTTTGGGTTTGTATGATTACATAGAGAGAACAAGAGCACAAGCATATGCGTATAATAGAAGAGGTTTAAAATATCTGTGGAGAGAAAAAAATATATATCTAAAGATATGAAATGGTTCGGAAAAGATATTTATATAGTTGCAAATTCTTGATATTAGGTAATATTATCTTAATTAACCAAATTGCAATTTTGTTCCATTTTCTTATATACATCTCAGAAAAAGGATATTTACATTTTTTGGGTCTATTCTTCTTCAATTAAAGAACACGTTTTCATTCCCAGCACTTGTCGTGAACACTAGAAATTTCCTCATGCTTCAAGCAAAACGACAATTCATTTACAATAATTAAGTTACAACTACTTATTTTTTAGCAACTATCACATTCGCTTTCAAGGAAATCAAATTTGAACCAATTCATCATATCTTTGTACCATGACAAATGTCTTTTCTATTTAAGGGTCTCGTTATCTTAGTTCCATAAAAGATAAGTGGGAAATTAATGATTCCTCGATATATTTTATCTAGATTTTCTATCCTTTAATGTAATTGCAAAATAATTGTCTCATAAATCATTTGAAACTTCTTTGATCCAATAATATTCTTTCACGCCTGAAGTTCAATGTGTTTTTTTATGGGCAATTTTGATGTGCTCTCATAAACTTAACAAGTAAATATATTTCTCATATGTTTACTTTTTGAACTTTTTTTGTACCTCTAAATGTAAAGATAAAATAATTTCAATGCTTATTAACAAAACTAATTGACTATAACAATTTTTAATTTAGATAATATCTATCCTGACATTTTTAAATAATCTTTAATCACCTAGATATCTGTTAATGGAAGATATTTTCTTTTGAAGTTTTGCCTCACCCCACTCAACCCCTCCCTCCTGACACACCTACCCCCTTCTTCACTCCCTCACAAAAGCAAAAGCTTCAGGGCTTTTGATAATACATGACTCTGAAAAGATAGCCACGATCAAAATAGACCCGGACTTAAAGCGGGCAGTAGTTCAATGAGCAGCGGCCTTGGAAAAACAACTTTAATAAATCAATAGCCGGACAAACTTTATTAAATAGCGCATGTGGCCTTGTGATTTCCAATAGCAGATTTCTTTGCTGATTATTTTTTATTTTTTTATTTTTTTCTTTTTCCTTATGTTTGGCAGGTGGCCGGCCACGATGATCGGCCACAGGCGACGACGAGCCCGCTGGAGGCCGGCAAGATCGCCCGATTTTTCAGACGTGGCTTTTAATTTTTTTTTCTGCCTCTATCTTTCATATATCAGCTTTTTAAAAATAGATTTCAACGGAAAAGAAAATAAGAAAAGGGAGAGGTGGAGGACAGGTGTTACAGGAGTGTTTCTTCCCTGAAAGACACTCTTCCCAATTTTGCGTCCTGACTCCTGAGTCTCTGACTTGATGATGAAATAAGGAATTTTTTATATTTCCTAATTTTGGGAGTTCTATTACTTGTAAGCTTTGTGAAAGGTATCTGACTAAAAAAAAAAAAAGGTTTGTGAAAGGTAGAAGTCTAGAAGATGTGTCACACAATGGGAGGCCCGCTTGTCAACTTCTCAATGGACTTCTACCATGTGCACCAAAATACTTATAAAATCATTAGGGTCGTACATAAGGAATAAAATCATCGATAAAAAATCTTGCAATACTCTCAAGCATTTTCTAATAATATAGCCAAATTTTGATAAATGAGATTAGTAAATGTGCATTTTTATTAACAGGTAGCTTCCACTTTTGATGCAATTCCAAACAAAGAAAAAAAATGAAGAAGAGACTTGATGGATGATTATAAACAAATATAAGTCAATTAATCATTATTGAGCACAAAACTTATATGATCTAAGAAAAAATTAGATGATGTACAGTGTAACTTTTAAAAAATGAAACGATAGATGTAATCATTGCTATACTAAAGGGTAAGACTTCTCTTAACTTTAACTACCTAATTCATTGGGAAATATCAATTGTTATTTCAATCTTTGAATGCGATATCTAAGTTCTCTAGTAAATAACTCAGCGACTGATGAGAGTATGGTTCTTTACCTAGTTATTAATTTTTTAAATTTCATATGGAGATTAATTTTGTTAGATAAGTTATTCTTTAATTGCTTATGTATTTAAAAATGAATAAAGAATTTAATCACGTTCTTAATGAAATTGGTTTTGCCTTTTTTGAAAGGAAGCAACCTACTTCAGCGACAAAGAATAAATTAATTATGATATTCCATTTTATGAATTTACTTTTTACCAAATAAATGGTCTTACTATTATTAAGTTCGCAGTTGTAAAAATAAGCAAGTAATACAAAAAAAATGACATGGTCTAAGAATAAAAGAAAAAGAAAAATAATTGGGGTAAGTGTCAACTAAGGGAGAGGCCACATGTCAACTCCTTAGTGGCTCCCTCTCAATGCACCAAAATACTAATATTATCGATTCCATTTGGCAGATGTTCAGGATAAGAGTGTGATCAAAAGGAGTTTTCAACCGTGGATTTGTCTAGCTGTTGTATTTTGTCGAAAGACGTATATGTAATTTGATCTTACGGAGAAATGCAGAAGAATTTTGAGCATTCAAAAAGCCGGAAATGAATACGGAAGATCGTGACCTGTACAAGTTCAAGGAGTTCAAGCGAACACAAAGGTTTATGTTTTCCGTCAGATTGGCAAAGAAAATAAATATTATCATTAGAATATTCTGCTCATGAAGATCTGGCGAAACGGAGACGAAGTTAAGGACATAAGTACTTATGCTGCCAACTCAAGTTACATAGAGAAGTGAAAATTTGTTATTAATTCAATCCAAAACTTTTCAATTTTATCAGTGTAGTCCTGAATCTAAACGTAGAATATCGATAGTCTTTCTTATCAATTTTCCTCAAAAAATGCTAACATGGCTGTCTAATTATTGCCAACCCTCCTACGCGGCATGACCAGCGGTATGTTAAAACGGTCTTTGTTTATTTGAGTAATTTGATGAATTTTCATTATCCTGGCCATCTTTATTTTTCTCTTCTGTCTTTTCCTTTCCCTTTATGTTCATTTTCTTATCAATTTAAGCCAATTGCTCATTAGCTTCTGAATCCTAGCTCTCTTAGCATCGACCCATCGTTACGTCAAATCCTCCCGACGAGCTCCAACACATGGAATTTGATTAACGAGATACCATGTTAGAAAGTCTAGCCTAAATAATTAAGTAAATATATGGAGAGAGATGAAATGAATATAAAGGACATATAAACCTCTTTGTATGGGTTATTTCAACGCTCTTTGTTTTTTTTTTTTTTTGGTCAAGTTTTCAACGCTCTTTGTTTTCTTGCTCAAAAACTCCACCGAATCTGCCAGGCACCATCTCCATAATGCTCAGGGTGATTTTTCCTTCTTTTTTTTTTCTTCTTCAGCCTCCGCTCACGATCTCACGGCTCCATGCCCCAGACTTTTCTTTTTCGCTCACCGCCCCCATGGCATTCATGTTCACACCTTGACTGTTCAGCTAGAAAGTTGCACAGACAAGGCGATCATGCCCAAGTACATCTTTTTCCTTACAAAAGTCTGAAAATCCTGAAAACGGAACCTCGATAACTTAGGGTGCGCATAATAACTATTCTATTTCTTTATTTTTCTATTTTTCTATTCGGAATAAGTTTAGAACAGAAATTCATTTGGTAACACAATTTCATTTTTCTATTTCTAGAACAAATTCCTACTGCAAAAGTAGGTTTGGAATATAAATCAAAAGTAAAAAAAATCTAATTTTCTATTTCTGGAATAGAAATGAGAAATAAAAACTCTTCTTTTTGCTTGCTCTTGTTGTAACAGTCCGGATTTTGGCCCATTTTTGGGAATTATAAAACGTGTAATTCGTCAGTGCGCTTATAATGAAATTTCGCCCGGAACTAATCACTCTCGGGTTCTTATTTTTAAAATTAGAAATTTTGCTAGAATCGCACTCGATCGAATTTGACCGTTAGTTATACCCTAAACTTGGCAGTCGATTTCCAGGAGTTTCGAGACGAAATAAATTGGACGGTGTCGATATTATTGTGGCCAGCGTCGAAATTAGCAGAAATAGTGGAAAAGTGTATTTTCGAACCGGGTGCGAATTTGGACTGGTAGACCTCCCTCGTAGTGTGGTTCGGAGTATTTTATTTTGGCCGTATGCCCCAGAATATTGTTGGAATTTTTCGGGGACCGTTAGGCCTTTTTCCCGAATTTAATCGGGACCGATAGGTCAATTTTTGGTTTGAACCGTGTCCTTTCGTTCGCGCATAAAAGTTTGAAATTGTACCGTTTTCCCCTCTTTTCTCTCTCCTCTCTCTCTCCGGCCGACCCCCTGCGCACGTTCTCTCTCTTCCCTTCTCTCTCTCTCTCTCTCTCTCTCTCTCTCTCTCTCTCCTCCCCGGTTTCCCGTGCACGCTACCCCTACGCGCACGTCCCCTCCCCCCTGCTGACCTTTGACCTGTCTTCTCTCTCTCTCTCTCTCTCTCTTCTCTTCTCTCTCTCCTCCTTCCCTCCCTTCTTCTTCGTTTGTTTTCTTCCTTTGGCCGCGTTTGCTTCGCTTTCGTCCCGTGCTCGCCGACTGTCGTCGAGCTCGCCAGGCCGTCGCTCGCCGCCGTCGCCAGACCGCCGCGCCGCGCCGCCCGACCAGCCCCTGCTCCGCCCCGTCGTCGCCGGCTCCCACCCCCAACTGCTCTCTCTCTCCCTCGCTGTCCTCCGCGCGTGAGCAGCGAGCTCGTCGCCGTTGCCGCCGCGCCTGGCCGCTCCGCCGTCGTCCCAGTCGCCGCTGTCCGCCGCGCCGCCGCCCTCTGCAGCCGCACCACCTTCCCCTCCTCTCTTCCTCTGTTTTCTCTCTCTCGGTCCCTGCCCGACCGTCGCCGCCGTGAGTCGTCGCCCGCCGTGCCGGAGCTGCTGCTGCCTCGGCGACGTTGCTGCTTGCTCAGTCCAGCTCGTCGTCGCCCGTCCGGCCACAACTCTGGCGACGTTGCTGCCGCCGTTCTCCTCTGTTTTTCTCCCCCTCCGCCCGAACCAGCACCGCCGCCGCCCCTGCTCGAACTCGCCGCCACGCCTGGCTGGTTCCGGTCGCCTGCCCAGCCGTCCAAGAAACCCCTCTCCTCTCCTCTCCGCCCCGTGAGTTCTCTCTCTCCCCCGCTCTCTCTTTCTCTCGCTCTCTGTCTTTCTCTCCCTTTTCTCACCCGCTGGTTCTCTCCCCAGCTGCTCGCCAGAGCCAGCTCCGCCGCCTGTGACGCTGCTGCTTCCGTTCTGTCCAGCCGGCCACCTGCCCCGCCGTTCCCGTCGTTGTCCATTTTCCAGCCGGTCACTGTTCACCGTCAGCGTTACTGTTCACTTTCCGACGAAGTACTGTTCATTGCCGGTCACTGTTCATCCGGCCCATTTTTGAGCGTAGGACACCCGGTGAGTTTGACCATAAACCCTAATTAGGCTAATTTACATTTCTAGACGAGTTTAGGGGTTAATTAAGGTTATTTAAGGGTTAATTTAGGGGTTAAATTGTGAAATTGATTAGGGACTATGATTGTGGTCAATTTGGCGGATTAGTATGTATGAATTATTGGAGGATTAGTGGCCCGAGAGGCGCGATAAGTGGGCTGGACGGTTTGGATTAAATCGGCCTGAGTCGGGGATGATTGGGTGTAATATGTGGATTATAATACGTGCCGTATTTAATTTCGTGGTGGACAATTAGAATGATATTTGAGGAGTATAATCGAGCATTTTGATGACAATTATTGGCCGAGAATTTGTGGTATAGTGCCTAGCCACGATAGATTTGACTTAGGCGAGGCGCGATTGATTGGGACTCAGTAGTGCAATTGGCGTAATTGATGGATAGACTGAGTTAGCGATTGAATGGTCTCTGATTGAGAGTGATTTGGCAATGTCGTGACACGTCTAGTGTGGCTAAGAACGGAGTGGCTTGGTGGGCCTTAATTGCGCGGTATTATGTGGAACGGCTTATGTGACTGATATGTGTGAACGGTGTACTGTGCTCGAGTGCTTGAATTGACTTCCATGATTACACTAATTTGTGATTGGGTGGTTTATATGCATAAGTTACGTGTCGAATTTGTGCCATGACTGTGCTGGATGATTTGGTTAATTGGGCTAGTGATTAATTGAATTGAATGCCAATTGTGAAATTTGTGAGTGCCCAAGGGTGAACCATATGGCCATGGATGTACATCATAAGCATTGGCACGGCATGTGCATTTATAAGTGTGCTCGAATGACATATGCATTGTGATTACCTAAAATGCCCTGATGCGTTTTATGCGGGGTTCAGATAAAAATTGGTGCTTGTGAATGTGTGATTACAATGAACCCTGATGCGTTTTACGCGGGGTAGTGAACCCGTCCTGAGGCGTGTTACGCGGGACGATGCCCGGTTTACCAGAAGATGACCAACCTGATGCGTTTTACGCGGGTAATGTGTCATGAGCCTGATGCGTGTTACGCGGGCCAGAGATCGATCTCGAAGTGATAGACCTGATGCGTTTTACGCGGGTCGGACCTGATGCGTTTAACGCGGGTCGGAGGAGAAATTGGGAAATGGCTGAGTGCTAGTGTGCAAGTGTGCGGTAATGCATTGATGAGGCATGAGCATGAGTGCGAGCACTAGCATATGCATAACATGCGTTGTGACATAGAAATGCACGTGTATGTGCTGTGATTAAATTCTGCCGCGTTGCTGTTTTTGTTGATTTGACGCTTAACCTGCAGGGTCTAGTGAGATTAGATTTAGGCCCGAGGGCCTGAGTCAGTTATGTGCGCATTATGTGTTGTTTAGTACTTGTCAGGAAGTGCATGTTAGCCTAGTTTAGGTTTAGGGAATTACTCGCTGAGATTTATTCTCACGGTTGTTGTAAAACCGACTTTTCATATCCCCGACCTTGAGGACGGCAGGCGTATCGACACATTTTTGTGAAGAGCCACAGCTAGTCGTAGTGGTCTTGAATCATTTTTGATTTTTGGGCTGTATCTGGATATTGTAAATGATTTCCAGTATTAGTACGAGTATTGATTTCAGTGGTTACCCTTGGTTATGCATTTATCTGTGTACGAGTGGTTTTAATTACTTCCGCTTGTGCTTTAAATCTCTGTGTTGGGTTTGGGTCGGCGACGCGTCCTGGGACGTCGCACGCGAATCGACCTTTGCGAGGGATGTGGCGCACCGAGAAGTGAGGTGCGTGACACTTGTTACTAGGCGATCGCCCACCCGCCGTTGGCCGCCTCCCACCTCCTGCCACCGTTCGTCCTCCATCGCCGATCGCCTCCCACCATTGTCTGCCGCCACCCACCGGCGGCTGTCCACTACCACCAGCTGTCTACCGTCCTCCGCCACCACCCAACGCCATCCACCTCCCACCATTGGCCGTCGCCATCCACCATCGGTTGCCATTCCCTGCCGGCCACCTCTTGCCATCCTTCGTTGGCCACCTTTTGTCGTCCTTCGCTGCCACCGGACGTCGACTGCCTCCCCCCATCATCTGTTGCCCTCCGCGGCCAGCCGTCGGCCAACTCCCGCCACCGTCCTCCGCTACTACTCGTCGCCCGTCTCTCGCCACCATCCTCCGCTGCCAGCCACCACTTGCCACCACCCATCGTCTGCCGCCACCCGACGCTGGCTACCTCCCACCACTACCCGCTCGCCGGTCGCGTCCCGACGGCCACTGGAGAGGAAGAAATTTTATGTCGTTATCAAACGCATATTTTGGCAAAGAAACTCGTCCATGGAATAGAAACAAAAATCTGTCTAGAAATTGATTTCTAGAACATAATAATTATTATTCGCGTCCTTAACGGCCTCACACGTGAAATAAAAGCCAGTATTGCATGGCTTACAGATCACGCGGACCGACTTTATTTGGTCCGTTGATCATGTTGGCGCGACGGTGAATACGAAGAGCTACTCCCATATGGTCAGCCCGTGAACAAGCGCCTTACTTTGTTTAATGGAGTTAAAGAAGACGTGAGGGTAAATCGATCTAGAGAAGCCTTTTTATGTAAACATATAAAAAACTTGCACCGTACGATTCATGAGACACATGATGAGACGTCACTCATTCGTTAGCTGCCCTCGTCATCAGTTCGTGCTTTAAAATTATGAGAAAAAGAGGAGGTCAGTCGGTTGGATGAGTAACTTACTTCGACATGCGACAGCAAGGGAAAAATTATCCAAAAAATTATAAATTTTTTATATTTATGTCAATTCAGTCTTAAATTTTTTTATTTATCAATTCAGTCTTAAACTTTTTGTAATTGTATCAATTCAGTCCATTCGACCAATTTTAACCGGCCGGCGCCGGACGACTGATGTGGTAATATTTTAATAATTTTTTTTCTCAAAATTTTTTTTACTTGCTTTTTTTTCCCCTATCTTCTTCCCCGATCTCCGATCGCTGGGGAAGCAGATAGGAGAAAAAAAAAGAAAGAGAAAAAAATTTAAAAATTTAAAAAATTTTAAAAAATTAGTAAAAATATTATCACGTTAGCCAACTGGCGCCAGCCAGCGTCCACGTCAGCACCGGCTGGCCAAAAGTGGCTGGATGGACTGAATTGACATAATTACAAAAGATTTAGGATTGAATTGGATAAAAAAAAATTTAGGACTGAATTGACACAATTACAAAAAGTTTAGGACCTTTTTGGTAATTTTCCCATGAGTAACTCACTTCAACATGCGACAACAAGCCTTCTGTCTGTGGTTTACTTGTTCTTCGTCGTCCTCTGCAAGTTGCAGAATATAAAACCCCTCCAGGATATAGAAAGGATGATAGAACCGCATGTGCCTTTCCTTCGATACCTCTGTTTTTCTTCTGTCCATAGCAAGCAAAGCGTTCGATGGCTCCCCGAACTAACTTGTGATGACTCGAAGAGTTCAATGTTCCTACTCGAAACGAAGCACATCACAGATTCGGTAAATGAGATTTTTCTTGTGTTTTCTTGTCCTTTTTGTCTGTACAGTTGCAATAAACTTATTAATCTGTACTGCGACAGGTACTCTAATTCCTTAGAAGAGAATGGAAACAGGAGTAGCAACAAAAGGTGATTCAACCTCAGCTGCTGAGGAAACTGATCGCCGTGGCAGAGGAAAGGAAGGAGGACCTTCTCTCAACAGTTTAGCCATCGTGAGACAAGCAACCGCACCAATCGACTTTTCGTCCTTCGACAACAAGGATTGGCGTCGTATCGTATACGAAGGAGTGCTCTTGGAGAACAAAACGCAGGCAAAGTCCCATATATTTCCCTTTCGACTTTACCTATCTATTAATACTAAATGCAAAATGTGTGGTCAGCTCAAGCTTTTCATCGCTCGGAGTCGCGAAGGACCTTTCACGCAATAAATTGAATCGATCCAGGAACTAATTGAGTTCGCGGCACACCATATTCCGAAAGGATAAAGGGGGTTGGCCTGAATTCGCATAATGATATCAAAGGCATAGATTTTGTTCGATTATTCGGTTCCCGTTCTTTAACTTGGATTGACACATGTCACACATTTGTGCAATAATAACAGAACTCTTTTTTTTCCTTTTTGTTATAAATAATAACAAAACTCTTTCCACCAGTAATAATGATTATCTAGGGAAAAAAATGATTCACCTCACTGTGGATTTAACAGAAGTTTTGGGTCGACAAGAAGCTCCACAAGAACTGCTTCCTGGTGCTTCCCAAGCCATTTTACATTGAGTGGGGCAAAGACAAACGTTACTGGAGGTGGATCACCGTGAAAGAGAACTGGTACTTTTTCACTAACTTAATCGATTTCAAGGAAAATAGTACCCTAATTGATGTGGCATAGCGGTTAAAGCCGCATGTTATATCTCTGGTTCACGTGTGTCGGATCATGATTTTGTGAATACTAAAATTCTTTAAGTTCAGTTTTTGCGGCCCTGTCAACATACGCGTACCCCGATTGAAGATGGTATCTTGGCTCGATATACGGGGAAAATTCCAAACAAGCGCGCTCTCTCCCAAAACAGAGTATGAGGTCGCATTCGTGGTCAAGCTCACGGGAAATGACCCCAGGGGATGGCCTCTTCCGGTGAACCTCGAGCTCAACGTGCCAAAGAGGCCCAAACAGATTCGCACGGAGAATCTGGAGGGGAAGCCGAGGGAGAAATGGATAAAGCTCCGTGCTGGCGAGTTCAAGACGGGCCCGAAGACCGTGGGGACGATTTCTTTCACCCTCCACGAGACGTGCCAAATGTTTAAGGCGGGCCTCATCATCAAGGGCGTTCGTATTCATCCCAAGGACTAGGCAAAGCATAACCAGTTTGATGCCGTGGAGCACGAGTTGTTGCAGCTAGATCACATTATCCTTCATTATAATGGGAACTTTCATATTCACTCAATCAGTGCGATCCGAACACGATGACAAAAATCATATCCTCCTGAGCTTCAGCTCGTATGTTACCTAATTACCTTATACAACACCAATCTGTTGTGAAGTTGTACTGGCAGATTTGTTAATGGGATAGTTTCTTTTGTTGCCGGGCAGCGATACTAATGATGTCGTCTGGACAGGTGGCATATGTCGATGTCATCTTTCAATACTTCCATGCGTCAATTTAACCAATACCATCGTACTTTGTCCGAATGCCCTTTACCGTAATCGAACTCTTAAATAGAGGTTTCAAAAACAACCGCATGAACCGAAATTCAAACCGACCCGACTCGAATCCGAAGTTTAACCAAGAAAAGAATAAAATGGATTAAAGTAAGCCGCTGAACCAAAAAAATAACAAAAGTCGAACAAACTAGATACATACGTTCTTAATAAATAAAGTATTGCTATTTTAAATTATTGCTCGTTTTATCCGAATAATCAATGTTGTACATCAAAAAATTTATATTATAGAGAAATTCATTTAATTCATTATAAAAAATGAATACGAACAATGTTATGAGCAATAATTTCTGCAATAAAACTTTTATCATTAATTTCTTTTAGGGATAAATGTATTGAAAGTCCCAAAACTTATCACGAAATTATAATTTAGTCTTAAAACTTTCAAAAAGTGCAATTAAGTCATAAAAGTTGTCACGAAAAGTGCAATTAAATCATAAAACTTTCAAAAAGTGCAATCAAGTTATAAAATTCGTCAAATTGGCACAATCAACTGGTCCAATCAAGCCCTTTCATTGATTGCACTTTTTAAATGTTTTAAGACTCAATTGCACTTTCATGACAAATTTTAGGACTTAATTGCACTTTATGAAAGTTTTACGACTAAATCCCATTTTGATGACAAGTTTTAGAACTTTCGGTGCACTGATCCCTTTCTTTTATCTACAATTCAAATATTTGAGATTAAAATTGAAAAATAAAGAAAAGAAATCTTTAGATATTTCTTTGAATACTGAAGTTTAATGGTAACAATAAAAGATTAAATTGCCATATATCAATATATATGCAATAAAATATGTTTTTAGTTGATCTGATTTTTTCTTACTTTTTATTAAAAGGCTTTCTTTAATTTTTTTACTATCGGAATTACTTTAATATTCCAAATAAATATTTATCTCAAACTTGCAATACAATATTTAAGCAAAAAAAGATTAAACAACAATTCAATTAAAAGATAGATAATATGTATTTTACTTTTTCTTATACTTTTGAGATAAGTGTATTAGAAGTCCTAAAACTTGTCATAGAATCGCAATTGAGTTTTAAAGCTTTTTAAAAGTGCAATCAAGTTTTAAAACTAATCAAATTGGTACAATCATGTCTTTTTATTAACTCCATCCAACTTGACTAACGAAAAATGATAACGTGATTTTTTTTATTATTTTCTCTCTCCTACATGGCTCTAACATATTTTAAACATGAAGCATGAGGCTAAAACAACGTCATGTTGATGCAAATCTCATTTTTTAACAAAAATTTTATTTAAATTAAATTTAAAAATTGGCTAAATTTAGAAAACAAAAAACAAAACCCAGGCCCTCACTATTGCCACCCCACCATCACTGGAAAGGGCTAGTGATGGTGGGGTGATGGTTGGTAGTGGTTGCTGGGCCCCAGCCATCCTCATCTTGGCTTGCTGATCACAAGCGAGGGTTGAAGGCCCTCACACCTGTTTCTTTTTTTTGTCTATGTTCTTTTTTTAAATTTAGCTTATTTTTTAATTTGATTAAAAAAATTTGGGATTTGGACCAAAGGACGTCGTTTTAACTATATATTTTATGTTTTATCCACATCAGCACCACATAGGAAAGAAAAAATAATAATAATAAACACATCAACATGTTCAGTTAGCCATGTTGGACAAAATTAATAGAAAAACTTGATTATATCAATTTGACAAGTTTTAAGATTTGATTGCACTTTTTGAGAGTTTTAGGACTTAATTGCACTTTCGTGACTAGTTTTAATGCTTCTAGTGCACTTACCCATTTACTTTTTTAGTAGACTTATTTCAATATCACTTTCATTATGTCACATTAAAAGTCATTTTTATCTATATTTATGTGCTTAGAAAACTTGACACTATAGCATCATTTTCAGTCACATATTAATTTCAGACCTTCAAAAAGTACAATATTCTTTTGCAAATATATAAAACATTGCCATCATACCAATCTCATCACATTATCCTCCATGGCATCACATATTAATGGTATATAAACAATTAAAAAAATGTGCGTATGGAAATGTATACCCGCGCAAAGCGTGGGCTAAGTAAATAATATATGGTACACTTTGAAGAAGAAGATGCACATAAAATATATAAATGTCTTTGGTTCGCGCCTTGCATTTTCGGCAACCTCAAAAGCATTAATTATTCCATTGTGAAAGCTCCATAGGAATGTTGTTGTGATTCCTCATTCTTTCCTTAACGTGTATGAGTCAACGTGAGATAACACTTTTGGGATAATTCATTCCTTCTTTTGGCACTTGAGAATTCAAACCTTATTTGAAAGGGAAAATACCATAAAAAATTTAAAAATATGTCACTTGTGATAAATTTATCATGAACTTTTTTTTGTGACACAAAAAACTCCAAACCATACCACTTGTAACAAATTTACATTGACCTTTTTTTTGTGATACGAAAAACTCTAAACTATACCACTTGTAACATATTTACAGCACAATACTTTAGCCCATGGACATTTTCATTTTTTTCCTTTTTCTATTTTTTTCCTTTTTTTTTCCTTTCTTCTTTGTTCCCTTTGCCGGCCATGGCAAAGGGAAGCCGGCAAGGGCAGTCCTCACTGACGCTAGGTTGGGCGAGGGCTGCCCTCGTCGGATCTGGTGAGGGCGACTTCGCCCAACTCAGGTGAGGCCAGCGAGAGTTGCCCTCGCTTGGGTGGGCGAGGGTAGCCTCGCTCGACGCCGGTGAAAGTAGCCTTCGCCCGACCCCAACGCCGGCGAGGGCGGCCTTGTCAGCTTCCCTCCGCCATGGCCGGCGGAGGGAAGAGAGAAGAAAAGAAAAAAAAAATAAAAAGTAAAAAAACGAAAATGTCCTTGGGCCAAAGTATTATGAGGTGAATGTGTCACAAGTAGCATTGTTTGAGATTTTTGGTGGTATTTTCCCTATTTGAAACAAGCAACTTCTATTCCTTTTTCTAAGTCCTAAAAGAAAATTCTTTTAATAAAGTATATTGGTTCTTTTTTCTGTTACACTGACGTTAACTAACAGAATTAGTTACTTAGGTTTGTTTGGACGTTTGGTAAAGAAGACCACTCCAATCTAGCAAAAAAAAGACCGCACTGAAAGCAATTAGAAGTCGCTTCTAAGAGGATTTTCACCTTTTATAAAGCCAAACAACGAAAAAAGAAGAAGGGAAAAAAAAACTCTTTCTCCGAAACTTTCATTTCAGATGAAACGTTTTAGTTCTGTGGATGAGACAATAAGTCACGTTTTTCGTAAAGTTCTCTCATATATTGAGAACATTTATTTTTGTTAATCAAACAAGACGTTTTCAAGAAAACCATAGAATCTAAAAGCACAAAATTATTTTGTTCATATTTTCACTGAAATTAAAAGCGGAAAACCTTTTCACGAATTAAACTGGCTCTAATTGCTACTTCCACACCATTTCCACAGTCAAATGGCATCAAGACGTAACGTTTTGCGCATTGGTTTATTTTATTCTAGTGAACGACAAAAAGGGAAAAAAAGACAAAAGAGACGAAGAAGTGGACGGTGAGTTGGTTGATCTGTTGAGGGGATTCGATGGTGATGGAGATGCTGATGATGACGCAACGGAGGGCAAAGTTACCAACCCATAACGACGATCTTTCCTTTTGTACAGGCTAACTTTTGGGCAAAGAAGTAGTGTGAAGATAGAGAATCTCGACCCTTCCCAGGACTTTTGTTTTTTAGTGTTTTGTTTGAACAATGGAATGAAGTTGTAAATCCGATAATTGACATAAATAAAGAAGCATAAGTACTTTAACTATACTCATGTGATTTTCATTGTGAGAAATGTTCGGATGTCCAATTTTGCTTCTGCATGTCTAAAGACTAATAAGATTAATAATCGTATGAGACACGTGTTCGCGCGTGACATTCTTGAGCATCACAGCCAGGGATCAGGGCACAACCTTTGTGGACCAGGGCCCAAGTGTCGGGGATTCGAGCATGGATACCGGGGTCTCGCTCTCGGCCTTTGTGGACACGAGCACTAGCCCCGGAGACCTAGGCACAAGCACCATAGTCCGGTCTTGGCCTTGGTGGACCCAAGTCTGGGCGCCATGGACTCAATTCTAGATGCTGGGGACCCATAAAAAAGGGTTTTTGTGCCCAAGCACAGAGTTTCTGGTTCAAAGCTTTAATATCTAGTCATATATTGGAAAATAATTTTCGATATTTTGAAGAGGAAATCATTTTCCAGAATTTAAGTATAGGTTTTCCATTGACTAGAAAAATATTTTCCGTTTACTCATTTTTTTAAGCAATCCAAATGCCAGAAAATAAGGAAAACATTTTCCCGAAAAGTATTTTCTGCGAAACAAAGCCCATATTTCACCTTAGACGGGCTTGGTCTTTTTGTATTTGTTCCAACATTTGCCGGACTTTATCACCTCCGTTGAATTTGTGAACCATCGCCACAATCACCCCCGTAAACTATTTAACCTTTGAGCCACTTTAAATCTATTTCATTGTTATCTATATTTGTGAGAGTTTATATGCAATCAGATCACTTATCTTTATCGTTCATATAAATCTGTTTTGATCCATTCTATATCATGGGGCGTCTCTTAAGAGACCCAAATTCTCTCTAAACCAATTAAATTAAAGTTAATTTTCACAAAAGGTGCTTTCCTAGAGGAACCCAATTGACTTATCTTTCCTCGAGCAATATGCTGACAAGTGCATCAAGTGTTTATCATCATGCGCGAACTTTATGAACAATCGATTATTCCGAATCTGTCGAAGTGATTATGAACTGAACATATTCATTCGATGATATTGGTGTGCCACATTTTTTGTTGAACTGTTGTGTGCTCTTTAATTCTTGAATTCTACTCTTGTACATCAACGAGACACTGGAAACAGCAAATTCTCATCTCAAAGGTGGTATTGGAACACCAACAATCCATAAATAACAAATCTAACTAATTTGCAGATCCTCAATCACCATTATTCACCAGGAATTCACCACTATCTCTGCTATTGCGGGGGCGTGTGGTTTCTGGAAGTGGTCAGTCAGCCCGTAATGAGCCATCAGAAACCAGACATGGGTTATGAGCTCGCCGCCATGCCGCATTTGCTGAGCATGATCCATCGCTTTGCACTTGTTTGCTGCGTAGATCAGCATTTCCACCCACACCTTGCTGATCACTTCCCATACCTTACGCTCGGACTCCATTTGCCCCAGCTGCCTCGCAAGCTGGCACCCATTGAACAGCACGAACTTGACTTTGTCCTCCTTCATCACGCTCACATTGAATTCGGTCTTCACTTGTTCCAGCAACCTGGCGCAAGCCTCTTTGATCTCAGAATCGTTCCCTCTCTGCTCCTTGGTTTGCTCATTGAGGTTGTGAGCAGCTCTCTCCGAAGTGGATTTAAGCAATGCAAAATACTTCTTGGTCTCCTTGTAAATGTCACGAAACCTGGTGCTTCCTATTCCGACCGGCAACATTGATGGATACATAAATAGGAGATAAAGCATGTACCGAGACAAGCGCAAACTCATAGGGCGGTCAATCTTAATCTTCGACTGATTTCTTCTTTCGAACTGTCTGTCGGTTCCTATATTAGGGTTGTAATTGTAGAGCTCCGTCGCTGTGTGCCAGACTAGGATGCTCATGTCAAAGTCCAGCTCGATGCTCCATTTCAACTGATCCAGTAAGTTGTATATGCTCAACGTGTGGCCTCCCCTGTCGTTCTTAACCTTCCTCTGATTTCCTCTTTCGAACTCTCTGGGGACTTTCTGCTCGTTCTTTTCCTTCTCTCTGATCTTTTCTAGAATTAGTTTTCTAATATGGCGGGTCACGTTCTTGCGGCCTTGGCAGTGAAACTTCAACACCTTCTCATCTACGTGCAATAGCTTTAGGAATCTCCACCCGCAGGAGTCAGTTTTTTTCAAGGAGCAGCTCATTAGGCTGTATTGGCCCATGGAATTGGACCACCTGCGCCTATTCGACAGCGGTCGGAACCAGTTGATGATATTGAAGATGACCGATTGATTGTTCTTTATGAGGCAACAGGCAATCCGGTCGGAGAAAATAATGTGTAACAGTGCGCAAACCTCGAGGACAGTGCCCCCTATTAGTAATAGGGAAGTCAAGCATAGATCCGATCTCGAGTACGGTCTCTTGTCGCTACAAAAGAAGATCACCAGGGTGACAAAGATCGAGAACGTGATGGTGAGCCTACAAATAAGGCCCCAACCTGTGTAGATTGCCTTAGCCTTCGTGTAGAACACGTCATAGATGAGGCCCAGTTCGATTTCAATGACTTTGAAATCCCATTTGCAGCTGCGCAGTATCGACAGGCAAGTGTCGCTTTCCTCTAAGCTGAACAAGTGATCCGCGAAAAGGCGCTGACTGGTGTTGACCAAGCGGTGAGCTGCTAGCAGTGCGCCCACATTGAACTTGTTTCGGCGGTCCTCGGGTTCCTTCCCGGAACTCAGTTTCCGAGAGAAATGATCAGCGATCTCATTATCAATCCAAAGGTTGGCATCATCCAGTACCTCGATGACTTGATGAGGCACAACGGTGTACCCCTCGGCCCTCTTCAACTCGCATTCCTCCATAATCTTGTTGGAGAACTTCCGCCCGGGTTGGGACTTGGCGAGGGACTCCTTGAAGTGCTCGCTGCTGGCAGCACGGAGGACCCAAACCCTCTCGCCGTACTTATAGAAACCCGAGAGCAGTATCAGAATGGCAAGGAATGATGGGATAGGATGCGTCCATCCCAATACCAGGACATAAAGTGTCAAGCCCGTCTGGTACACCAGCGTCAGCGAGTGCCTGAGCCAGAGCTCGTTGTCTTCCATCGCGTAGGCGCTAATCGTGTCGGGGCCACCCAAGTGCAGCAGCAGAAATGGCGCCCAAAAGGTGCTTATCTCTGCGTGCGGGTCCATCTCGTTCACTGATTTGCCGGTCTTGATGTCCCCGATCATGTTGGAGATCATGCCGAGCGCGTAGATCGCAACCGAATCGGCCAATAGGTAGGCTGACCAGGTGACCACCCTGATCCAAGCACGCGGGATGGACTTGCGGCGGTTGCCGAGACAAATGAGGATGATTTGGAGGACGAGGCTCAAGAAGACTGCACCTCTCAGCTCCCACTCCTTCCACACATCGCTGAAAGGGGAGAGCACCTCCGACAGCCTCCGTGCCCTCATAAGGACCAAGCCGGTAACAACTGCGAGACATGTTTGCCGACAACAAATAAGCCGATGCTGAATGATTCAGATATGAGAACTGAGGCCTAATCGAGACAGAAAGTAATGACTCAAGCATGAAACACAGCAAGCTTTCGCAGCCTATAGAAGTAATTAGAGGGCAATGCATCGGTTAACAAGCAAAATGCAACTCATGGCTTAGCTATGCGAAGAAGGGATAATATAGACAGTGAATGGATAGATACTGAGCTAATGTTAACATCTTCTTCAAGCTTATTTAGAAGTATCACCGCATTCAACGCCTTCAGTTCTCATTGATTTGCGACATACCAATCGTTAGCATGGTGTGCGGTTGAATTCGCCGCCCTCGATGGACGTGTGGATTGTCTCTTCACCACAATCCGTTCCTCCTTGGGCGACACCCTCACGCACACACTGAGACAGAGACAGAGAGAGGCACGAAGAGCGAGAATGGCATGCCACGGTGATTGGGGACGACATGCGACAAGCGACAGAGGCCACAACTTTATAAGTACATATAGCCTGTGTACCCTACGTTAATTCTTTATAATAACATTACCATAGAAGGACTTCTTTATTGATTAATGAATTTTCATTTACCTCCAGAGTCTCAATGCTTACGAGCTTAACCATCTTCCATGAGGTAAAATCGGAGACGATAATAAGATTCGGTAACATCTTTTAAATGTTAATTTTTCGCACACATGCAAAGTGCGTAAGCTTTTGCTAGTAATAATAGCAACAAAGATGTTCTCCTCTTGATTGTCCTCAAATCTCGCGCACAAATTTTGAAATATGTATGAAGTGGCTCAAGAAATAATTTGTCCTTACCACGGAGGTTCATGAAAGCCTAATAATCTGGCAAAGGTCAGAACTTGAAAATTTTAATTAAGCAAATGCCAGAAGGCCTTTTTAAAATCAATTTATATCCTATGGAAAAAAGTGACAAAAAATCTCAAAATATATTTATTATGATACATTTACCCTAAATTTTTTTGCAATCCCAAAATCCCAAATTATATCAATTATGATACATTTTCTCTAAACTTTTTTTTGTGACATAAAAACTCTCATGCTATGCTCACTATGACATATTTATTCTCCCTCCTTTATAGTTCCGTTAAAAATCACCGTTAAATCCGACGTTGCTCTGACGTGTCGCTAATGTGATGCCACGTGAGCATCCAGTCAGAAAAATTAAAATTAAAATTAAACCCAATCGATGTTACTGTTCATCATCTTCAAGCACTTGTCCATCGCTGCCCTCTGGCGCTTGTCCAGCGCTGTCCAGAGCAGCCTGTACATTTGACTATGTATAATTCATATTTTTTTTTCTTTCCTTTTTTTCTTTTGTTGTAATATTCTTCCTTGTTCCTTTAGGGTTCATCTTTCTTGTTAAATGCCTCCATTTTTTCTCTAACTTCATTAGTCAAATACTGGCAAAATCAATCCATGGACTTCGCCCCTTTGATCACCGCTTCTCCAAACCGTGGAATAGAACTGGAAGACTGGCAAATAATAGCCAATGTTTGCACTGTAGTGATTCCAGGCACATTCCATGATATGGCGAAATTCCGCGACTTCGAGAAAAAGAGGGAAAAGGTTCAACAGCTCCTGATGTTTACTGGAAATGGGTTAAAGACATGGAGAGCAGCCCCAGTAGTGCAGAAGCTCGTGAGAAAGAGGAGGAATAGAGTGACACGGACAACTCGGCTACTCCATATCTCGGCCAGCTCGGCCCCAATTAAGACACAAAATTGGGTTTAAGAGTGAGATCTTGTTCTTGAACATCGAGTAAGGCTCATAGTCACCGGACTGCTGCGAGGACCTTAGAATCGAGGTGGCCGAGCGAGCCCCCACATCCTCGATCCTGGGTCGGGAAGCATGGACAGCCTCGACTGAGGTCGTCGTCCACAGATGAGCACTTGAAGACGATGAACAGAGCATCCAAGACGACAAACAGTAACAGTTATTGAGTGCTTTGATATTTTTCTTTTTCAGGTTTTATTTTAAATGTTAATTTTTTCTGACAAGACGCTCACGTGACGTCACATCAGCGATACGTCAGAGACACGCCAAATTTTAACGATGATTTTTTATGCAGCCCTAACGGATTAAAGGTAAATGTGTCACAATAAGCATAATTTGAGAATTTTGGTGTCGCAAAAAAAAATCTGAGATAAATATGTCGTGGTGAATATAATTTAAGATTTTTTATTGCTTTTTCCCTTTATTCTATTTGTAAAATGAGCCATTAATCAATGTCGTTTGTACGTTTGTTTTTCTTAATATGCCAAGCCAAATTGCTTAGCTCTTCGTTATTAATTTCATCCACGATCACGAAACTAGCGACCATGGAAGTCTAATATTGGAGCACACTCTAGGCATAAGAGCAGCCAAGATTCGACCGAAAACTGTAGTGGAAATTCATTAGAAATAAAAAATAAATGAACAGTTCATACAGATTTGAACATTCGAAGGGTAATATATGGGCCCATAAAAGCCCAAACCCATGTATCTTAAAAGCCCAAGCCCCACAAGAGGAATTCTGCGGGTAAAACAAGAGGAAGACGTGCGACCGTGAAGAAGGAAAGAGGGAAAGAAGAGAGGAGAGAAAAACTATTCGAACAACTTGACAAGCCGATTCAACTCCAAATTGCAACACTAGGTAAGTATTCAATTCTATTATTTGTCTTGTCTAATCGGAGTAATTTTCGAAGTTATGGCATAAATTTGAAGTTATGTCATATTGAGCTACAAAGTCAGGTTGAGAAGTTTGTCAAGTTATGAATACCTATGGAAATGAAAGTTTAGGTCCTTGCGAAGCCATAGGGTTTGATGAAAATTGATTTTGAAATGTCATTTGATCGGAATGAATTTATAAAGTTTTATGTGCGAGTTACACATGACAAAGAAAGACAAACTTTCGTTAGAAACAAGTTTATTTGTTAGCGTTAAGAGTTAGTTTTATTGACAATTAAGCGTAGTTAGTCGATTCGTTCCTAGAACAGTGTGTTACCCGAATTTTTTATATCGTTTTTCAATTAATTGTTAAGAATATGAGTTCCCAGGCTCAACAAACTATTGTAAGTTGGTTTTCGGCTTTCTTAGGTCAATGGTACTATCTTTTCTATAAATTTATAGATTCATATCTTGAAAGTGGTAGAGATTTGATATAGTATGAGCTATGAAAGAACATGTTTCTTGCATAAATTGAATCAAACTTTTACTACATTTTTAGTTGGTTGTAAAGGCAATGGAAAGCCTTGGTTGAAATAGTTTGAAATGGTTGTTTATAAATGTTTTGATTAAATGCTTTGTGAAGGGAATTTCCAAAAGTTATATGTATTGATGACGAAATGCTTAATGAAACGCATTCTATTTGATAAATGAAATTGTGAAAGGTTATATAATTTAGTTTGTGAAACTGGCTCATGAGATGGTTTCTCATTATGGTTGTGAGTCATTGGAGATAGAGGTTGATGGATTATGCTTATGTCGCTATGATTAGAACCCATTGAAGAGAAGTATGCATATTGTTGTCAGGTTGTCTTTCTGGGCAGAACCACCAGCTTAGATAGGTGGTGGAATTAGCCAAGGGGGTAAATTTGGTTGTCTTTATCATGGCGTTACACGTGACCATAGTTAGATGTTGAGCATTATATTAGTAAATGGAATGGACCATTAATGTCTGACTTAATTGAGATTGATGAATGGAATAGACCATTGATGGTTGATTTATTATTGTGAGTTGATATTGTTATTGATCTTATACGTAAAAAGGTTTGTTAAAAAGATAATATCGACTTTTGATATTTTGCGTATATGGTACTCAAGTTTTGGGATTGATAAATGATGGTATCGTTTTATAAAAATGCATAGTGAATGTTCAATCGGCTTAAAAGAGATGTATTACTCACAAGGCTATAATTGTTCATTCTGTCATCTTCCTTGATTTTCAGGTTCTTCAGTGAGCCGCAAGTAAGACATGAGCATATCATTATTAGGAGGACATTTTGATAGTGTGGATTTTTTGTATGAGTTGTATATTGCTAATGACTTTATGAGCTAGTGTTTGAGGATATGCATGTGTGTGTATATTTGATAGTTTATAGAAAACTCTGATATTGTAATCATATAACTTTTTATCAAACATTTATAGGTGTATATATTTCAATATCAGGTTGAGTTATGATTATATTTGAGGCTGCGTCCTTTGGGTAAAAGGACGGTTGTACCATTGCCCCTATTCTTGTTCGGTTGGGGCTGTGATATGAAGTGTAACGGATTAAACTTTTAGAACAACAGTTTTTTTTTTTTAATTTCCTCTCTTTGATTTCATCTCTCTTCATTTTGTTTCAACGTTCAATCAGTTGTCTTTACTTTTTTATACTTTCAATCTATCTTCAACTTTATTTTGAAAATTCAATTAGAGTAATTTAAGCATTAGAAGTGGATGTAGCTTAATTTGCACCTAAGAGTTGGCTGAGATTAATAAGTAAAGACTTTCGCATCATCATCAAATATGAATCCAACGGCCAAGATGTATTCTCGTCAATTTTTACTTTCTCGTTGGTTCTTCTTTATGTGACGACATTGATTTAACTCACTTAAGGTATTATTTGCTTAGGCTCGTTTCATATCAAGCCTCACAGTTTTGTCTTTTAGTATACAAGTGAGCACTTTCCTAGAAGGTTATCAATCCCAATAATGCTCCCACTTGATCACACTTAACTTTGGAGTTCCAAAGTTAAGTATTGTCATTATATCAAAGGGTACCTCCGTGAGTCGAAGGAACCTGTCAAGAGTTGCTCCTTGTCCGAGCCCTCTGGCTCCAGTAACCACTTTTCACCCTCATTGGACTGAATCATTACAGGTTCACCAACTTTCACATGATTCATCCCCGAACCACTCACCTACTGGAGGGGGTCCCGCTCTGATACCACATTATGATGCTGTAGATTTAACTCATTTGATATATTGTCCGCTTTGGCCCATCCCATACCGAGCCTCGCGATTTTTTCTTTTAGCGTACAAGTGAGCACTTTTCCAAGAGATCACCCATCCTGGTAATACTCTCACCTAAACACGCTTAATTTTGGAGTTCCGAAGCTATACATTGCCGTTAAGTCAAAAGGCGCATTCATAAGTTACTTCCAGTTTTCATATATATATCGTAAGCACAATCTCACCTTGTTCGGTATGTAGTTCAATTCATTCCTACTCCCTTCACCATCCTAGAAATTTGTCAAAAGTCGCTCCTTGTCCGAGCCTTCTGACCCCGACAATCACTTCCTATCCTTATTGGACCAGATCGTTACACTTACCATTTTGCCGATTTCCCTTCTCTTCTTCTTCTGTCAAGTTGTGCAAGCGTGCCGCCTATCGTTACAGACAACAACCTCTATCAACACCAGAAGCGCGAGCTGTCTCTCTTTCTCTCTCATATGCCAATTGCAGTCTCAAATCAAAGTTCACCAGTGTCAGGCAACACTAATCACCCACCTCCCCAAGCACACATAGAAAATAGAGAGTCATGGGAAGAGACACGAGAAAGTATATTACGTAACGAGTTCACCACGCGATAGTGATGACATAGTAGGACATTCCTAAATTAACTCATTTCGAAATATTATCTGTTTTGGTCTATCCCATATTGAGGCTTACAATTTTATCATTAACATACAAGCAAACACTTTTTCAAGAGGTCACCTATCCTAATAGTACTTTAACCTGAGCACACTTAACTTTGAAGTTCCAAAAGATGACTGTCTAATATCCCTATTTTGTTTGCCAAGCTAAGGTTGGATCATTAGATACGATCTCCCAATTGAGTCATCGTCCGAGAGGCCAAGCGCGCGTGAAGATTGGCGGCGAGCAAAGCGGTGAAGATTTTGGATTTTGTGTGGATTGGGGAAAACATGGCAAAAAGTGAGTGTGAAAATAAAAAATGATTTATTTTTACTTTCAGATTTCAATCAAACACCAAAAATATAATTATTCTTTAAAAAATATTTTCCGAAAATATCAAACCTAATTCTTTGCAATAACACTACCACGGAAGGATTTCTTTATTAATTAATTAATTTTGTACCTCTACAGTCTGCACGATTCCTTCCAAAGAACACCCAAACAAAATAGGGAAATTAGACTATTCTTTCCTTCCTTTCTTTTTTCTTCACGTCACTCATAATTGAAATTATCCCAAAATAAGCATAATGCTTTTCATAGACTTATCACTAGGAGTGTTAAAAGAACCCATTTAAACAATAACTCGATACGATCTGACCTAACCCGGACCGACCCAAAAATTAATTTTCATATTGAGTTGGGTTGAGTTTTAATTTGTTTGGATAACAGAAAAAAAAAATAAGTATTATTTTGGATTTATTGGGCTCGGATACCCGAGCCCATTCCAAACAATGAAACCCTTGAGATCTCTCTTTCCACGTATCTCTCTCACTCCCTCGCCTCTTCTGCGGTTTTTGTCCTCCATCCAGTCCGAGGGCTTCCGCAGCCACACCGACGGCGAGGTCGAGTCCGACAGCAACCGCACCAAGCTGTTGACATGACCAGTCCCGGCAGCGTCGCAATGCAGGGGAGCGGCCGCAGTGACGGGGGGACAGGGGCGGGGGTTACGGTGGCAGGGGAGGGAGCACGGCTATGGTGGCAAGCCCTCGTCGGGGGAGGAGCCGAGGAACGGCACCCAGAAGCAGTAGCCCCGCTTGGCGAAGGCGGCATCCCCGAGCTACGGCAGCGGACGGGAGAGTTCCGATCTTCTTTCTCCTCCAGCACATTCGTCTTCTAAGTGTTTTTGGTGGTCTTTGTTTTCGATATTAATGGGCTGGACCTCGCCGCCGCCGGCGGGGGCATCCTCCGATCAATCCGAAGTCGGCGGGCCCCAGAGGGAGCTCGAGAGCGTGGCGGCGGGGCTAGGGCCCAAGGGGTCTCGTTCTGCGGCGATTTGGGGATGGACTGTTGCTAGAGGCCTGGTGCCGGTCTCGCGCCAGCTATGGGTTGCCGAGGGTCGGTTCGACATGGGTTAGTCTGGGCTTTGAATGAGGAGGAATTCACATGGCAAAGGAGGAGGAGATGATGGGGACTCGGTGATGGTAGAAGATGAGCATTACGCTTGGGAGAAGTTGAAGAGACTGACGAAGGGGGGTCTGCGAGTGATTTTTACCTCGACAATCCACGTGAGAGTCTGGTCTTTCTTCTGCAACATATTCCAAAACATAAAATCTAGAATTTGTAGAATTCATTGTTTGAAACACGAAGCCCAGCCCGACCCAGACCGGCCGGATCATATGGCTCTATCTTTGTTCAGGTCTTGTCTTAGGTCGGGTCAAACAGAGATGTCCAGTATTTCAGTCCAAGTAGGATATAATAAAAACCCGACCCGACTCACTGACACCCTCGACTTGGATATTCACTGCTTCTTCTCCTCCTCCTTCTCCATCATCATTATCTTCAGAGTATTCTTCTTTTCCATCATCATAATCTTCAGACTCTTCTCTATAGTCATCTTCCTCCTCTCCTCTTCGGCTGAAGTCTTCGTCTGATTGCTCCTCCTCCTCCTCTCCTCTTCCGCTGAAGTCTTCATCTGATTGCTCCTCCTCTAGATTTTCATCCTGTTCATGATCAAGAACACGAACTTATCTTCATAATGAACCATGATACTCACAATTCCATCACCACTAACAATATAAAAGCTTAACTATGTTCTTTGAGGTAAAACCCGACACCCACGCACACATACCACGAAAATTTGTAATTCCATCGCGTATGAAACTCAGTGACTAACACCCCCTTTTTTTCTAAACTATGAGAAAAGAAACACCACATAGCTATAAAAGAAGCACTTCTAGAGATTCTACATAATGCAAATATTGCGAGTTAAAATCAAGTAAAATGTCATTTGCACAGTCAAGAGATATATTCCCTCTGGGTGGTAATAAAATGTATAACAAACATGTAAAGCAAAAGAAGAAATAGAGGTACCTGCGGCAAATCTATTACCAATTCCTTCGCTATGATTGTCACCTTCACTCTGACACTTCGTTCAAGTTCATCCGGCACTTCGACCAATGTGATTTTTTCCAAGGTTTCAATCTGCCCCAGTCCGTTGATCGTCTTCAACTTCTTGCAGTCCTTAATTTCCAAGTCTTCGAGGCGTTGCATTGCATTTTCCTCTATAGTCCACTTGGTCAGCTTCTCCAGCTTCCACAGTTTCAAGACACGGAGGCTCGGAAATGTTCCTACTGAGACGCTCAACGTCTCGCCAACGTATGAGGACGCAAATAATCGGAGAGCTGTCAAACATTCCAGCTGCCCCAGGAATCCCATCGGATCGACTTCTAGTCCCGACATGGACAAGGTTAGTACTTTCAGGTTATGAGGAATGTGCGACGCCAATGAGAATTGCGGCGACAATTGTCCGAGCAGGTACAAGTTGGAAAGAGACTCGAGCCCGCTCATGTCACTCAGTTCAAGATCCGAAGGCTGACCTAATAAACCCTTCGATCGCAATCTGAGGGATTTAAGCATCGTCAGATGCAAGATCTGCTCGGTCACGTCCCTTACCACTGAAGGATGACACGTCAGAGCCAGCTTCCTCAAGCCTGTCAACTTGCGTAGCACATGCGTCATGGGACTCTGAACTCCTATGTACAAGCCCCAAATGGTTTGGATGTTGCAGTTTAAGGATTCCTTGGAAGCCAATTGAGGATGAACGAACTCGTCGAAGGACACCTCGTTCATGTATAGGTGTTGCAGACTCTTTGCCTCCCAGATAGAAACCGGCACTTGGGTAACGTTAGTGTACTTCAGATCCAAAGTTTCCAGGAAACACAATCGCGCCACTGACTTCGGAAGCGATTCAAGAAGAGTCCATCTCAGTCCCAAGTATTTTAGTTTCGGCAATATGTTGCCGAGCTCCTCTGGAAGCAAGGGCTTGTAGACACCCTCAAGATCAAGTACCCTCAGCAGATTTGAGTTCCTCTTAGGCACTAGCGGTTTAAGCAACTTCTCTATCTCTCTGGCCTGTGTCCCTAGCTTCATGGTGTTGAATGACACATAGCAAAGAAGTTGTTGGATGCCGCACAGCGTGGAATTGTCGCTGGTGGACATTCTTTGATGTGGCTCGGCAGGGGTGATCTCCTCCACGTGTGGTTCTTGTGCATTTGTTTCTGATCGCTCTCGTCCTGCTTCCAGCACATTTATTTGTGCCTCTGCTTCTCCTCCTCCAGAAATATCCCTATGTATGGCGATACGCGGGGCGTCGAACTCACCTTCATAATGAATAGAGCAGTCATAGATCTTGAGGAATCTTTCATTCTTAGCCATCTGATAAAGGACATCGTACAACGCTCCAGGCAAGCGGCACGTTCGGGCGCTCCCCTCCCATTTCCATCGAACTACATGGACCATGTTTCTCGTCACCAGAATCTCGAAACATTTCTCCGCATCAACTCTGGTTACTCCGTTCTCCGATGGTGAAGATACTAGATCTTCTTCAGCTGACCAGAGTCTGAAGAGCCTCCTCGTGGGAATCTCAGATTCCTTAGGGAACAGAGTCAAGTACAGAGCACATTGCTTTAACGGTTTTGGCAGTCTAGCAACACTCAAACGCGCAACATCTTGGAGTGTGGGACAATCGGGAAGCCCATTGGCAAGCGGATCGACAAGCTCGGTGTATCTATTTAACGAGGTAAGCTCGGTGCATCTACTCAACCCGGTGGGGGATAAAAGTCCTCCGAGTAACAGGATCTTTCCGGGAGAACCACCCGATAGGCTAAGAATCCTCTTATTGAGATTGAGGAGTTCTGCAGACGGATTGTCGCAAGCCCCGCTGCTTTCTTCCAATAACTTCTCGCTCTGTTCTGGGTGGAGGGGGCGTAACTCGAGATGCTTGGAATACCACGGATCGATGGAAGAGGGTATGCCGGGGTTACGAGTCGTGACTATTACTCTGCTCCCCTTCCTCGAGTCCACGAGAACCATTATGAGCTTGTCCATGTCATGGAGATCGCACAAGTCATCCAACACTATCAGATAACGGCACTCCATCAGGACTCCTTGGAGCTCATTGAACAGCTTTTTTTTTTGGGTCACACGATCCACGTCTAGCAATTCCGGGACCCTCATCTGCTTGAGCAAGACGGCCATGAGATGATCCAGGTTAGGTTTCGGCCCAACCCGGACCCAAGCACAGCAGTCGAAATGATTCTTAATGTCCGCTCGGTTGCAGACGCTCCTCACTAGAGCTGTTTTGCCGATGGCTTCCTCGCCGACCACCGAAATCACTCTCAGGTTGGCACAGCTGTCTCTTTTGTCGATCAACTGCGACACGAGTTGGCTCACAGAATCTTCGCGACCCACGATATGGGACTCATCCTTCATCATCCTTGCTCGGGGCGGTGCGCTCGATGATGAAGCTCCACTGCTCGTCCTGGCATTGAGCGGTGAAATTTCAACTTCTGGAGCCGACATCTCGCCCGTCTCGCCGTTTCCTCCTCGTCGTCTCCAAGAAGACAACGCGCAGACCCAAGACAAAGTCTTTACCAGAGGATTTCGCGGTCCCAGTCCCTCGGATTCCTCCAGAAGGAACCGATCGGAGGAATTCTGCGCAGCACGAGCGGGCTCAAGAAAACGGGATCGTACACCCGGGAAATGGATTGGAGGCTCACGGCGATGGCCGTTCAGTTTCTAGGCGCTCAAGTCTCGAGAGGTGTGATTTGGCTATTTGGAAATGGCCACTTCAGGGGAAAAGATGAGGAAAGGGAAAATTGGAGTGTCTGAGCTCGAACGATTGGGGAAGAAGGGCTGTATTGGATGGTGAATTGGCAGGCACCAAAGCAAGCTTTTTATAGTCGGGAGTCGATCCCCACCAGCTTCTGATTAATAAATAGGGTTAATACCCACAAAAAAAAAATCTCAAATCGGTACATTTGTAATAAATTTACTCCAAATTAATTTTTTAACCATAAAAAATCCTAAATCGATATACTTGTGATAAATTAACCCTCCGTTCCATTAAATTTTACAGTCAATTGCTAAATTAAACGACATGTGACAGTTGACGAGTATGTCGATTTAGGGTATTTAATAAAATGAAGGGTAAATTTATCATAAGTGTGCCTGTTTGAGATTTTTTATTGTCAAAAAATTAATTTAAAATAAATTTATCACGGATATATCAATTTTGGATTTTTAGAAGTAAAAAAATTAATTTAGAGTAAATTTGTTATAAATATATCAATTTAAGATTTTTCGTAATATTAACCTTAATAAATACAGCATCTTTAACCTGCCCACGTCTACTTTTCGACATCACTCTTTTACCGAAGAGGCCCCATCCTTATTGTTTTGTTGGGAAGGACAACACGATGTTATTTCGTATTGTAATAAGCAAAATCATGAATTTCAGTTGTCAATTGGATGTCCATGAAAAAAAATAATCCACAAACATTTTAAACAACATATCTGCTTTGAATTTTCAATCTCCAAATCTCTGAAATAATTTAAAATGAAAATGTCACCAAAAATTTTAAATTATGCTATTTATAACATATTTATTTTAAATTTTTTTATAATACTAAAATCTTAAATTATATTCATTATGATATATTTAGTCCAAACTTTTTTTATAATATAAAAAATTATAAATTATGCCTATTGTAATATATTTACGCACCGTTGAAATTTCGTTAAAAATCTTTGTTAAAATTCTGATGTGATGTTTGCATGACACTCGGGTAGTGTCACATCTAAAACAAATTCTTTTAAAAAATTTAAAAAAATTACTGTTTATCGCGAGTTATTGTTCATCATCTTCAACCTCGCCATCGCTTGGCCGGAGCTCGTCAGACGCTGCCCATTGCCGCCCAGACCTCCTGGAGCTTCGTCGTAGCTGCCGGCCACGGCGGCCGGGAGCTTCGAGATCAGATTTGGCTTTGAACATTGCAACCGCCATGGCTGCGAGAGCTTGAAGCTTGCGACTGCCATGGCCGCGAGCTTCGAGATTGGGTTTGGCTTCGAAGCTTGCGACTGCTGCTCCGCTCGAGCTCGAAGCTTGGCCTGAGGGCGAAGCTTGGCGCGGCTTGTTGTGCGACTCCTCGTGCTCGTCCTCTCCATCCCTAGATCTGCTATGCAGAAACGCAGTTTCCTCAACCTCATCAAAACCAAAAGCAGATGACAGTGGCCTAATGCCTGGGCTCTTGGCCTTGGGACTTAGCCTTGCATCCCACCTCCATTGGCCGAGAGCCTAAGACGATGACCAAGTTGAAGACGAAGATCCACTTCGGCCAAGCTTCGAGCTCGAGCGGCCGCCATGGCCAAGCTTCGAGCTAGGGCGGAGCGGCCATGGCGGTCGCAAGCTTCGAAGCCAAATCCATTCTCGAAGCTCGCGGCCATGGCAGTCGCAAGCTTCAAGCTCTCGCAGCCATGGCGGTTGCAAGCTTCGAAGCCAAATCCGATCTGGAAGCTCCCGGCCGCCATGGCCGGCAGCTCCGACGAAGCTCCAGGAGGTCCGGGCGGCAATGGGCAGCGACGGACGAGCTCCAGCCAAGCGATCGCGAGGAGACGATGAACAGTAAGTTCGAAGACGATGAACAGTAACTCGCGATAAACAGTGATTTTTTAAAATTTTTTCCTTGATGTGGCGCTCGACGCGAGCGCAATATAAGCGACACGTCAGAATTTTAACGGAGATTTTTAACGAAACCAAATAAAAGATAAATGTGTCACAATATACATAGTTTAAAATTTTTGATGTCATAAAAAAAGTTTGAAGTAAATGTGTCACAATAAGTATAGTTTGAGATTTTTGATATCATAATAAAAAGTCCAAGGTTAAATGTATCGCATAATTTGAAGATTTTTGTGGTATTTTTCCTAATTTAAATTATTAAAAGTTGTCGATTTATGTGTACATACAAACACATACATCCTTTCCTATTTCTCTCTGAAACATTTTCACTAAACTTTTCCAAATAATAGACAAAAAAAATTTCCAAATAAGAAAAAAATTTGTTCAACATTACGTCTTATTTTTGCATAACACTCTAGAAAAATAGAAACGGATTAATCATCAGCTTGATTAACAGATTAATCACAACATTTTGTTTTTGTTTTTTTTTTCCATTTCTAACATCAAAAGTGTGCTGTCTTTTACACGAACCGTTCCATTTCTCACACACACATATATATTAATAAGAATACTGAAACAACTCAATTTTTCCTAATTACTTTTAAAAGTTAAAACATTATCCAGATCCGCGAGTATCACAACACCATGCAATTCGGTGTGTGAATCTCACTACATCAAAAATTATATCGCACGGGCTATATACTATCAACGCGCCTGTAACGCTGTCAATAACGGGTATCGCAGTTTTTTGAGATGTGACTTTTAGTAGCATACATCTACAAGACTGATGTGGTCTGTGCCTTGATTTAAAACAGCACAAGTCTCAACAGTTTTTGAAGATGTGATTCGCCTTAATTCAGTAGAAATAGAATGCGTCAAAATAATAAGTGCAATCCACCTATAACAAGCAAAAGAACCTCAGTGGAAAATGGTCCAAAGAGACATGGATTCATTTCGGAGTAGCCAACCATGCAGATACATAAATAGAATAACATACAGACGGCGGGAACAGATCGAAAAGGGTCTCACAGAAACGGCAAACATCAGC
This sequence comes from Syzygium syzygioides, assembly GCA_031216285.1. Lineage (NCBI taxonomy): Eukaryota > Viridiplantae > Streptophyta > Magnoliopsida > Myrtales > Myrtaceae > Syzygium > Syzygium syzygioides. Next base: position 25,214,585 of record CM062251.1, read on the forward strand.
GGCTTCCTAGAGGTCATAAACTCTCAATAATATATATGTAGCCCAAGAAAAGTTCCTCTCTCTCTCTCTCTCTCTTCCCCCTTTAACCATTAAGCCAAAAACCAGGCATGTTACTGATAATACATGAGCTGCTGGGCAGCTGCAACATTTTGAAACCCACCATCATATATTGCCTGGCTTCCACCAGCAACTCCCATACCCATTGCTGCCTGCTTGAGAGGATGCTGTCCTTGCATGAGAGGATGCATGCCGCCCATCTTGCTCATTGCCAATTGTCGCTCGTAGGCTAATAGTTCAGCAGTAGAAAGGCCTGGTAATGGTGCCGCTGCAGCAGGTGGAGGAAGGGGATTGGAGCTTGTTCCTGCAGGAGTAGGCTTGCTACCCCAGGAGCACTGCAAGCACAAACAAATCAGAAGTCACCTTAAGTTCAATCAAAAACACCAGGGGGACGAAGTCTTGTATTAACCACCGTTTTCACATGCTAGAGCCCCTGATCTATTTTTACCACTGCCAAGATGTGGACAGCAATTATATCTAAAACTATGTGCCACGAACCATGCCATATTACCATAACACATGCCACCTTTGCTTATCCTTTTAGAGGATAAGAGGCATGGCCGAACATGTGGTGGCACAACATGATGAAGTCATAGCCACAGCATTTACAGATTGGGTTTAAATTCAACTGTCCTAAGTCAAAGAGCACTAAGCTCATCAAATACGGTTTAGTGCAGTCACTAAATGCACAAAACTCAAAGACAACTTGGATTCAAATCTCGGTGTAAACAAAAATGAGGTCTTCGACCAAAGGTTAACTATGGGAGGTGGTCTGATTTACAATCAGGAAAAGGAAAAAAGTGCGATAATTTCAACTTATATCAGCATAACTGCAGAATTAATAATCTCCCACTCCATTTTCTATGGAACAGATACTTTCCAAACCATCAGCACTCTGTGAAATAAAAAATTACGAAATGAAGAGCATTAGTAATAATGCTTGTCATTTCTAACACTCTTCATTTAACAAGTCCAAGAACACACCTTAATTTGTCTTCCACATAGAAGTGACTGAGTATTTCCCATTTGAATGGCCAATGCTGCTTCTGCATGAGTACTATACCTCACGAAACCAAATCCTTTATCTCTTTGGACCCGAACCTCCTCAATCACTCCAGCACCAAGAGCATGAAAATGGCGATGGAGTTCAAGCTGAGTGACCTGCAAATTTAAAATGACTGAGAATTTCCCCAAAAAAAATTGGTGAAATAACTTCTGAAATGAGCCTATACAGTCATTTTATATGAGCTCGCATGCGCACACACACATATTTATAACGATTCAATTATAGCATAAATTTTGCTAAGTCATAATGACACCCTTTCCTAGGCAGTATAGTGAACTAAACTTGAACAAAAGACATGGGAAAACTGCATATGGTATCATGTTCCATGGGGTAAGATGCACCCAATCATTTCAAGAGAAATAACACTTTACAAGTCATACTTCACAAAACTACCTCCTACTTCATAACCTCCACAATCTCTTGTAAATGCCCATCACCAAAAAATCCGAATACTTACAAGTGTCATTTTAATCACTTGAAAGGCCAAATTTAAACTTGCGATTGTCCGAGCCACTTTCCATATAGGTAGGTTTAACTTTGATAGACATAGAATAACCTCATCAGCTCTTCCTCTCTACTCATTCACCTACTCTTCGCAAACGCACTTCCTGAATTCTCTCCGCTAAATACGGCTCCGAGTATGAACTAATGTAGTACCGACATCAAATAGCATATGATAAAAAGTATAACAGAATAAACTAGCCTCAAAAAATTATTTCGGTATGGACCCGCTCAATGTGGTTGCATTAATTATAGTTAACTTAATCTAATGCTATATATGTATCTTGGTGCAAAAGCAAGGGGACTATCAGTGTTGACAAGCGGTTAAAAGAAGTATTCATCTTTTATTCAAACAATTCTTTCTTTTATTTTATTTTTTTGAAAAAAAACTAAAAACAATAGTTAAAAAAATATGAAATTTTCAAAGAGGAGAACCATCTTTCACGTAAATTTAAAAAAGAATGTTAATTTAAAAAAACTCCAAGAAAATTTTTAATGACTTCAAGAGATCTCAAAAGTTCGTATTTATTTAGTTTTAGAAATTCGAAGTGGTCAACATTAAACAGAAGTCAAAGCTCAAATACTGAAAACTGAAAATTTGAAAGAAAAAAAAAAAGATCAATCCAAATAATCTCTAATATGATTTGGTTTACTACTTAATTTTCCCATAACAATTATCATGTAAGCAAATTGAGAAAGATTCGCAGAACAAGATATATAGGATGGATGGAACTAGTATTTAAAAAATTATTTATTTTCCTATACTTCTCCAAGAACTATACGATTCATGTGCAATCACCAATACAATAATATGCAATTTCATTTGAAATTAATTAAAGAATTTTTTTCAACTCTAATTCTAATTTGTCTTCTAATCATTGTTGAATTGTGTAAATTGAAATTATCTAACCTTCTAGTGAGACTTTGTCTCTTCATAATGTTGGCGCTCGAATAGCATAATACAATACATCCACATTTACTTATTGCAAAAGTTAGCATCAAATTAACTAATGAAGAGCAAAAAAATACAATTCAATCTGATATGAAGAAAACATGAAAATAATACCCCCAGTTCATGATGAAAATACTAGTTTCCCTACAGATAATCTGGAAAAATCCACTTTGATTTGGCCCCAAATTACTTAAAAATCAACCATATGGACAGCATCACCAAAGGATAGTACAAAGAAAGAGAGATCAGTCTTGCCTCTGAAGCTAAATTTCCTACATAAACAGTTGTATACTGAGGATTATTTTCCGGAGCATCACTGTTTGTAGCCTCCTTACCATCCTCTGCAATGAAAAAAAAAAGAGACAGTAGATGATACGTGATTCAATCATGAGAAAGAAAATGCTTATAACAGTTGATAAAACAATGACTTGGGCAGTAAAACTTAAAATGCTTGTTCTTTCAAGCGTCGCATATCAGCCAAGATGAATCCAAGCAAATTTTGTTCCGAAAATTGGCTAACCTGATGAGCCATTGGTTAGCTCCACCACACTTTTGGCATCAGAGCTCTGCTTATCATCAATGCCACCAGCACCCTTTGTTGCCCAATTGCAACGTATCTGTCTACTGCCAAGCCATTTCCCTGAAATATAAAGCAAAAATAACTTGACTTTACATGGAGACAGTAAAAAGAACTAGCCATCATGTAAATACCAGGGAAGACTGTTCAACTTTCTGACATTTCACTGAACTGCTGAACTACCACTATACTATCCAAAATAATTCAATTGTTGCCAACTTCTTCTTACTATGTCCAAATTTCTAACAGAAAGTGATCTTTAATCGACCCACAGGGCCTATTAAATATGATGCATCATCCAAATCTACAGTAATCAATGTGCTCACAAAATAGCAAACAAAAAGGCACCACCTATTTGTCAAATTTTTTTATGCCATTGGGATAACAATGTGCCTTGAGTGGACAACTGCATTGATTTTTGTAAAAACTGTGAATGGAACAAAAATGTAATAAAGTTTAGTTACAACCATAAATTTCCTTTTCTTTTGGCAAAATACAACCACATATATTTAAAAATGAAAAATGGCTCAAAATTGAGGACCTCCGTTAATTTCTTACCCCCAAGACATCGAGCCAATCTAGGTATCTGAGGGAAACAGCATGATTATGATCCAAGAAAGAGTTTTCCATCCGTGAACTAGTTACTATAGACAAAAGATAAGAAATATGTCTGGAAGTTTCAATAGTCTCTTTAAGAAAATCTGAACTTTAGTAATAATAGTTCATCTGTTTCACTATTCCAATATCCAAGATAAAGAAGGCAATCTCCTTAACATGGACGACCATAACACATGTAAGTGTCAGAAAAATAGTTTTGTTCAGAAGGCAGAACAGTTACCGGTCAAATCATTTATTGCACTCTGGGCATCCTGAACACAAACAGAACCACCACAAATTAACAGACAACCTCAATACTGGAGATTCAGTACAACAGAATATATATATATGTATAATGGATGTAGAACATATAGATGTAGGAAACGACAGTAGGTTCAGGAGAATGCGATAAAGCACCTGTTGGTTCCTGAAAGAAACAAAGCCAAACCCTCTTGAACGTCCAGTCTTCTGATCCCACATAACCCGTGCATCTCTGTGATTTAGCACAAAGGTCCAATTTAATACCACATACATTTGAACTTGACTGACGAGAATGCATAATAATATCATAATGTCTTTTTACTATGTCTTTTTTACTAGAAAGTTTGCACTTTCAGGGGAAAAAAACCAAGACAAGGAGCTGTGAAACTTACGAACAGCTGGGATAAACAGAAAAGCATGCAAATAACATGGCATCCGTCACCTCAGCACTGAGGTCACCAACAAAAATGTTGTAATGGCCTACAAATCCAAAAAGTAGTTATATGAAGCATCGATTAAAAAAAGTATTATGGCACCATGAGAACGTAATAATATACTATCGTAGAACAAGAACCAGAGCAAACCTGAAGTGTCCTCTCTCTGACCACTGGCATATGCCCAATTAACTTTGATGGGTTGCCCAAATCTGCAAGCCGTGGAATAAGACAAGCTCAGCAAAAAGAGGGTAATCCAATGGCATGATTGCTCAAGTTGTAATTGTAACATAGGTAACTAAAAAATCCAGTATAGTTTCTACTCACAGATGCCTTCCATTCAGAGAAAGAATCGCGAGAGCAGCGGATCTTTGATCAAAGTAGTGAATAAACCCATAGGACGACTGTGTATAGCAGGGAAAACAGAATTTTTAGCAATGGACAACACCCAAGCAACAGATTCTATCATTTCCGTTTATTTTTTCCAGGTGCTTTGGCAATTCATCAAAACCCAAATACAGAAATTATATCTAACTTTCAAATAGTAACCTATACCTTCTCCTTTCTAATAAGTTTGCAGCCCTCAACAGGACCTGTACTAGCAAAAACCTCTTGAAGAAGTGGTTCTGTCACCTGAGTATGAATGTTGCCCACATAGCTGCATTATACAACGAGCCAATAACAATAAGTTTCTAACTCGAGAATTTGAAAACAAATATGAACTCCTAGTGTCCCTGAGTTAAGTCCAAACAAAGATGGAAGAAAACTCATAAGAAATATTTCGGTGCATCTTCAAGCAAAAGTGTGGATGTCAGAAGATTTACAATCAATGAGCATATATGAGCAATTATCCACTGCACAAATCTGAGCCTTACATAGCTACTCAATTTGAGGTAACCAAAGAAATATGATAACTAAAAGCAGGCAAATGAAACAGAGAAATGGAAATAAAAGTATGGAGGAAAGTCTAGACAAAGACTCACACACTGCGGCAAGTACTTGGATCAAAACCAGGAGGCAGATTTCCACTTGCAATCGGTTCTATCTGCAGAACAATAGGAGGAAAAGAAAATTCAAAAGAAAGAACAAAAAAAGTAGGGAACGTTGCTTTGTTTTAGAGTATTCTAATGCAAAGACAAAGAGATATCATGGTAATATCTAATTAAGCAGGCAAAGATGAACCAATATTCGTGCAAAAAATAATGATCCATAATGGGCAAGACAAGATAAGAAAGAAGATTAACAAAGAGAGTCCAACAAACAGCCATTCCAAAGAATTCATAATCTGCAAACTAAATTACACCATTAAAGCAATAATAGTGAGCTGTAATAACCAACTTCTAACATCAAGTCCCAACAAAAACTTCTGTAATCTAGTCAGGATATTTATTAATGCATAGCTAGAGCATTGATCAAATTTTTCAAGCAAGAATGACTTAGCACCTAGCGGGAGCTTCACAAAACGGATAGTCTGAAAGTTTCCAGGGACAAAGAGAAAGACCAAATATTCCAACTAAATACACTCGACATGGAATAAAACAAAATCCTCAACCAATTATCATTTTCGAGGATATATTCTATGGATGTATTCGCTATTTTCACGTCTTCTCACATAATGATAATCTCAAATACTTAAAATTTCAATATTTGCAATGGTTGCTCCTTCGACCCATGCCGTGCCACACAATAGCAATTTATTGTGCTCGCACATTACAACATCTATATGTGAACTTGTCAAATCTTGTCAATACTGCATTACAAGTAATTTCTGAACAAATATAATTCCAGCCCATCATCACCATCTTTGCCGTGATCCAATCTTATTTCCTGCCACCAGCCCCAATCCCCCAAACCCATTGTCCTCTTTTGCTAGCTTTTTACCTCATTCATGCTCACTAATAACCGGATGCCACAAATTCCATGATGCCACATGCCTCACCACATAATTCAACATCCCAATCTTTGCATCATTCATCCATGACCCATAAGTTTTCCATCTCAACGACTGGAAAATTCTCAATAAGTCCTTTTACTTTTGCTTGACTAATCATCAAATGTTTCTCATATACCCTATCTAAAGTAACACTACACAAACAACAGCTATGTACTTAACAAGAGTATACGCAGACAGATGAATATAGAAGGAACTAAGTCCATATCCTGCTTAAGGGAATATTCGCAGAGATTTAATGGAATTCAAAAAATTCAGCCAAGCATAATGTCTCGGAGAAAAGAGAATATTTTTTTATTCTCCTTCTTAGTGAACTATTTTTTAAGTTCCATCTAAACCGCTTGTAGAGAGCTTCTCCATTCTCTCCTTTAGAATATAAGGTAAACCAGCTGAAGCTTAAGCATACCACCATAAGTCGATCAACTCAAGATATTCACCCCAACCCTCATGAAGTGGATCGATGGAGGATTAAATAAGCTTGCACAGCCAAAGAAAGGTGAAATGACATGGCGGCCTTCTTACAGTGGCAGTAGAAGTGCCCAGTCTTGGAAAAGACAATCAAAGGAAGAGTCTATGGTCAAGTAGCAATTGACCTTTAACAGATAGAAGCCTGTAAGTTGCAATGTAAGTAGTCATTTGCTCTCAGTTCTTTCTAGTATCTCAAGGGAGTTAGAGCAATTACAGACCACCCCAAGAGCTGAAGCTGAAAAATAAACAAATTTTCTCGTCGAGCAATTGAATGTCTTTCAAAAGGGTCAAAGATTATGTTTGGACCCTGCAGCATACCATTAAGTTTTAAATTTACAGACCCTGCAGCAATTCCTCTTCGACTCTAGAATCAGTACCTAATGGGTGGCAATCAGCGAACTCGACAAACTGCACGGATCATTCGTTTTCTGATAGATGGAACTGAAGAACGAAAGACGGGAAGCCGAACCTCATTCCCACCTTCTTCTTGATAACTAACCTACTTAAAAAGATGTCTTCACCATATCTAACAAAGAAAACCGCAACTACACAAGCACAAGCACTCAAAGGGTATCCAAGGACAAGCGCTGCAGGACCCTAAGCCGCACAAATTTTATCCAAACAAAACCACTTCCCTGCAACCTCAAACCCTTTGTCTAACAACACGGCCCGACCCCCACAAGAAGACAAGACCAGATTGTGACCAAACTGTTCACACTCCCATCGCCTCACTCCGATCAAAACTCCCCACCCCCGAACACCCGGAACCATCGCGATCGCGAGCTCGGGAGGGTCACGAACGCATCCGACAACAACCTCGCGAGCTCCGACCGAGGGAACAGCCAAACGCGCGACGGGGCGGGGGGCGAAACGCGAGGTTACCTGAGGAGGAGGAGGAGGAGGAGCCAAGAGGCCCGGGTGGTAGAGCGACTGCTGCTGGAGAAGGGCTTGCTGCATCAAGGCCTGCTGCTGCTGCTGCTGCTGCTGCTTCAGCCGGTGATGCTGCATTTTCCCCCGGCAGATTTTCCCGTCAAAATTGAAGGGGTCCGAGCTCCTCCCTCCTCCTCCTCCTCCCTTTTCCCACCCTTTTTTTTCGTTTTCCCGAGAAAATCGAGCGTTAGGGTTCGTTTGGTTCGGTTTGGGTGGGGTGGTCCTCTTCGCTCCTCGCGTGTTCCGAGTCGGGGGAATTTAAATTCTATTTCGCGAAAAAAAAAAATTAATTAAAATCTGAAAAATCTCGGTCAATTCAATTGTAATTATCTTATTTAATGTCCGAGAATAAAATTCGGTGATGATATTCGATTATTGGAGTAAAGTTGAGTAAAGTCGGGGGCTTGGTTTTGCTCATCCCATTAGGCCAACCATAAGGTGACACGCGTGCGAGTTACTGTGTAGCATGGTCGTTTCCTTCGTTTTTTTCCACCCCTATTAATACTTTTTTTTTCCTTAATAAGCATCATCATATATTTTATGCTCGGTGATAGGAACTATTTATAACAAATTTGGCATTTCAAGAAATTCGTAGGTTGGCTTCGATTATGAAAAAAAGAAATTGTGGCTATACCTAATTTGGAGGATCAGGAAGCGAATTAGTCTTCGTTAAATTTTCTCGAACCTTCATTATTATGATTTCAAGCTGATGGTTGATTTCCATTAGTGGCGCAGAAAATCTACGTAAAGGAAGACATCGTTTTTCATTACTAGAATGTCTATGATGTTCTTTTCTAATCAGTGGAAGGGGCTTGTATATATTATACGAATTATCATTCGATAAGATTTGAGATTCTATTTAATCTTTTAATCGTGTTCAAAAATTTCTAATTTCAAGTGTTGTCTAATCTCAGAACAGTGTTGATTAATTTAGTCTTACCTATCTGGTAAATGACTACCTAGATTTTCAATTTTAATATATACTCTTGGCTAGAATTATGCAATTGTATTTTGGATGGTTGTTGATCATGCTAAATTACTTATTCTCGAGAAAGATTTTCCTTATGAAACATACAATCTTTTTCATGAGTTGATGATAGTACCCTTTTTTTAGGCTGGCCAAGAAACGAAATTTTTCTTGTTAATTATATCCTAAAGTGAAACTTAGTGAAAGTCTTAGTATGGTTCGAGATAATCATGCCACTTCTCTCATCTTGGCCGACTCTACTCTTGCGAATCAGTTTGCTCGTTCTTTGATCTCACCACCAATAAAACTATATTATGCCAAACAGTTGAAATTACTGAATCCACAACGACTCCGATCCGAGGCAAAGACAAAACATTGACCAATCGCTCGCCATTCAACTATTGCCCCGCTTGACGTGACCACCCTAATATTGGTAATCTTTTGCATTTACTACCGTAGACATTGGCATTGTAAAAAAGAGTGGCCGTCGGTGCCAGAAAGTTCGAACGAGGAGTGACTCCTGACAGGCTTTTAGGATGGCGATGAGGATGAGAATGAACTAAATAGTACACCGAAATAAGAGAAGAGCGTGCTTGGATATGTACGTGAAAAGACTCGAATTAACTCACAAACATACCTTTTAATGTAATGGCAAACTTCAAACTAGAACACTACCAGGATGGGTGACCTCCTGAGAAAGTATCTGCCTTCAAACCAAAGGACAAACTCGGTATAGGACGGGCCAAAGCAAGCAAGTATTATGCGGACTAGCTTACAATGAATTAGCTAGTTAGCTCTTAATTGATGCTTTAATGTATGAGCAAGTGAAAATTCACACGTTCTTGTTATCTCGAGATGCGCTGACAACCATCAAAAGGGGCAAACAAGAATGTCTTCGTGCAGTTTCGGCCTTTTAAATCTCCACCATAAAACGAGTTCCTGAATTGGCAAAGAACGGCCCTTTCTAGTTGACCGGTTCATAACAGAATTTCCCCGTTTCTCTCTCTCTCTCTCTCGCTTGCTGTCAATCCGGACAAGCATTCCTGCATTGCTCCAACAAGATTGTTGCCCGACAAGTCATGAGGCAACAAGAAACCAGGGGACGAGTTCCGCACGAAAACTACGACGGCTGAACCTGTCCTGAGGCGTCGTATCTCCGGCTGAACAATGGTCGCCGCGCGCCTTATCGGGCCGTCCCTGGTCGTCTTGTCCATCGTCCTGATCCTGTCTCCGAGGACATACTCGATATCGCAATCCGACGCATTGCTCAAGCTCAAGAGATCGTTCGCGAATTCTCTGGCACTGGAATCTTGGGTGCCTAGTTCGGATCCTTGCAGCAATGAGGCCTCGTGGGTCGGAGTCGTTTGCTACAACGGGATTGTCACGGGCCTGCGGCTTGGAAAGATGAGTCTATCAGGGAAGATAGATGTCGATGCATTGACGGAAATCGCAGGCCTGAGATCTGTTAGCTTTGTGAACAACTCCTTTTCCGGTCCAATTCCAGAGTTCAACCGTCTCGGCGCCCTCAAGGCCATTTATCTTTCGGGAAATCAGTTCTCGGGTGAGATCCCAGCGGATTATTTCTCCGACATGGGGTCCCTGAAGAAATTGTGGCTTTCTCACAATAAGTTCACCGGGACAATCCCATCGTCGGCTGCCCACTTAACCCATCTCATGGAATTACACCTCGAAAACAATGAATTCAGTGGCGCTATTCCCTCTATCGATGTACCGACGTTGGTGTCGCTCGATTTGTCGAACAATCAGTTGGAAGGGAAAATTCCTCCAAGCCTATCGAAGTTTAACGCGAGTTCGTTCGAGGGAAATTCCGGCCTCTGCGGGGAAAAGCTGGGTAAAGAGTGTCCAAAGGCAGTAGAGCAGCCGCCCCCTGTACCAAATACAACTAGCGCTGGAGGACCGAGCACTGATCGTGGTTCAGTTGATGATCAGCACGATGGTTCAGCAGGCAGCCGGAAAAAAATCATCGTCGTGATAATCGCGCTAGGAGTGGTGCTTCTGACTATTCTCATTTTCTTGATAATCAGAATGAGGAGACGATCGAAGGTCCAACAGGACTTCAATGTGCTCGGGAAGGAAAATGCAAGTGACCCGATTCAGAAAGACGTTGTTGAAACTGAGAAAAAGGAAGTGCAATTAAGTCGCAAAGGAATGGGCTCGAGCCGTAAGAGTCCTGCCCCTAATGCTGCCAAAGGTTCGGCTACCTGCGACCTGGTTTTGTTAAGCGATGAGAAGGGCGTCTTTGGGATGGCGGATTTGATGAAAGCGGCGGCCGAAGTGTTGGGGAACGGAGGATTCGGATCATCGTACAAAGCCGTGATGGGTAATGGGGTTACGGTCGTGGTGAAGAGAATAAGAGAGACGGCCGACGGGAAGAGTAAGGATGAGTTTGGTGCGGAGATGAGGAAGCTAGGAAGGCTAAAGCACCCCAACATTTTGACCCCTTTGGCTTACCATTGCAGGAAGGATGAGAAGTTATTGGTTTGTGAATATGTTCCCAAAGGAAGTCTGCTTTATTTATTACATGGTATGACCTGAAAAGGTTTTTTGCATCTCTATCTTTCTTGTTCTGTTTTTTGGTGATTGCTTCTATAATTCCTTCTTTGGGGCAAGTTAGTCTTGACAAATGTGGTTGATGGATCGAATGTTTCAGGTGATCGTGGACCTTCACACGGAGATCTGAATTGGCCACTGCGCCTAAAGATCATCAAAGGAATAGCCAAAGGGATGGGCTTTCTACACGACGAACTTCGTTCTTCCGGCTTGCCCCATGGTAACCTTAAATCAAGCAATATTCTTCTTAATTCAGAATATGAGCCGCTACTGGCAGACTACGGGTTCAGCTCATTACTTGGCACGTCCCATGTCCCGCAAGCACTATTCGCGTGCAAGGCACCTGAAGCCGCACAGTTTGGTAATATTTCGGCTAAATGTGACGTGTACTGTCTCGGAGTGGTAATCCTTGAGATGCTCACTGGAAAATTCCCTTCACAATACCTCAGTAATGGGAAAGGCGGAACCGATGTCATCGAATGGGTGAGATCGGCGATTTCTGATGGAAGAGAAGCCAAACTGTTCGATCCTGAGATTGCAAACTCAATAAGTTCGTTCCCTGAGATGGAAAAGCTTCTCCATATTGGCGCGGCTTGCACAGAAACTAATCCTGAGCAGAGATTAGACACGAGAGAGGCCATCAGGAGAATTGACGAGATACAGATGGAGGAAGGTGCAGAGTCCAGGAGAATAGATGTTTCGCCGCAGGTCAATGTATTGAGTTTACAAGAAGGCTACAGCGCAAACTCAGGATAGAGAATCGGATCAAATAGTTTCAAAGACCGGTCAGGGTATCGAGATGCGATAGGTTTACATTCGGCGTGTCATGATTAGAGTCCTTAGACATTAAGCGGTAATGCATGGCAAATTCGAAGACAAGGATGGTACTGACATCTAGAGTTTTATCTGGTGCACCGATGTGTGTATATTTTGTGCAACAGAGAAGGTGCGAGCAAGCGAAGGAGATGGGAAGAAAGAAATTTAAAGGCACATATCAAGCCAATGTAGTTAGAGTAATTAAATGGCGACTTATGCGCTTGCTCAAACTGTAAGTATTCTGTACATGCTCCTCTTCAGCCTGCTTTCCGATTATTTACCGTCACTTCAAACAGCATAAGCGAGTAGTTGTGCTTTTTTCTTTCCTTCTCCGCTTTCGAATCTACCAAGGTTAACTGTCTAATGGCAAAACGAACAAGCCAACACATTCAATGTAAATCACCTACCTTGCCGAACCCTCGTATCTGAAACTGATTATTTTCGCTTCTTTTCTGCTTATGGTCCCAATTTCCAGAATGTAGATACTTCTGCCAAGTTGAGAAGTTCAACTTCCAAATGATATCCCAAATGTTAAGATTGGCAAGAAACAACTCAGCCACTTCACAAGACCAAAAGCACAACATTTGAGACCGGCTTGACGAATGCGAAAAACCTTAACACATGTCATCACGTTTGTATCTCGCTACATCGAACATAGTCGAAGCCTTTGCTGAAGTAACAGTGAATAAGGTTGCAGCCTTGCCTAAATCACAACTGATTTCATTACGACCGTCCGGACTGAGGAAACATATAATGCCAACATGGATTCGATGACAGATTATCCACAGTACGATGCTGACGTTCAGTGTTCCAAAGTGCAGACACCCTGCTAATTCCAGAGAATCTTAAGCTTCCCGTGAAGATCCAATTTCAGCTTACATGCTAATAACACAATAAGAAAATGAACCACCCTGCTAAGAATCTGAATATTGAAGGTCAATGCTCGACTGAAAATTAAATACGACACCCTTTGCAACACCAAAACACCACTGCGCTAATATTTGCAGACATGGGTTCAACACATTGTGATCAAAAGAGCCCAGGGCTCTAACTCGACGTGCCAAAGCCTATTCAATAGGTATCCTTTTACGCTATTTGCTTTGATGCTTTAATCCAGATCCAAAAACTCCATTCTTTTCCTCATGGTGCCTTTAAGGTCTGAAGCCTCCCTTTCTGCCTTCTGCGCCTGCAGCATCATCAAACTGAAAAAGCTAAGAAATTTTCATGGCTAAATCAATTTATGCAATCTAGTATACTTTCTTATAATACAACAAGATTAAGAATGCACTAACACAGAAAATGAGGTATATCGACATAGAAGCATTACATGAAATCATCTTCCCATGCACTGCTAGGTTAGAAATGGCTTCAGAAGTCAACACTCTTGCTTTTGCTCCATTTCAACTAAAGTCATTGACAAGAAACTGGAAGTTGCAAAAAGTGTGCAACTGGAAGTGTATAAAAAACGTATAATATCCTACGAATTATTTTTTAGGTGCCCCAATAGTCTGACTCAATGAGTTCATACATTGAAGCGAGTGGAAGAGCATAAATGACCAAGATCTTTGACATAACAAAACAGAAACCTCAGAACCTTCATCCAGATATTAACCAAAGAATACCACCAAATTATTACTATTAGCTATTCCTGCCAGAGCCTTCAAATAATTGACATCTTGCAATAAATTCAAAACTATTTGCCAAAATCGATAAGCGTGGAAATAATCGACAACTATCGAAGATATGATCAAACACTTGGGAACGGTGTCATTTTGTAGGATCCTACGACTAGCCCACATTCAATAATTTGTAGTACACATACCCTTCTAATTTCGGCTGTTGAAACCCGTCTCATATGTGGGGGAAGTTCCTCTTTTTCAACATCCTGATACATGAGATGCTTGTATGAGGGTACTATAGAGAATAAACGCCGTATGTGAAATTGACAAACAGTATAATATTTCCTACCAGTTCACCAATTAAAACTACATTCTCCCCTCGTATTACATAAAGACCTAAAGGGATGTCGCAATATAGGTCACCAACAATAGCTCTTTCACATGCGCCCTCTAGAACAGCATTTGCTGCATAAAAAAGGTATAGCAGAATTAGAACACAGGACTTTGCTATTGAAGCATATACTTATGCAGCCACAAAGGATAACAAGCCAAAAGGTTGTACCAAATTGATCGAACGAGCGAAGTATACCCAACAGCTTTCGACCATCTCGCAGCAGTACAAGAAGCTTCTCTGTAAAGCAGAATATCATTTGGACGTAAGAATCTAACATGATGCCACAAACAGACAGCCATTTTTTATTTGTATCTCGCGGAAAGACCAACATGTTTCACCGTCAATCAACGAAAGGGAAAAAAAACAATAAAAGCAAAAGGAAAGCATGACAAAGTACTGAGGGAAGATAAAATAAAATGACTGACTTGAAGGAGGCTAGCCACCTTTTGTAATAGAGCAGTTAAACATATTTAGCATCAAAACTCAATCACGCATATTGCCATATTGGGAGTTTTCAATTGATGGAAGGCCATATACATCTTCCATTGCTTCAAAATGGAAGCAGAAGTTCTTGTAGAATGAATTTCATCAGGAAGCCTACTATTTCTTCAAAGACAATACTTCAGCTGTATATTGTTCTTTCTCAAGATAGCTCTCTCAACTGGGTATTTCAGCCAGAAGTACTAAGAGTAAGGCTCTATCCAAACTAATTCACACTGGTTATAGACAAGAAACGGCTAACCTGAGGAGTACTATGGTAGCTTTATGTCCCATCAAACCTCTGTCAAATCATAATTCTCCAGAGATATATCATGATTTCATATTAATTAACCTGGATAGGAAAGCTTAATATTTTCACAAGAAGAAGATTCTTGCAGCTGACAACGTCCATGAATTAAGGTCCTGGGCATTACAGTCATCCTTTTGCCGACCCACCAAATGCTATATTCTGTTGAGTCTTATTAGGCTTGTTGTCAACTTCTTCTGAAGTAACAAAATGCTAGCTCTTCTCTCCACTCGGCAAAGCAATGAATTAGATGGGTATAGGTAAAGGCAGTCATGCATATCATTTAGGGTAAGAAAAATGAGTATTAGCATAAATGACCTAATCATCTGCTCTCCAGAAACATCAGAGCAAAAGGATTGGTGACTGAAAAACCGCATGCAACAACATCTTTGGCTTAACCATCGGCAACTGACTATGTAGTCTCACAGCCTACTGAACATAAAATAGTGGAAACTTGTAATTAATTTTCCCTTGCAAACACAGAGACCATTGTCATTAGCTCTCCCTATAAAGCCTTTATAGCACCAGATAAACATGTGCAGGCTTGGTGTCCTTACGCACATGCACACATCTCTTTATACAACTATAAACACCATTCCGCAGACAAAAAATAACACAAGAAGCCAACACAATAAACCAAGATAGCACTCCCATTCAAAACCCAACGGGTCCAAATCATTGCCCTATATATCATAATACAACCTAGACATCAAGATGCACTGCCATCATATAGAGTTAAACATAAGAGATGAAAGTCTCAAAACCATTCGTAAATAGCGGCGTTTTTCAACGAACAACTCAACCGGCATCAACAAACTCATTAACAAGACAACAGTATAATTTATGCAAATGCGAAATTAAAGCGAAAAAACCCACTGTCAAGATAGCTGGCGAGAGAAGTCGACAGGTAAGTGTCTTCAGCACTTGCCCAAGACATCGATAATTAGCCTCGACTTTCGCGTTAAGTCTAACAGAATCACCTCAGAATCCACCAAACACCAATCCAGAAATGGCATTGACAGCTACGAACTCCTCTTCTTTAATCCCCCTCGCCACGCAACGCCAGAGCCTTCACTAACCAGCTAAAGAACAACACCCAATTCACTAAAAGAAACCTAATTTCAAACACAATGAGCAAATTGAATGCAAGCCGCCGGTTTCTCAAAGCGCGAATTGACACTTCTCCTCGTGTTTTTGCAGCAACACCACAAGCAAAACAAGAGCAAATTCTGCACCTACTTCCCACTTCCCCGATATAAATCAATCGACCCGAAACTCGCTTCGACGAATTAATCCAGAAAACCCCACAATTCTCACCAGGCTTCAAGACCAGACGATAAAGATGGGAACTTTAGAAGGTGAGCGAGAAGCAAATCAGATCCAAGATGGGATTTTTACGAGAGATTGCGATCAAGAATCCAAGAGGGCGAGAAAGGGAGACGAAAGTAGCATTTGTGAGGGAGAAAGATTTGGTTTGGCCTTCTAGGGCTCAAAGGGTTTTCCCTATCGAGCGAATTTAAGCAGCGTTCGAGGGGATTGATGAAAGACTCGATCTTGATTTTTCGGTGGAGCGCAGCTGAAAAGTGTGACGGTGGGGAGCGGAAGAAACTTTCGGAATTCTGAATGACATGGCCAGTTTTTGAGATTTCCTGCTTTTGGCCCAAAGGTTTAACTTTCTTTTACATTTTGACCCCTTTTGTAGAAGAGTATTTATACAGATTCGGATGAAAATGAAACCGACGCCAACGCACACACCACAGTTATCAAATGTGAAAAGTTGAATTTCCTAATTGATTCGATTCTAGTTGGAACTTGGATAATTACTGCCGTGTATTTCAAGGTTCAGTCGTCTTCGGATCAAGAAAAAGAAAACCACGAATCAATCAAATTAGATTAATCTCGACTGATCAAACCAAAAATTATGGCTTAAATTAGTTTGATTTCAGGTATTTATGTGCAATTCTCACATTGACAGAATCAAGATACTAAAACAACTTCAACCTACTTTTTCCAACCCAATTCAAGAGTTCGAGTTAGTTTAAATTTGGATGCTAAATGTTTAACGCAAATTCGATGAACCCACGAGATATTATCTAGAGTTAGTCATAAGATCAATCAAGTGGGCTTAATAAACTCACTTAATTCGCGCCGACGTGCTTGACTTGCTTATTGCATCTGGTGCAAAAGACATCAATAAGAAATTCTAATCCAATGCTCATTACCCCGTACCTACCATTTGATGGTATATCTGTTCTCTTCAGTTATGGCATAGAAGACCTTGCCTTAGTCCTTTTCCCTCTTGAAAGAAGAACTGTCAAGTAGATTATTTCAAAGATGTTTATAATATTTCTTACTATTTTACAGACTTTACAAAAACGAGAAATGGTCAAGAGAAAAGAGAACACAGTAAGACAGATGGGAAATTGTGGATTGTGTCCAGCTTTGCCAGAATATGCACTACAGATAATCCATAGGAGATATGTCCATTAACATGTGTTGAGACTGACCAACAGAAACAACCATGAAAAAAAGGGGAGAAATTTTGGAATTCAGCACAGTCCAACTAATTGGAAGCAACTCTTTACCAAAAAAAAAGAACTAATTGAAAGCAACTCTTTTCTGATCCTTCATATGAGCCAACTTAGATCCTCAGATGAACTTATTGATGACTTCGTTTCAAAGATATATCTCAACGGCTTCTCCATGTCCGAGGTCCCAGCTAAGGAATATGAGCCGCAAAAACTAAGTGATGAAAAATGAATCTGCATAATAGGTTTTGGTCGTGCCATGAATTGTGTTATTTGAGGGCAGAGAAGTAAGGGATGCAAAAGATTACTCATTCAAAAGCAAATTGAAATTAGTTTTATTACCTTGTAGTGTATTTCTGTAGCTGATGGCAAGTAGATCAAATCTCAAGGACAATATCTGCAACAAAAGAGAAGCATGATTTGAATGCGAGCTCTTGTGATTTTTTCAGTGAGTTAGGTAGATTTGTTGCGAGAAGTTGGGATGATCCCAGAGTGGACTTACATTCAGAATCTGTCTTGTCCCATTTAGAGCCTTCATCTGCTTCCTCCTGCTTTTCTTTCTCCGCTCTCGAGATTGGCTTGTCCTCTAAGTACCTTTTCATCGACGATGCCCGAGAAGTATTTTGCGGGTACATTTTCTTGCGAATTAATGTCCTCAGAAGCTGCTAGGAAGAAGCATGAAGGTGGCAAAATTAGTCAAACCAAATGGAAAAAGAAAAAAAATTCTTTCCGTAGTTTAGATTCTAACATCTAGAAGCAGAAAAGTCATATGCATTGGTTTCTTTTTGTGGTCAATATGTTGTGCACAATATTCCTATTTTAGGTGCCAGGTAGCTTAATATCTGTGATCGTTTTCTGTGTTCTATGAGATAGAACTTTTGGACCAGCTAGTTTTTTGTGCAGTCGTCCTGTCTACACATCTGATGAATACGGAGGTTTCAAGATCTTTGTAGACAAAGATGAATCAAAGTAGATCAGCACTCCTCATATGCACTTCTAGACTCGTCAATCTTTCCACCGTGATCATGGTTTAAACCAAATAATCTAACTACTGTGTTTTCTTACCTTCTCCATTCTTGACTCAGGGAGCGGATCTCTCAAGCTAGTCGCCGGTGCAAAGCCGCTTCTGCAAACAAACATCTTCTTAAGAAGGAACGAAATGAACTTTTTCCCGATTGCTTTCTTGCCATTGTCTGCACAGATCTCCTTACATTTACCAATGATAATACTTATAGTCCTCTCGATATCCTCATCCCTATCCCCTGGCTCGCTGCACAAGGAACTACTAATCCGCCTGTCGACCTCCAAGCTTGATGGGCAGTTTAGGAACCTGTCCAGTGGCAGATCTGTGGTTTCTCTTTCAACTTTAGAGGAAGGCTTCCGGGATAAGAGTTTGGTCAAAGCTTTCTGTAATTTCCCAACTTCTTCAGGGGTGAAGTCTGATATATCGGGTGAGGAAGCCGGATTTTCCTGAACATTGTTTTGGCTTTCTTGGTTATGTCCCTGAAGATTGTTTTGGCTCTCTTGGTTTTCTCCTAGATCACTGTTCCCAAAGGTTCCAATTGCCAGCAATGCCTGTGGCCAGTCGCTGAATTCTTCTCTAGGTTCTTGTTTCACAGGATGATCTGTACAATAAAGTACCAAACTAATTAAAAAATTGATCCAAGGGTAGAAGTAAGCTCACTTCTCAAAACTTTAGTTATGTGTAGATGATTGGTTCTTCGTGCGTATTTATTATACCACTGTTGAGAAAAAGAAAACAAATGATTAAGTAAGATCACAGCCCGGTATACAGTTGAAAACACTTCCTGTGGACCCCAAAAAGAGAAAAGAAAGCACTTTCGTCTATACAAAGTGAATGAACAAAAATCTTCAAGTTACCATCTTGCCCGTTCAGATTGTATTCTTCGAATCTATGAATTCAAGTAGGATTTTGTGTTTCAATTTTCTGTTCACAGGAAAAGGTTTTGCACTAGTAATCATCACCAAGAAAAGTCCATTTTGGCATATTTAAAAGGAACTTCTGGGCGACCTCGGATCATTTGGGAGGACATTATGCTTCATTCAGATAGATCTTATTCATTGACCCCAACCTTTAGGATTAATTTCGAGAACTAAAATGATTGGTCCAAAAGTCGATTGTGTTAGAATACGAGACCAATAATCTCTCTATCCGTCACTGTGCACACTTGCGAAATGCCCAAAGCAACTATTCTAGATAGCAGGCTAGATGGCAGACAAAAGAAGAGGCTCAAATAGCCAGAAGATCTCTTTTGATACCTTATGAAGCAAGATAGTTAGTATATTCTTAGCCAATACGAAGCAAGACATTTCGATGACAGAGTTGACCAAGACACTGAGAAAGCAAAAGAGCTGACTTGATACGGTCTATGAACACTTACATTTACTGGCGGGTACTGGTTCTGGTTTTGCATTCGCTTTTGGACCACTTAGCTTGTTCTGCACCCAACTGAATAGCTGCAACCCAAAATGTCTAAATTAGAACTCGTATAGGACTTGAACACACGAGCAAAGCCACATGCAACATGACCTCACACACAATTTACCTTCATTTTCAGGGAAACAGGGAGGCAAAGCTCAAAGCTCTTTCACTCTTCTTGGATGAGTAGGATGCTGTATTATTGGCTTTTGGAAAAACCAAAAGCTGGCAGGAAAAAAACTCAGTGGGAGATTGCTTGACAGACTGAGACCCAGGTGCCGAAGAAAGCAGATCTTAAAGGCCAATGAGAACTGAGCTTTGGGAGTGCAAATTCAAGATTTTGAGCCTTGGTGAATTTGACTGCCAACCTGAACTAGCTTCCCACTTGGTTCAAGTTCCTAAAAGCAGCTTTGCTTTCTCCCACTCAACAAGTACATATCTTTCTCAAAGCTTTGAATTGAACACACACGCCTGAATGAGTGAGTCAGTCTATCTTATACAAATTACAACTAATATACACACATTCTCATCAGCACAAAAACATTCCCTATGATATTTTACTCATATCATCTATGAATGTGTGCGTGTACAAGTATTCTAAACACATGGGGGTCTAAATAAGCTTTTTCTGGAACAAACCCTCAAAAGGGGCCACAAAGAGTGGCGCTCATGTCAGCCATTGGATTGGGGGAAATGCAGAGATCCAAAGACACCCATTAAGTAGAGAGAAAGAAACGTGATATCAATCTCCATACACAAACCTTTTATAATCTAACGATAAGGGGAGTGACACGAGGGGATGCCCTAAATATTGGTCTGGTCCTGAGGGACAACGTCTCTCTCCGTTTTTTTCAGGTAAATTCTCTTATTAATCCCGAAAGCTTTTTGAAAGAAAAGAAAGGGAGCTTTGCTTGGACTCCTCTTTCTTGGTTAGCAGAAAGAAATCTCCCGAAAGAACACTTGAGATGGCAAGAAGGAATCAAAGGATTAGTTGATTGAAAAAGGGGATTTGGAATTTATTTCTCAAAAAGCGCGAGGTATTGGATTTGCTACTCACGCATTCGCTCGAGGCCGCGCTTCAAGAAAGCATGCCTTGGTCAACCTGACTACACTCGAGAGGTGAACTTAGCCTGGTACGCGAAGGCTCGTGTCTTACTGTCAAAGCATTGATTTTTTCCATGAACTATTAGAAGTTTCTCGGAGGGATCCTGGTTGAAAGGCCAACTTTCATCTAATTAATTTTATTTGAACTTTTCCGGTTTAATCAAACGAATAACCTACTCATGTCAAGACAAGAAGATTCGCCAGAAATTACTTCCTGCCCAAAGATTTTTATGTCGAGCATGTTCCAGAGCCCGAGATTTTTCTTTAAGTCCTTTTGTATATAAAGTCTAATCGCCTAATTACTTACAGTACAAAGGTTTTTGGTATCTGAGATTTGCATGCCCTGGTGAAGCTTCCTAGTTAACCACTTGCCATATTCTGAAACTAGTAAAAGGACGACAGAGAGGAGATTGCACCACCCCTTGCTTATGGGAATTGGATAGGCAGATGCACAAACAGAGATCATGGTCAACTTGCTTGTACTCTGGGACTTGGTTAAAAGGCTCGAATGCACCAGATAAATCCTTGGTCTTTGCCTACACTGGATCTGGACCATTTCGGGATCGATTCTCCAATGCCGTTCTTCATTTTCCAAAAAGGCTAGAAGAGAAATGACCTAGCGCTCGCCAAATTTTCGAAAGGAGAATCAGAGTGAAAAACGAACACGGCCACGAGGGAACCATGTCACACCGTTGGCACCGTGGCGGCAACCGGTTCTCGAAACCACGGTGGTGATACTGGGTGGCGACGGTAATCACACTTGTTCATCAGCAAACTCAAGTTTCATCTCCACTCATTTTTAGTACATTTGACTTCCGTTTCCTATCGTTATCGTTATTATTGTCATTAATATTATTATTCAGATTTAACGAAATATTAGGAAATTCACCGAAAATTCAGAACGACATTAAAGCCCCATTTATTTTTATAATTTAAATAATATTTTTATCTGATCATTCATTTTTCGTACCCTAAAGATCGCAAATATCAAATTCCCAACAAAGCCATCAAACTGTAGATGCAAGAAACCCCTCCCTTTTTTTTCCTTTTAAGGTACCAAATGGGATCCTCTTGGAGACGGGGGAGATCAGGCAAGTTGGCTACGTGCCACGCCGTCAACCGTTCCCGCCACGTCGTGTCCGACCAACACGTGTACGGAGTTGACCCTTTTTTTTACCCCCTCAATTAAGGAAATACATGTTCCTTTATATTCCCCGCTAACACTAAAAATACCAGCTCCCCTGAGATAAACTAGGAATTAAAATAAATAATCGCGATCAAAATTAAGATGATGTTCGCCTTCAAAGGTTTTCAGGACACTCTAACCTGATTGGATCGAGCCAATAATAAACAGTATCTTTCAGCACGCCAAGGGTGATTAACTTTGACCTAAACACAGTTCGCCTCGTAGACTTTTCCCCCGTCACAGCTTTTCGAATCGACACGCCAAATGATGGATTCAAGCCCAATACTTATATTCCCTAATCACGGGGTTAATTTGATTAATCCGGAAAAGGGGCCATTGGTGGACATAAGTACTGCTTCGGGCCGCGCACAGAAACTTTTCATCCCTCCCTCCTGCATAAATGGCGCCTCGTCCCATGGCGGTTTGCCATGGAAGAGAATGAATTCATGTGGTTCTGATGGATTCACGTCGCTCCCTGATCAAACTTAAGCAAATTTTAAAGTAAAAGAAAACAAAACCCCTTTTGAGGCAGAAGCATAGCTGTTCAATGTTCTTTGGTCAGGAAATACAACGACAGCAACAGGCCTCTGCCTCGACTCAAAAACTTTAGGACTGCAGCAAGCAAATCACATAGCGAATTATTTGGTGATAACTCAATAAATATCTTCGGTGGGTATCGTCACTCGATCCGTCACCCAGAAGCCTAGAAGTTCTACAGATCGTGGAAAAAAAGGGGGTACCTCGAGATGCATGTAGGAAAATTGCAATGGGCAAAGGCCGAAAGAGAATACTGAAGAATCACTCCCACCAAGGTAAAAATAAACGAGAAAAATAGCAAAAGGACTATCAAAAATGGTTCAAAGCAGTCCATGTGGGGGTGTTGACATCGAATAGACGCCTAGGGCTTGGAGAATCCAAGCTACTAATCCCAACCATGAGCTAGGCTTGCTATATCTGGAATGTTACACACCTTACCAAAAATAAACTAAGACCTTGGGTGATGTGGACGCCTACCCTCCAGGAAATTGGTGGGCCTTGGAATTTGACTAGCTCGGTTTTCACTAGATCATTCCATTAATTATAGCACCAAGTGTCCCGAGCAAATCTTCCACATAGTACAAAACTAGCCCTGGAGTCAAGCTACAATCTCATCAAAGTAATAGCAAGACAGAGAGAAAGGCCACGTACCCCACTATCCAAATGCAATGAGTGCACGCACGTTTGTGATTCCTTTTTTAAAGCACGAGTTCATGCACATCTTCATCACCACAGATTTGCATCAAATAAGAGGCAACTGCTGTCAAGAGGCGGTAGGAAGATGGGGCACTGCTCACAATGGCTGCTCTCAACACAGTAGAGAATTTTGCACCAGCAGAATAAGATGAAAGTCCCCAGAAAACAGGGGAAACTTATTCAAGCTAGCATTTGCAGCACACATCTCAGCAGTACTCTCCGCTCCACCATATAAAATTAGGGCATCCTCAGCTATTCCATTGCCTAGATTGATACGCAAAACCAATTCCTACGTGACTTAGAGACACTTGAAGATGTGATGAGGCCAAACAGAGCAGCCAATGAAATAAAGTGGAACACTTGTTTTTTTTTTGGTAAGGATAAAGTGGAACACTTGTTTATGTTTATTATGATGAATAATGATTAAGTCATCTCATACAACTATTTGATTTAGGTCATCAAAATGAATGATGAACAGGGGAAGGGTTCTAAACCTAACCTAGTCTGTCTAGTTTTTCTCTTCTCGCTGAGATGGGAGTTACCAACATGAGTAGGACTCCTACCATAACATTGTTCCAAGAACAGAGGACTGTGTCGGTTGAAAGAGAGCTTTTCCTGATCAGACGACACCCGGATTTGAACGGTCTAACTTTGATAGAAACAACTGTACTCTACCTATGGTACACAAGGGAGAGAGTTCTAAGTCATTCGTCCCTTCACTTCATCCTCACTATTCAATCTTCTTCAGGCCGGAAAGTTGACAGCTAGATAATGAGGCAAATCCAGGACAGCAGCAGCAACTTTTTTTTTATATCCTTATCCACATGCAGTAACAACGCCACATGCACAATACACACACCCACTCGGCATGAATGATATAAGAGATTCAAAGTGCATTTAAGTGACAGCCCAATCTATCACAACCTCCATCCTAAGGCACTTAGATCTTGAAGACAGAGAGCCAGGAGGTACAAAAGTAGATCCTCGGTCAAATGGCTGGAAAGAAACAGGAGTTGTTGACACTTGACCAGAAGGAGCTGCCTCCTATCCCATTTTAGCTTTCTATACCGAAAGCCTACTAACGACTTAAAGTCAAAACTGCTCCACTTACGAATTGGGTTCAAATGCTCTGATTCTTCATCATCTTTGTGTAACAAAGTCCTTTTCATTTTGTTTTCTCGTTCTCTTATCCATTCTCTGTTACCCCGGTGTACATCTTTTCCATGACTAAAATTCCACTAATCACAGAAACAATCATACTTACTAATCCTGATGTTAAAGGCACTGTTTCAAATTTAGTAGAGTATTATTTAATTTAAAATCTAGTTGTCTGAATACAACGTTTTCTGCAAAACAGCTAATCCTAGAAGGACTATCTTGTTCGTAGACCTTGGGCAGCCAGCAACCGAAAGCCCTTCCCCTAGAGTGCGGGTTTCCCAAAAAGAGAGAACAAAAATCTGAAGCTGTATCTTCTACGTGCCATGACTAACCAAAGAGTAACAAACCACATCGAGAGAAGCATATCGTCATCCAGGAAGAGTGCTACATTATGCAAACTATCCTGGAAAATCCTATCAGATACATATTGAATGAGTAAACAATTGGACTAAGTATATCAGGTGAAACCCAGAACTACTTTTTGGTGCATTTAACAATCACATAAATGAATCCTGTGACACCATGAGATGCGAACCTGATTAAGCAGGTCCCCTATTGTTTCTCCAATTATACACTTCAGGCTTGAAATCTTCAGCTACACACGGGAACTATTTTGGGCTGACAACAACTAAGCATGCAGGGCTTACCTCTGTAGTTATCGCCACGTCAAAGTGGCTGCACAAATACAATAAATTCAGCAAAACAGAATTAAAATTTTACAGAAATGATCCTCTATACCAGTCTCAAGTAGATGAGGAATCTGTCATCTGGTTTTAACCGAAGAGGTTGAAGAGGATCAACGGGCTACTCCGCATTTTCCAGCTACAGTTCATCATGTTCAATATCTTGCACCCCTGTCAATAGAATAAATGTAAAAAAGTCATGCTTCTGTTTATTGTCTTCTTTACTAATGGTTCTCCGATTAGAGATGCGTCAATACCTAAGGACAATAAAGGGCATCATTTGCTGTGCTAGTCCATCTTCCACTATGGTATTTCATTTCACAGTAGGACTATGAGCCTATCCAACATCTTAATTCTATTTCTTTAACTGAAAACGACAATTACAATCAAGTTTAAGAATTCCCTATTAGGCAACTCTTCCCTTTCCCAATTTTGGCAAAGTTCAATGGATGTATAATTATCGATTCCATATTTTTCCTTAAAATGAATCTTAGAGAAAGCATATGCTTTCTGAAAAGGGCAATAGAAGCTCACCTGAGGGCATAGAGTCAAAGAAAAATGATATCTCTCTTTGGGCTGATTGAGGTGAATCAGAACCATGAACACAGTTCTTCTCAGCATCAGTCCCACACATTGCTCTAATGCTGTAGGCAAAGTAGAAACAATCATTTCACAACTTGGCAGACAGCAGCTAACTATTTTGAGAATGGTTAGAAAACTCGCTCATGAATCCAAAATTTTATGTTGAACGAAATTTGCAACACAAGCCAACATGGAAAACCAATTAGATGCAAGCTATCTCTAATTACCTTTGAGGATGAGTAATTTTAGCTTTGCTTGCATCTGTTGGCCCAATCAAAGTACGCCAGCTAGAAACGGCATCATCCTTTTCCAAAACCATAACCAACACTGGACCACTAACAGAAGCCCACTGTTAGGCGCACATATGCAAGAGGATTAAGGAGGAGAACGCAGATAGATGAAGAGTCAATGAGTAATTGATCCTCTATGTGAGAAAGACGAGAAACAGAATGAAATTAAGTGCACGAGCTGGGCCACCTTCCACTCAAATAAATATCCAAGCCTACAAGAGATTATCTGTGAACTTGTTCAGGCATGTTTTTCTTCGAGCTAAAAAACCTTACAATACCAAGAGGAAAAAAAAAACCAAATTGAGGAAGCAGCTCCTGGACTAGCGGAAACTCAACACGCTAAAGTTGTACCGTTCAAGATGATCATAACCAGGAGACCAAGGTGACAATTTCAATATGCACGAAAATCCCAAAGTACGAGTACTGCACAATTAGGACAAGAGGTAATATACCTCGTCATGTATTGGACGAGGCTGTGAAAGAAGCTCCTTGCAGAGTGCTCAGCATAAAAGCTCGCTGCACTATCTTGATCTAACTGAACAATCTTTTCCATTACGATTCTGAAGCCAGACTCCAAAATAATCTCCTTTACAGCGTCTGTGTGGTTGCCGAACAATCCGTCTGGCTTAATGATGGCCAATGTTCTCTCACTTTTTGCTTCACCGCCAAAAGACCTACACGCCGTTGAGCAGTTATGAGTCGTCACAACTCACAAAACACCAATATTGCCCACAACTTGAGATGCAAACAGAAATAATCTCCTGTTGTGAAATTCTCATGGTTCTTCTTTCCTTCCGACCATCAAATTTCAAATACCCAAATCCTGATTCATAGTCTATAGCTACTTCAACCGAATAAAAAGCACAAAAGCCAGCCACATTAATAGTAGGCCAGTTTCTGATGAAGTGGGAAGTCAGGAAAGATGCGGTTTTTCCGACATCATTACCCGCAACGTACATCATTAACCTTGATAGAATCCATTTTGAGGTGACGAACGTCAGAGAGAGAGTGCACACAACAGAGTAGAGCAGACGGCAAAAGAGAAAAAAAAAATGAAAAATAAAACTCTCGCTCAGCACGCGGTTGCGGAGAGAACCGAAGTAACGAACCAAACGCCGTCTTGCTATCGAGCACAATTTCATTTCCCCGCTCCCTAGTAACCGCAGAGGGGCGATCCTAACACCAGTCAACCGGGAAAAACGAAACCCTAGCTGCAATTACCTGGCGACAGACAACAACAAGAAGAAGAAGAAGAAGAAGAAGAAGAAGAACGACGGAGCCGAACGGACCGTCATCCGGAGCATCCTAACTGCACACGAAGAAAGAAAGAAGAAGGAAAAGAGAAAAAAAAAAAAAAAAAAAAAAAAACAGCACCGTCATCATCCATGGAGTTGCGCGAAAACGAAAATCGACAAGGCAGCCGCCGACAGATCACCAGCAATCCGGCACCGCCGGCGGCACCGCGGGATCGCCTCGGGAAAACCTAACGAAACCGTCCGACGATTCGTCGCCAGCGATTTTGGCGGGCGGGAGGGGAGGGGAAAGGAAAGTCCCCGGCGGAATCAAAACCGGAGCGCGCGGGCAGAAGAAAGGCGGGAGAGCGCAAAGAAGAAATGGCCGAATCCCGATTGCTTTATTATTTCCTCGGCGTAACAAAAAAAAAAAGCGAATATTTTTATTTAATCGTTATGTCTTCCATAGGTATGATAGGTTTAGAACTGAATTGGCTAAATTATAAATTTCATAATTAAATTAGTCACCGTATAATAGGTTTAGAACTTTTGGGACAAATATCCCGATTGACCACTAAACCGAATAATCGATGCTCGCCTTGATATCATTGATTAAATAAGCGATGCTGATATACAGAAGCTACGTTGAATTGATATACCTCGCCTATGGTCTTTTACATATATTATAACTGCATTTGGATATTTTTGTTCGCGTGCATGGTTTTTGCATGTGCAATACGATTGCACGATTTGCTTAGAAGAAATTAGAATTATTCACCGAACTATATTTCAACACTGAAACTCTGGACCCTGTAACTAGCTTGCCGCTTAACAGGTTTATATACGCTAGTTATTTCAGAGGCTACGTCCTTCGGGTAAGAAGATAGCCGTTGACTTATCTATCAATATTTATTTTAAAAAATTAATTTTAAACAATGATAAAATAATTTGACACGGTTGTAGATTCTTTCCGTCAGCAAATACTTGGAATATGGGATTGCAATCCTCCTAACAAGAAGCCCTTTTGTGATTTGTGTGTTACGTTAAGGTCATTTTGCATCTGTTTCCAATTTGATATTTATCTTACCTTAACCCACGACAACAACATGAAGATGTGGTGGAAACTTTCAATATCAATCCCATCACCAATTGCGAAATAATCAATCGAATCATTCTAATTTTCATAATCAAGCCATCATCGTAAAAACACGCAAAAACGACGTTAATCCAAAATCATGCCCTGGAAATATAATAATTAATTTCTAATGACACGGGCCGATTGTGCATTTGTCTATTGATTATGAAATGTTAGTGACGGAACTAAGACAATAAGCAACAATAATTTCTAGAAAATGATTTATGATTTGCTCGTGTAGTGTCATAAATCATTTTCTTACTATCAATTCAAATTAATATGTGAAATCTCAATTGATTTCAGCTGATAATGGACTATTAACCACCTGATGGGGTTCATCTCTGTGCTCCGCCGCTCTCTTGGGCTTGATATTCTTCTCATTTATGAGGGTCCTTAGATTCTATGTGTGGCAGAAGTACACAGACCAGTGGATCTCATAAAGGCTCTTCAAAAGATCTAGACGAAAACAATTTATTTTTATTTTTTGTGGTGGAGAGTGATGGGAGAGTAAGTAGAACACGGCCTTGGCCAAATTCAATCTATGGTGAAGGTAGGACCGTCAATTAAGTGGGTCAGATAAAAAATGACCTGATTAAAATTAATCTATTTAACCTGTTTTGATCAATTTTCATAAAATATAAATTTAATGATCCATACCAGACTATATTACCAAAACACATTAATATTTAATTCAATTTAAGAAAATTTATACCCATTCATTTAACACACTTTAAACTCTTCACGCGTTTACGTAACTTAGATAAAATCTTCACATCGAATTAAAAACCGTAAATTAAACGATAAAAAATAAGTAAATAAAATAAAAATTGTAAAAAACTTATAAATTGAAATACTTATAAAGAATTCTTGATAAGAGAAAGTTTGAACAGCTAACCATTGACACGAAAATAACATTTGCTTGTAAGAACTCTTCCCTACCAGACCGATCAATGTTTGGTTCCGAATTTAGGACGAATGGGGTATTTAGCAGAATCAAATGGAGAAAGCCTTCCATGTATAGGTGACATCATGGAGCACGTCAACATGGTATCGGCATTTGGTAGATTGGTTTGGTGATATCAGGTAAAGTAAGGACAATTACGAAAGCCCACCACATACCTCCAATAAGTAGCCACAAGAAGCCCCTTTCTTACCAATTCTACTAGCCAACAACATGCTCAAATTCAGTAAATCATAATCACCCATGAACTTGGTGTCACCCAAAAATTATTCCAATGCCTATGAACTGTATCACTTCACTAGCAATAGCAACAACAATAAGCAACATCCAAGCAGATCATTTCATGGTCAATAGAGCAAGACGAAGTAACAACTGGTAATTGGACCAACGACTGAGGCTTCCATGAAGTCACTAATTGAAGTCACGGCTCGCAAGAGTAGCTCAAGAGATATCTAAGCCGTTGAAGCTTTCAATCACAACGAAGAGATGATAGATAGAGATTAGCGAGTTTCAAACGAGTCCTTGACTGTAAATCACAGAGACGGCAATGGTTGGTGATGAAGGATGTTTCTCGGCCACACTAAGGGTTGGAAAGCTAATCTTTGAATTTCTTCCCCATATTTCGTTTTTCTCCTGCACCTCTCTGCGTGTTGCCTTCTTCCTCTTCGAGAAAACAGAATGCCCTTTCCAGAACCAATTCTTAGTCTCTGCGTTCGTCACTCTGTCGAACAGATTTTAGTGGTTATGGAGAGAGGAAATCATTACCGCCATCTCCACCTTCTCCCCTATCTCTTGCCCGTGTGTGCGAAGTCGTGCTTCGGGTTGTCCAACTCATAGTGCTTCTCTTTTCTTTAGAGAAGCTTAAACAGAGGAAGTAATCGGGAGAGCTCAAAAATCAAAAAGAAGAAAAAAACATTGTAAACAAAAGAGAACCTCACCAGTTCGACCGCCAGCGCTGGTGATGAGCACGGTCGGCGGAGGCGCATCAGCTATGGATGCAACAACAGTTAGAAAACGATTCCTTGATGAAGGAGGAGGAAATGGAGACGAAGTCAAAGCGAAAGGAAGCGATGGCTTCGGGTGCATAGTGGGGGCGAGTTTTGAAAAAACAGGTTAAAATATGGGTCATTAAGGGCTTGTTTGATAACATTTCTGTTTCTCTGTATTTCTATTCTTTTGTTCCTTAGAATAGAAAACGAAAAGAAATTTATTTGGTAACGTCAGATAATTTTTTTATTCTTCAAAATAGAAAAATAGCCATATGATAGATTTAGAACAGAAATAAGAAGTAAAAAAAATCTATATTTTTGTTCATGAGAACAAAAAGAGAAACAATAGAGAACAAGATCAGCTCTCTCTAACTCTTTCACAAGATATTCTCATGCAAAATCCTAAACCTCAAATCCTAAAACCCAAAACTCCAAGCCCGAAATTCTAAGCCCCAAAACCCCAAACCTCAATACCAAAATCCCAAAATCCTAAGCATAAAACCCAAAACTCTAAACCCCAAAACCCAAGCCCTAAATGCTAAAACCATAAACTCCAAAACCCAAAACCTGAATCCCTAAACCCCAACACCCCAAACCCGAAACCATAAAACCCTATACCCCAAAACCCGAATCCCTAAAATCCTAAAACCCGAAACCATAAACTCAAAACCCTAAATCTCAAATCTCAAAACTCGAAACTCTAAAACCCAAACCTTAAATCCTAAACCCTAAATTATAATTTCCTTGACCACCACCCGGTATTTACTTTGTCTATAAAGAGTAATTTTTTTATGTTTGTATTAAGGTCATCCAATTCTATATCATAATATATTATGATTCTATTTCTAGTCCAGTTCTATTCAAGCATGAATTGTTAAGTCTCCACCGGCATTTTTATAATGAAATGAAAAAATTGAGAGTAGACATTTTTGAGGTCGTACCAAACACATTTATGTTCTTGTTCTATTCCGAAAATAGAAATTTTGTGTAGTTACCAAACGTGTTCTTCTGCTTAAAAACATGTTCAAGGAATAGACATAGAAATAACTATTTATAAATAGAAATTGTTCCCCGTAACAGAAACGTTATCAAACAGATCCTAAGTGATCCATTTATGACATGTTTAATGGGCTGTAATTTTTCTCAACCCAATTTAGCCTACTTGAAAAAACAAACGAGTTACTCATACCAAATTGGGCTCATTAAATCGTAGTCACAAAATTTTGTCGACCCTAGCTGAAGGTAACAGTATATGGTATTTTCATAAATTCAAAATACTTGGACGAGATCAAACAAATTGAGAAGGTACAGGAACTAGCCATGCCATGGCAGAAGCGGTCGAACGTCTAGGAGATTGTTACTTGGGGCATTTTTTGGGCTTGTTGAGCATTAAACCTTTTTTAAAATTTTTTTACAATACACATGATAATAAAATTAAAAAAAAAGTTCATGAAGGATTGTAATTTTTCTTTTTGTTAATTAATGAGGCTTCATGATTTTGCACAACAAGATCGTTACGCAAGTATAAGTAAAATCAGGAGATTGACTTTCTCTAATTTTCCATAGATTTCATTTGTTTCGTCGGTAGGTCAACAATACAGAAGTTACCATTGCGGTAATATTCATAGGTGTGCCTATTACCTCCGAATTCGTTTTTGGGAATATTCAGATATTCTCATAGGCCGACTCGCTATATCGCTTAGAAAAATGGTATTGAATATATAAATGTGAACTATAGTCGCGATTTATTTACGTGTCGTGATCTTCTCTCCTTTGTAATCGAAATTCTATTTTGTTCTCCTCTTTATAACGTATGGCCCGTCTCGATGTTAGTAGGAATCGATTAACTTGTCCGGTCCAGGACACAGTAGTTTAGAACAGGTCAATTAAAGATTAAGCTGTGCTGGCAATACAGCTGTTATAATGTCAGATCTGACGTGGATTCTGTCATTACTGTCGATCTGCATAATTTTCCAAATCTAATCATTCAGTTTTTTATAATGACCATGCCCTCTTTCCCTGAAATCTGCAAGATCTCTCTCCCTACGCTAATCCAAGATCTTGAACTTTCCTCCAATATATAAAGCCTCCACGTACAGAAATTTTGAG
Organism: Syzygium syzygioides; assembly: GCA_031216285.1. Lineage (NCBI taxonomy): Eukaryota > Viridiplantae > Streptophyta > Magnoliopsida > Myrtales > Myrtaceae > Syzygium > Syzygium syzygioides. The sequence continues at coordinate 25,247,163 of CM062251.1, forward strand.
GACCCAAAAAGAACAAGAGAAAACCAATCTCTCTCTTCTCTCTAGTAATAGCAAAATTTGGTTTTCTTGAATTTGCCCAACATCAATAGGAAGAGCGTGACTTTACAGAGGAAACAAGAGGGGAGTTTCCGAAATGGTTTCAGTTTCGATGTTCGAGTTTTTTATTGCCGAAGAAGCGATTGTTCAAGATCGGGAGTGGGAGAAAGAGAGGTAGAAGGCAGTCGTCTCGTATCCGTGTTTCGATCTGTTTCTGCAGGTAATTCTCATCGCAGGCTCTGTTCGATTACTGGGTTGTTCTGTTGATTGTGTCATCTTGTTCATATGCCGAGTTCTGCAGGATGCCTTGTGAAAAAGTTTTTGAGTATTTCCTTAGTAATTGGTAAGCCTTTGTCCTTTTGGCTTCCCCAAATTATGTTTTGAACAAATGAACCGAGAATTGAGACAGCATCTTTTTCCTGGAGTCGATTTCTTATTTCTCAAATCATGTGAACTTTGTAATTGATGGATTAAAAAGTGGCGCAAGTGAAAGCCTTCTGTTCTCACTTGGTCTCATTAATATCCATTTTTATGGGCAAGGAAAAGCAAAAAGAAGAGAAAGAAATAGAGAGGCCAATCAATCTTTGATTGAACAGCCCAGAAAATGGGTCTTGGCATCAGTTTTTATTGATTGCGAGTTATCACATTTACAGGCGATTGTGTTCCTTCATTTGAGCACGGGAGTTGATCCGGCGATGGCCACGTCCGTGTTTCACGATCCCGTGATCATACTGGCCCTGGAGACACAATCATCTATGCTCGTTTCCAATATCGATCCGGAGTCCTCAATTGCTGTATGCGACTGCTGTGGCCTCACTGAGGAGTGCACGCCGGCCTACATAGAGCATGTCCAAGAGCGCCACAATGGGAAATGGATATGCGGGCTGTGCGCCGAGGCCGTGAAGGATGAAATCCTTAGGGACAACGAGAGCCAGAGGGCTGTTGGCACTGAAGAGGCAATGGCCAAGCTGAGGAGCTTTTGCAAGAGGTCTAGTGATTCGACGGGACCGCCTCCGAATCCGACGGTGCTTCTGATATCTGCGGTAAGGCAGATCCTGAAGAGGGGTTTGGAGTCGAGATCGGCACCTGGAAGCCCTTCTAGGAACTTGACAAAAATCCCTGGTGTTCGCACATTGGTCCAATCTTAAAGGAATGAAATGGGGACTTCAAAAATAGGTCCACTTGGGTATGATTCATATAATATGTGATAGGTATAGCAAAAAAAGGGAAACAGAGATAAAAAAAAAAAAAGGGGGAAAGATTTGTTCAATGTAGTGGTTTGGTTGATATCAGTACCATGTACTCAGAAGCAGAGAACTGTTAAAAATCCAAAAATAAAAGAGGAAAGTAAACAAAAGGGTGAGCATGTATATAAATAACTGGAAAATCCGAGTACATGACCATGATTTTCCTTAGTAGATGTTTCATCGTTTGGTTTGAGGGCTTCATGAGTACACAAGAACTTGGGATGGCCGTACATTGCCATGAAACTGCTGATGCTGAACTGACGGAAAAAACGGGACCTTTCATTTCCTGGAAATTTAGCTATCATGATTGCAATCGAGGTCAAGTGGAAAAGAAGATCGAAAAGGTCTTCTCTATATCACTGTTTTTTCCTGGGAAAATGCTTCGAATTAACGTTACCAACTCAGCTTTCCCATTTTGATTGGAACCCGCAAATATGAGGCGCTGTAGTTCTTTCGATTCGAGACTGAAAACGCGAAAATATCAGTTCTTGTCGGTCTTTAGAAGGAAAAAGAAAAGTATTTCAGCTGCTCTCAAGCGAAGACAAAAAAGAAAGTACTCAAGAAAATTGTTCGATCGACTTTCTTGGTCTTGCTTCTCCTTCTGAGCAAAACCATAAGAGCCTTAATTCTGGACAACTACTAGTCCACCCTGATGTAATGGCACAAGGAAATGAATGTGCAATATTAGCTATTTAGGTGAAGATATGAGCTCCAGCAAGGCTGACAGAGAATCTAAGATTAGAAAACGAGGTGTCGTTTTCCTTTTGAAATGGTCATTGTTGCCTACTGAGGAAATTACAGAATATGGAGGCAGATTTCCTGGCCTCATCTTCCCACTTTCCAGGAAAAGATCTGCCCACCGACCCGATAAGACACGGATAACTCTCAATTTTCCTGGACGGTGGAGCAGGTGATGGTCAACACATCAATTCTAGACCTGGAATAACTATAATCAATGACAGCCCTTTTTGCCTTCTTTTGCATTGCATGTTCTGACTTCGATGGGAACTGCTAAATTCTCTCTGAGGGATGCTTCTCATGCGGTGGTGCCGCGATCGAGACTTAGTATATACCAGGAAGATTGTAATCTAAGCGGAGGAAAAAATTGGTCTCGATGAGATTTCTAAGTTTTGACTATCCTAAAACAAGCCCATTTGCGCTCCATTAAAGAAGAGAGAAGATTAATGAATCGTGTCCGTTTGTTGAGAAAAGTAACAAATAATTCCTAAACTTATTGCACTTTTGTTAATTCAGTTTTAAATATTTCAATTGTACAAATTAAGTTTTAAACCTGTTGACAATTTGCCAATATAATCCATCTGGTCAATTTTGACCAAAAATCGCTAATATGAATGTCAGCCGTCCTACGTGGCATTGTCGATGCTGCCGTGGATAAATTTTACAATTTTTAAAATTTTTTTTGGTTCTTTTAATTCTTTTCTTTTCTTCCTTTGCTTTTTTCACAACTCTGGGCCAACGAGGTCATTGGTCTCAAGTGAGAGCCAGTGACCCTCGTCGGCCTCAAACCAAGGCATCGGGCCCTTGCCCAAATCCAAGGGAGGGCCAACACCCTCACTTGTTGGCCGGTGAGGGCGTTTGGTCCTCGCCCAAATCTTGGTGAGGGCATAAAGCCCCTCGCCCAAAGCAAGCGAGGGCATTGTGGTCCTTGCTAGCCAACAGGAGAGGCTCACAGTCCTCTCTTGGAACTAGGTGAGGGCCCGATGCCCTTGCCCAGACCTTGTTTGTGACCAGCGAGGATTGTCGGGAAAAAACGAAAGGGAAGAAAAGGAAAAGAACAAAAAATTAAAAATTATCCATTTCAGCGTCAACCGTGCCACGTATGATGGTCAATATTCATATCTGTAATTCCTGGCCAAAATTGATCGGATGGATTATATAGATAAATCGTTAAAAATTTTATGATTCGATTGACATAATTGAAAGGTTTAGAATTGAATTGGCAATGAATTTAAAAAAAAAATTGTTACTTTATGTGGTAAGATTTGGATCGATGAGAATATCCATCCTCAAGCGGCCCAATGGTTAAGCTTAACTGTATGAGCCCATGATGAGCCAACTTCAAAGGGAAATGCAAGATATTTATAAGCAATTGAGATTATTTTATTATGTCTGTGTACGCTCATTATCTAGCCAAAGTTGCTTGCCCTTTTTGTCCATGAAAGCCATAGTGCATTCCTGCAGACTGATCCTATCTTCTGTAATAATAAAGAAGGAAAGAGAGATTATCAAGAATAGCTCCATGATGAGGTGTCAGCAACCCATTGGCCAACAGACCAAAAAAGAAAGGGCTCCCACTACCCGTCTGGGTCCCATAAGAGCCCCATTTCATTGGCCTGTGGGATCCATGCCACTCTGACAGCAAGTGCTGATGCTGGGAGATGCACACCAGTCATCATGATTCACATGAAACCAAAACAGGGAATAAGGAAAAACCATGATGAACATAGTTGCAGAAACCGGTTCCATCCATCCATGCTGATGTGTACCTGATTTACTGCAAAAAGATTCCCATGTCCAATTGCCACCCGCCCCCATTCATCCCCAAGAAAGATTCAGAATTTCAGGGAGACCATTGTTGTTCCTCCAATATCTGAGGAACAGTCGTCTTTCATCCATGGCCAATCTCTCTCACTCCTCCTCCACCTTCTTCCTCATCCTCCTGCTCTGCATCTCCCCATCCCTCTCAACCCCACAAGAGCAATCACCCCAGAGCCCCCAGCAGACCTTTATCATCCATGCCTCATCCTCCCACAAGCCCTCCCTCTTCTCCACCCACCACCACTGGTACTCCTCCCTCCTCCATTCCCTCCCACCCTCGGACCCTCCTTCCCAGATCCTCTACACTTATGGAGCTGCCGCCGGCGGCTTCTCCGCCCGCCTCACCGCCCGCCAAGCCGAGGCCCTCCGCCGCGCCCCTGGGGTCCTCTCCGTCGTCCCGGACCGCATCCGCCACCTCCACACCACCCGGACCCCTCACTTCCTCGGCCTCACCGAGAGCACCGGCCTCTGGCCGAATTCCGATTATGCGGACGACATCATAATCGGGGTTCTCGATACCGGGATCTGGCCCGAGCGGCGGAGCTTCTCCGATTCTGGCCTCGGCCCTGTCCCCGGCGCGTGGAGAGGCGCGTGTGAGGTCGGGCGGGACTTCCCTGCCTCGGCCTGCAATCGGAAGATCATTGGCGCGAGGGCCTTTTACAAAGGGTACGAGGCCTATTTGCAGAGGCCGATTGATGAGTCGAAAGAGTCGAAATCGCCGAGGGACACGGAGGGTCACGGCACGCACACCGCGTCGACTGCCGGGGGATCCGTGGTTTCGAACGCGAGCTTTTACGAGTATGCGGTGGGGGAAGCAAGAGGTATGGCCACTAAAGCAAGAATTGCTGCTTATAAGATATGTTGGAGCTTGGGTTGTTTCGATTCAGATATATTAGCAGCCATGGATCGGGCTGTTTCAGATGGTGTGCACATAATTTCTTTATCCGTGGGCGCGACCGGGTACGCGCCGCAGTACGATCATGACTCAATCGCGATCGGTGCATTTGGGGCTGTGAAACATGGGGTTCTTGTGTCTTGCTCTGCTGGGAATTCCGGTCCCGGCCCTTTCACGGCTGTGAACGTTGCTCCTTGGATTTTGACCGTGGGTGCCTCCACAATTGACAGGGAGTTCCCCGCTGATGTGGTTCTTGGTGATGGGAGGATCTTTAAGGGCGTGTCCCTTTACTCTGGTGAGCCTATCGGCGACACTAAACTTCCTTTGGTCTATGCCGGTGACTGCGGAAGTCGGTATTGCTATGATGGCAGCCTCGATTCCACCAAGGTTGCAGGAAAGATTGTCATTTGTGATAGAGGAGGAAATGCAAGAGTCGCCAAGGGAAGTGCGGTGAAGCTCGCGGGCGGCTTGGGCATGATTCTTGCCAATACTGAAGAGAGTGGAGAAGAATTGATTGCCGATTCGCACCTCATACCCGCCACTATGGTGGGCGAGACTGCGGGAGATAAGATCCGAGAATATGCCAAGTTGGACCAATTCCCAACAGCAGCTATTGAATTCCATGGCACGGTGATCGGTCCCTCACCGCCTGCTCCAAAAGTTGCCGCTTTCTCTAGCCGTGGCCCGAACCATCTCACTGCTGAGATCCTTAAACCGGATGTTATAGCTCCAGGCGTTAATATTTTGGCGGCTTGGACCGGGTTCAATGGCCCCACAGATCTTGAAATCGACCGGAGAAGGGTCGAGTTCAACATCATCTCAGGCACCTCGATGTCATGCCCCCATGCTAGTGGATTAGCTGCTCTGCTTCGGAAGGCTTATGCCTATTGGTCTCCAGCGGCGATAAAATCTGCACTGATGACAACTGCTTATAACTTGGATAATGCGGGGAGTAACATTAAGGATCTTGCTAGCGGCGACAAATCCAGCCCTTTTGTTCACGGAGCAGGACATGTGGATCCGAACAGGGCACTTAATCCTGGATTGGTTTACGACATCGATGTTGATGACTACGTGGGGTTTCTCTGTGCCATCGGTTATGAACCACGAAGAATTGCGGTCTTCCTCAGAGAGCCTACGAGTTCTAACATTTGCGCGCATAGAATGGCTTCTCCGGGAGAACTGAATTATCCATCCTTCTCAGTCGTCCTAAAATCTGACGGCGATGTTGTGAAGTATAGGAGGGTGGTAAAAAATGTCGGGAGTTCTGCTGATGCAGTTTATGAGGTGAAAGTTAATGCTCCCGAAAATGTTGGAGTCAGTGTTTCACCGAGCAAGCTCGCATTTTCTGCAGAAAACCAGCTACTTTCCTATGAGATTACATTCTCCAGCATCGCGTCGGGATTGTCCACTCCAAGATTTGGATCGATTGAGTGGACAGATGGGACTCACAGAGTGAGGAGTCCGATCACTGTCAGGTGGCGTCAGGAGCTTGTGGAATCTATGTAATCCACAAAGACACTACTGTCTCTGTACTACAGCCTCAAAAATTGGATCGAGCGCACCGTAGGCGGAGCTGTTGCAGAAATTCCTTGGCGATTCTCAAAGGGTTATGTTATGTTTAACGTCTGAAATCATGATAGCCTCCTGTAAAAACTCAAAGACTCTAGGCTTGGATTCGAAGTTCCCTAGTTTGTTTCTGGTGTGTTTGTTTACATTGGCCTGGTTTGAAATAACATGCCGGAGCAGAAAACATCACTTTGTGTGCTGAAATCAACACTCTGTAATGTTCATCTTTCTTCGCTTTTGACCGATTCAAACAGTTACTGCGACTTCATCTGTAAGATGAATCTCTAGCTTCCATCGAGCTTGCATGCTTGATCTTGAACGGCTGAACTTCTTCCTCGTTTTCGTCTTCGGCATTCCACTTTTGATGCACATTCATCATTTGCAGATGACCTAGAGATCTGCTAAACAACGATTTATGCAAAAATCAAACACAATATTGATTGTGTCAAATCGCAAAATCACGCTATTGGAAGAACTAGGATGGCAGATGGTAGACGTGTGACGCCCTAGATTTAACTCACTCAAGATGTTCGCTTTGAACCGTCCCATACCGAGCCCCATGGTTTTATCCATTGGTGTATAGACAAGCACTTTTTCAGGAGGTCACCCATCCTAATAATGCTCTGGCCTAGGCTCACTTAGCTTTGGAGTTTCAAAGTAAAGCTTACCGTTACATCAAAAGATACCTCTGTGAGTTAATTCTAGTTTTTCATATATATATATATATAATTGCTCTCTCCCTGTTTAGTGTATAGTTTGGTTTATTCCTACTCCCTTCGTCAATCTAGAAGCTTACCAGGAGCTGCTCCTTGTCTAAACCCTCTGGCCTCTGCAACCACTCCCTACTCTCATCGGACCGGGTCGCTACAAGACGTGTCTAAATCCACGAGGAACTTTGAGGCTTCACCGAGAAGTAAAATCATAGAGGGCATTTCAGCTTCTAGAGATAAAATTAGGCAGTAGGAAATATACAATACCAAGAATCATACTAAACCCAGCATCTTTTGTTCCTGAATTATCTTTCTGGACAGCATGCGACTACTTTGCAGTTAGCAAAGGGTGGTAAAGCGGTAGATCTCTCATGTCAACCAACTAAGGATCCGATTTCGAGCATGGCTTGATCCCTTTCGGACTAAACCATGAGGAATTAACTTCTACCGATCTTCTAAACCTCGTGCAAATAGCCCAGTGTCAATCAGATCGAGGAACTAGACTTGAAAATAGTCCAGATGATGCTCTTGCATTCAAACCGCAGCGGTCAACTAAACAAAGGGATTATACCCGAATTTGAATCAACCCGACAAGCATAAAATGAAACAGAACAACATATCTTGTGTCCAGAATTACAATCTTGGATCTGATGTTGCCTTGGCTTTCCAGGAATCAATTTGAAAGGATCAACTCACAGCTCTCTTTTCATCCACTCCTTAATACTTCCATGAATTATAACGTTCCTTGAATTAAGGATAAAATATTTCAATCATTAAGATAAAGAAAACATTTTTAGTTGACTAATTTTTCCAAGACATTCAAACAATTATTTTTAAGAAAATATTTTCTAAATTATTGATTTTCTGTGAAATACATGCACCACAAGGATTGCGTCATGTTATCCCCAAGGAGGTATTTATTTCTTCACTTTGGATTGCTACTTAGACTCTTGTAGATATGGTCTGCATCAAGCTCACTATCCGTCCCATTGAATTCTCAAGCAGGGAAACGTTCGCTTTCAAAACCAAGTTACGATGGTTATGAAAACTGGACTTTTGATCAAATAAAGTTGGTCAGTAACTCACGTGAGAGCTGGTAACTAAAATTAGTTGGTGATTTAATTGGAGAAACATTGGTAACTCACTCAATAAAGGTTGGTAATTTCATAAATAGTTATTAGATTCACTGACCTTGAAATTCTGCCCATACATAGGAACTTCATCTGTAAAACTATTTTGCATCAAGTGCTGGATAAAGCTTTAATGATCCTTGGTCACATTAACAGACAAAGGAAGAGCAATGCAGGCTAGGAATAAGGATGAAAGGTTTAAGCAGGATAGATGTGACACTGATTACAATTGCAACTGAAGACACAAAGAACTGCAGTTAGAGGTGTATTTTAGGGAGACTCCAGTAAAGAAAGCGGTAACTCCGCAAGAGTCGCGGTCGCACTCCGCTTTTTCTAGTGAGCAGATGATGCACGACACAGACAAAGTGCAGAAGAGTATAGAAATTCAGTCCAGGAACATTCAGTGCTAGAGCTTGGATGTTCGTTAAGATTCACAACGAGTGTTCGCATGATTCATCAGAAAGATTTCGGTCACATCCAAAGGTAGGAAAACTCATGCTGTAGAAGTAGTTCCACGCTTGTAACTTGCTCGATCCGATCAATCAGCTCAAGGCTACAAACCATCAAAACCCCACAATCCAACGTCCGCACAAAACGCTATGAATTGGGTTCGAGTTTAACCATCTCCTCTCAACCGTTGTATAACTTTAAGGAAAAAACAATGGGAAGCTGCTGTAGTATTTGACCTTGTTTCCTGATCTTGATGGCTCAAGTAAGCGAGGCTTTAATTAGAGTCCAAGGCACAGAACCTGCAGAGCTCACATGTCCACCTAATGAATATAATCCAAGTTATCTCAAAGACCAACCCAATCAAGAATCTTTTCCTCGAAATACTCCTGCAGATAAAACTAGACGCACCCTCAAAACTACTCATTTTAGGGCATTAATTATTCGCCCACCAGTCTTCAAGGCAGGACCACCCTTAGCATTCAAACGAAAGACACAACTCTTAATCTTTGATTAAATGCAAAGCCAGCTCCACATGCCAAACCTACGCGGATCTAGCTGGTCATGCTCAGCATTAAATCTGTGTTAGGAAAAGAAAAAGACAAGGGCAGATGTAATTTCACAGCTATTATTGCTAAATCTTGACTTATGGGTTAAGTACACACTTAATCACATCCTTGTCGTACTCGCACCTCCCTCCATCTTTGCTCACCTCACTCTACGCTGTGTTATTAAAGAAAACTTCGGCAAAAGTGTCGCTGCTCTCCTAAGCAGACCTTGTTTGTTTTCTCTGCAAGTTATGATTATTTTTTGCTGGATCATCACATATTCTTAGCCAAACCAAATGTCTGCATCTGTATGTCCTGTTGTGACAAGAGAGAAGAGGTGATCAAATCGTCAACAAAGCTGTTGAGTCATCAAAAATCAAATTCACCAAAAAGATCGTTAACAATGTCGAGTTAGGCACATGAAAACTCTAAAGAGTTAGGAATTCGTTCAACATATGGTAATGAAATGCAAATATTCTCGCTCATCTAATCTAGAATCCTCATTGTTTAGCGCCTTATACTGCGAATATGAAATTAACGCAATTTGACCAAAAAAGGGTTGAAACTCATCTTTGAAATATCTTCCGACAAGTCCAACCGAACAAGATTAGTCACAATTTCTATCCGATCGTTTGTATTGATATCATCGTCATAAACGTAGAACTTTCAAATTCTATATACGCAAACCCATGCATCAATCAATCCAGGAAAAGTAAACTCTTGCGGTTTTTGACCTAAAAGCTTGGGATATCAGGTAGAAAAGGATTGGCGAATGCTATGCATGCATTAATCCTGTTTCTAAACAATGCACAAAGTCTTGATTATACGCATGTGTTGTGACGAAACCCTAGCTAGAGATAAAGATCAATCGACTCCATCATTGTCGACATTATTTTCAAAAGATTAATAGAAGAAAATTTTCGTCCTATCTTCCGGTTTATTTCCCAATAATTCTTATGCAATGTAACCTCCAAAGTTGCCAAATATCACATGGACCCCCAATGCCAAAACATAAGACAAGAAAAAGAAAACACCAGGCGCCACAAAGCAACAAACCACCCACAAAGATTGATACCATGAAAATCACACAAATTTGTGACGCAAATCCGCTAGAAAATTTATTATCTTGATGTTTTTTTAGGTGCATAATGCTGGAATAAATTTAATGCATAGTGCATATAACTTATCCCTTAACTTGGTCCCATGCAAAATAGAAAAAAGTGAATAATTCAACCCAAAGAGGCGTTTGTCTCGTCTAGTCAACCCTCCCATATAACCACCTTCTCAATCGCTCCCACCGCCAGAAAAACCACTCACCACCCACACCACATGGCTCATCAAGATCCCACCACCAAAACCACCACCGCCACCCACATGGCCGCCGCGTCGCGCTGGCCACCTCGCCGGAGAGCCATCCCCCTCCGGCGGCGGAAGCTCCCGACCGTCCGGCTCGGTGGGAAGAGGCCAGGGCGGGGGCTCTTCTTGCTGAAGATGTGGAGGAAGATGAGGCTGAGGTGTCTCAAGCTGCAATACTCGTGCATGCTGAAGAAGCTCAAGGAGTATTACAGGTCGCTGATCGCCGACATCATCGAAGCCGGCGTCTCAGTGGAGACGTTCCAGCAGAGGCTGTTGATGGAGACGACCTGCGCCGTTCCGGTCATGGCGTTCAATAGCTTCCCTACGGTGGCCAGACACAGAGCCATCATCATGTAAACTTTCCCATTTTGAACCTCCTTTGTTCTGGGGTTGTATGAATCAATCTTGTGCATGCTCTCGGGAATAGCTCTCTATGGAAATTTTTCTTTGGTTTTTGTTTTTCGATGAGCAGCAAGGAGGAAATAATGTAATATATTTCTTTTAAACCCATAAGAAAAATGAGTGTTTCCTTACTGAATCCTTTTATAGAATTTAGGGTTTAAGTCTGGGTATTCTCCTGCGTTGTCGTTGCAGAAGCGTTCATAATAAATTATGATACTTGTGAGTTTCTCGCTAATAAACATTATAATTCTGAATTTCTCTCTTTTGTTCTTTCTTTATCTTTTTTTATTTCTACTTTTCACAAGTAGGAGATGCAAGAAAAAGGAAAGAAAAATTGCATCGAAAATTGAAACTAGTTGGCAAGTCGACGTGCCGGTAGATCTTTGCGTTGGGGTTTCAAGCTGGCATTGGCATTGGCTATGACTTGAAGTTAGAGTTTCAAAAAGTAAAAAGCAAATCTTTTTTTATTCTAATTTTAAAAAATTCCAAATAATCATACAAGAATCTGCTAATCAACATTTATGTTATAACGGCCCGGGTCGATGAAGGCAAGGAGTGATCACCGGAGCCAGAGGGCTTAGACAAGGAGGGGGTACCTAACAAGCTTCTAGGACGGAGAAGAGGCAAGAATGAATCGAATTGTACACTGAACAGGAAGAGATCGTTTTCAGGATTTATATGTGAAAAGTGAATTAATTTATGGAGATAACTTTTGACACAGCCGTATTGCTTAGTTTTGAAACTTCAAAGTTAAACGTGTTTAGGTTAGAGCACTACATGGGAAAGTGCTTACTTGTACACCAAAAGATAATAAACTGCAAGACTTGATATGGGGATAGGATTAAACAAACAATATCTTGAGTGAGTTAAATCAAAGATGTCACATATGTATAGTAGAAATTTCAAGCATTATGAGTTAAAAAATGGCAAATAGTGTTCACCTCAAAATTCAAATTAAGTAAAAAGTAAAAAAAAAAGGTAAAGTTTTACTGAGAAATATCTTATGCTAACGTAGAAAGTTTGTATTTTTTAGTATATGCCCATTTTTGTTGTGACGTCAAAATCAAATAATGTTTTTACCGTTTATTTTTAACAAGTGTTCTTCGAGCAGCACCATGAAGTGCAGACCATGATACTTTGTGTTAATCCATGCTATGACTTTGAGGAACTCATACAAATAAAATGCCAGTGAACTCCTAAAATCAATATGTATGCGGCTTTCAAAATTTGTAAACCATCTTCGTGAGTTTCCACCTTTTTTTTTTGTTCTCCTGGATTTTAAGGACATTTGCTAGTAACAAGCATTTTGTTTATCGGTTAAAGGACGGAAGCGGCAATCAATGCTAGAGACCGCCTCTAGACGTTAACATAAGAGTCCCATGTATGTTACGAGATGTTCGGATTGAACCATAACTACTCAGCATTACCTAGACAATGATACATGTTTATTCACAGTAAAATATCTCTTTAAAACCCAGATTCGACAAACGGATTTTCATTTTCACGATAATAAAATCCTAGATATAGCATTCTTAAATTATTTATAGGCTTATAATAAAAGAATAACAAGGACTAGAAAATTTTAAAAATTAAGAGTTCATCAAACTTATTAAAAAGAAAAGAAAAATTCCCAAGTGCTCAGCAGTTGCAGCTTTTGCAAATTCCCGCTACTGTAAATTGTGCAAGAATTTCTCAATTATCCAAAAAAAATCAGAATAAATAAAAGCTTTTGCAAATATTCTCATGATCTCAGTAAAAAAAAATGTTTGAGTAAATCCATTGAAACCTATGCAAAACCCCAAGAAGAAACCCTCAACGGGTAACAAGATTCCGAAACCCTCCACTTATAAGAGATTCCCCGGCTCTTTTCGTTTTCAATTTGTCTTATCTCGCACTAACCCTTAATATCAATTCGAATCATCTTAATTAAATCACAGCTCTTTTCATTAGCGCTTTCGATTTGTCTTATCTCGTGCTAATCCCCGATCTCGATTCGTACCATCTTAATTAATCGTGAATAAATCTTGGAGTCCTTTTCAAAATTTCTGCCAGCACCATCCTTCCCTGCTGCCTAATCTCTTTCTTGAAAAAAACTGAAAATTAATTTTCAGCCCTTTGCGCCTTGTACTAAAACGAATCTTGGGACATAAGCTCACGCAAGATGACAAGCGACAGGGAATATTATGAGTTTGGACTTTGCCTAGACAGCAATATAATATCAAGTTCGGACTTCAAATTGAAGAACAATAGATCAGGTTGAAGATGCGACTGAGCAATAACGTCATGCGTGACGTCACGGAGGATTTTCCATTTTTAATTAGAGGTACGTTTCCTCGTGGAGATGAGTCGACTTCAACTTTAAGTTGCCCTTGCCACATCAGATTGCGTCACGTTAATCACGAATTTGATTTGAAGAATTAGTTAAATTTTGGGGTAACAACATAAATGGTTCATGAACTTTAATTTAATGCACAATATGATCTTGAAACTTTTAATTTGTTATACTTGATCTTTAGACTTTTGGTACATGCTTAGTATAGTTTATAAATTATATAAAAATGTTTAATATAGTCCTTCCATTAATTCAAGATCAGAGAAAATAAAGAATATTTTCATATAGTTCAAGGACCAAATTGAATGTGTACCAAAATTTTATGGATTAAATTGAATAAATTAAAAGTTCAGATATCACGTTGCAAGTTCATAGATCATTTGTATCATTTTTCTTAGATTTTTTCTATCAAGGGTGGATCTCCCCACCGGTACTCTCCTCACCTTTCAAAGTCACCACCCTTCCCCACCGGTACTCTCCTCACCTTTCAAAGTCATTGGACCGAAATCTTCATTTTTAACCCTTTTTCCGGTCCTCCTGCACTTACATCGAGCAATTTGACATTACTAAACTATCCGTTCCACTACGACGTCATATGCTTACGGTCGTTTTTATCTAGCAACCATGTACGTTGAACCCGTTACATGAATGGCGGTACCATGTCGATTATATGAAATATTTTCTTACCTGCGATCAATTTAAGCTTGCATTAATTGAGGATGAGGGTTGAAATTAATCGATGGGCTGTCAGCAATCTGCCCCACCAACCATGTTAATGGAGTCCATAAAAAAAAACATTCTTGTAATCGATGGGCTCTCATTTTGTTTTATACTAAATTTGAATTGTGAGCTAAGTTGCCAAGAAGTCCAGCTAAAATGATCGTTTTTTACCATAAGGACATGTGGACTTCACTTTTTCTTGTTCCTTTTTTTTTTGTTTTTTGGTTAAACACTTTTTCTTGTTCTTTTCCTTTTCCTTCTATTAAAATTTGACTTTGTTTTTCAATTTATCTTGATTAATGTGCAACCATGTACTTTCAGAAAATTTTGTATTGAGTAAATTCGCTGGCGGGATCACCTTATCATGTGGAGTACTGACTCGCTGACTTAATACTGAGCAAATTTTTGTACTGACTCGCTTATGTAATATATAATATTTTGGAGTAATCTAACATAGAGATTGACACCGTTTATCAAGCCAATAATGAGATATTCTTCGCTAATTAAATAAGATCCAAGATATGTTGTCATATATGATCATAAATCGAACTATCAATATGAGATTTTGTAGGATCATTTAATTAGAAATGTTAAGCTGTTGGAGGCCGATGCATTTTACAATTTCTTAATGTAGTACTCCCTCTTATGTAAAGAGGACAATTTGATGGCAAAGGCTCTGGAGTGTGAAAAATTGAGCTCAAAACTTATAGCTTCTGTACCAACTACACATTACATATCATGTTGTATACTCTAAATGTTTAAGTTGTTAGTGTATTGAGCATTTTATAATTACATATAATGAGAAATGACACAGAAGCTAACGAACGCACGATTCAAATCAAACAAAAGAGGATGCAATTTTCGGTGGTTTAGTTAGAGCGTCGGTACTTACATCACAGAAGAGTTAGTCGCAAAAATCGATTAGTCATTCGGAGAATTACGGAGTTGCAATTGCTCAATTGCTTAGGTATTTCTCATCCCTAAATTACTCACAATTTCACAGTATTTAGTCTCAATTAATCGCTCGATAAAATCAACACGCGACGAATTACCTCGCAGCTTAAGACAAATGAGTCTTTCACGGAGAAAAACGATGTCGGATGTATTACTATTGCACGAGTCACAGAGCAAAGCCTCAAAGAAGACACTCACGGCTTATTGAACGACTACAAGACTTCACTAGCGCGGCAATTAGAAGCATGAAAACAAAACTCACCTCTCTCTCCCTTTCTACACCCCATTTGATGAAAGGCTGGCAATTCGTAATTCATCGTGTACTTATATCAATTATTCGTTGATCTCCTGTCACTACAAAAATGTTTGAGTGCGGTTATCAAGAATTTTTCATCAAAAAAGGACGAAAGCATGTTAATTCATTTGAATTAAGTTATGTCGTGTCATGTCCTATTAAAATTTTTCTCGATAGATCCGTGTTGTGCTGGGAATTGCCACCCTATAAAAAGATATATGTCGAGAAAATTATAGACCACATCATTTATCTATGAAGAAGGGAAACATAGTTCTCTCATGGATTAAAACAAAAGAAAATGATCAAAGGATCGGAAAATGAACGTAGAAACGGTGGGTCGAAATGAACTTCAATTTGGACCTTTTACGTCATTAGGCCTTTGTACGGACATGCATTTTCTGGGCTCATTCAGTCTTCCGTCCTTAGCGCAGTTGTCTGCTTGTTGGGCCTTTGATTTGCTTGTGAACCAGCAAAGACAGTCCCCTCGTTTTCTCCCTGGATTACCTCGTTGGTATTAAAAATATTCTTTTTAGTTCGTCGCGACTGTAGATGGTTTGATAACGAGGAAGTCCGCATAGGTCTGGAGCAAGGAATTACATGGTGTTAAATTTATGGACCAGGTAAGACGAATGGTAAATATGATGGTCAAATAGTAGTTTGATTTACAAAAAAAAGGAAAGAAAGCGGTCTCGATCTATAGCGCTTATGAGATAAATAGCTAATATTTAGTAAGTAAATGAGTCCAGGACAAAGGGGCTTACAGGAAAATTCCCAAAAAAGTCTAAAAACTATTGTGAATATGCCAATTTAGTACTAAACCTTTTAATTTGGCTAATTTAGTCCTAAATCTTTTAATTTGACAAATTTACTTCTAAACCTTTTGACAATTGAGTCAATCCGGCCAATTTCGGTTGAAAGTCTCTGACGTAAACATTGGGCATCCTAAGTGGTGCTGACGTTGATAATTTTTAAAAAAATTTATGAATTTTTATTTATTTTATTATTTTCCCTTTTTTTTCCTTTATATTTTATGTTTTTTCATTGTAGCCAATGAGGACGAGGCTTGACCTTGCCATCACTAGGCAAGGTTGTGCCTCGCCCAACCACTAGCGAGGATCAAGCCCTTGCAAAACCTGCCAAGGGTAGCCCTCAATAGTGACCGCAAGGTCGAAGGACATGATTGCTGGACCTTGTCGTTGCTGGGTGAGGTCGTGGCCTTCGATCTCATTGTCGCTACACGAGGTCGGCCTCGCCTAGGTTGGGCTGGCGAGGCTCGATCTTACTGTCATTGGGCGAGGTCAACCTTGTTAGCGGTTGGGCTAGCGAGGGTTAGGCCTCGCCCATGGCAGGCGAGGCTTGACCTAGCCAAATTGGCGAGGTTGTGCCTCGCCCAGCCACTAGCAAAGCTCGAGCCCTTACCAAATCTGATGAGGGTTAGACCCTCACAACCACTAGTGAGGGCGAGTCTCGCCAGCCCAATCGATGGCGAGGTCAACCTTGCTCACCATAGTGAAAAAATAGAAAATAAAAAGGAAAAAAAGAGAAAATTTTAAATAAATCATAAATCATAAAATTTTGAAAAATTATCTACGCCAGCGCCATATAAGATGACCAATGTCTACGTCAATAATTTCTGGTTAAAATTATTCAAATGGATTAAATTGGTAAACTGTCAAACTGTTTAGAACTAAATTGGTCAAATTGAAAAATTTAGGACTGAATTAGCACAATTGCAATAGGTTTAAGTCCTTTTTGGTAATTTTCTCACAAAATTACTATAAACCTATCATTGCTGACAAGGCTGACAAGGCGTTGGTTTAGATGTAAGATATAGTTTGTTCCTATCATTACATCATTTTGTTTAAATCCCATTGAAAGCACGTCGAAAGTAAATCTTACATGCGCTGGGCCAACATGGGAGAGATTTAGCACAAACAAAATAGACAACTAAAAAAGTGAGCCGTAGCATTGTTCAAGGAGATGAATTAGTCGAGAATCGAGATGCACAAGAGCATACCCGGGCATCAACCAACCGTTGATTTTTTCTTTCTTGCTGTATAGAAAATATCCATCATCATGTTGCTCCTCGCAACGATGTGAAAAGATCTCCACCCAAAATTCAAGAATTGCAAATCTCACACAACTCAATAGGGGCGAGGCGACAAGAATACTTTGATTGGCCAAGACAAGTTGCCATTCCCTATTTTTTCATGCGCTTCCCAGTATACTACTCACTTCATACATGGCTTTATACATATTTTCTGTCATGACCATGTTCGAAGAGAGTGGGAAGTGATTGCCAGGCCCTGAGGGCTTGAACAAGGAGCAACTCTTGACATGCCTTTAGGATGATGAAGGGGACAATAATGAACTACACTGTATATTGAATAGGGAGCAAGCGATTCTGAAATATGTACATGAAAACTGGAATTAACACATATATATCTTTTGATGTAACGACAATGCTTAGCTTTGGAACTACAAAGTTAAGCGTGCTTAGGTGGAAACACTATCAAGATGGATGATCTTTTGAGAAAGTGCCCATCTATACAGCAAATGATAAAAACTGTGAGGCTCGATATGGGACTGGTTAAAGTAGATAATATCTCAAGTGAGTTTTATCTAGGATGTCATATTTCCCATTTCAATCGGAATAGGTGGGCTAAAACAAAAGTTTGTCTCTAAAAAAATAAAAATAAAATTAAAATTCAGGTTCCGTTTCTTCCGCAAAAAATGAATGATTTGATTTTTTTTTAAATGGATGAACGAGAGATACAAATAATTATTTTCAGGAAAATATTTTCTAAATTATTTATTTTTCACAAAAAAAAATGGAGCCTTAGTTCAAATGAATCCGCTTATGTATAGCAAACGACTAGTTTATCAATTAGGTTGCTTGCTCAGTTAGATCAGCTTATGAACTCATATCACATGTGTACATCTAATCACAATCATGTGGGCATTCATAAAATACCATGGAATCTTATGCTGAATAGAATCTTCGGGAAATTTTATAGGCTTTTATATCGTGTAACATCCCACTAGGCCGTTCATTCGATTACTAACCCCAGAAGAACATGAGCCCTAGTACATAGCTTACTTTAATCCCTATGGCCTATACAAGGTGACACTATCATTAGAGAGCAAGAATCTTTAGAGGGAGTTGAAAGCACTCTAAAGCTTTTTGTACCCTAGAAAGTCAGCACATGTGTTTAATGAGCCCAAAAATGTCTCATTTTATTTGGGCGGGGAAGAGAGAGAGAGAGAATGGTCACATGGAAATGGAAGATTTCGGGTCTGTTTGGTTGAGCTTTGGAAAGGGGCTTTGGGCCTCGAAAGCCCCTTCCCAAAATGCTAGTGTGTTTGTTTTAGCATTTGGCCAAATGCTAGCATTCCACGAATGCTACTGTACAATATATATATATATATATATATATATTGGTTTGAAGCTTCGTCTTCTTCTTCGGGCAGGAGTGGCCGGCGACGGAGAAGGGCCGGCGAGCCAGATCCGCCCCCGCCGGCGGTCAACGGAGGCCAGGTGACCCTTGGCGGGGGCCGCACGGCCGCCTGGGGTCGCCTGAGGTCGCGCGACCCCAGGCGGCCGGGCGACCCCGCCGAGGGTCGCCTGGCCTCGGGCGACCCCCGGCGGCGGCGGATCTGGCTCGCCGGGGGTCGCTTAACCTCGGGTGACGGCGGCCGATGGCCTACTCCGGCGGCCGGTGGCCGGCTCCGGCGGCCGGTGGCCGGTTCCGGCAATGAGTAAGTTTTGTTTTTTTTTAATAAATAAAATAATTTTCAAAGTCCATTTGTAAAAAAAAATTTACCAAACACTATACTTTGGTCAAAGTAACTTTACAAAATATTTTTACCAAACACCACTTGCATTTTCTCAACGGGCTTTCACCCAAAGGTATTTGCATTTCCCCAAAGCCGAACCAAACAGGCCCTTCCATCATTTTCCAATTTCCACTACCAATATATATTTTTTTGGACAATCTCCACTGCCCAACATATTCAATAAGTGCTTTCATCAGGTATTTCGACAGTATAAAAAAATCGATAAAACAATACCGTCAGGACGCTATTGTGTATCCAATTTTTAATTTTGGCAAATGAATTCATTTTGTCAGCGACAAGAGCTTCCATTTCACGACTGCTCGTGCAAAATGCGCTCTAGAGTTGAGGCGTACCTCTGTATAAATCCAATCAACAGTCGCCCTTTGTGACGTTGCTTTCTTTTTCTCCTTATTCAAACCTTCCAAAGATGGTGATGGAGAGTGGCCTTTGGCCAGGAGATGCCGCAGAAGAGAAACGATTCACGCACCTCATGATTCTCAACCAAATGGGCATATGAAAAATAAGTGGACCTTCTTTTTTCGAGCATTATTGAAGCAATTGCTTTACCTTTTATGGCCGGCAACACATCATCGGTGGACCATCTTGATCGATACATCGGCCTATATTATTGCACATCTTATGTGTTTTACAATCGACAATTCGTGTCCATACATGCTCATCGCCAACATGTCACCACAAGAAGGTACGATTCGCTTCGTTAACTATATCGGGCTCTTGAAAAACTAGTGAATAATGTGATTATCGAATGGTTCATACGGCACCACGAGATGAACATGTACTTTCTAAACTCTAGCTAAGGTTCGTGCATTGTTCTTGCAAGTTCGCTTGCGCTATCCTCGTTTCCACCACTCAAAATGTTGTGAACTCGTCGTCTCAACGTGTTTTTTTATTTATTTTGTGGACGGTATGACTCATTTACGAGATGAATGGGATTAAGTTAGAGCTAGATAGCCCTAAACTTATTGTAAACCTTTCAATTTGACTGATTTAGTTCTAAACTTTTTAACGATTTGCTAATGTAATCATTTTGGCCAATTTTGGCTAGAAATCGGTGACCTCACTGGCCATCCTATGAGGCACGACTAGCAACAACTAGCTGTGACGTGAAATTTTTTTATAAATTTTTTTATTTTTTTCTTTTCTTTCTCCTTTCAAGAAAAGAAAATAAAAAATTAATAAAAAACTTAGAAAATTTTAAAAAAAAAGTTGAAAAAATTATCAACGTCAATGCCGACCGTGCCACATAAGATGGCTAAAGTCCATGTTAGTGATTTCCAATCAAAATTGACCGAAATGAACTACATTGGTAAATTATCAAAAGATTTATGATGAAATTGACAAAATTGAAAGATTTTTTACTGAACTGACAACCGAACGGTAGGTTCGGACTGTGTTGGTAATTTTCCCGCTTAGCATAGTTTCATGCATAGACTGTACTCATGAATATCAATTCACGTCACAAAATTTGTCATTCTAGAATATAAGGGTCATAGAAAAACTCAAAGGACGGTGTCGGACAGTCCTCCCATTTGGTCCAGTCCCTCTCTCCGTCCACTCATTATTGTGGAGTGAACATCATGGAGTAGGTCCCAAACCTTTGGTTGACTTGTAACTGGTAAAAAGCCAACATTAAGTTCAAATTGGGGCTATTGCTTCAAAGACAGATGCTAGACATACGTGCCATAGAAGAACGTTCGATTTTTAAAATATTAACTATATGAATTAGGAAAAAAAAATCAGTGAGGGGTACCGAAAACTGTAACATTTTCGCGATAATTTTGCTGCTTACAGACACTTGTTAGAACAAATCTTTTTAAGAACCATATGGTGGTAGATAACTTTAGATATGCGGTCTTATCCGCCTTTGATTTGAAGATTTTAACTACTCGTTATCTTAGTTACCATCAAATCGAGGTCAGATGAGGCCGCTCGTGAAAATTCCATATGTGCGATCTTATGCAGAGCTCAAGCTGCCAACCGTTTTAGAAGTTTAAATCATTAGATGAGGTTATGGTTGAGAATTTTAGTATTTAGAGGCTTCAACACTCCCTGCCATGCAAAAGCTACTACAGCATGGAAATGAATAATAGGGGAGATAAATAGGGGCCGGGAAATATTTGGACTTAATATTTCTTGCCATGATACCATGTCGAATTTCGTGAAGTCACTGCTAACTATTATAAAAATTTAGGTTGTCAAATGAAATTGTAATTGAATATTTATATATTTTCGACACTTCCCTCGAGATGTTGTCTATCTAATGTTGCTTGTCTAGCCAATGTCTCTTGGTCTTAATAGTAAACCAAATCATGGCCAATTATATGCGCAGTAATTGTTTCTTATATGTTCAACATGCTGGACATCAAAAGACGTAGAAGAAGCTCCTTCACATTTTTTTACAAGCTTGATCGCAAGCCAAAAGCCATCAAAAGAAAATAAAGACATGAAATTTTACTCTTTAATGTGTCAACTTTTTGTCATAATCTCATTCATGGTTTGGTTATTTCTTCTCCTTAGAGTCGCCCGGGCTAGTTACAAGTTCAAAATTGCAGTGGTCACCGTATATATCGAGATTTTCTCAATGACATATAAGATAATAATCGTTCTAGTTTAGGCATAGTAAAGTTTACAAGCACCCCCAAGTTCCCATATGGACTTGAAAAGGGCTTTGCCCTAAACAGTTTTCGAACTTCCAAAATTAACTCAAAAGAAGCTTATGGCAAAATTTTCGTTTGGTAAACCGAAATGTTCGCCGTATTAGTTAATAAATCAGTGAGAGAGCTTTTAAAGAGTCAAAATATTATTCATATTTGTGAATTTATATGTCAATATAAGATCATTTGTAAAGATTTCAAACATTTTACATTAAAAAAATTAAGTGGGATTCAAAAAATAATCTAAGGGGGCCGATCCAATAATAGAATAAGACCATGGGCAAAAAAATAAGGCTTAATTCCAAAAAAAAAAACACCAATTTTAACTCAAGTGGCAATTTTGGCTCGAATTTTTTTTTTGACTAGTAAAAAATTACTAACTTTCACTTTAATCCAAAATTTAGCCCCTTTGACATGGAATCGTTAATTGTTGAACGTGACTATTCCACTTCAACAATAAATCCACTCCACTTGCTAGCTGAATTTAAAGCACTATTCATTATCTTTTTTTTTTTTCTGAATCACTGCTTGAAGCATAACAGTGAAGTTGTTTATGGTCTCCTTCGCTTTACTGGCAAGTCCAAAAGATGTCCAAATTGAGTCCCTCCAACCAGCCTCCACCGTTTTGTTGTAATCTGAAATCGTGAAGACAAGATCAACCAAGCTCACGACTAGAACCTTTTTTCTTAAATAAGCTCAAGCCCTCCCCCTTGAAAACTTCGAAGTCTATGTCGAATGGATATTAATCAATTGATCTCATTTAATATATCAGGCTCTAGTGATGGACATTAAAAATGGATTTTGTTGGGAAACATGGTGAAGGAAATTCTAAAGTCGTGCCTTACCAAAGTGCTTGTAATAATCTACAAAATATCAAGCATTGGTTAACATAGGCCATATTTGAGACTCGAGTAAAAATTAGTGATTCTTATTTAGACAAAAAAGTTCGAATTAAAATTGTCATTTAAGGTAAAATTGATGCTTTGTTTTTTGGAATTAGCCAAAAAAACGAAAAACAATAGAGAATAAGATGAGGGCATTTTGGGGAGATCAGTTGGGAACGTTGTGCTGCAGGTGTGGAAGCCAACCTCGGATTATGATGGTCAGTTTCTTGGACGGTGTTGAGTTAGGTAAATGATTTGACCTTTTTGGTCAGCTTTCTTTTATTTTTTATTTTTTTTGGTCAGCTTGGAGAAATGGTCTTAGGTCAACATTATGAATTCGATTGGAAAAGGTCTAACTTGTATGTGAAAAACACCAACTTGAGAATCAAGATATGTTGACTATACTTTATGTCTTCTTAATTTACCTAGATTATTATATTTCAAGGATAATTACAATAAATCTGGAAAATGTAAGTGACAATTAGAGTGATTAAACCAATTTTATGGTTTTATTATGGCATTTTTTTTGCACCCATTGAGGTGACCCCACTGAAGATCTTCAATGGGATGGTGTTTGACTGTTTGGTTCATTCATGTTTGACTGGGTCATACAAGAATTTCCATTAGGCCCAAGTCTAGGAAGATGGTTTAATGAAAAGGAAAATGACATAAATAATTCATGAATTTTGACTTAATATGTACTGTGATCTCTGGGTTTTTAATTCGTTCAATATAATTCCCGAACTAATCTAATGTGCAGTGTCATTCTTGAACTTTTTATATATGTTCAATTCAGACTTCAGACTATATAAAAATATTCAATATTGTCCATGAATTTGAATGAATGAAAGGATGTCAATATACATTTTTATATAGTTTATGGACTATATCAAATAAATTAAAAGTTCATAGACCACATTGTACATTGAACAAATCAAATATTACGTATTTTGCTAAAGTTTATGAATCATTTGCGGAATAATCCCTTAATGAAAACATCCAAATTCTTTCTTATTTGGTTAAATAAAATATTTTCCCCGTCGTTTGTCATTTTCAGAAAAATCGTGTTGGCCAAAATCCACCCTCAAGTCTTATATAAATATTTAACAAGTGGCTCGCAACCTATATGCGACTCGTCGAAAATCAAGAATTTTGAGGTCGATTCAAATACTGTTCCTCAGTTGATTTTCAAGAGTCAAATCTTGTCAAGCTCTTCAACTTCCCATCTCGTCACTCAATCTCGTATACGTATACCACGCCTCGAATAGTTTTTTTATTTATTCATTTATTCATTTTTGTGTGTGAACTGCATTCGCTTGTCTCCACCATAAGATCTTTAATTTTTCGTGAGTATTTCATGCCCGTTTAATATATTTCCGGGTCAATTATTAACAACGGAATTTCAATTTGCAGAATAGTTGTCGGTCAAAACGATGAACAAGAATAATTCTCCTTTTTTTTTCACAGTCTAATTCAATGGTCGGGAATATTGAAATCTGTTGGCATCTTGGATGTATGTTTCTTGCTAACTGTAAATTTTTTTGCGGAATTATATTAAAAAAAGGCGAAACATTCAGTGTTGTGGACTAATGTATAATTTTTTTTTAATTATTCACAGCAAAGACTGCTACTAGTCTACTATATAGGGGTGTTCAAAACGAACTGCCCAATCGGAAACTGCTCGAATTGAACAGTATCGGTCCGGTTCTTGATTCTTAAAAGTGAAACTAGTATCCAGATGATTCGGTTTCCAGTTTGGATCGAAACGGATTGACAGGACCTGATCGAACCGACTACATATACCTTTTTTTTTACTTCAAAAAATTAATAAGATATGAACTAAACTCTAAGTGAACTTCATTGATAAAAATTAATAAAATATAAAATAAACCCTAAGTGAACTTCACTAACATAAATTTATTAACAAAAATTAGTAAAAATGTAAACTAAATCTTAAGTGATCGATTCTCGATCCGGTCCCCAGTTCCAAATTTTGAGAACCGAACTAGGAATCGATTACCCTTGCTACTACCATTCTCTCCAATTTTGCAAGGACCCACAAAAATGGGTGTTGAAAGCGTTTGCAAAAGGAATTGACAACGGTCTACGAAGGTCGAGCAGGCGCAGTTCGAGGTCATCGATATTGCTAGGCTCAGACCAGTTCAACTCGTAAGAGTAGGTCACTCCGTTACGAGCCCGAAAAATGTAATAACTCCTCTACACCGCTCCAATTATTTGATATCGGGTTTCTTGCACTGTCATCCCGACGTGCACCTCAAAATCCTCAACGATCATATGATACGAGGATGGCGATGAACTACACAGAATCGTCCTTAACGGATATAATCACTTTAATCCAAAAATAATGTAAATAATTTCGTTCAAAAAGAAAGAAGGTATACATCTAACTCGTGAAGTCGCAATCACACGTGCTTGCGATTTGAAGATGTCCGCGGGCTCCGGTAACCGTCGTAGTCGATGCTCAAAAGCACGTATCGCACCTTAATCGAGGACACTAAACCAATTGGGACACAACTTCATACCATTCAAAATTGCTTTTCCTCGGCGGCACTTCTTCCATATGGGACCAAGTCGGCGATCATACTTTGAATTGAACAACTCGTGATCAAACTTTACTTAGAATATGAAAATAATGATAATCAAAAGCTTATGCTAAGCAAGAAATTGAAAAGATTGGTGAGGACGACATTGGCAAAGGCGGGTCCACGCCATCTCCACTGTAGGGTTTATTATAGTCAAGAATATTTTCCAATGCGTGGAGGCCAAATCAACTTTGGAAAACACAAAAGTCTTGTGCTAGGTCAAGTTTAAGGTATTTACGTAACAACGATGGCAATGACGTTTGTGTTGGAACGTGATAAGACATTGCCGTTGCCTTGATTGTACTCACATGCAACTCGTTCTTGCATTTGCTTTTGTGCAAAAATGTTCGCATTCGGCAAGAATTTGACCTAAAGTCTCATACTATATAAAGTTTAAGGTTTTTAATGTAATAAAGATGGCGTCTGCGTCGGAACATGATAAGACACCATTGTCATCTCGACGATGCTTGCATGCAACTCATTCTTGCATTTCCTTTTGAGCAAAAATGTTCGCCTCGGCAAGAATTCGACCTAAAGTTGTACAATCTCATCCATTGAACTTTCCTCACTCGGTTAGCACTTTTATTAACTCGTCGTCATCAAAGTTCTCGCTAAGCTAGACTTTAACGTTGATTAGTCATAGACATAATAAGAAAATAAGTGGCTTCCGATCGATGATGCGATGTTATCCTCCTATCTTCCGCCACGTCTTTCCAATAGAATGATGGGACCGCTTTAGCTTCGCTGTGTAATATTAATGGGTTACGAAAACGGGGTTATTACGAACTTACATACAACCACACCATCTCTACTTTCGAACTCAAAACGGAATAATTTCCATATTTATTTCCGCAAAGTCCTCTTAAAAGAGCATGCACCTTTCATCTTTATAGATTAAATTATCATTAGGGTTTTAATTAAGCAATATTAGGGATTAATTTCACGTGACGTGGACGCAACCAGGAAAGCCCACGTGTACAGCTTTTTTCCCCTCCTCTTCTTGGCTGCCGAATCGGCGGCATCTGTGAGATGCGGAGTCAACTGGAGGACCGAAAAAAATCAAATGACTGCTTTTTTTTTTGTGTGGGGCTTTGCTTTGCTGTCTTTGTTTAATTCCAGCACGCCTTTAAATTTTGCAGAATCAGTAAAGTATTTTGACAATTTTATTGGCGTGCCCTCCACTTTGTCCGTATTGTCATCTCGGGTCCTTGATGAATTATACTCGTGACTATCGAGTTTGTCTCTATCGATTAATCAATGACCATATTAATTGACTAATCTCTGGGTAAATCATGTTCTAAAGGCGCTTATTTTTATCAAAATCCAAGTTGTCTCGTGCGTAATGTGCATTGCATCAGTGCAAATTTTTGTGTTAAGCTATATAGAACTTGATTAGATGCAAGTTGCCAAAATAGATGTTAATTAGGAGAGGTAAAGGCTGGCGACGGATGGGGTGGTTTACGAAAAGCCCTCCACTGGGTAGAATTTCAATCTCGGAATGTTGGGCGTGAGTTTCTGAATTCTTTATTTCAAATTGTATAGTTCATCCGAACGTTTGATTCGATTAACCAGGTGGGTATACGTATGATGTCGCCCCATAGATGTACATATATCCTCCTACTTACATGCATCGTTGGTTAGGTAAGATCTTAATCTCGGGATGCCGGGCATGCGCGGTCTCGAAATTATTGTGGGCAGAAGACAATGTGAATCGAGGTGGAGAGTTTGACCGTTTCGTATAAATATGTAGAATCCATGGTCAGGCGATAATTTCGACTTTAATAAGAATTACTTTTAGTTGTCGATTTTCTTTTTGAATTTTTTAAGTTCAATTCGGTTTATTTCATTTTAATAAACCAATAATGCGAGTCATGTGGCAGACAGGAGGATGGCAATGTTCAAATGGTACTTTCATTATCATTTGGATTTCTCATTTCCCACATGCCATTAGCTAGCTAAAAAATTTCAAATTGATCCATTTTATAATATTTTCGTGAAAAAAGAATTCTAAGTTTGCTGATGACTTAAGAGACAATATAAGAATGACCAGAAAGAATTTTTTTTCCCCTGGTTTACTAATGAAAACTAAGGAATAAATTACAAAGTACCATTTTCTACATTTTACTCGTCTTCCACTACTTTAATTATGGTCAACATAAAAAAAAGAAATCATGGTCAGTACCAAGTGGAAACGAGTGCAAAGCTATTCTCATTACTTTAAAGGAGGAGAAGTATTCAAAAATCTGGATTTTCTTAGGAAGGTTGTTATCGAATGAAAGAAATTCTCGTAATTTAAAATGAACAATTTGATTAAATATTAATGGGTTTATGAAACTAATGTAACTACATCGAAATTATCGTTTCAGGCTTTCGTGAAATTCTTTAATAAAAATTCAAGGTTGAAACGGTTAGTGTATTTGCTTTATGTATAAATACTCCATTTTCCTATTTATCACGCGATATAAAGAAAACAGTTTGGCAAGATTACATCTTCGCAATTACCTTCCACTGAGTACATGAATCACAAGATATGACCTACTTTTTAAAGGCATAGATAGTTTATATATATTTTTTTAAAATTCATTTAGTGTACGATCAAGTTTTGATGATTTATAATTACTACTGATATGGCTGCTGCCACTAGAAGTTATCATTACTACCCTAACCCATTTAAAATTAGCAGTTGTTATACATACCGGTTCAATCGAATTGCCACAATTACTGTTTTTGCTCCCCCCATCGCCTCTAGCACTGTCGGTCATTTTGACGCCTTCATCGATCGTCACATGCCCACCAACATAATCGCTGCTTGCCCTCCCCCAACAACCTTTCATATCGATAAATCACCGCTTTCGAAAATCTTTATAAAAACTTGTTTTTCCCATGAAAGAAGTCCGAAACAACTGATAACATCGAAGAGAAGGGCATGTTGACTTTTCTAAACAAAAGTCGAAGCGAATCTGAAAAAAATCGCACATGATTTGACTGCTACGATCGATCGTACTCATACGTGACGAGAGCTAAAGAAGAAGGGAACTATTCGAAAAAGCCTTCTCACCAAAAGAGCAACAAAAAAATAGACTGGGGCTTCTGAAAATCTTTCAAGATCCAATGCCACAAACTGTCCCCATTTCTCCAAATTTGTGAGAAACATGAAGCAAAATTCTGGAGCCAAGAGGGGACTCGATCGCCTTTTCCGGTGAATGACAAGAAAATGTTGTTGTTCCCCCACCCCCAATAATCACAATAACATCTTAGACTCCCAAAAACAATAATCATAACAATAATCATCTTAGACCCCCAAAAAGAAAATGAAAAATAATCATAACAATAATATCCGAAAAGGTAAAAAAAAAAAGGGAGAATCCTTGGAAAAATCCGACTTTCGTTCTGGCTTCCTGTGCCGCGTACTTTTACTCTGTTCATTGACTCAGCAGCCCCTCCTCCCCCCCCCTCGTCGTCTCTAGCTTCAGCACCAGTAGCATTTCACCGACGGTGGGGCGAGCTCGAAGCTCGGGGTAGTTGGCAAACTAACCCATGAAAGTTATAAAGCTTTAAAGGGCGAGTGAGAAGAGAGCAAATCTTGTGGAAAAGTAAGAAACCAGCGGCTTTCTCGAATAGCGGAATTTGAAAAACGTGTGGACGGTGTTGTGGGGGGAGAAAATTTATAGGCAGAAACAACGCCGTGGGGCAAAGCTTTCATGTGACTTGTTGGGAGGCTTTATATATATTGGAAGATCCTATAGATTCCCACTCATCATTACCCCTTTTTTTTTTTTAATCTCCTGTGGAGACCCATCATAGGCTGTGTCTGAAGCTCTGTTTCCCCCGTTAATCTCCTCACTCACTCTCGGTCTCTGCAACAGGAGAGCCCTCTGCACTCGTCCAGAGAGGGAGAGGGAGAGGGAGTTTTTGCAGAGAAACAGTACCCAGAGGAGAAGAGAGGGAGAGGGAGAGGGAGAGGGAGAGAGGGAGTTTTTGCAGAGAAACAGTGCCAAGAAACAGGGTGGAGAGATGGCACTGGCCAAAGAAATCATGGGTTGCTCGGTGATCGAAAGGTCTTCATTCGTTTCCACCTCAAAGTTGGTTTTGAGTCGCAATCGTCAGGCAAAACAGAACCTTGGGGTCAACCCGGCTTTGATCCACCAGAGAAGAGTGAGCCTGAGGAAGGGCTCGGGAGGTCCTGCTGCCGTGGCGGCCGTAAGTGAGGATTTGGTGAAGGCCGTGCCCGAGAATGTTGTCAAGTTCAAGGCGAGAGCTGTGGTGACCGTGAGGCAGAAGAACAAGGAGGACTTGAAGGAGACCATTGCGAAGCACTTGGATGCTTTCACCGATAGGATTGGCAGGAACGTGGTCTTGCAGCTTATCAGCACTGAAATAGATCCAAGTAAGTTTTCTTCTCCCCAACAAGAAAAGAAGGGAAAAATCTTTCTGTACGTTGTGAATATATCCAATTCGAGACCGTCTTTTGGAGTCACCAGAGTTTTGGGGTTTTTCTTCTTCTGGGTTCCTAGTTTTCTAATCAACGACCTTTCAGAGCTTCTGATAGGAACTGTGCAAGTTTCCCAGATAGAAGGATTAAAATTTAATGTGGGTTTACATATCTCGTTTCGTTTGCATGAATTTTGAGAGATCCATAGGTAACAAAAGTCTCGGCTCCTATTACCATTACTGACTCAAGATTGAATTCTGTTTTGCTGCAAATTGAATTCCCGCATGTCACTTGAATTGGCTAGTTCGTGATGTTATGAGACTGCATTTTTTTTTTTGCTCAAATGTTATAAGACTGCATTAAAGTTGCCTAATTTTTCTTTAAATCTTTGTCCCCCTGAATGACTTTAGAAACCAAGGCTCCCAAGAAAAGCAGGGAAGCAGTGCTGAAGGACTGGTCAAAGAAAACACAGGTGAAAGCTGAGAGGGTTCATTACTCAGCCGAATTCACAGTGGACTCAGATTTTGGCATTCCCGGGGCCATCACAGTGACAAATAAGCACCAGAATGAGTTCTTCTTGGAGAGCATGACAATTGAAGGGTTTGCCTGTGGTCCAGTCCATTTCCCCTGCAACTCATGGGTGCAATCTAAGAAAGATCATCCTGGCAAGAGGATATTCTTTTCCAATAAGGTGCTTGTCATTATTGAAAGTCACTTCTCATTGTGTTTTGATGCAATTTTTTAATTGCTAATCTCAGTGTCATTGCTTAATCAGATAGTGAAAGTCAAACCCAATATTTGGCATCTTAATCTTCTCAGGGAGCAACTTGGACTATTACATAGTATTGTTTATTCACATTGATCCTAACTTGTGACGTATAACTTCCTAGGTGGCCCAGAACTGGACAGCACAGTGCATTCGTAGTTCTGTTGGCATAGGCAAACCAGTAATGATCATTCTGTATTATTACACAAGTAGGATAAAAATGATGAATGGTTTCTTTTCGGAAGTTGAACGGGCCGTTTCTCATGTCACAGATTATCTGTCTATACTGAGATGGCCCTGACCATTTTTTTTTTAACATTTGTGGCAACTTTCAAGATGTTATTGAAACATTTCCCCTATTTTCGGTAGCCAAATAAATATTGTGGTTTGCGGTTTTCTTGGGCAGCCTTATTTGCCATCTGAGACGCCTGCTGGGCTAAAAGCGATGAGAGAAGAAGAGTTGAGATACTTGAGGGGTGACGGGAAGGGAGAAAGGAAATTATCTGACAGGATATATGACTACGATGTGTATAATGACTTGGGTAACCCGGATAAAGGAATTGATTTTGCTCGGCCATCCCTTGGAGGCTCAAAAATCCCTTATCCAAGACGCTGCCGTACTGGCCGTGCTCCTACTTACACAGGTCAGTTAGTTTGCCAACTCCAGTTTTCATGAATACAATGTGGCGGTGACTACATGAGGAGATGGTGGTCAGCCTGACAGCAATTAGACATATATGTGGACTATGCAATTACGGATACCTCAGTTTTATGAGTTGATAATTGAATTAATACAGACCCTGCATGTACTGCCATAATGTGGATTCGTACTTGACAATGCCCGTGTAATCTCGTTGATCTTGCCGTTCACAGGCGAAACACTGTCCTTTCTTATACTGTTCCTTTTTCTTCTGTCTCTTTCTGTCAGCCATTTGTTGGCAATGCAGCTCTTTGATGCACAGGCTTATATGTACTTAATTGCATGGTGCAACAACTGCATTTCTCAGTAAAGCATCATTGAACCTGAAGCAATTATTATATTTGAATATTGTCAGATATGCATGCCGAGAGCAGGGTTGAGAAGCCGTTGCCCTTGTATGTCCCGAGAGATGAGCAGTTTGAGGAATCGAAACAAAACACATTTTCTGCTGGGAGGCTCAAAGGTGTGGTTCATAACTTAATACCATCCTTGAAGGCCAGCCTCTCAGCAAAAAACCTAGACTTCAATGGGTTTTCTGACATTGACAGCCTCTACAAAGAAGGCCTTCTTCTGAAGGTTGGTTTGCAAGATGAACTCTTGAAGAAACTTCCGTTGCCGAAGATGGTCCAAGAATCCAGTCAAGGGTTTCTTAAATATGACACTCCAAAGATATTGTCAAGTGAGTATCATCTATCTATAAAAGTTCTTTTCTTCTTTGGTTCCCTATGATGAAAAATGAAATAGGATAGAGCACTTTCTTGTGTCTACCTGGACATCATATACTAGTGATACAAAAGCAAAAGAAAAGAGATCTTCCGATTTGTTCTATATGAAGAAGAAAAAAATCTAAATCTATTTGGATGATAGGGAGTGCAATACGTCTTATGGCCGTGTATTATATGTGATGATGACTATTTCCTATCTGATGTTTTTCATTGTGCCTGTTTCTATAATGGGGCTGTCCTTGTAATTGATGAAGCATTTTTCAGTTAGAGATTGGGGATTTTACAGGCGGACATAGGATCAGTGCTAATTCAACTAGATCAATTTGCTGACTTTACCTTTAACTGAATATTCAGAGGACAAATTTGCGTGGCTCCGAGATGACGAATTCGCCCGTCAAGCGTTAGCAGGGGTTAACCCTGTGAACATCGAGAAGCTCAAAGTTTTTCCTCCAAAAAGCAACCTTGACCCTGAAGTCTATGGTCCTCTAGAGTCTGCTCTCAAAGAAGAACACATTTTGGACCATCTCAATGGCATGTCTGTTCAACAGGTAACAATCGAGACATTAACTTGAGTCATCATTACCCTAAGTTATACGTACTTTTACAGTTGAAGGATATGGTATTCATCCCTTGTTAATAGCTAAAAGGTCTTCTCTTATTTTGCCAATTATTCTTCGCAGGCCATAGATGAAAATAAACTGTTCATGGTGGACCATCACGATGCATACCTTCCATTTCTGGACCGTATCAACGCCCTTGACGGCCGCAAAGCATATGCTACTCGTACCATCTATTTCTTGACCCCTCGGGGAACACTTAAACCGATTGCCATAGAACTTAGCTTGCCACCTCAAGGGCCTAGTTCTCGGTCGAAGCACGTGGTAACACCTCCAGTTGATGCTACTTCTAATTGGATGTGGCAGCTTGCTAAAGCCCATGTCAACTCCAATGATGCTGGGGTTCACCAACTCGTAAATCATTGGTGAGTGAACCGCTACATCTTATAAGACTTATTACAGCTCAAATTTGGACTCAGAATTGACATCATAACACATCGTCTCATGGAGTGCTTAATCTCTGCAGGTTACGCACCCATGCGTGCATGGAACCATTCATACTGGCTGCGCACCGGCAAATGAGCGCGATGCACCCAATATTCAAGCTGTTGGATCCACACATGCGATATACACTGGAGATCAATGCATTGGCACGTCAGAACCTGATCAATGCTGATGCTGTCATAGAGTCTTGCTTCACTCCTGGCCGCTACTGCATGGAAATCAGTGCAGCTGCATATACAAGCTTCTGGCGCTTCGACAAGGAGGACCTCCCTTCTGATCTTATTCGAAGGTACCTTCACTGAACCACATGAACGAATGCATAATGTATCGAACGTCCCATTGAACACAGTTAATGGGTTCCTGAAATCTTGCTGAATAAAAGTAGGTATGGATATAGATTGAGTTGGATTTATTCAAGCAGATAGTTTTATGAAAAAGTGATGCATATATATATATATAAATATACATATAACATTCGCAAGAACATGCACAGCATAATTCACATTAAAAGCAAAATTTTCCCTTTTCGGGTCCTATATAAAATGTTACAGTATATTTGCAAAAACATTCAGTTTCAATTCAGTCGGGTTGCTCCCGTGTTCTCAGCCTGTCTTTGGTTTCAATACTCTCCCTTAATCCTATCATCCCAACTCTAATCAATGTTGTACCTTTTACTTCAGGGGAGTGGCTGTGGCTGATTCCACTCAACCACATGGCTTGAAACTCCTGATTGAAGACTACCCATATGCATCAGATGGGCTTCTGATCTGGTCTGCACTCGAGAACTGGGTGCACTCGTACGTAAACTACTACTACCCTACTGCTGCTGTAGTTTGTAATGACCGAGAGCTGCAAGCTTGGTATGCTGAGTCCGTTAATGTGGGCCATGCTGATATCCGCCACGCAGACTGGTGGCCCAAACTGGCAAGCCCGGAAGATCTTGCCTCGATCCTCACCAAAATCATCTGGCTTGCCTCAGCCCAACATGCGGCCCTCAATTTCGGGCAGTACCCCTATGGTGGATTTGTGCCAAACCGCCCACCCCTGATGAGGAGGTTGATTCCCTTCGAAGGTGACCCCGAATATACAAATTTCGTAGCTGACCCGCAGAAGTTTTACCTCTCTGCATTGCCTAGTCTGCTCCAATCCACGAAATTTATGGCCGTGGTGGACACGCTATCGACTCACTCGCCCGATGAGGAATACATAGGGGAGCGACAACAACCGTCTGTTTGGACAGGCGATGCTGAGATTGTTGAGGCATTCTATGAGTTCTCAGCGGAGATCAGGCAGATAGAGAAGGAGATCGAGAGAAGGAATAATGATCCTAGCCTTAGGAATCGGTGCGGGGCGGGTGTGTTACCCTACGAGTTGCTTGCACCCAGCTCAGAACCGGGTGTAACATGTAGAGGTGTGCCGAACAGTGTATCCATATGATGGATGCGGTGGTTATAACTCAGTCGCAATAAGATATACCTCGGAAAACCCTCGAGGTACATCAGCATAGATTTTCATCAGAGCATAACAGTATCGCCATGTTTGTATGTAGATTGCTAATTCTAAGTGCATTATCATGCTTGTCGAACTTTAGAATTGTATATGCAGTAGGATTCATGAGCATTAGAGTTGTATTATATGATATAGTACTTATTTATGTTACAAAAATTCTGAGTTGAGACTCGTTGCATTGTCTATCACCACAAAAGTTAAAGGTTGGCACTTCATTTGCAGTACATAGATGTTTGCGTGCCTTTTTTTCTTTTTCCAGAATGTCAGCTGATGAAGACTGTTGATAGAGATGTCTGGAACAGAATGAGAAACCTGCTACATTTCATTATTACTGAGGTTTCACGCAAGTGACGGACCATGTAAATTATTCTGCCGATTTAGATTTAGAAGACGGCCTTCGGAGCAGAGATGTGCCTACTATAACGCGTACCCGTGTCGTGCATAGAAACTGTGTTATGCGAGGCGGACCCAATAGTGTTAATCACGCTTTGAGTCAAGAACTCGGCCTATATACATACCGAGTATTTTCTGGCCAAATTTCTACGTTACGACTATTTGCCGAATTCGTCATTGCCTAAATTTTGCTTTCATTTATTCATTTTTTGCAATTAGAAGCTGCTTCTGCGCGCGCCCAATGTCCTGTGCTTTTCAATGATCTCTGTTTTGGACTAGAATATCTCATCAGAATCTATGAAAGGAACCGGCGATCCCTACGGTGAGGGCGGGGCCGTGATCGTGGTGGGATTTCCCATCGCGAAGCAGGAACACAGTGCGAATTGTGATACATGATCGAAAGCACCATTATTCACTTTCATTGCTGTTCTTGACCGAAGTGAATGGACTCCATCATGCCGCCTGCTCTCCTCATACGAAGTGTTCGTGGGGGGACATTGCTGTCTCTTTTTTGCGCATTCCCTTCCATTATCAACAAACGAAGTGGCAAAAGGGGGATGGAGCAATATGCGTTCCTGTAGACACCAATGGTGCTGGTGTTGGGTTCCTGTATCAGATAGTGGGGGCTCGGTCACCTCCTCGGAGATGGTTGGAGGCTTTTCTGCAGAAGAAAGGATGAAAGCTGGAATGAGTGCAGCGTTCCTGGCTATGGATCGTGGAAGACGAAGCTGGTAGCACCCTTGCATGGAGGGAGATCCACGAGAAAGTTTGTTGAAGCCTTCGTAGAGTCCGGTCAATTTCTTTAGATGAATATTATCTAATCTATGTACATCTCGTTTGAAAGTCCCTGCATTCTTAAATTATACTTTTCGACATAAGTTTCGGGAACTGGTACTTTTCAAAGTTTTAGGGCTTAATTCGATAATCGAAAAGTTGAGGATTTGAGTGTACTTTGTTTTTTTTGTGAAGGTTTAGAACTTAATTGAATCAATTGAAATATTTTATGACTTAATTGCATTCCGTACATAAAGTATAGGAGCTGTGATGCAATTTTCATGAAATTCACTTTTGGTGAAGAGAATGAAAAATAAATGAATAAATCTCCGTGTATGAAAGTTGGAAGGTTGAATTTTTGTCAACCCAATTCGTTGAAAATGAATGACCTAGAGAGCATTTTCCTAAAACCGATTGATCGGATCTCTTGAAATAAATTCATCATCGATAGTAATTTATGTTTAAATATTTTCGTGGATGAGGTAAATATTTTTCAATCATTTATTTTTGTAAGCGGTAAATACGATAATTTTCAGGAAAATATCTTCCAAATGATTCATTTTCCGTGAAGTAAACGGACCTTAAATATGTCTAATCGTGTCGGGTCGTGTTAACAAGAAATCACCACTCCTCCAATGTGCATTTATGATCTTTCTGCCGATTCAGCAAATCCATCCTCACAAGTTTGATTCTAATCGTGAAGTGTGCTGACTTGTGCATAGCGTAACTTCTCTATGCTATTATGAGAGGCTTGAAAGTCCAAACTTACTCCTCCACATTTCTTAATTTACATATAATAATAATAATAATAATAATAATATCTCCCTTAATATCTTAAGTGAGGGAAACGGAAGACTTATGTCCAAGAGGCATATTTTGCATATGGATTTGGACTGACATGTGGTCATCCAAGCGAAAATTGGAGGACATTCGGGATAATATAAGGTCTAAGGCTTCGTTTATTTGGCATAAAACGAATGATTTTGGAAAATATTTTTCAAAAAATGATCGCTTGTATCGCTTGAAATAATTAATAAATGAAAAATGATTTCATTATCGACAGCAACTTGCGTTTAAATATTTTCATGAACAATAAAAATATTTTTTATTCATTCATTTTCGTAAGCGATTCAAGCGATTATTTTTTGGAGAAGAAAAACAATGTTCTCCAAATCATTGTTTTTCTGCGAAACAAACGCGCCGTGTTTTCTTAGGCTTACTAAGGTCGAAAAACAAAATGGTGCCCAGGCCCGAACAGGCCTGGCCCGCTCAGTTCTGGGATTTGATTTTGGCGCTTTTGGGCTTGGGCCGGTCGGGCTTGAGTTTTGGTTGGAAAAAGATGCACAGTATTTCTTCTTTCCTTTGCAATTATGCCCTCGTGGAATTTCTTTTTTACTCGGATAAGCCACCGCGTTCCAAATATTTTTGCCATTCTTCTCCCACGTAGGCGAATGTCGTTGGGAAAAGTGCCGAAAAAAAATCCTAAATCTATTGCATCGGTATCAATTCAGTCCCGAACCTTTCAATCGGACCAATTCAGTCTCGAACCCCTTTTCACATCGGCATCAATTCAGTCCATCCGGTCAATTTAGGCCGGAGATCGATGACGTGGACGCCGTCCGGCTGGCCGTCTTACGTGGCATGGCCGGCCGATGCCGACGTGGAGAATTTTTAATAATATTTTTTTTAATGTACACGAGATCAGAAGGTGGATCCAGCACCGTCATCTTGATGAGGTCTACCGATTTAATTGGAGCATGGAAAGCAACCACTGCCATCAATCTCACACACACACACACACACATATATGATATATAATACTGTTGTCTTTTATAACAATGAAAAATAAAACACCGTTGGGTCATGCTTTGAATGATGCCCAAAAAGCTCCTCCTACCGCTTGCTTTCTCCTTTCAAATCGCCACTTATTGATTGCAAGAAAGGCCTCAAGTTAGTGGTTGATTGTCGGGTAGGTTTTCCATTTCCTTTGCTCCTCGCTGGGAGAACAGATACGACTCTCCCCCATTCAATTCCCCCCTTGCCTTCCTTTTTGACAAAGAAATGATACGCGTGAAAAGAGGATGGAAACGTGCCGCACGTCCCCGTATCGCCATCGACGACGGAGGCCCTTTTCCAGGTGGAGCAGCGCTATCTCCGTCTCGAAAGCCTGCCGTCCCCTACACGTAGGAGTTCCCTATGCTCGACTCTGTGGTGGAACGCTTCGAGTAGGACCCGAACCGACCCCAGCAGTCGAAACGAATCCCTGACTCGGCTCACCCGCCCTCCGGAGCTGGAATGCCTTCTTAGAGGAGGCCACCGGCGGGGACTCGAAAGATAGCAATCATAGCATACAGCATGTGCGAGTGTACGTGGGCGAGCGCCGTGCGCGTGCATGGAGAGACAAAATCATCTCGACAACTCCATTTACTGAGCGGGAAAAATTAGTGTTTTTTTGGAAGGATACGGTACGCAGAATCTTATCGCATGTCGGGTTTCGAAGACGATGACACCCTGTCTCCACGTTTAGACAAAAGCAACATATTCTTTTAGCACATAATTCATATATACAGGACAGAAGCTTGGCCGGTTGGTTAAGTACATTATGAAGCTGTGAGATGGGGTGTGTCCCCATTTGAATTTGGGAGCATATGACCGCTCTGATCGAGTGTGGTGAGAGTGCGTGACGCACGAAACGCTAGCTACTGTCGTCTCCTCCGTCGCCTTCAAGCTCGTGATACGGCCTCTCTTTCTTTGACTGAAAAAAAAGCATGTATCATGCTTGTCGGGAAGTACGACGGTGTCATTGACATCCACTGGCCGCCGGGGTAACAGGAGCGGCTCGTGGCGGGCTTTTCGGATGGCGAGATGGGCATCACCGAATGAGGGGAAAACACTCATGAATTACATATGTGAAATCGGAATATCTCACAAGAGGCGCATGTTGAGCAACTTTCGGCGCAATGCAACTGTGTTCAATTAAGAACACTAATAGGAATGGTGACCTCTCGGGCAAGTATTTACCTGTTCGCCAAAAAGAAAGCCGCAAGACTCAGTATGGGACGAGCCAAAGCATGCATCATGCTTGTCGAGAAGTGGGATGGCGCTATTGATATCAATTGATTGCCGGGGCAAAAGAAGCAGCTCTTGATAGGTTTTTTGGATGGCGAGATGGGTAGGAACGACTCGAATTGCTCACGGAATAAGGGGAAAACAATCGTGGACTGTATATGTGAAACTGGAATTATCTCACAAGAGAAACATTTTGACGTAATGGCAATGTTTAGCGCCGGAACTCCAACGTCAAGCGTGCTCAGCTAAGAGTACTAACATAATGGGTGACTTTATGGGCAAGTACCTACCCGACTTGTCCGCCAAAGAGAAAGACGCAAGACTCGGTATGGGACGAGCCAAACCGGGCAACAGCTCGAGTGAGTTGATTCCTAAAGATATCGCATCCTCACGAATCAAATTGCTCGGTACAAAACCCATTAATCGTTTTTGTGCGCATTTCCCTAAACCCTGACCGCGACTTTGTCGTCGTGACTCCCATGTATGAACTGTTAGCAAATCCCAAGGGTCGTGATTTCCTCAAAATATTTAATCGGGCACTCGAAAGACAAATCGTCCGCCACCCACTAGAGATATGATGCTCGTTGACGAAAAGGATGCTCCGGAGGCCGGTGAGAAACCGCAGCCCCGCCGGCGGCTTTGACTCAGGTCAACCAGGAAAATCCCGGGGAAAATGCTTCACACGGTGCATCCAAAGTTTCCGGGAAAATGAGCGGGAAGTTTCGGGCGACTGGCTGTTCACATCTGGGGGAGAGGGAAGCAAGTC
Organism: Syzygium syzygioides; assembly: GCA_031216285.1. Taxonomy (NCBI): domain Eukaryota; kingdom Viridiplantae; phylum Streptophyta; class Magnoliopsida; order Myrtales; family Myrtaceae; genus Syzygium; species Syzygium syzygioides. The sequence continues at coordinate 25,286,557 of CM062251.1, forward strand.
AATGGGGTCAAGAGTCAAGAGGCGTGGCAGTTTCTTTAAAGAGTCTTTTGGCATTTCGCACTCCCACTGGGAAGTTGCGTGTGAATTCATCAAGAGGGTGTGGAAGTTTCTCAGTGATTGGAGCACATCAGGTGACGGTCGATTCTGAAGAGAGAGTGGGAAAGAGGGTGTTTCCCGGAAGGTTGAGAGACTTGTATGATCAAATGGATTTTCATTTGACTGTGGTTTGATCTTGACTATGCGAGCAGAACCCATCTTCACCTCCTAGAGTCATCGAGCACTCGAGAAGAAAGTGTGGGAGTTTTTCTGACGTGGGTTACGTTAATTGAGATTGTAGCTTACCGTTTTGCGGGGTTAGTATAATTAAAGCTTTTACGGAGTTAGTATAATTAAAGCAAGATGTGAATATTCTTAATTAGTCTAATATGAAACTGGTTAGTGTAGACTGACTAAAGCCTGACCTGTAATGAGAGGGTCTGCGGCTGATGTACAAATTACCTCAAATAAGGAGCAATTATGAAACGCTATTCGTTAGGGATAATCTCATTGAACTAGCGGTATGAAGGCAACAGAGGAGAAGAACTTGAGTTTGGGAATTGTCGCATCAAGAACGATGGATCCTAAATTGGGTGTGCAAATCCTTTTTGCTTGATTAATGTGTTCTAGTTTCTAGTTATGGAAATCTTGAGGTGCCGTTTTCATAACTTTCAGAAAGTATATGCGCTTCGCCTAAATGACATCAATGTAGAAGTACTCTGATTTGCACCTTGGCTGTTGTGTTTTAGAAATGGGAATTGATGTAAAGTGCTAATTTTTTTTTTTGCGATTTTGTGACTCGGAGTCGTGTACATTCGCCGCCTAATTTGAGGCCTGACACGCGACCTGATAGAATTTTCGAGATCCATGATTGTTTCCGTGAGTATAAACGGACTTAGTACTCGGACGGTTCGATTATGTTGATTAAGTTCGGTCCACGAGAGTTGTTACCCGATTTCATTTCGGTTTCGCATTGGAGAGCTTGAATTTTAATTTATGTTTGGTTCACGTATGGTCTGAACTCCTCCTAAGTGAACTAAGGGTAGGCATACCTACTTCCTTGTCGCTCATTATCATCTCGGCCCGCTTACGTAGCCAGAAATCGCCATTCAATCGTTTTCCTAGTTCGGTCTAAGGCAAAAACGCTGCCAACCAAGTGTTCGCGCATGTGGCAAAAGAGGTTTGCTCTTCCCCCTTTCTAATTTCCAGTTGAAATCTTGTTGGAAGTACTCCGGGAGTAAAAATGGATCGGGTTGGCACGGGGAGCGCGCTCACGGGAACATCCCAAAGGTAAGCCGGTCGAGGTGCGCGGGTCGGGTTGGCACGGGAAGCGCGCCCATGGGAACATCCCAAAGGTAAGCTGGCCGAGGTGCGCGAAACCCGATCCGAACATTAACTGACCTGTTGTGTTTGAAATGGAACGCCTCGACAAATGCTTGTTCGGTCGGGAGTCGCGAGTCACGAGTTATATAGCTAGCGACGAACAAGCCAAAAAAACATGAAAAAGAAAGTCATTAAGACTTTACATTATTATACCAATTCGGCAACGACTTAAAAAGGCGACTTACACCAAATGTGAAGTACAGGGAAAGCGTCTCAATCATATCTCCTCCCGTCACTATATAAATACCCTCCCCCCTCCAACGCACCACCCTCATCATCCATCACTGCATCAGCCACTCCGATCACCACCACCCAACACCGCCACCGATGGACTCCCCCTCTTGGGCCGCCTATGCCGCAGCATGGCTAGCGACCCTGGCCCTCCTCCTCCTCGCCCGCCGCCTCCGCCGCCGAAACTACAACCTCCCCCCGGGGCCGAAACCCTGGCCCATCATCGGGAACCTCAACCTCATCGGCCCCCTCCCGCACCGATCCCTCCACGAGCTCACCAAGACCTACGGCCCGCTCATGCAGCTCCGCTTCGGATCATTCCCCGTCGTCGTGGGCTCCTCGGTTGAGATGGCCAAGGCCTTCCTCAAGACCCATGACGTCGCCTTTGCCGGCCGGCCCAAGACCGCCGCTGGTAAATACACCACCTACAACTACTCCGACATCACGTGGTCGCCCTACGGCCCGTACTGGCGCCAGGCCAGGAAGTTGTGCATCATGGAGCTCTTCAGCGCGAAGCGCCTGGAGTCCTACGAGTACATTCGGACGGAGGAGCTAATGTCCCTCCTCAGGAGCCTGTACCTCTCTAGGGGCGCGCACCTCACGTTGAAGGACCACCTGACAGACCTGAGCCTCAACGTGATAAGCCGCATGGTCTTGGGGAAGAAGTACACCGAGGAGACCGAGAACTCCATCGTCAGGCCGGACGAGTTCAAGAAGATGCTCGACGAGCTGTTCCTGTTGAACGGCACGCTGAACATCGGGGACTCCATCCCGTGGCTCAATTTCCTGGACCTCCAGGGATACATCAAGAGGATGAAGACGCTGAGCAAGAAGTTCGACCAGTTCTTGGAGCACGTCTTGGATGAGCACGACGAGAGGCGGCGTGGGGTCGCGAATTATGTCGCCAAGGACATGGTAGATGTGCTCCTGCAGTTCGCCGACGATCCGGATCTCGAAGTCAAGCTCGAGAGGGAAGGAGTCAAAGGGTTTACTCAGGTATTATACATATGCCCGCATGACATCAATCCTTCTGTTTAATTTGCAGATTCAATCCAGCATAAAACTAGTTTAAAGGCAAGTTGTGTTGAGGCCAATTTCAGTTAGACTTGTTCGACAGATGCAAAATTACGTGCATGCTTAGCTTAGCTTAGCGTATCGTCTGCTTAAGCCTGAAAGCAACATTCCGACTAAAGAATGGTTTATTTTCCTCATAGTTTTCAATGACATTATCCTTTGAAAAGATAAGGAAAAGCATCACGCGTGGTTCTCGACTGTCCGGTATTTTTTGGTTATTAATTGTTCAAGATGCTCCCCCGACCAATCAGTTTTGGCTCTATTAATCTGGCGATTCCACGCAATTATTGGAGGTAACTATGTTACGAGAGGAGCGGAAAAAACAGCGCTTTTTCGGTGAATTAGCTGTTCCGCAAAGGTACTGCAATAGGAAATATTGCTGCATATAAGCAGGAATGCATTCAATTTGTCCTTGTGCAGTGATTCATATGAGTTTGGCAGCAGTACTTAAAAAGTAGCGTACGGTCTAGCTGGTGGAGATAGATAGTTTCTGCATAAAGGAAGTCACTTTCTGCAGAAAGAGTGAATTGATCTTGGAGTCACTTTCTGCATGAAGGATGTGAATTGATCTTGGAGTTTAGCGTGTTTGAGATTTGTGAGTGATTTAGTTACTTGAAAAAGTTGGGACAGCGATTCAATAATTCAGACCCAAGAAGTATTCTCTCTTTTGGACTGATTAACGATGGAAGTAGTGCTGGCATGTCTAATAATCCTCCATGACTTACGAATGCTTGCAGGACCTAATTGCGGGTGGGACCGAGAGCTCGGCCGTGACGGTGGAGTGGGCGATCTCGGAGCTCCTGAAGAGGCCGGAGATCTTCAAGAAGGCCACGGAGGAGCTGGACCGGGTGATCGGGAGAGACAGGTGGGTGAGCGAGAAGGACATTGCAAACCTGCCCTACATCGACGCCATCGCCAAGGAGACCATGAGGCTTCACCCGGTGGCGCCAATGCTTGTGCCCCGGATGACGAGGGAGGACTGCACGATCGACGGCTACGACATCCCCAAGGGCACCCAGGCCCTTGTCCTCGTGTGGGCCATCGGGAGGGACCCTGCGATTTGGGACGCCCCGGACGAGTTCCGGCCGGAGAGGTTCCTTGGGCAGGACATCGACGTGAAGGGGCAGAGCTTCGAGCTCCTGCCGTTCGGGTCCGGGAGGAGGATGTGCCCGGGGTACAGCCTCGGGCTCAAGGTGATCCAGGCGAGCCTGGCCAATCTACTGCACGGGTTCAATTGGAAGCTGCCGGAGGCGATGAGCAAGGAGGAGCTGGATATGGAGGAGACCTTCGGGCTCTCGACGCCGAGGAAGATCCCGCTGGTTGTCGTGGCTGAGCCTAGGTTGCCGGATCATGTGTACTCCCTGTGACTTTGTTCGGTTCTTGATTGCTGCTCTCTTATGTTGTCTTCGTCTGCTTTTTCTGTGGCTTAATGAGGGAAGCTTGATGATGTTTAAGATCCTGTCTCGAAGTGATGTTTGTAACTCTTTTAAGTAATTTAAGCATCGAGTATGGCTAATAAGATCTGCTCTTCGATGCCAAGATCGTATGGCGGTTCGGTTGAACTCCACGGCGTTGTAGCCGCTCTCGCGACCGATAGTCCGACACATATAGTTCACGGGATGCGCTACGCGTACGACGATTTCGCTTTAATTGAATGAAATGCGATCGTACGAGTTTTATTTGCTAGACGTGATTATCGAAGACGATCCGGTACGAATATTTCAAGAACCGGGTCGCCCTCGTGCCTAAACTAATGATCCAACGCTACGAAAAACTCCATGTCAGGATGTAATATTTGGCCTTTTAATTGACCAATCAAAAGAGGTGGTGGGACCTACCTTTTATAAACACAAAAAAAAAAAAATTGGGCGTTCAGCCCTTAAAAGGGAGAGGGCACACGGAGAGAGAAGCCGGGAGAGAAAGAAAAGGAAAGGGAAAGAAGAAACGAAAGAAAGGGGAAACGAGAAAGAAAAGAGGAGGAAGTGCGTGCCGCGGGAGCCTTGCCGAGTTACTTCATATTACAACATTCGTTCGATTGAAGTATTTTTTGGAATTATGACATAATTTCGGAGTTTGGTGAAATTCAAGCCGTATAATCCGATTTTTGAGTCGTTGAGCTGTGTATATATATAGATTTGGTAGCTGAGGGTGTTGAGGAGCCGTGAAATTTTACGGAACTCGATTTGGACTTACGGTTTGTCCGATATGAATTTTTGAAATTGCGCGCTCGTGGTGGATAGCAGTGACCAACAGCTTTATATGTTGATTATCGTCGATCTTTGGCTCGATTTTGGTTGGCCATGGAAGGGGTAATGGCATGCGTATGCCGCGATTCAGAAGGAAGATTGATGGAAGGCCTTGTGCGACCAGTCCAAGCATCTTCCGCCCTTCAAACTGAAGCCCTTGCCTGTCTCTATGCTCTCAAACACTTTATTGATCAGCCTCATTTAAAACTAACGCTAGAGTCTGACTATTCAACGTTGATAAGCTGTTTGAGAGATTCTTCCTTTTGTCCTTGGGATGTTGAGCCAATTATCATTGATTGTATTGGTCTCTTGGCTTTTTTTGAGAGTCTAAAATTGGTCCTCTACACCCGTGACTCAAATAGATTAGCAGACTGGGTTGTAAAGGCATCAAGATATAAGACCATCCCCTGAAACTAGGTATGTGAACCCCTTTCCCCTCTTTGGGAAATTCTAGGTTTTGATGCCCTTTACTCCTGTAGGTGGGCCCGAATTTAATGAAATGATATCTTTATTTCAACCAAAAAAAAAAGTTGGGGTTCTTGTAGTTCTTTGAATGAAATTTCTTTTGGCTATATGCTAACTTGGAACGGGATTCGGTGGAAAAAGTTATATTGCGATCAAATTTCTCGTTACGAACAACTTTGAGTAATCGCTTTAGATGAGCGATTTGTGGGCGCTTTTTATTCGTTATGTTAGCATCTAAGCCTAGTTTAGCCAAGTCGTAGTAGAGATAGCTGTTGAGACCTGATTTTTGACTAAATTTTTTATTTTAAACAAAAATCACGAAATTAGGATTAGGAACCTTGACCATGCTTACGAACCTATTTCCAAAAAATAAATTTTTAATATTTTTCTTGAATTTCTTCTCAATTTCTTTAGGCTAAAATAGGAGAAAAATCAAGAAAAATACCAAATGAAGTCCAAAAATTTCCCAAAAATAGCCATTAGTCTTCTAAAAATCCCAATTTTAGCCCAGCAACTTTATTTTTTTTTTTTTTGTAAGATTTCAATTTAGGATAGGTTTTCCCCAAATTTGGGTAATTACTAATCCTAATTGAATAAAAAAAATCCAATTAATCTTTTTCTAGACATTTTTAGGCTATGGTGTCTTCGCAATAATTGATTTTGGGACTTTAAATTTCAAATTGGTTGGTCCAATTTCACAATTTGATGAAAATATCAAAAAGCCCCAAAATTAATTGAAAATTAGGGATTTTAGGACTCAAATTGGTGATTTCATTCAATTGGACATTATTTTATCGAAACTTATATCTTCCCTAAGGGTAACTGACAATGGTTAATTCAATTCTAGCCTCAATTCTACAAAATTAGGTCATTCAAACTTTCAGTTGAATGAAAACCCATTACCCGAATTAAAATTTAGGGTTTTTGGGCTTAATTGTGATAAAAATTCAAACCGATCGCCTATTTTAGAGCAAAATGTGTCAATGAGTCTAAATGTGGGATTAAAATCATGAAATTGGGACAAAATGGGGTCCGATTTGTCAAATTAGACCAACCTGGGTCTGCTGGGTCGGTCGAATCTAACTCGACCCGACTCGGGTTAACCTTCTTCTTCACCCGGATTGAGCACGCAAGGGAAGGGGATAGAAATGAAAAAAAAAGGTTAGTTAGCCCTACCTCTTTGCCGACTTGGATCTCCATTTTTAACAAATGAAAAACGAAATAGACAACTAGAGAATCTCCAGCTGTTTATCCTCATCTGATCTAACTAACTAGGGAGTTGGTTAGAGTGGAGAAAGGGTAGAAAGTCGAACTAGAAAAACAGAAGGGAGAGAATGGTTCCCGCATAGAAACTACTCGACAAAAAGCTAGAGAGAGAGAAGAAAAACTAGGGAGAGAAGTAGAGAGAGAAAGTGAAAGGGAGAGAGTAGAGGTTCCACGGCCGAGTGTTCGGCATCGCCTTGGCTGGAAGAGTGCTGGCGGATCGGCCGATGAGTGTGACCTCCTCCTCCAGACTCCGGCAAGATGGCTGATCGTGAAGAGGTGAAATGTGGCCTAGATCGTCCAATTTAGGACTTTCTCGGCAAATCCAAGACTGTAAGCTGATAAAACAAGTGTAAAGGGACTAAATTGTCGCTTGTTGGTGGTTCGGAAATTCAATTTTGGCCTCCAACTATGAAGGTGAAAACTCTTCCCGCTCGCACTTCATTTGTTTGTCAAAATGCCTAAATGGATGTCTAAACTAATACATGTTTGATAGCTGAATTTGCTCGCTGTTGTTGTGCTTATTAGTTCCTTATTCAAGTTTCTAATCCATTTTTTGTTCATTTCGTGTCTTTTGGATCAATGATTTAGCTTGTGCAACGAGTTGGCCTTCAAAACCCCCTCGCCGGAGTCGGTAGACCTTACCAGAGCATTTCCCCACGGCAAAAGTTTGTTTAAGTCAATTCATTATGATCATTTTTAAGTTTAAATACCTGTTTTGATTGAGTGGAATGAATAGGATGCCTAAGGTTTGATTTGGTTGTTAGATAAGATAGATTAGATTAGTTTCAAGCTATGATTTTCGGCTTGAGAGTCGCCAGCTGGTGGTGGTTTAGCAGTGGTTTAATAGGAATGGATGGTGAGAAGGCAACTAAGGGAAGGTTTAGGGTCGTTTATAGTAGCCGGAGCAACGGCGGAAAGCCATTAGAGTAGCAGCCGAAGTCTTGTTGGAAGTGTGATATCACGAATCGGTGTGCACGTGAAGTGCTCGAAGAAATGCCCAAAAAAGAAAAGGAGAAGAACAGCGCCGTTTGGCACTGTCCCTATCGGGGAAGGCCGGAGACTAGCTCAGGTTGGTCCGGTTATCTCCGGGAATAAAAAAATTCAATAAAAATAATAAAAATATAAAAAAATAATAGAAAATTACAAAAATTTTAAAAAAAAATTCATTAAATAGAAAAAATCATAAAATTTTTAGAAATTTCGAGAAAATTCATGAAAATCCAGAAAATTCAGAAAAATAAGGAAAATTCCAGAAAATTCACAAAAAATCATGAAAATTCAGAAAATTCATAAAAATTAGAAAAAATCCAAAAAATTTAGAAAAATTTGAAAAATCCAGAAATTCATAAAAAAATCGAAAAAAAATTCAGAAAACATTTTAAAAAATAATGAAAAAAATTTGGATTTCTAGGAAGTGAGAAAGTCAAATAAAACTTTTCCTAAAAAATAAAAAATTCCAAAAACTCACATAATGACTTAGAACACTTATGGTCACTCATTTTGAGTGAAATTAAAATTTTTCGAGGTGTGCAAGTGGTTCTTTTGAAAACTCCTTAGTTTATGTATAAAAGGGGCTCAACTCCTGAAAAACCTTAAAACCCCAAAAACTAACACAATCCTTAAAAATGAACAAGCCTCTAGGGTTTCCCTAGGTATTGATTATTTTGATTGATTTTCCTTTTTAGGGACAATATTAGGGTGCTATTTGTGATGTGAATTGATTGCGCACTTCCTTATTGATTGATTGCTCATCGTTTAGAATGGTTAGGATTAGCGGATGGGACTCGAGAAATTGCATGACACATTAGACACTTCAAATCAAGTTAGGTACCGAAAGGGTGTTAGGGATTTCGATATTGAGATCGTTAATGTAATCCCTACCCATGAAATTTCTGGTTCGCTGAAATTGGGATGATTTTCCCTTATCTCGATTAGGTTTCTAGTCAACCATTTAGACTAGTGGCGACTCCAAAACTGAATATAGGCTAAATAAAAAACAAAAACCCGTTGTCTCGCGAGGTATGGTCAGGGAGAGACCCTCGTTCATTAGTGATAAGACATCCTACCATTCTTGATGAATGAAAGTACCTTCTAGCGCGCTTTAGGACCGAATTGAGTGCGGCGCGATAATAGTATTTTACTTGATTTTAACGTTGTTTCTCGCTTATTTGATAAAATTGCGAGATCAACGATTCAAGTAATCTTTGTTGTTTGATCGTAAGCATTTCTAGGTGAGTGGTATTATTTCTTCCATGAATTTACAAACTCATATTTTGAAAATGGTAGAGTTTTAATATAGTATAAGTTATTAAAAGCATGTTTCTTGCATAAATTGGATCGAACTTTTACTACCTTTTTAGTTGATTGAAAAGGGATTGAGAATATTTTATGAAGTGGTCTAAAATGACCAATTGTGAATGCTTTGGTTAAATGTTTTGTGAAAGGAATTGTAAAAGTTGTACGTATTGATTACGAAATGTTTTGTGAAATGCATTCTAACTGATAAATGGAATTGTGAAAGGTTATGTGATTCTATTTGTAAAACCAGTTTATGAAATAACTTTCTGGTGTTGATTGTGCATTGTTGGAAAAATATTTTGGTTAATATGGCTCACATTGCTATGATGAGAACTCATCGAGAGGGGAGTATGCATACTGTCAGGACATCTTTCTGGGCCGAACCGCCAGCTGATATAGGTGGTAGACCTAGCTAAGGGGGTAAACTTGGTCGCCTTTGTCACGGCGTTAAACATGACTATAGTTTGATGATGAGCATTAGATTAATCGATGGAATGGACCATGGACGTGTGATTAATAAGATTAATCAATGGAATAGACCATTGATGATTGCTTGTTATTGTTGAGTATGTTTTGATGACTGATCTTGTACGTATAGAGTTTTGTTGGAAAGTTATCACATATTTTCGATATTTTACGTATATTGTATATTGAATTTGAGATGAGGAGTTATCATATCATTTTATAATGATTCATAGTGAATGTTCGATCCGCTTAAAAGAAATGTATTACTCACTGAGCTATGGTTGCTCACTCCATTTCTTCCAATCCTTTTCAGGTTCTTCAGCTGGCGATGAGTAGTACGAGAGTGATATCCACGGGTCTTTTGGGAGTTGGCTTTTGGGTGGTTTGAGGTTGTGTCTTTCGGGTAGAAGGCAGCGATGTCATCCCCTTTACTGCTAGGAATCGGTGACACAAGATGTACAATTGTTTGACCGTGGGGTAGCCCATAGTTTGAATTGGTTCGAGCTCAAAGTTATGTTGCTTGACTAATTTATCAACTTTAAGAGTAAGAAAACAAAGGGACAAAAGGGAGTGATGGGAAAATATTCGAGATTGACAAATTCACCCACTAGAAGCCACCGTTCTTGAAGTGACATGGCCGTAATAATGGAAAATGGAGATGGCCGGGACGTGACGTGACGTGACAGGGGAGGGGGGATAAAAATGGCAAAAGCCAATGGATTAATATTTTGAAAAATTTTAAACTGATATAATTATGATAAATTTATCTCAAATTATTTTTTTGATCACGAAAAATTCTAAATCGGTATACATATGACATATTTACTTTAAATTAATTTTTTAATTACAAAAAATCTCAAATTGGTACATCATGATAAATTTATTCTCGGTTAGTTTTCATTAAATTGAATTAATACTATAAAAAAATCACAAATTAGTACACATATGACAAACGGAGGATAAAACATAAAACTAGTATATTCATAAACTGCCGCGTGTCATTTAATAAAGTAATTTGACAGTAAAATTTAACGGAAACAAACTAAAGGTAAATTTGTCATAGTTGTACTAGTTTAAGATTTTTTTTGGTCAAAAAATTAGTTTAGGATAAATTTATCATACATGTATCAATTTAAGATTTTTCATGATATTAACCTAAATAGAATCCGCCACTTGCTGCGTGTCCTTGTCGTCTCCCTCTCCTCTCCCCACTCCAACTTAGATAATTATTTTATTTTATCTTTTGATTCGTGAAAAATAATTTTACTTAGAGAGAAGACATTTTGCCATTTTTCCTAATTTAAAAAAAACAATAGGGATATGTCGACTAAAACTTGTGAAAATTTAGCATAAATACGATATGTAAACGAGAGAGGTAATGAGATTTAAATTAAATATTTGTGACGTGACCATGGTGTTTGAACAATTTGTTCCTAAGTAGTTGGTACTACTTATGTACTCTATTGTTGTCCCGATCAAAATTGAAAGAAAGGGCATTGGACCTCGTTTGCGCGACAGCTAGAAAAATTCTAGAATCAAGAAGTATGAAAAAGGGTAAAGATTCATTAATACAACACAAGCATTTGGTCATTGTCTGAATTTGGGTTAGTTGGGCATTTCCAATTTTCTCTTCAAGCTCTCAAAATTTTTTCCGTTAGAAAATTCATTTTCTTAACTTTAAAAATGCATACTTTCCTTTACAACAGATTTTTTTTTTCCCATTTTCCGCGAACCGAACCAGACGGGTGGAACGTGTTTAGAAAGAACTCAGATCACGATTAACGTCACTAAACACACACTTAAAAAAAATCTAAATTTCCCCTTTTCCCCCGCGAAACACATTTCCCTCAGATTGGCCAGAAATTATTTTCTCGGAAATTGCGTTCCTTTTCTACTATAAACAAAAGAAAATAAAATTCACCCTCGGCGGCGGCCGGAAGCTCGTCGTACAATCCGAGGGCGGCCTCGCCCAATCGTGTCGTCCGTCGGCCCCAATTTAGAGAGAGAAAGAGAGAGAGAGAGAGATTCGACCTCCTTCTGGAAAATCTCAGACGGAGAGAGGCGGATCTCCATTTTTTGTCCCGTACGCTCTCATCCTCCTCCTCCTCCTCGCTCGCAAGAGCTCCTCTTCCTCCGACGCCGTGCGACCCGGTGCCCCCCCATCGCATCGCAGCCTTCAGCCGTGCTTCCATTTGCCGTTTTCCTCCGGCCGAGACGGTTCCCCCGGCGGAAGTAAAATCGCGGCTTTTTCCCCGGGAAAGTTCGATTCCTTTTGTCCGCGGGATCGCCCCATCTGGCCGGAAAGAGATCTGGGTCCTTGAGAAACGGCCTCGGTTCCGGCGAATTCGGTCGCGCTCCGTGAACTCCCGCCCGAAACCCTAGAAATCCCCCCCAGCCCAGATGCCCATGGCCGTCCCGACGGTGGCTCTGTACGCCAGCCCGCCGCCCAGCAGCGTCTGCTCGACGTCGCACCAGATCAACGCGCACGTCTCGTGCGACTTCGATTTCAGCTCCAGATCGGCGCCGCCCGCCGCCTCGTCGGCCGCTTCCTCGGCTCGGAAGCCGACCGTCGGGGGTCTCTCGAGCCTTTTCGCCTCGCCGACGCCGCCCCCTACGGTGGCGAAGCACTCGTCGTCGTCGAGCTTCGCCGCTGGGGGTGGTGATGAATTGGGGAGGCAAGAGAGGTGCGAGGAATTTAGAGAGCTGAGTAGCTCTTTGAGCAGCTCCTTTCGCTACTCGCCGAGTAAATTCGTGGGTTCGTGGAAGCGGGATCATCAGAGCCCGGTCTCGGTTCTTCACGGACCTGTTTCGTGTAGTAGCAATAGCTGTAGTGGAAACGGCAGTGCAAAGAGCTTCCCAGCGAGAACTTCGCGTGATAGGAATGACGTTAATGCGCTGGGCTCGATTCGAAGGGGTTATAATGGGCTGCTCAGTGGGTTTGTCCGGAGGGCGGTGGCTTGTTGTGTGGAGCTAGAAATGCCGGCGGTTGAGGTGCGTGGTGATGGTGGTGGAGCTGCTGATGTGGAGGAGTTGACGTTTAATTTGGAGGATTGCTTTGTGGAGAGTGATCTCGAGCCGTATGCAACGGAGTTGTTGGTGAATGCACAGTTGAGGCATAAGATCTTCTGCGACGAGTTTGTCATTAAGGCGTTCTATGAGGCTGAAAAGGCACATAGAGGGCAGGTATAGTTTTCAATTGTACAATGGCTTTTGTTCATCGGGACAATTCTTTTATGATTGTTTGATAGGTTTTGATGTGTTTGCGATGTAGATGCGTGCCAGTGGCGATCCATATTTGCAGCATTGCGTTGAAACAGCTGTGTCACTGGCACTAATCGGTGCTAATTCTACCGTGGTTGCCGCGGGGCTGTTGCATGACACCCTTGACGATACCTTCGTGAGTTATGACTATGTATTGAGGAACTTTGGAGCTGGTGTGGCTGACTTAATTGTAGGGGTAAGAAAGAATTTCCAGCTTGATTTCTTTGTGTGAACTGTTTGGACAAACAAGAATATCGAAAGAAGTTAACTTAAACATTTGGCATTTATATTCTGATGAGCTGTTTCTGCTGTTTATCTGTCCCTGGAAAATGGCGAAGAGGCATAACAACTTAAGTAAATAGCATAATTAATTTGCTATATGCCACTTGCAAGCATTTGTTCGTGGCTTATGTCCTTGTACAACTATCCCTAGGCCACTGAAAGAGTACAATGTCTATTCAGATTTTTGACTGAACTAGGTAATTAGTTACTTCCTGATTGAGTAAGATTCATTTCAGGATGTCCTCGAAATGACCTCATTAAGCGTACTGATAGTATGTTGTGTTATCTGCAGGGAGTGCTGGCCCTGCTGGGGTCTTTATGAATATTAATGTAAACAGATAGTTTTCTAGATAATGCCTTCCAAAAGCGCTTTCCACGAAAGTGAGCCAGTGTACCAAGTTGTAGGATTGAATTATCTTGGCACACAGAATGCTATTGTGCGTACAAATGGCGGTAGCTGTTGCAATTGCTTGTCCTATTTGGGAATCTTTGTCCAGGAATACTGTGTTTGCAATGTGAGAATTGTACTCTGCAGACATCTTGGGAAGTTAAAAGTCTCTTCACTCTCTAATTCAGGACGACTTATTCCTAAATGAACTTTTCTGATGTTTTTGCCACTGGTAATGCTGCAAACAGGGACATTTCTTTCTTCCCTATGTTTTACTTTTTCAGTGCAAAAAAAATTGCAAATTGGTTTATGTAATAGTAAAGAGACATTTGAGCATGTAATTGCAGATATGCTCTGGGTTTTGATTCTTGACAGCTCATTGTTCTTTAGTCAACACTCAAAAGCTTACACTTTTAATTTAAAAGATAACAGGTCAACCAGGGTGCTTGTATTCTCCCTCTAGATTGTTTCTTTTCTTTTTACTTTTCCTTTCCATGTTGCTGCCTGTCTGAAGTAATGCACTCTTGCTGCTTTGAGCTCTCTTTGTTTGCATGGCAACTTATGCATGTATGTTTTATGAGAAACTTTAATGTTAGTCGGTTATGTATGGTTATTCTAGGTATCAAAGCTAAGCCAACTTAGCCAACTTGCACGTGAAAACAATACAGCGAGCAAGACCGTTGAGGCAGATCGACTTCATACCATGTTCTTAGCCATGGCAGATGCCAGGGCTGTCCTCATAAAATTGGCGGATAGACTTCATAATATGGCAACTCTGGATGCATTGCCTTTGGTCAAGCAACAACGGTTTGCTAAGGAGACGATGGAGATATTTGTACCCTTGGCCAATCGTTTGGGGGTCTATACTTGGAAGGAGCAGCTAGAGAATTTGTGCTTTAAGCATCTCAACCCAGATATGCACAAACAATTATCGTCGCAGCTTCTTGAGTCCTTTGACGAAGCGATGATTGCATCTGCTATTGAGAAATTAGAGCTAGCTCTCAAGGATAAGGCCATTTCTCACCACTCATTATCAGGAAGGCACAAAAGCTTATATAGCATATATAGCAAAATGTTAAAGTATGCCCCTCCCTCCCTCCCTCACATATCCTGTATATGTTATTTGAGGGACTGCTTTCCTTTGTTGATAGCTTTTCCTATGTGATTTTCATGGACTGGTTGCTAACTCAGAAACTTAGGGAGCAAAATAACACAATTTATGTACTGCTTATTACGAAGTTTTCGGTATGTGCGCTGCTAAGGGTGTCTGGCCACAGAAAAAAAAAAGTTGCCAAGGGTGGATGAAACTCTCATCTTTCTTTTTACTAATTATAAGGTAATTTATTAATAGATACACTGTTGTAGTGCATCTGAAGTAAATGAAAACAGGGCACAAGAAACTGAATACACAGCCTAAGAAACATACTTATAGCATTGGAGAGTAGAGCATGAAGCCCGAAGATGACTAAAAGCCATAAAGATTGAAGCAGCTGAAGACTTGGATCCTTGGAACATTTTTTGGTGCAAGCAATAAGTGCTGCACATATTTTAAAAAATTATATACACTCTGAACAGCAATGGTGATGGACACCTAGAATAGATTTCCAGTCTCTCTTGTAGCAAGTAACTTGTGTACTAATTGGTGTATTAATGGAGATTGTCATTTTCATGCAGGAAGAAGCTTACAATGGATGAAATCCATGATATACATGGTTTACGGTTAATTGTTGAAAATGAAGAGGACTGTTACAAAGCACTGAGAATTGTCCAAAGTTTGTGGCCTGAAGTTTCTGGAAGATCAAAAGACTACATTGCCCATCCAAAGCTTAATGGGTATGTTTGCTAAAATACATTGATTGAGTGCTTAAGAGCCAAGGCCCTTGCTTTCTTAACGTTTCGTTATTATTATTTAGGTATCAATCACTTCATACTGTAGTGATGGGTGATGGGATGGTTCCCCTCGAAATTCAAATCCGAACAAAAGCAATGCATTTGCAGGCTGAATTTGGATTTGCTGCTCATTGGAGATATAAAGAAGGTGAGAGTAAGCACTCTGCTTTCGTGCTTCAGATGGTTGAGTGGGCTCGATGGGTTGTTAGCTGGCAGTGTGAGGCAATGAGAAATGATCAGTCATCAATTGGCCATGTTGATTCTGTCAAGCCAAGCTGCACATTCCCAACTCACACAGAAGATTGTCCGTTCTCATACAAGCCTCTCGCTGATCAGGATAGGCCCATCTTTATCATTATGATTGAAAATGATAAGGTACTTTTTTAACTTCAATGTTTTTTTTTTCTACAGATTGTTTCTAATGTCGGTGTTTATGCTACCTGGTCGTCATAGGACAGTTCAACAAATTTTGCTCTTGTGCATGAAATACTCGATGAATTGGGTAGCACATTTGAAGTTCGGTTTGGATAGTATGCTAATTTTTTATTACTCTGCCTTGCTCAATGATGGATGTGATGAAGTTCTTTGATGGTTGGATTCTGCAGATGTCGGTCCAAGAGTTTCCCCCGGACTCTACAGTCATGGATTTGTTGGAAAGGGCTGGGATGGGGAGCTCAAAATGGGCACCTTACAGGTTCCCTCTCAAGGAAGAACTGAGGCCGAGGTTGAATCGCGAGCCTGTTGGTGAGCCTATGTGCAAGTTGAAGATGGGGGATGTCGTGGAATTGACTCCTGCATTACCCAATAAGTCATTGACGGAGTATAGGGAAGAGATCCAGCGAATGTATGATCACGGCCTTACCGTATCGAGCCCGGGGCGGTCTACTAGCACTTTGGTTTGCTGGAGTTGACCCGGTTGAGGCGATTCCTTTGTGATTTTATTATTTGTTAAAATCAGGCGCGCTTGTAAATATGTATGTATATATAGGACAGGACTCTCGTTTTGTAAGGACAAGTTATTTGGACTCTCTTTCTGCCTGGAAAAGTTATTTTCTTTCTCGTTTTATTTTACTCTTGAATGGACTTTGAACAATTTGATTCTCCAAAATCCAGCATATATGCAATCTGTATCTTCATTGGCAGCTACATCTTTTTCTGTTCAAAGATGCATTGTCCAAAGCGTCATTTGTTATTAGGGTTAATATCACCAAAAACTCCAAACTGGTACGTGTGTGATAATTTTATCCCGAATTTATTTTTTGACAATAAAAAATTTCAAACTGGTACACCTGTGATAATTTTATTCCGAATATATCACAAAAAATCTTAAATTAGTACACTTGTGATAATACACTTGTGATAATTTTATTTTGAACATATCACAAAAAATCCTAAATTGATATATATGTGATAATTTTACTATGAACTAAAATTTTAATATTATTTTTTTTGAATTTTTATTAATATTTTTATTTTTTTTTTCTTCATCTTCAATATTTGGCCTGTCGCCGGACTAGCGACCGGCTAGAGGCAGAAGCCGGCGAGATCGGCCTGCCGGCTGTTGGCGAGGCTCGACCTCACCTAGCCGACTTAGGCAAGAGTTGCCCTCGCCTGCATCGGGCGAGGGCTGCCCTCGCTTGAGTCGGGCTGGGCGAGGATAGCTCTTGCCTGACTCAGGCGAGGGTCGCCTTCACCTAGGCGGGCGAGGAGAGCTCTTGCCCGACGCCGGTGAGGGCTGCCCTTGCCAGATCCGGCGAGGGCGACCCTTACCTGACGCTGGTGAGGGCGACCCTCGCTTGAGTTGGGGGAGGGCGGCCCTTGCCCGGGCCAGTGAGGTCGAGTCTTGCTTGCGGCCGGCGGGGCCAACCTCGCCGGCTTTCGCCTCTGGCCGGTTGCCGGTCTAGCGACCGGCCAAAGGTTGAAGATGAAGAAAAAAAGATAAGAAAAGAAAAGAAAAAAGAAAAAATAATATTAAAGAATTATTAATTCTGGATAAAATTATCACATGTGTATTAGTTTGGGATTTTTTGTGATAAAAAAATAGTTTAGGGTAAATTTATCACGGGTTTACCGGTTTGGAGTAAAATTGTCATAGGTATACTAGTTTGAAGTTTTTTGTAATAAAAAAAAAGTTTGGGGTAAAATTGTCACACACGTACCAGTTTGGGATTTTTGGTGGTATTAACCCTTTGTTATTATTTCTTCCATTTGCTAATATTTGGTAATTGTTGTGATCTGTAAATGAATAACTTAGTCTAATGACTAGGGAGATCTGGTGTCCAAAGATGTTATCATCGCCTGTGGCTGCTCAAGAAACAACTGAGGCCATGTTTCAGAATTATTGACCAGAAGATGGAAAGCCTGAATACCAAGCAGTTCAACTCCTAAATTCTAGTCGCACATTGAACAGAAGAAATAGAGTCTCATGCTAATGTGTCATCCAGTTCATATTCGGTACTGTAAAATCATTTATTAGTCGCATGATACATACAACCACTAGCTCCACTACAGAGAAAACAGTCATAGAGAAGCATAATATTGCATATTCATTTTCTACCTCCACAAGAACTGTTGAACAGAATGTTGCCAAGAGAGCACAAGCATCAGCATCACCAGAACCCCAGTGAGTCCCCAGGATGAGCTCCCAATTCGCAGCACCCATGAAGGATCAGGACATGGAACCACCGAACCTCTCTGGACGTATCCTGAAGAAGATTTTGACGAAGTGGTCTTGATGGCAATTATGAGCCCGGCAAGAACCACAGGAAGCACAAACCCAGAACTCCATTTGGCCTCATGGGAATACTTAGCCTCACCCTTCCTGTCATTGTACAGTGGAGAGAGTACTATTGCTGATACAAGAGCCAGCACCATGGCCACTCCTCTCTGAGACGAGCTTTGAGCTGCGTAAAGATGAGCGGCCATGGATGGGGCTTTGAAGAGGAAGCCTAGAGCCAAATGGAAGAAACAAGGGTTGAAGAGAAGGAACTGAGATTGATGGGAGATTTATAAGAGGAAAGAGATGAATATGGTGAAGGAAAGCAATCACGGTAGAAAAGGGCTCGACAGTATCTATTGGGTGACAGGTGATAAAATATACAGCCGTCCATAAAGTTAAACAAGGAAAAAGTGTGAAAAAGTGAAGGGGTTTGAAAGTTATAGGAGGGAATGAGTGAGAAGATGAGATTGGAACAAAGTGGAAGCAAGGTATCAGGGGGTGTGTGTTCATATGTGACAAGAAGGGATGCTATCGCTATTGCTAGCTGTACACAAATCTTGTTGGAGGTTAATGTCTTTCTTTACTTAGTCAGCTATCTTTATCTTTCTTTCTGAATCTTTGAATCTTGTTTCATATGCATTCTTTTCCCCTTTCATTCCATTTCCAACATTTAGCAGAATCTCTTTGATTGATGCTGAATTTGCAACCCAAGAAATGGGTGGAATTCGACATCCAACCTCGTTGGATCTACTAAATTGCAGTTACATGTTCTGTAAAGATCTCTTTCCAACTCTCAAACCACACGCCAGGAATAGATCACAGCACCGCACTGTTTCCTCACCACGAAAGACACGATGCGAAGCTAAAGCCTTGAACAATATCTGAACATGCTTGCTTGTGCATAATGACGAGACTTGGCAAAGAAAGTCGACGTTAAAGACAGGCAACCGGCAGCACTGGATGGGTTTATCGAAATAAACAAACCCTTTTCGTGACTAAGATGCGCAATTAGTGTTAATCGTACGTCAACCTTGATAGGACATGTTGCTTCCATAGGCCATGGCCACAATGCAACGTAGTTTTCCGTTAATAGAAAAAGATGGGAGTTCGTGAAATCCAATCCTTGCAAGAAAACAACTTCTGGACTCTTCAAATCACTTTGCCTATGTATCTGCTTGCCCATTCCCTACCATGCGCATGAAGGAACGCACTAAATTATGATGAGATTCAAGCCACTACGACACACTTCGACATAATGCGCTAGTTATATAACGGGGCGTTCTAACTCAATGTAATCGTTGTGTTTCTTTGATTTTCCTCACGGTTTGTACACCATGACTGGATGTTGAAGTCACGTGAGGGAAGAAAACAGAGGATTACGACATGCTATGACAAAAGAGCTACCATCAAATCCAAGCCTATACGAGGCACTACAAGTATTGCGCTAAAACTAAAAAGGCATTTTCGTAGCGCATTACAACCCGTTATACTCTTTTGATTTTTTTCTTATGATCTTTTCACTACAACGGAATATTGATGCCACGCTATGGAAAGGGCTATAACACTTTCAATGGAATGTACTAAACTCCGACGAAATTCAAGCCCATATGATGCCCTACGACATATTGTAGAAGCACTACGACTTCACATTCTGCACGTCGTTACTCTTTGTAATCCGTCTATTCCTTTGATTTTTCTTTTTTAGTCTATCTACTCCTACCGATATTGAAGAAATTTGCTACCAATTTGAAAGAAAATATTTGACTTAAAATTTTTTGAGCATAAGTTCCGTTATTGAAAATTGATCAAGTTATTGATTCGAAATCATCATAGATATGTTGTGCTCAATTATCGCATTTATTACTTATATACATAATGTAGAAATTTATCTGATATGAAGACCCTCATTTTATAATTATGCAGCAATACAGATCAATTTTTGAAAAAACAGAGAGCAAAAAAGAGTAGAAAAATTTAACTTGAAAACAAGGGGCAACCCCCTTTTTTAAAACAAAAAGGGATATGCGCACTGGAAGTCTTAAAACTTATTACGAAAGTACGATCAATTTCTCCATTATCGCATTTATTACTTACATATATAATGTAGAAATTTATCTGATATGAAGACCCTCATTTTATAATTATACAGTATTAAAAATCACTTTTTGAAAAAACAGAGAACAAAAAAGAGCAGTATAATTGAACTTGCAAACAAGGGGCAACCCCTTTTTCTAAAAAAAGGGGGATATGTATACTGGAAGTCCTAAAACTTATCATGAAAGTACAATCAAATTCTAAAACTTATTAAATTAGTTCAATTGAATCCTTTCGTTAACTTCGTTCAATTTAACTAATAGAAAATGTTGACGTGACTTTTTTTATGCCATTTTCTTTATTTTACGTGGCAATGACGTGGTTAAAATGACGTCGTTGTGGTTAAAATCTGATTTTTGATATAAATTTTAATTAAATTCAATTTAAAAATGAGCTAAATTTTACCAAAAAAAAAAGGGAAGGGAGAAACTAGGTGGGAGGGGTGTTGAGATTATATCTTCAACCAGTTTGTGTGGAAATCATTTGCAGATAATCCAAGGGAAGAAGGAAGAAACTCTAATCGAAGACAGAGGTTTTGAGTCTCAAGCTGTTGCAAAAACTCCAACTGGAAGAGAGGGTTTATACGAAGAGAGAGCTGCTCAATCAATCAAAAGGAAAGGAAAAGAAGTTTTAGAAGAAAACGATGTTGTCTCATCTGGTACACAAATATAATCTCTTGAAGTTTCCAGCAGTACGTGCTAGCATCAGAAGAATTGTACTCTCAATAACCGTTTTGCAAGTCTGAGCTTTGAAGAATTAGAGTGACCAGAAGAAGATATGTGAAGGAATTTCTATATTTTTATTCCTTTATTTTTTTTGTGCTGAGCTGTAATTCAAGTATTGGCTGCTCTGGATCTAGATTTTTTGGTCATATAAATTGTAAAAATGAACGCTGAAGAAGATGGGCTCTTAGATGAAAAGTTTCATGAGAATGAAGGAAATGGCTATGGGAGCAAGATTTCTTTCTATTCTGCTTTAATTATTTCCTTCTTTTATTCAGTTTTCTTCATGGTATTAGAGCTTAAAATCCTGAGCTCAAATCTTTCTAGGCCCCATTTAGTTTCTCATTTAAATATGTCCACACTTAGTACATGGCAAAAAGACCTGACTAAGCGTGAGGGGGGCTTCATTTAACAGCTTAAGTTTTTAGAATAGTTGGCAGTGATCCTATAAAATTTCACATGGGGGTCGCTAGCCCTCGCCCAAACTTGGCTGAGAGTCGGCTGCCAGTGGCGACCCTCAACCCTTGGCCATCCCACACCCATGTTGGCCTTTGGCGACGGCGAGAGCTGCTCCCTTACCGTCTGGTTAGTGCTTTTTTTATTTTTAATTTTAGCTTATTTTCAAATTTTATGTAAATAAATTTTGAATTAAAAATCAGATTAGTCCAAAACGACGTTGTTTTAGCCGCGTCATCACCATGTAGGATAGAAAAAATAAAAATAACCACACGTCAGCATATTTCGGTAGTCAAATTAAACGGAGTTAACGGAATGACTCGATCGAATCGTAATTTAATTGCATTTTCACGATAAATTTAAGGACCCATTGCATTTTTGCGATAAATTTAAGATCTTCGGGGCTCATGTCCAAAAACAAGAACAAAACACTAAGGGCAGGGTCCCTCCTGGCCCTTTCTTCTTGGATCGACAGCAACATGTGTGTCCGTCGGGCGTTCAAGAATAACAAAGGAAGAGCAGTGACAGGGGTCTCCCTCTCTCACGAACTTGTTCTCCTGTTCCTTCGTCTGCAAGTGATCATGCACGCTTCAAATGCCAAAACTGAGAGCAATATCATATTAGAGATTCCTTAAGATTTTCCAATATATGAAGCCTAAGATGATTGAACACTGGAACACACCATCTTCAAGCACCTTCACACCACCACTTCAATGGCCTCCTCCACATTCCTCCACCTTCTCTCCACCTACCTCTCCACCACCATTGGCATCCTCAGGAGCATGCTCTCGCACCTCCTGACCCTCCACAAGACGCCATTCCTGGTCGCGCTCGTCGACGTATCCCTGTCGCTCTACTTCTGGTCGTGTGGCCTCTCGCCCTGCTCTGTGGACTTGGACGACGAGCAGACCACCATCCACTTCTGGGGCTCTGCTCACAGGAGGTCCAGGAAACCATATCTGGTCCTCATCCATGGCTACGGAGGCAACTCGAGGTGGCAGTTCTGGGCCCAAGTGGGCCCTTTGTCTCAAAGCTTCAACGTTTTCATACCGGACTTGCTCTTCTTTGGGAAATCACACACGCTGAGTCCTGAGAGGAGTGACGTGTTTCAGGCGACATGCATTGTGGAGGGTCTCAGGAAACTGGGGGTTGATAAGTACTCAATTTATGCGATCAGCTATGGTGGGTTTGTGGGGTACAGGATGACTGAGGTTGGTGGTGATAAAGTTGAGAAATTGGTGATTGTCAGCACTGGGATTGGGTGTACAGATGAGCAGAAGTTCGAGCAGCTGAGGAAGATTGGCAGAAATCCCTTGGATCTTCTTTTGCCTGAGAAGTCTCAGGATCTAAGGGTTCTGATGAATTTGTCAATCTATAAGTTCAATCCTTTCACTTGGGGCCCCAATTTCTTCCTCCAGCAATTCATTGATGTGAGCTAACATTCTCTCCTTATATTGCCCTACAAAGTTGTGCCCTGTTTATTGCTTGATGCAGTTGCTGGTCTCAGGCTCTGAGGTGTCCACTCAAGTTGTCTTTGCTTGGCTAGATAAATCAGTCTATAGAAGAATTTGACCAGTAATTTTATTCTGTCTTGCAGCTATATGCTGGTTTTGAAAGATCTGGAATCGTGAAAAATAAAGTGAAAAGGAAAGGGCATGAATCTTTAGGAGTTTTTCCCTCAACTAAAGAGAGCGCATTTTTGAGAAATTTGGCTTTTAATTGGTTAAAAAGGAGAGAATCGTATTGTAGTGACTTTTGGCGTTTAGAATCCAAATGTCATCATCAGTTATAGTATGATGGAATTAGAATTACCTTGGTTTGTATCCTGGCTTTGACAGGTTGAAACTGATGGACTACCTCAAAACAGAATTTTCTTCATCTGATTACCCTACTTGAATTGGAATCTCTCCATAAAATTCCACAACTTTTGCTACCAAGAAGTGTTGTTTGAGTTAGGGGTGTCGGTCCTCGGTGGATTGTTGAGAATCAACAATGTGACTATTGGCTCCAAAAGTTTGGAACCGAGAACTAACCGGTCGAATCGAGACCTATTGCATCCCGATCCCTTTTTTGTTTTGCGTAAAAAATTGTATTCTTCTTAATAAGCTATAAACACATTTCACTGTTACAATATGTTGTTGTCTCTTATGTTGAAGACCTAGTTTGACTTTTAGAGAGCTGCAAAAGTTTTTTTTTTAGATGAGGCTTTAAAACTGATTCAACCTGGGAACCGAACTGATTGAACTGGTAAGAACCAGTTCTCGGAAAAAACCGATGGTTTGGGCCTTAGAACTGGGAAGGAACCGATTTTCCCTTAGATTTGACCTTGCAACGGTTGGTCAGGCCGGTTTGGTCCGCTTCTCGGGTTGAACTGGACTAGGTGCACACCCCTTATGATTAGTTCATAGATCACCGCTAAAGGTGAACAACAGCAGATGGCTCGCTTGGCCCCTAATGCCTGAGAGGTAAATTGGCAAGCTTGGGCAAAGGTTTTACTTGAGGAAAGCCGGCCCGCTTATCTTTGGCTCATCCCGGCCAAAAATTCCTGCTATATAATTTTTATGATATGTGCGGGTTTGAGCAACACATTGGCGTGACCTTTGTGTCTGTTCCGAACCCACCCGATGATTGACTTTAGTCACCACCTGGAGCTTCCTTCATTTTCCTGTAGTCACAGGCCTACTTTTTCAGGTCATGTGCAACAATTACAGGAAAGAAAAATCGGAGCTAGCAGAATACTTGATCTTCAGAAAAGCAGACAGCAACCTTCCTGTTTTGACTCAGGTAGTTCATTCACATGGGTGGTTGTACTACTTATGAACCAATGTATTCAAAGACGTCATATGTGAGATGTGTGCGCAACCATATCATTGCAAAAAGACTATACCGCTTAGCAATTCATTTTTTGGGTGGTATTTGCAGGAAACGTTGATTATATGGGGAAATAAGGATAAGGTCTTCCCATTGAGCTTTGCGCATCACTTGCAAAAGTAGGGTTTTCTTAATGTGTATTCTTTAAATCAGTGTCTTGGTTTGCTTAAATGTTGCCAATATGAAAATTTAAATCTACATTTGTCAGGCATCTGGGACCCAAGTCGAAGCTAGAGATCATCAAGGACACAGGTCACGCTGCAAACGTCGAATCCCCCGGAGCTGTGAACAATTCTATAAGAGCCTTTATCCTCGGTAAATGAATGCGATAAAAGATGTTAGCATTTTGATTGCAACTTTCGGTATTTAAGTTAGGGAATGTTGTGCAGTGCAACAACTAAAGAAGTAGAATTTGCTTCTCTAAAAGATCTGAATTTTAGCTGATGCTCTCTGATTGAAGCAATCCTTCAAGTATCTATATAGGTAAACCATTCCTATTGATGCATCTAAGTTTACTTCAGGAAAGTCGATTAGAAACAGTATCACAGAAAGAGGTTAAATGCTATGAAAATTTAAGATTACTTCATTGTCCAACTATGGGTTTTGGAGTTGGGTAATTCTTATAAGACGAAATATAATACAAACCTAGCTAGTATATCTTAGTTTTTCATCTGCCACCTTCCTAAGTACTTCTGGAGCTCACCCTGCGCATTACTTTTATGATGACTGGCCGAAATTATTACACATCCATATATTTTAGAACGTTTCTCTGAGTGATTGCAATTTCACGACGACCTCCTTCATGTCGAGCCGTTCTCTGGGCTGTTCAGCGGAGCATAAGATGCCGATTTTCAGAATAGAGGTCAAGCTCTCTCGAGCTTTGCTTTGCTTTCTCGAACTGGTTTCCCTGTTGATGTCTTGATGGTGGAAGACTTCTTCGAGTAGTTTCAAGTTGACTATTTCGGCTGCTCCATCCGGAATAGCTCTGTTCACATAGCTATGGAGGCTGAGATCTTCCATGAACATCTCATCAGTTGGCTTCTTCCCAGTGAACATCTCCATCACTAGAATCCCAAAGCTGTACACATCCCCCCAATTTTTTGAAATCTCACCAGCCATTCCATATTCTTCACCAAAACACATTACCAGTTTGCCATAAGTTCAACAAATAAAATCCCAAAACATTTGTATATATGCATTCTCGAAAATAAAAGAGGTTGACTTCTGCAGTCCAATTTTGAAATGTCTTTTGTTCAATTTTCGCAAAAAGGGTCCCGAAAAATGAGGAATCCATGAGATATCTCTATCCAAGATTATAGGGCAAAAAAGAAGTTACCTGGAGCTACATATCCAATAGTACCCTTAAAGGCACCGCTACTCAAGCTCGAGTGACTATGAGGGTTCTTTCATAGAGGAGCCTTGCTAATCCGAAATCGCCGACATGAGCGGTCATGTATTTGTCTGGGAGGACATTGCTTGGCTTAAGATCACAGTGAACAACTGGAGGGTCCGCATGGTGATGGAGATAGTCCAGAGTCTAAGCTATGTCAATGGCTATGCTGACTCTCTGCACATAACTGAGTTGCCTCCGGACAGAATTCTGGTCATCTGAATTATCTACATGCAACCACTTCTCCAAACTCCCGTTCAGCGTGTAGTCGTAGACCAATACCCTGAACTCGTTCCCAGCGAAATCAATTCTTGACCAGGAAGTGACTATCTTCAAGAGATTCTGATGCCAGATCGATCTTAATGCTTTGCATTCGGCTACGAAGCTCTTTGAAGCTCCGCATTGCTGGAGGTCGAGCACTTTCACTGCAACCACCGATTCCCCGCTGCATCCTTTGTACACTGAACCGTAACTGCCGGTCCCTATCTTTTTAGCTGAAGAGAAGCCATCTGTTGCTCTGGAAAGCTCAGCATATGTAATCTTCTGAAATTTCTTTTCGTCTACTGCAGGAGTCATCTCAAACAATTTCTTCCCCCTAACGCTTTTCCTCCTATAAAGTATGAGAATGGAACATATCAAGATTGCACATGTTCCAACAGAAACTACGAGGATTATCAATATCCTGAGATACAAATGTCGCCACAACTTCCTGGAATGAACTATGTGGGGTGTGCATTTCTGTAGATGCAATGCCGCCAGGCCCCCCACAAAAGATTACTGTTTCCTCTAATTGAGATTTCACTCGCGTTCTTGAAGATTCCACTTTCTGGGACCTCACCTTCCAGATGATTGAACGACAGGTTCAGATTTTTCAGGAAGGTAAGAGAGCCGTAGAAATTGGGGTTCTGCCTGTGAAGTTGTTGCACGAGGGATCAAGTTATTGAATCCCTTTGAGACTTTTTAAGGAGGAAGGAATTGATCCTTCGAAAAGATTTCCCCTTAGATACAAGAATTCCAAGCTATCACAGCTTCCAAGGGAACTAGGCAGCTCTCCTGATAGTCTATTCTCTGATAAGTCTAGAAGTGTGATCTGTCTCATTTTTCCTAATTCTGTCGGTATCGGACCGGTTAGCTTATTTGCAGACAAATTTAACCAATCTGTTATGGAAGTAACACCAATGACCTCTTTAGGTGTAGTACCTGAAAGGTTATTATTTGCCAAAGAGAGCCTCTGAAGACTCTAACAGTTTCCTAGGGTTGAAGGTATGTTTCCCTGGAGAGAATTATCATTCAAGCCGAGTTCTACCAAGGAAGTTAGATTACCAATGGATTGAGGAATTTCCCCCGAAAATTTGTTGCCGAAAATTGACAAAACCTGTATGTTCTTCATAAGACCAAAGGAAGCGGGGATTTGTCTGGTGAAGAGATTCTCCTCCATGCTGATCAAGATCAGGTTTTCGAGCTTTTGAATGTCATTCGGGATGCTACCGGAAATTCTATTCGCTCCCATCAGAAGGTAATTGAGGTTGAAAGAGAGATTGGTTATGTGATTTGGCAAAACCCCACTGAGACTGTTGTTGTTAAAGGCAAGGACCTCAAGTTTCGTGCAATTCACTAATGAGGAAAGAAATCCAAGGTCATTCCCTTCCCCATCTCCAAGCTTGTTCATCCCTAGATTCAACCTCACGAGGTTTTTCAACTTCCCCAAATCATGAGGTATTGAACCGGTCAATTGGCCAAATGCAATAGAAAGCCACTCGAGCTTAGTTTCATTAGATATGGAGCTTGGAATTGAACCGTACAACTGGTTTTTTCCCAAGAGAAGAATCCAAACGTTCGGAAGAGTAAATCCTATATCGAGTGGAATTTCTCCGACAAGTTGGTTCTCAGTAACCGCAAAGCACTCCATAAGAGAGAGATTGAAAAGCTGAGCGCAAATTGAACCTGTCAAGTGTCCGTTTGATGAGATTTGGAGCATGCAGAGCTGCCTCAGCTGGCCGAGCTCTCCAGGAATGTTGCCGCAGAGTCTGCTTTCAGATAGAGAAAAGTCCCTGAGAAACGTGAGATTCGCTAGTGATTTTGGGATTGGACCTGTCAAGTTGTTGACAGCAAGTCCTAATCCCGTAAGCTTTTCGAGCTTTCCCAGCTCTGGTGGAATTCTTCCTTTGAGGCTGTTTGCGATTAAATCGAGAATCCTCAGGTCTGAGCACTGAGTGAGATTTATAGGAATCTCACCTTGCAAAAGATTCTGGGTGAGTCCGATCACTTGAAGCTGATACAGACGTCCCATTTCTTTCGGAATCTTGCCGTGGAAATAATAGTTCCGCAGATTGACATTCCTCACGAATGTCAAATTTCCTATATGCGATGAGATAGTACCTGTCAAGTTCCTGGACTTGAGGTCTAGCACCACGACTCTCTCGTGTTGACCACCGCAAATAACCCTGTTCCATCGGCAAAAATGGGCCGAATTGTGCCAATTGCTCAGCGTGGCAAAAGGGTCATGGGTTGTCTGGTTCTTGAAGGCCAATAAGGCCAGTTTATGTGTCATTCCCAAGTTTAGCAGAGTGAGAGAGAGTGAAGTAAGTGCACGGAAGCAGGAGGCATAGATTAAAGATGACAGGGTCTGGAGTGAAAGCCAGAAGCTTTCTCGATTCCATTTTGACACAATTCATGTTGAGATTTTTTAGCATTTTATATAATGATTTTATAGTCCTTGTTACCTTGAAATGAGACCTGTCCTGGAGAGAAACTAGGGTGGTGGAAATTCCGGCAGAAAAGGCCAAAAAGGGTTCATGGGAGAGCGAGATTTTGGCAGAAAATGAAGTGGACATTGACGTGGAAAATAGAGAGAATCTTGGTCAATATCGGCGTGATTTTTTGTCTGTTTTTCACCAGTGAGCATGCGCTCACCTTGGAGCTGTTTTTCACCGGTGAAGAATGCAGAGCAAAGCACTTGAGCATGTGTTCTGTTTTTCAGCGGTCGCCGTCAATTTTTCTGTTTACTTTGGAGCTGCATTAATTGACTGATGTGGTCTGAGCAATGGGTCCACAAAGCGGACCGCTCGGATAGAATCAGACCGGCTGATTTATTCCGATTTTTAAGAGTATTGATTCGGTTCCTGATTTCTAAAAGTGGAATCGATGTATGAGCGGTCCATTTCCCGGTTCCAAAGAGAAATCGGATTGGATCGGACCGGACCGGACCGAACCGACTATATATATTTTAATTTTTTTTTCAAAAAACTAGTAAAATGTGAACTAAACCCTAATTGAACTTTATATATATAAATTTATTGACAAAAATTAGTAAAATATGAACTTAGCCTAAGAGAACTTCATTGACCTAAATTCATTGACAAAAATTAATAAAATGTGAACTAAACCCTAAGTGTTTGATAAAAAAAAATCTAAACCCTAAGTGACCAGTTCCATTGGACCAGACTAGATTGGTCAAGTTTGGTCTCCGGTTCTTAATTTTGGGAACCGATTCTCCCGGTCTAGTTCCCAGTTCCACCTTGGAAGTGGACTGAACCGGTGGAATCGAAAACCGGACCAGAAACCGATCACCTCTTGTCTGAACACAAAATGTTGAGTGGGAACATGATCAATTGGGAGGTTTCCTGGAAAGAGAAGAGTCATTTGTGATGGAAGCAATTGGCGGGTTAGGCACATAGGGTTATGCCCATTGTATTATATGTACGGGATGGATTATTTTTTGTCGGAAATACAGAATGGATTTGAGTTGACTAATAAATTAGGACATAAGACAAGGGCTGTTCGTTTCCCTGCATGGATATAATTTCCAATCATGTGTAACATCGCAAGGAATCCGTTCGCGCTTTGTTGGGTTGGCGATGAGTAAATAGCTAATTGTTCAAAGTCATTCAATCACATCCTGGGGATATGTATTAGATGCAAAAGATGCTGATATGCGCACATCATTTATGATATATAGGAACCGATAGACGAGCAAGCTATTTATCCGGCGGGGTAATGTTGTAATCAAGCACATCACGTGCCTTGGGGGCGCAACCACTTTAGTGATGCTCTATGAACTTAGCGTGGCATAGAATGGAGATGAGAGGCCACGGGACCTAGCTACGTAGTGCCTGGGGATGATATGTTATGTTCTCTAGCGTCGGTATGGTGGTTAGGAATCTTCTTGCTTGTTGCTTCTCATGAAACTCCATTGGCAATCAAATGAAGATGAACTTCCCCTTTTTGGAGAATATATCAAGGAGAAAATTTAACTAATCAAATGATATCTTGATAGTAATTTTGAATTGAGAAAACTTCTTTGTCCATATTGAAATGTGGAAATATCAAAGTTGGAAAGTTATCAATCAACGAATCATGTTGTTAGTTTTAGCGCTAATTAATTACCCTTGACTTAAATACTCACCATCTTGAAGAGGACAAACAACTCGACATCGGAGAGTATGATTATCATCGATGTCTAATTTAGTTGTAGGTTCGAAACCATGTTGAGGTGTCGAATCAAGTTTCAGTCGAGCCAATACAGTGCAAGCTTGAGCTCGATCAATGAGTAAAATTCGCTCATGAGCTTTAGTTCAATTCGATTGCAGTCAATTCCTGTTGAAGAAACTTGAACTTGAGCTAAATGAGCTCTAATATTTTTCCCTCTATATATTTTATGTATACATATTCTTGGGTATAATACATTTAAAGATTTCTATGAATAACTTTTATGATTGTTAACTGTTTAAGGAATCTTGACCCAAAAAAAATATTTAAGGAATAACAATGCAAGCTTGCCTATCAAGCTGATTATGGATGAGTTCGAGCTCAATTCGAGGGGGTATTAGATCGAGTTCAATAGCAACTTAAGACCAAGTTGCATTAGACAAGTCGATTTCCGATGATCATCTAAACAAGTTGGAGCTACGCACGAATAACCCATTATTAGTTCTATCTGTTATTTGCATTTCACCAGTTAAACGACAATGCAGTGAGAGTAAAGCGCTTGAGAGTGTGCTCTATCCTGGAAATATAGAAGTTGTTTGTGATTGAAGCAATTGGTGGATTAGGTATAGAGGGTCCATGCCCATTGTATTATATCTACGGAATGGATTTGAGTTGACTGAAAAATTAGGGCATAAGACAAGGGCTGTTCTTGTCCATGCATGGATATAGTTTCCAAGCATGTGCACTTTCACGATGAATCCATTTACACTTGGTCGGGGTTGGCAACGAGTGAATATCTAGTCGTTCAAAGTCATTTGATCACATCTTAGGGGTATCTATCAGATCCGTGAGATAGTAACATAACATTCTCATGCCATTTAGGACATATAGGAAACCTGTAGATAAGCAAGCTGTTCATTTAAACGTGAAATCCCTTGGAGTTGTGAACAATTTTAGGGAAAATGATACAAACAGTCCATGAACACCCAATGTGTAATTTGATCTCTGAACTTTTAATTTGTTCAATATAGTCCCTCAACTTTGATCCAATGTTCAATTTTGGTCCTTGAACTTTTAATATGTGTTCAATTTAATCCTTGAACTATTTGAAAATTTTTAACATAGTCCTTTCATTAATTCAAGTGCAGGGACTATATTGAATATTTTCATATAGTTTGGGGACTAAATTGAACATATATTAAAAGTTCAGAGACCACATTGAACAAATTGAAAGTTTAGGGACTAAATTAAACATTATTTTAAAGTTCATGGATTTTATTGAATAAATTAAAAGTTCAGGGACCAAATTGCACATTGAGTTAAAGTTCATGGACTATTCGTGTCATTATCCCACAATTTTATAAGAGCCTTTATCCTTGGTAAATGGATGCAATAGAAGAAATTAGCACTTTGATAGCAACTTTTGGTATTAAGTAAGGAATATGTTGTGCATTGCAACAACTAAAATGTAGAATTTGCTTCTCTAATAGATCTGAACTTTTGCTGATGCTCTCAGATTCAAATAATCCTTATAGTATCCATATAGGTAAACGATTCCTGTTGATGCATCTAAGTTTACTTCAGAAAAGTCGATTAGAAACAACATAAAGGAGAAAGTTGAAATCCTATGCAAATTTAAGATTACTTCATCGTCCAACCATGCATTTTGGAGTTGGGTACTTCTTGTAAGACGAAATATAACACAAAACTAGCTAGTGCATCTTTTAACTTAGTTTTCCATCTACTACCTTCCTAAGTATTTCTGGTGCTCACCCTAGCATTACTTTTATCATGACCGGCAAAAATTATTACACATCCAAATATTTTAGATCATTTCTCTGAGTGATTGCAACTTCATGACGACCTCCTTCATGTCGAGTCGTTCTCCGGGCTGTTCGGCGGAGCATAAGATGCCGATTTTCAGTATCGAGGTCAAGCTCTCTTGAGCTTTGCTTTGCTTTCTCGAAGTGGTTGCCGTGTGGATATCTTGATGGTGGAAGACTTCTTCGAGTAGTTTTGTGTCGACTATTTCGGTCACTCCATCCGGAATAGCCTTGTTCACATAGCTATGGAGGCTGAGATCTTCCATGAACATCTCATCAGTGGGCTTCTTCCCGGTGAACATCTCCATCACTAGAATCCCAAAGCTGTACACATCCCCCCATGTTGAAATCTCACCAGCCATTCCATATTCTTCACCAAAACACATTACAAGTTTGCCATAAGTTCAACATATATAATCCCAAAACATCTGTAGATGAGCATTCTCGAAAAGAAAAGAGGTTGACTTCTGCAGTCCAATTTTGAATGTCTTTTGTTCAATTTTTAAGGGTCCTGAAAAATGAAGGATCCAGGGGATATCTCTTTCCAAGATTATAGGGCGAAAAAAAAGTTACCTGGAGCTACATATCCAATAGTACCCTTAAAGGCACCAGTACTAGTACTCATGCTCGAGTGAATCTGAGTGTTCTTATCATAGAGGAGCCTCGCTAATCCGAAATCGCCGACATGAGCGGTCATGTCTTTGTCTAGGAGGACATTGCTTGGCTTAAGATCACAGTGAACAACTGGAGGGTCCGCATGGTGATGGAGATAGTCCAGAGCCTGAGCTATGTCAATGGCTATGCTAACCCTCTGCACAAAACTGAGTTGCCTCCGGCCAGAACTCTGGTCATCTGCATTATCTACATGCAACCACTTCTCCAGACTCCCATTCGGCATGTAGTCGTAGACCAACGCCTTGAACTCGTTCCCAGCGAAATCAATGCTCGAGCAAGAAGTGACTATCTTCAAGAGATTCCGATGCCGGATCGATCTTAACGCTTCGCATTCTGCTATAAAGCTCTTCGAAGCTCCGCGTTGCTGGAGGTCCAGTACTTTCACTGCAACCACCAATTCTCCACTGCATCCCTTGTACACTGAACCGTAACTGCCAGTCCCTATCTTTTTAGCTGAAGAGAAGCCATCTGTTGCTCTGGAAAGCTCAGCATATGTAATCTTCTGAAATTTCTTTTCATCCTCTGCAGGAGTCGTCTCGATCGATTTCTTCTTCCTAGCACTTTTCCTCCTATAAAGTATGAGAATGGAACATATCAAGATGGCGCATGTTCCAACAGAAACTACGAGGATTATCAATATCCTGAGATACAAACGTTGCCACAACTTCCTGGAATGAACTCTAGGGGGGATGCATTTCTGCAGATGCAATGCTGCAGGGCCCCCACAAAGATTTCCGTTTCCTGCAATTGAGATTTCACTCGCGTTCTTGAAGATCCCACTTTCCGGAACCTCACCTTCCAGATGATTAAACGACAAGTCCAAATGTGTCAGGAAGGTAAGAGAGCCGAGGAAACTGGGGATTTTGCCTGTGAAGTTGTTGTGGGAGAGATCGAGTTCTTGAATCCCCTTCAGACTTTTTAAGGAGGAAGGAATCGATCCTTCGAAAAGATTTCCCCTTAGATACAAGAATTCCAAGCTATCACAGCTTACGAGGGAACTAGGTAGCTCTCCTGAAAGTCTGTTCTTTGATAAGTCTAGATGTGAGATCTGTCTCATTTTTCCTATTTCTATCGGTATCGGACCGGTTAGCTT
Source organism: Syzygium syzygioides (assembly GCA_031216285.1). Lineage (NCBI taxonomy): Eukaryota > Viridiplantae > Streptophyta > Magnoliopsida > Myrtales > Myrtaceae > Syzygium > Syzygium syzygioides. The sequence goes on from CM062251.1 coordinate 25,320,113, forward strand.
ATTTTCAGACAAATCTAACCAATCTGTTATGGAAGGAATACCAATGACCTCTTTAGGTATAGTACCTGAAAGGTTATTATTTGCCAAAGAGAGCCTCTGAAGACTCTGACAGTTTCCTAGGGTTGAAGGTATGTTTCCCTGGAGAGAATTATCATTCAAGCCGAGTTCTACCAAGGAAGTAAGGTTACCAATGGATTGAGGAATTTCCCCCGAAAATTTATTGCCGAAAATTGACAAAACCTGTAGGTTCTTCATAAGCCCAAAGGAGGCGGGGATTTGTCCGGTGAAGAGATTCTCCTCCATGCCGATCAAGATCAGGTTTTCGAGCTTTTGAAAGTCATTTGGGATGCTACCGGAAATTCTATTTGCTCCCATCATAAGGTAATTGAGGTTTGAAGAGCGATTGGTTATGTGTTTTGGCAAAACCCCATTGAGACTGTTGTTGTTGAAGGCAAGTACCTCAAGTTTTGTGCAGTTCACTAATGAGGAAAGAAATCCAAGGTCATTCCCTTCCCCATTTCCAAGCTTGTTCATCCCGAGATTCAACCTCACGAGGTTTTTCAACTTCCCCAAATCATGAGGTATTGAACCGGTCAACTGGCCAAATGGAATAGAAAGCCACTCGAGCTTACTTGCATTAGACATGGAGCTTGGGATTGAACCGTAAAACTGGTTTTTTCCCAAGAGAAGAATCCGAACGTTCGGAAGAGTAAATCCTATATCGGGTGGAATTTCTCCGACAAGTTGGTTTTCAGCAACACCAAAGTACTCCATAAGAGAGAGATTGAAAAGCTGAGCAGGAATCGAACCTGTTAACAGTCCGTTTGATGAGATTTGGAACATGCGGAGCTGCCTCAACTGGCCGAGCTCTCTAGGAATGTCGCCGCTGAGTCTGTTTTCAGATAGAGAAAACTTCCCGAGAAACGTGAGGTTCGCTAGTGATTTCGGGATTGGACCTGTCAACTTGTTGACAGCAAGTCCTAATCCCGTAAGCTTTTCGAGCTTGCGCAGCTCCGGTGGAATTCTTCCTTCGAGGCTGTTTGCGACTAAATCGAGAATCCTCAGGTCCGAGCACTGAGTGAGATTTATAGGAATCTCACCTTGCAAAAGATTCTGGGTGAGTCCGATCACTTGAAGCCGATACAGACGTCCCACTTCTTTCGGGATCTTGCCGCGGAAGTAATTGTACCGCAGATTGACACTCCTCACGAATGTCAAGTTTCCTATATGCGGTGAGATGGTACCTGTCAAGTTCCTGGATTGGAGGTCTAGCACCACGACTCTCTCGTGTCGAGCGCTGCAAATAACCCCGTTCCATCGGCAAAAATGGACCGAATCGTTCCAATTGCTCAGCGTGGCAAAAGGGTCATGGGTTATCTCGTTCTTGAAGGCCAATAAGGCCAGTTTATCTGTGTCATTCCCAAGTTTAGCTGAGCGAGAGAGAGCGAAGTAAGTGCATGGAAGCAGGAGGCAGAGATTGAAGATGACAGGGTGTGGAGTGAAAGGAAGAACCTTTCTCGATTCCATTTTGATACAATTCATGTTGAGATTTTTCAGTATATCGTATTCTGATTTTATAGAGTCCATGCTACCTAGAAACGAGACCTGTCTTGGAGAGGAAGTAGGGTGGTGGAAATTCCTGCAGAAAAGGCCAAAAAGTGTTCATGGGAGAGAGAGATCCTGGCAGCAAATGAAGTGGACATTAACGTGGAAAAAAGACAGAATCTTGGTCAATGTCGGGATGATTTGTCGTCTGCATTTCACCGGTGAAAAGAACTCTGCAGAGCAAAGCGCGTGATCGCGTGCTCTTTTTTCCAGCTGTCGCCTTCAATTTTTCTGTCGACTTTCGAGCTGCATTAATTGACTGATGTGGTCTGAACACAGAATGTCGAATGTGAACATGATCAATTGGGATATTCCCTGGAAAGAGAAGAGTTATGTGTGATGGGAGCAAACGGTGGGTTGGGTACAGTTTCCTTGCCCATAGTATCATATATGTGCGGAATGGATTTGAGTTGACCAGGAAATTAGGGCGTAAGGTAAGGGCTGTTCATGTCTCTGCGTGGATGTAATTTCCAAGCGTGTGCAGCATAAAAATGAATACGTTCATGCTTTGTTGGGTCTGGCAACGAGTAAATATCTAACTGACGTAGTCGTTCAAAAGTCATTCGATTATTTACCCAAAAAAAAAAAGATTGTTCGATCACATCTTAAGGATATGTATCGGATTCTTCAAATATTTATATAACATTATCGTACCATTTGTGACATATAGGAATCAGTAAATGATCATGTTATTCAATCGACGGAATAATGTCATAATCAAACACATCATGTGCCGTGGTGGACGACCACTTTAGTGGTGCTCTATGACTTAGCGTGGCACAGAACTGAGATGAGGGGCCATGGGACCGAGCTACGTAGTCCCTGTGGATTAACATAGATGTTGGTATGGTGGTCAGGAATCTTTTTCCTTGTTGCTTCTCATAACACTCCTCCATTGGCAATCAAATCAAGATGAAACTTTTCCCTTTAAGAAAATATCAAGGAACTTAAGGAAAAAATCACCAAAAACTTTAAATTATATTCATTGTAATACATTTATATCAATTTTTTTTGTGACATAAAAACTTCAAACTAACATTCGAGTAATTCATTTACCCTCTGTTATGATTTTGTTAAAAATCACTGTTAAATTTTGATGTAACTTTGATGTGGCGCCGCATGAGCGCTCCATCAGAAAATTAAAACTAAAAGAGAAAAAAAATCAAAGCACTGTCATTGCGGTTACTATTCATCCTCGGACGACGATCCTCAATCAAAGGTTGTCCATGCTTCTCCGACCTGGGGTCGAGGACACGGGGCTCTGCCCACCTCGAATCAGAGGTCACCGCATCAGTCCGGTGACTAAAGAGCCGTACTCGTCGTTCGAGAGCAAGATCTAGCTCTGGTCGATCCCATATGAAGGTTCCATGTTTCTTTCATATTTTCCCTCGATCGTCCTCCTCTTTCTCACGAGTTCCTGCACTACTGGGGGCCACTCTCCATGTCCTTAATCCATTTCGGTGACAATCAGAAGCTGTTGAACCTTTTCCCTCTTCTTTCTCGAAGCCGCGGAATTTCGCCGTATTGCAGAAGAAGCGGCGAAGTCTATGGATTGGCTTTGCCGGTATTTGACTGACGAAAAGCAGAGGAAGAATATTTGACCAAGAAAAAGTAAAAGGAACAATGGAGGAGTTCACCCAGAAAGATGAACACTAGAGAAACAAGCAAGGTTATTACAACACAAGAATAACATAGATGAATTGTGCACAGCCGAATGTCCGGGCGGATCTGGGCAGGGATGAACCAGCGCTCGAAGACGGTGACGAGTAACCACAAGGAGGGTGCTCGAGTTTTATTTAGTTTTTATTTTTATTTTGAATTTTTTCAGACATGGCGCCATGCCAGATTTTAATGTTGAATTTGGTGTTAGTTTGGAGTTTTTTTTGTTAAAAAAAAGCTTGAAGTAAATGTGTTATAATGAGTATAATTTGAGATTTTTGGTAGTTTTTTTGCAATTAACTAATCAAATGATATCTTCATAAAGTGATATGGTAGTAATTTAGAATTGAGAAACTTGTTTGTCCACTTTGAAATGTGGAAATATCAAAGTTGGAAAGTTATCAATCCACCAACCAAATATGTTGTTAGTTTTAGCGCTAATTAATTACTCCCTATCTTGGAGAGGACAAATAACTTGTCATTAGATTGTATGATTATCGTTGATTTCTAATTAAGTTCTAGACTTGAGACCATGTCGAGGGGTCGAATCGTGTTTCAATTGAGCCAACACAATGCAAGCTCGAGCCTCATCAATGATTAAAATTCGCACTCTTGCTTAGTTCGATTTGATTACAGTCAATTCCCGAAGGAACTTGAACTTGAGCTTGAGCTTAATGAGCTTGAATATTTTTCCCTCTCTATATATATCATGTATATATATTTTTCGATATAATATGCATTTATAAAATTCTGTGAATAAGTTATATGATTGTTAAACTATTTAAGGAAAAACAATGCAAGCTTGATTAGGAGATCAGGCTCTTCAGCCTGTCGAGCTGATTATGGATGAGTTCGAGCTCAATTCGAGGAGGCATTAGATCAAGTTCGATAGCAACTTGAGACCAAGTCACATTAGACGAGTCGATCTCCAATGATTATCTAAACAAGCTGGAACTACTCACGCTTAACTCACTATTAGTTCGATTTGTTGTTTGCATTTCACCAGTGAATCAACAATGCAGAGAGTAGGGCACTTGAGCATGTGCTCTATCCTAGAAAGATAAAGAGTTGTTTGTGATTGAAGCAATTGGTGGGTTCGGTACAGAGAGTCCATGCCCATCGTATTATATGTATGGAGTGGATTTGAGTTGACTAAGAAAGTAGGGCATAAGACGAGGGCTGTTCTTGTCCCCGCATGGATATAGTTTCCAAGCATGTGTACCATCACGATGAATCCATTTGCGCGTTGTTGGGGTTGGCGATGAGTGAATACCTAGTCGTTCAAAGTTTTTCGATCACATCTTATGGGTATGTATAAGATTCGTAAGATATTGATATAACATTCTCATGTCATTTATAACATACAAGAACCAGTAGACGAGCAAGCCGTTCATTCAAAAGTAAAATCCCCCGGAGCTGTGAACAATTTTATAAGAGCCTCTATACTTGATAAATGAACGTAATAGAAAAAGTTTGCATTTTGATTGCAACTTATGGTATTTATGTTAGGAATATGTTGTGCATTGCAACAACTAAAGAAGTGGAATTTGCTTCTCTAATAGATCTGAAATTTTGCTGATGCTCTCAGATTCAAGTAATCCTTCTAGTATCCATACAGGTAAACGATTCCTCTTGATGCATCTAAGTTTACTTCAGAAAAGTCGCTTAGAAACAGCATCACAGAGAAAGGAGAAATGCTATGCGAATTTAAGATTACTTCATTGTCCAACCATGGGTTTTGGAGTTGGGTAAATCTTATGAGACGAAATATAATACAAACCTAGCTTGTACATCTTTTAACTTAGTTTTTCATCTTCTTCCTTCCTAATTACTTTTGGTACTCACCCTATGCATTACTTTTATCACGACGGGCTGAAATTATTACACGTCTAAATAGATAGAAATATCTCAAGCAAGAGCTGTTTTAGTGTCCTAAGTACTCTCCAACCACAAGAGATGGAACATTCCCAAGCATGAGAGATCAATAAGCGCAAAATCCCGAGAGCGATTTTGACGAAGTTTAATGAAGATCTTTATGAAACAAAAAAATTAGATTGAAATTGAAATTTGATCTAAAGCTGAAATTTTTTTATGAGATAAAAAAAGTTTAGGGTAAAATTGGTACCAAACCTAAAGTTGAGGATTTTTTATACGAGACAAAAAAGAGTTTATGGTGGAATTGGGATTGGACCTAAAGTTAAGGATTTTTTATGAGATAAAAAAAAGTTTAAGGTGGAATTGGAATATAACTTAAAGTTGAAGGTTTTTTATGAGATAAAAAATAAAAATGAGATAAAAGCTAACGTTTGAGATTTTTTTGGGTATTAGGACTCAGTTAACCTAGAAACGTGATCTGTCCTGGAGACAAACTGAGGTGGTGGAAATTCCTCCAGAAAAGGGCCAAGAAGTGTTCGTGGGAGAGAGAGAGACAAAGATCCTGGCAGAAAACGAAGTGGACGTTGGACGTGGAAAATAGAGAGACTCTTGGTCAATATCAGGGTGATTTTTTGTCAGTATTTCACCAGTGAAAAGAACAATGCAGAGCAAAGCGCTTGAGCATGCGCTCTTTTTTCCAGCTGTCGCCTTCAATTTTTCTGTTGACTTTGGAGATGCATTAATTGACGGATGTGGCCTGAACCCAGAATGTCAAATGTGAACATGATAACGGAGGAGTTATTTGTGATGGAAGCAATTGGTGGCTTAGGTACAGAGGGTCCATGCCCATTGTATCATATGTCCGGAATGGATTTGAGTTGACTAGGAAATTAGAGCGTTAGACAAGGGCTGCTCATGTCCGTGCATGGATGTAATTTCCAAGCATGTGCAGCATCAAGATGAATCCATTCACGCTTTGTTGGGTCTAGTA